>JAUPFV010000001.1:93467955-94102097 GCA_036936605.1 Limnanthes douglasii subsp. nivea | reverse complement strand
TCTAGGTGTGTAGGTAATTAGTTGGATTATCATGATAACATATACACAAGTTACTATAAATTGAAAAAGATATTGATATTCAATGCATGACGCGATAAAGCAAGGCAAGCGACATTACAGAGAAAATCAACGACTTTATGTATAAAGAGTGTGATGAGGTACAAGATAAACACTTGAATATGCATTATAAAAATCACGGATTTTTTTAAACCGAGAATAAAGTTTTTTAAAAGTTGAGTATTTGAGTGACTAATGTACGAGAGTATTTTTTTGACATCATATATTTTAATTGTGTCGGCTAACAACCTTCACTAGTCACCGAAATTGGTCATGTGTATAAAAGAACTTCTGATGTTTCTTTGTGTCAAAACAACCATTTTTGTTCGTTTGTTTTGCATCCGTTGTCACTCAAGGGTGACCACAAATGCAAATCAAGGCAAACAAAAATGACTACAAATATAAAAAAGACCAATAAAATTTGCTGTTTTGATACAAAAAATATGAGTGATTTTTTAAATACACATGCCAATTCCATTGGTTATTAGCCTAATCGTGTCTGTCACCCGTATATATAGGATTTTTTCATACTATAAACCACGCTAAGTCTTTTATTGTGCGATTAATTTATTATGTGATTTTTTTATTATCTTTATTATTGAAATAAGCTAAGAGCCGAAGATCATATTATCTTTTACGTCCCGTTGGATAGGTGTTCGCCAGCTGTTGGTCACTATTTCAACTAATTGGCTAGAATTTGGCCTTACGAGTCTTGTTATGCATGGTTTGGATCTCACTCGGATATTTTTGAGTTTTCTCACAAGATAGTTTAAAAAATAAAATATGTACTTCAAGACGATTTTTTTTAGAAAGACGAAGATAAACAAAAATTATTATTGTAAGAGTTGCTTAATTCACTATCTAGATCCTTGAATAAGTTATTCGGTTTTTCATTTCGAAAGTCCGATAGATTATTAACATATTATAAGAAGAATAGATACTTTATAAGGATTCACAAATTTACGCCAATTATAAAATACGACCTACGTAAATTGAGTTCTTAAAAAAGAAATAGAGAATTATACCTTTTTGAAGGTTTGCAGGTAGGAATGACGACAAAAGAGAAATAGTTCGCTAAAATTAGCTTTAGCTTCTGATAAATTTAGAAAGAAAAAGTTAAATAAAGAGTCTAGAAAAGGATTTGAAGAAGAATTAAACAAGTATATATAGAAGGCGGAAGGGAAGTGTAATTTTAAAAGATAAATCATGGTTCATAAGTTATCTTGGACTACGAGCCGCGTGTAAACTTATATTATTTTAATCCCATCACACTTACTAATATTTTTAATATACAAAATTCAAAAATAAAATTAAAAACAGTTGAACAAAATATTATAATAACTAAGACTTGAATTAACTTAATCTTACAAGATTTATATAGTTCTTAAAATAAGTATAAATTTATTAAAAACTAGGGGAGCATAATAATAATAATGGTATATCCTTTTAAAGTCTATGCTTTTTCATGTATTCATTCCGTCCCATTATATTTGACCTTCTAGACAAATATATTTGTCCAATTTAATTGACGTTTCCAAATTTCAAGATGGTATTAATAGCTATATACTATTTATACCCTTCTTTTTATAATTAATTTACTTTAATTTTGTCTTCTATATCTATTAATTATAAAGGCTATAAATGAAAATTAGGAACACTTTTTATAATTTCAAAATCAATGATCACCTTCCTTAATTAATGTGCATATGCTAAAACGTCTAATATATTGGGACAGAGGGAGTAATACCGAAAAAGCGAAGAAAATCTGATATTTGGTAATATGCATGTGCTAATTGTTTATAATTTTATGATATCTATAACAAGCTAAACGTTAATGTGCATAATATAGAAAACCCAAGTTGTATAAAATATGTTATAACTGACAAGGCTCAAGATGAAATAAATTGAACCAATCAGGGACTATAATCAAAGGTATGACAAGACCATATACTAAGGGATGCAGACAAAGGTAAAGAAAATAATTATGAAGTATGTCATATGCAAGGTCATGACAAGTGTAAAGATCATAATTATGACAAGGGTCGTATTTAAAATGACGATGCAGATTGTTTTTAGTGTTATGACGAGAGTTGCATTCAAGATGGATGAGGGTTGTTTTCAGGATTATGACGAGGGTAAATTCAGAGTTATAATGAGGTTCATATTTAGGATTAAGACGAGGTTTAGCCAAGGCATGTGAGTACATATTTACATGTGTCATTCCATTAGAGGTTATCTTGGAAAGTTTGTTAAACGTTTATAACAACATGACAGATGTAATTTTGTGATTGGGCACCCATGTAATTCAGTAATTTAGTGATTAGGCACATGTGTAATTTATTAATCTTCATTATAAGACTGATCACATTATTCTAATAAAACTATTTTATAATATTTTATACTTAATTTCTTGATTTCAGTTCATCATTTTGGCTAAGTCTTTGGAGAGAATTTCTCTTAACAAATTTGCATCGTTTGTGGTAAAAATTTCTATTTGAAGTTTGTTATTTTGTTTACCAATGGTGATGACGCGATAAATAAGATCAATATTGCTCTATATTAATTCCTTTTGGATTAAAAGACTTCAGATTGACGTACCAAAGGTTGGTTAATAAAACTATCAAGAAACAATTGGAAAATAATATGAACGTTTATATAAATAATATGACTGTTAAGAGTAATACTGAGGATTGACAAGTTGCAGTATAATTTTAGAATTTATAAAATTTTAATCTTGAATTGAATCTCTAAAAATGTTCTTTTAGGGTTCAAAGTGGGAAGTTCCTTGGATATATCGTTTGTAAGAATGAAACAGAAGCTGATCCTGAGAAACTTAAGGCATTGTTAAACATGTACCCTTCAAGAACGATCAATAAGGTGCAAAAGTCGACATGACATTTAGCGGCTTTAAGATCCTTAAGGGGGCTAAGAGGTTTTGTTGGAGTGAAAAGTATGATGTAATATTTAGAGTTTTAAAATATCATTTGGTTTCACTAGAGATCATGTCATCTCCGGAGAAAAGTGAATCATTATGCCTTTATCTTTATGTTTCTAGTCATGCGGTGAGTTTAGTTTTGCCGAGGGAAATGCATAAAGTATAAAATATGGTCTATTATAAGAGTAAACATGTAATTGATGCTGAAAAAATATATTTGAATTTGAAAAAAATTAGTGTTAAGTTTGGCCGTAATTGCATGTTAAATGAGGCTTTATTTGTAAAATATTAGTATCATTATACGTACATTGTTTCCTTTAATAAGCTTGTTGAAAAAATCATATGTCTTGGGAAGACGCACACGATGGTCGGTTGAGTTGGCTGAATATGAGATCATGTATGAGGCTCGTACTGCGATCAAAGCTCAGACAGTAGTAGATTTCATAATTGAGGTTTATGGTGAATGGTGGATTGATGAGAAGGGTGAGCAGTGGGATGTAACAAAGAATGTTTAGTGGATAGTAGAGGTGGATGGAGCTTGATGTATTGGTGGAGGTTGCGTATGAATTATTCTGAAAATACCATTTTGAGAAGAAATTAAACAATCGATAAAATTCGGGTTTGATGTTACCATCAATGTTGATGAGTATGAAGTTGTGTTGGGAGGTTTGAAATTCGCTCATATATTGGGAGCAAAGACTGTTTGGGTAAGATCATATACAAAACTGGTGGTCGGTCAAGCTAATGATGTTTATGAGGCTAAGTAAGAGAGTATCACAAGATATTTGGAGGTTTTAAGAGAATGCAAAAATAAATTTGAAAATGTGGAATTTAAGCAGGTTCTTGGTCTGGATAATTCGGGCGTTGATTTGCTAGCAAATAGAGTTTTATCGAGGGTAATCCATTAGTTATTGTTCATGAAAGGTAATTTGTTGACGAGTTAGATGAAGAAATTTAGTTTTTTACGGTGAATATAGTTAATGATTGGTGATATGAGTATTTTTTGTTTTGAAGAGTTCAGATACTTCTAGAGTATAAAGCCGAGGCTCGTGCTTTAAGAATTTGTACAACATAATACACAATTTTTGATAAGGTACTTTACAAAAAAAAATTCCAATGCCTTTGTTATGTTAGTTTAATATGGATGGGGATGTGTTTGCTTTATGAGATTTCCATGAAGGACTTGTTGGGCTCACTATGGGTATACAAGTTTGATTATGTGGTTTCTCCTTGCGGGTTTTTAGTGGCCAAAATTTGGAGGCTGATATCGAGGACATGGTTGAAGGATATAATGTTTGTCAATTATTTGCAAGAACGATTCATTTTTCGAGTGAGCCTATGAGTTTGGTTATGGTGCCTTGTCATTTTGAAAAGTAGGAGAATGATTTGGTGGATCCTTTACCGACAACTAATGGTAAGATACAATTTTAGTGATGGTTGTTGATTATTTTAAAAAGTGGATTAAGGTGAATATTTTTACAAAAATATATGCTTAAAATATTTGTGATTTTTGGTAGAGTCGTATTTTATCGCAATATGAGGTTCAAAGGATATTAATGCATGCTAATGAACCTCAGTTCCAAAGTGCGATAGTGAAAATATTTTGCAAAGAATTTGGAAATAAGCAACATTTTATCAACCCTTTATTATCATGGAGCTAATGGACAAGTGGATATAACGAATAGAACAATTTGTTGATGAGATTAAAAATAAGTTGAGGGGGCTAAGGAGAAATGCTTAGATAAGTTAGCCGAGGTATTATGGGCTTATAGGACAAATCTAGATGTGCTACATAAAAAATGCCTTTTTCTTTGGTGTATAATGAATGTTGAGGAGCATCAAGATCATGCTCAATTTAAAACACAATATTACAAGAGTTTAATAAAAATAAAATTTAATTCGAAATTGAATCCAAAATTTTTAAATGAAGGTGATTTGGTTGTGAAGAGATTTTTTCAAGGAACAAAAGAACAAAAGAACATGAAAGTTAGCTCCAAATTGCGAATCTCTGTACAAGGTTGCTTTTAAAGGGTATCATAGGGCATACGTTGCAAGATTTGAGTGGTAATATGTTGAATCATCCTTGAAATATTCACCAATTAAAGTTTTAATTTTTTTATAATTTGAATGTGCGTTCTTTTTATTTTCCAGTGGTGCACGTAGATTTTTTAGTAAGGCACACGATAAAGTTTATTAATCAATATTACAAGAGTTTAATAAAAATAAAATTTAATTCGAAATTGAATCCAAAATTTTTAAATGAAGGTGATTTGGTTGTGAAGAGATTTTTTCAAGGAACAAAAGAACAAAAGAACATGAAAGTTAGCTCCAAATTGCGAATCTCTGTACAAGGTTGCTTTTAAAGGGTATCATAGGGCATACGTTGCAAGATTTGAGTGGTAATATGTTGAATCATCCTTGAAATATTCACCAATTAAAGTTTTAATTTTTTTTATAATTTGAATGTGCGTTCTTTTTATTTTCCAGTGGTGCACGTAGATTTTTTAGTAAGGCACACGATAAAGTTTATTAATCAATAAAATTTATTTTTGCCTTTATATCAAGACATTTGAATTGGCCAGGAACATCACAAGATATTGAGAGAAAATAAAGATATATAAGGAGTGGTCAGATCAAATAATGAATGAACAATTATGATTAATAAACCAAGCTTAAGGTTAAAAAACCAAAAGGTTACGCAAGTGGTCGTACTGTGTCCTAACGTAATAGTAAAATCAACGATTATGATTAATCAACCAAGTCTAATGCTGAAAATCCGAAAGGTTATACAAGTAACCATACAAGTGTCCTGGCATAATATTTAAATCAACAATCATGGTTGAAAAACCAAACCTAAGGTTGAAACAGCGAACGGTTATATAAGTGGTCATATCCTGCTTTGAAGTAGTAGTCAAATTAGTAACTATGGTTAAAAATCCAAGATTGAGGTTGAAAGGCCAAAATTTTGTGCAACTGGCCATACGAAGCTTCAATATAAAGTGTTAATGATATATACCCACCCCATAATAAATAAGAGAATGTATGAATACATTGTCAAATTTAAGTGGAGTACAAATAAAAATTTCTTATAAACTTGTCATATGAGTAAGTATTAGATAATAAATTCACTTTACAAATAGAGGTTTTGTCAAAGCATAAAATTGGTTATGTGTTAAAAGATCTCGTAAAGTATGTGAAACATAGGATAATATAGATAAGTCTAAAGGAAAACTATTGGTTTTCGAAAAAAATAAAGTAGAGTTAGAAAATTTCAAGTACACCGCATGTTTTCAAAGTATCTCTCAAATAACATTCGAACATGTGAAGTGTACAATCATGTATCAACCTCGTCATTTCTGTTGGTCAACAACTTTTGTAGGTGGAGAGCTTGGAGTGGGAGAGGTTTCCGTGTCCTTGGTTTCAGGTTTCTTGGGAGAGGCCTTGTCGTCCTTGGTCTCGGGTTCTTTCTAATGTCAAATTGTAGTTCAATATCGTTATGTACTTCAATTTTCTCTTTTTCAATTGGCGTTATGGAAGAGAGCTCTCTGGTAAGCTCATCATTATTGTCTACATTTTCATTATTGTCTACATTTTCATCATTGTCTTTGTTATTAAGACTTGGATTCAAGATTGAAAAGATAATCTATTTTTGAATTTCTTTAATTAAAACCCAGCAACAATAAACTCATATTCTTCTTTTTCTGTTATAGCCTTGAAATTATTAATGTCAATATATTCTATAATCTTTTGAATTTATCTATTTGTATATTTTTTTAAATCAAGTAATTTTTGTTGAAGTACTTTAGTTTTTGAATTTAAAGCGGAGACTTTAATACTTAGATTTTCGATTTTAGCATTTAAGCCTTTGTTTAGATTAAAAAGATGAGTGTTTTGAAAGATCAGGCTTGTGTTTAGAGTTATGAAAGAGGTGTATTATTTGATTAGTGTGTATTTCAAATGAGTAGTTCTTTATTCTCGACACTAATGGCATCTCTTTCAGATTCGAGGGTAGCAATAAAGTTTTCAACATTTTATTGATTGAAAAGACAGAACACCTCAGTCGATATACATTTATCAGAATGGACGAGGTGAGCATGGTAAATTGAGCATAAATACGACCAAGCAAGACTACTAAAAGAATACATTCGGCTGGTAACAAGTAGGAAGCATTACCGAATGAGATATAACCGAGCAAAAACACAATATCATAGATAAGTAATTGCCAACCGGGGGCGGTAGCAAAAGACGATTATTTGACGGACAAAGCCATTAAACGTGTTATTGGGGAGATGTGAAGAATGTGGGGTTTGACATTCACCCAAAAAAACCATAATGAGAGCTGATAATGTTTTTATTAAAAGATTCAAGGTAGATGGGTCAGATAACTATAGATAGACTTTCTTAAGGCTTGACATCATGGTAGAATTTCTTGAAAGATTCAATAGCCTTGTATGGGTATTTAAAATAAGTATGAAATTCAAAAATTCGGTTAGATAAGTAAAATGATACATTAGATGATACAATTGAATGGTATAGACCATATCTGACGTGTTTACATTCATCTTCTTTCTATATGACCAAATCTATTGGAAGAATTTCTAAACTTATAAATTTTGGCCACATAGATAAAGCTTGTTTTCTAGTTGTGATAAGAGGAGCGTGCATTGATAATTGAAGTAGACTATTTCAAAGTTAATGAGTAAAAAGGATCATCCCCACTTTTTCAATTTTATCGATGGAAATGAAAACTGACGGGGAACTATTATATCTAATAGAATTGAACATAGTAATACGCTAAGTAATTCGCGCCAGCTATTGGCTATTAGTTGGGTTGTACATATTCGAACCTGATGAGAGAAATAAATAATGTAAGGGTAAAAAGTTAGTCGAATTCTATATTCAAATAGAGCAAGGAAAAACATATTTTGTCTTTTACATTATGGTGGGGTTAATCACCAACTTTGGGCCGACGGGATGCTATGTAATTTGGGATACCATATTTAAATCTAAATGATTAATGATCTTTTTGAGGCATACATTTATAGGGTTTGGTCTGATTACTGAAGAATTCTTGTAAAAAGTTTGAGTCTTTAACAATATCTCGTGGCAATTTTTCAGGGTCTAAGTATATAAAATTTTCTTTAGGGATAATTTTTTGGGGGAGTTTTTCTTGGTATATTTTATGTTTTACCGACCATTTTGAAAAAAAGAAGAAGATTAGGGTCAACAAATTTTATGAGAATATAAAAGTGGAGTTGTTTTAGATTTTTACTGGTATGGATTTGAAATACAAATAGTTTATTCTTTAAAAATATAATAAGATAAATTTTAAGGTAATAAATGTTTAGATTGAGAAATATAGAAGGATAAAGAATAGATTGAAAGTATTTAAATGAAAGTTGAAGTTTGGATTTTTACATATTCGGTGTAAGCAATATAAGTGACGTAAATAATTGCGCTGAGAGAGAAAATGATACGGGAGAAGAGTAAGTGTTTAAAAAACTTTATTTATGAGTGAAAGGTTGGATGATCAAGTTGTTTGAAAATAGAGACTGTTAGATTTGAATAGAATTAATCGTCTGATTATTATTGAGGATATGATACAATACTACTACTATGTTGTAACCATTAATTGACATTATGACACAATTTGTGTTACATGCAAATTTAGTCACGCACGAGTCGTTTGGTAGGTATGTGTATGATATTAAAACTGGTGAGCTCGTCTTCTATTTTTATTAGTACTCTATAAAACTAATTTTAAAATAATTTATTTCAATAACTAGGGGGGTCCTGATAAGGCTATATTCTACAAACAGAATATCCTCCTTATTAAGAGAAGTTATTTTGAGTTAATAAGAGATTATAATCAAAGGTTTGATGAGACAATAAAGGATTGAGACAAAGGTAAATACCTGATGAGAATCGTATACAACGTCATAACGAGAGTAAAAATCATATTTATGACGAGGTTCGTATTTAAGATGATGAAAATAGTTGTTTTCAGAGTTATGACAAGGGTTGCATTCAAGATGATAACGAGGGTTGTTTTTATAGTTATGACGAGGATTACATTCAAAATGATGGTGATGGTTGTTTTCAGGATTACGAGGAGGAAAAAATTCAGAGTTATGATGAGGATCGCATTCAAAATTATGACAAGGGTTGTATTGAAAGCAAATATAGGCGCATACACATTTACACATATCATTTCATAAGAGGTTATCATGAATGTTTGATAGAAATTTATAATAGAATGACACAAATAATTTAGTGATTTGACACATGTTTAATTTAATGATTGGTGGAATATTATGTGTAAAACTTAGAGGTATTTAATAAAGTCTTCATTTTGGGATTAGTTACATTTGTATAAAAAAGAGATTTCATGTAATTTATATTTTTCTTCTTGATTTTGAGTTTATCATATTGGTAAATTATTTGGATAGTATTTCTTCTAAAAATAACAAAACATCAATTATGATGGGTTAACCATGATGATCTTCTCTTTGATGAGGAAAAATAAGAACAAGTTGCGATAAAGGACATATAAATATAAGATGAATGACCAAGATAAATGTACTATTATAAAAGGCGACGATCTAAACCAGATAATCAAAGTAGGTTGAAAAGAACGTAAAAGCAAGATGATACAAAGTCACATGTAGAAAGGTAAAAAAATTACTTGACTGAAAAAAGATAGAAAGACTTTGAAGCTAAAAGACAATTCAAGAAGTTTCTAGTGTATTAATTAATACTACTCCAATAGATGTCACGTGCCTTTAAAACATGTGCCACGAGTAACAAAACCACGAATCAAAATAAGGGGCGTTAAATAAAATTTAATTAAGCTTTCGCCGAATTTTATCTTTAACATTCATATCAAGTTTTTCAATAAGTTGGTGTAGTCCCGGGTCACTCACTAAATCTTCCTTCAGATCAAATTCTACACTACCAACATCAGACAAACGGATTAGGATGAATCATATTATTATTACTTGTGCTAGTTGAAGAACAAACACTATTCCTTGGGTTTTTTTAACAAAACAAAGCTCTATTATAAGTCTACAATACTTAAATCATGAATAAAATATTTTATTATGAATAAAAAAATAAGAAATTTCATTAAAAGTAAAAATATCTTATTAAAATATGATATAATTGCATTTAGAGGTTAAATTATTGCTCATTTAGGTCGACGTCCAGTCTACCGCCGATTTTAGACCACCATGAACCGCCTTAACAATCGGATTTTGTCTGTGCCTCTGAATGTTGGCTTCTTGATTTCAACTTCTTTTTTATCGTCGTTTATTGTTTTTGAGTTGTTTAATCCTTTATCTACGTGGCTTCATCAACAAATATCTTTATCCAAGTGGTTTTTCAGTCAGGTAAGGGTTCGTAATACGCTGACACTCTGCTTATGTCATGGTTTTTTTCTGAAACGATTTTCATAACAACACGATTTCATGTTTTTATGTTGATTTCCAAGTTATAAAAAAGTTGTATTATGTATATAATTGACTTATTATAGCTATTTTTGGTGTGGTTTACTGTGTAGAAGCCGATATCTAGTTTTTAGTACTTTCAGGGGTAGATGATGTTTTATTCAGAAATTTTCAACATGAGTAATTAATTTATAATTATTTGAGATTAGTGTAGATTTAAAACGATGAACATACAATTTGCGTTTTCATTGCCATCGCAATTCTTGCCAACCTAGAACGTACAATTTTCATACGTTTATATATTTGTGATTCTCTAATTAAAAAGTTGCTAGATAAGTTCATTGATGATCATGCGATTTGCACTTATACGTCATTGAGATTTTTTGGTGGCTCCCCAATACAACTTTATGTTTCAAACTCGTACAATATAGGGTAATATATGTCTAAACCAAAAGTTTGTACGTTCAAATACGGTCAACAAACTGCAATTGTTCTCTTGTGCAAGTTTTAAAACTTTCGAAATCTTTAAGATTACACTGGAAGCAGATGGGAGGAGTTGCTTAGAGGTAACTACACTATTACCTACGTCTACGGTGAGCACAAGAATTGTTTGTTTAATAATGAGAAGAATTTTATTTGTTTAGTGGTATATCTTGATGTGGAGCGTCTAAAAAGCATTAGTGTTGTTATAGAACAAAAACTAGTTGATAAAGGATCAGGAAAAGGGGTAAACAACCTAGCCTAACTTTGGGAGAAGCCTCTCATAATCAACTAACTAGTGGAGATAGTAGTAATGGTTTAGTTAATTATAAACACAAAAGGTATTTTACTACTAGTGGTTGGGTTGATGCTATTACAGGTGTTGGTCAAAAGTTTGATGAAGGTTCTGCAGGTCTAAGGTTATTTTATGTCGGTATGCCTTCTACCAATTGTTGAATTGGTGGATAAGATAAGAATCTTGCTAATGACTCAAATTTCACGGGGTTATTCAGAGGGTTTGATCTGGAGTACTAATTTATACCAAGAGTATGATAAAAAGTTTTAGCATAATGTCAAAATTGGTCGAACCTGGCTAATCCGTAAGTCTTCCACAACTTTATTTGATGGTTTTTCAGACCCTGTTATGGTTGGTAACATACTTAATTTCAAATGTTCTTGTGGTTTATGGCAACAATAATATTTTCCATGCCATCACGCATTAGTGACACTAACATTGGCTAACGAAGATCTTATGACATTGATAAAGCCATTCTTCACTGTTAGAAATTACAGGTCGACTTATTATTTTAGCATACAGACTATAACTAGTTTTGGCGAATAATCATCCTCTAATGTTTCGTCCGAGCTGGAAATTTTGCTTCCCAACATTAAAAGATGAGCTGGAAGGCCTAAGAAAATATTAATTCCATCTAGAGGAGAAAAAATAACTAGCTAGTTGCGGTGCAACAATTATTTGAAAGTAGGACATAACAGGAGGACCTGTGAGGTTCCATTGTGACTTTGCGATTGATGTGCATTGTAGTATGCGACCATGCTATTTTAGTGGAAAACTTGTGTTTGCAATTTGCTACTGAATGCCAAAACTGTGCGATTTGTATGGTATATAATTGTATCATACTTTGTGATATACAGATTATTTGGACCATGCGATTCACATTACTTTAAAATATGTCCAGTCATTGACAGAACATTATGAGATTTGTTTATTTGAAAATTATTGCAATTTTAGTTGATTATAATATCAATGCGCTTTACGTTATTCATTTTAAAAATTCGTTTAACTTGATAAGAAGTTTATACGATTTACAGTATATATCAGATTGCGTTTCATTCAACTATCTAACTTTTCAAATACATTATCACCAACTAGTTTTTTTTTTATAATTTTATGGTTGCGATTGTAGTGATTGTAATACTAATGCGATTAGTAGGTGTTACTGGAATAATTAGCCACCCAATTTGCAAATAAAACATAATTAACATCACAATGTTTTAATATTAGAAAACAACATATTTGGCCCTAAAACTGTCCATAAAATCAACCTTAACAAAAATTAAAACATATTTTAGGGTTGGTAGGTTTAAATCCACAAAAAAATAGACCACCATAATCATCAATCATCATATTAATATTCCTAGTCAGAATCCTCCACTTCCTCATCATCATCTTTAGCAACTTCTTCAACGTCCGTCTCCATTTTATCGTCGACGTCCTCATCTATGTCATCTTCTAAGTCCTCAACCTCTTCAAACTCCTCATTAGCCCACAAGTCTCTCTTTATTTTGCGCTTTGGAAGGTTGTTCGGGTCAAAGTCGTACCTAGAAAATGACCAAGAATCCCCTAAGTCATACTCATCTTCAAAGGAGAGTGAAAATATGAAGCCATTTTTTGAAGCGTCAAATGAGTACTCCGACGTAGTAGAGTGCTTGTAGTTGGAGAAATGTTTTGACTCATTAGAGAAGCCATTGTTGGAGGGTGAGTAACCATAAGAGTCTGGAGAGGATGGGGCCATTAGATTCTGGAGATGATAGAGATAATATGAAGAGTTTGTATAAAAATTTGAATATTTTGCGTGTTTAGCTTTTATGAGTGAATATGCATAACTCCTTACTCTTATTTATAGTAAAAAATCCAAGTCAGCTGTATTTATATTATATCTCAATAAAAATATTTAAATGTGTGTTTAATAATTTTGTCATGATTAAATATCTAACTAAGTCATGTCAAACAATAAAATAACCAATAAGAAAATTATCCTAAGTTTAATTAATAACGTGATAAGATAGGAAGTTGTTATTTCCACACATTAATTATAACACGCCCTTAGTTTAGAGTCCAGTTACCAAACCTTTTTTTATTACATAGTTTGTTTACAATTTTTCATTGAAAACTATGTGCAATATTGGTTATGTTATGTAATTTTGTTGCACGATTTACGTGTACTGTCGTGGTCATGCGAGATTGGCGATGTCCAATAACTTGTGGTTCGATTTACGTGTAATGTTCGTAGAATTCGAGATTGAGTATATCACTATCATAGTCGCGCGATTTATTTGTAAAATGACAATCATGCGAGTTTGGTATTAAACATAAAATGTTGGCGCCATTTACTTGTTATACCGTCAACTTGCGAGATTAGTTTTCTATGTTAATTGACATATTTTACAACAATATCACAGCTGCAATTTGTATAGACCCTTTAGCATACCTTGGTACAACAATCTTTAATTACTTACATAATGAGTCCAGAAAGTGTTAAGCACTACAAAAAAATACTTACACTAGTACAATAGAAATGAATTACTTACAAATACATTCATTTTCTATAAAAACGTCGGTTTATGATGAAACTCTATTAAGCTAGCTACCACCGACGGTTTGTGTTTGAATCATTAGGAAAGGACAAAACATTTGACCTCTAATTATTCCAAGTATATCTTTGTTGTATTTCTATGATACAAACCCGTTATAAATGATGTCTTGTGTATTCACAAACAAAAACTCCGCAGTCGATGGTCTTTTTTTATGTGGGATATCTCTTACAACTTGACTTTGTATCCATTCTTTATATGTGATATGTATTTTTTATTCATACAATACGTCAACTATTGATTGATAAAATATTATGCGATTTGCTTTGAGGTGTAGTTCGTGATTCTTATGTAAAATAAAATCATACGATTGATTTCTTAGATATTGGCATCATACAATTCGTTTACATACAAAGGATGCGATTGCTATAAAAATATAGGTTGGAAGTTACATTTAATTTTTTTCTACGCTTGCAGCCAAAATTAGTCGCTCGATTTGCTTAATAATTAATCGGGCTATGTATTTGGAAAACCAATAATGTGTTTGTAAAGAAAAATCTTACCATTGCATCCCCAGTTTTTTATATATGTCTCAGTGAATTTGCTTTCAGGGAATAGTGAGTTATAGTTTTTAGTCGTACCATTCTCCACATCAATAACCAACAACATCTAGTGGTTCATGGTATTCTGGCTTATGCAGCACAGTGGAACAAATGCGATATAAGTGTTCGACCTCATTTTCTCGAATACTTTGTCAACAATGTGTCACATATTTCTTTTCTTGGCCAGTGTTTTATGTTTTATTGAGAATGATTAAATAAAGTATTATGTGACAAATGAGGACTATTAAATTAAACTGCACTGAACATTACAACCCCATAGATTTGAATCGTGTCGTATTTACAACTGTACTTGTCATTAAAATCTTTGAATGATACTTGCCAATTTTCTTCTTTAAGAAGCTCATTTATACATGCATCGATAATCTACCAAATGACATGTGATGGATTATAACTAAAGATGATTTAATAAGTAACATGCAATTACATTTTAAAATTGACCATGCTAGGCTAAGTAAACATTACATGTAAATCCGTTGTTACTTAGTTAAAATTGTTTAATTTACATTGAAGTCAAGGTCATTTCGTATGGTATTGCTATTACCTCACTCACATTAACGTTAAGCATGTATGAGAACTCTGACTGTGGTAAAGATCACACTTCTTGGTCTTATTGATCTTCTTCTCTTTATATTTGAAAAAATTTGTGGTATTCAATCACTGCAACTATCTGTGTTGTTGGTGTTTGCTTTCTCCAATTTTGGTAATTAACCTCTGCCTCTTCCACTGGTGTTTGACTAATTAAATCCCAATTGGGATACCCATCCACTAAAATCCGTAACATATACAACAGGGTCTCATATTATAACCACCTGACTACATTTATTACAGGTTTAATAAATATAAACATTAATTTACCATTGATGTAGTCTCCTCTATAACATTGTTAGCTGCACAATCTCCAACATTTTTATTAAACATAGCCTTCAAGATAGAATCCAAACTCCATTGCCCCTGAATCTTGGGCTTCACCATAAATGGAACCTGTGAGGTTGTATCTGCCTTGTGTTCAACAGTTACAAGTGGTGTACTCTCGGCCTGCACCATCCTACCACATCAATACCTAAAATGTAAACAACAGAATCATTTTGCATTGTTTCACTAGGAGCTACGCTAACATTGTCCGCTCCATCCTTGGCTGCATCTTCAGCTTCCTCAAATGCTGTAAGTTCTGCATCCTCTACCTGTTCTGTTTCGTCCTCCGGTGTAGCATCCTCTACATCATCTTCAGCTTCATCCCGTGCGGTCGTATCTTATGCTATCATATCTTCGTTGTTTTCATGTTGTTTCATTTTGAAACCATGTTTTTATAAAACATAGACGATAGTTTTAGGTCATACCTTCTTACTCGGTACCTTACCCATCGTTTTGGGTAGCTCTTCAGCTACATAACAGAATGGCAGTGAACAAGCCTTATCAACTGGGATCTTTGCAGCTTCATTTGTTTTCTCTTGTTGTTCAAGCTAGAATTCAAAGTAGCTAACTTTATCTGAAGATCTTGAATTTGTCACAACAACAACACATATAATATTAGAATTTGTTTGGCAAACCTGTTCTTATCAAATCAACCGAAAACATTAATTATTCGTCTCTTCTTTCGTACTAAGCAAGACTTCCAAAGTTTATTATCAATCGAGTACCTGTAAATAATTATGCTCTGTATTTTTTCTTTGGTTTTTTGCCATAAATAGGAACATGGACGCCTCTTGTAAATTGTTATCTTCTTCGTTCAAATACTGGAACTATGTTTCGTTGTGGTTGCACCAGTCTTCAATATCTTTCTTTTTTTCCTATTTTTTGGGTGTAATATTCTGATGTACCAACCAAACCTAGAGTTGTAATTCAAGACTTTAGAAATGTGGAGGCAACATACTTATCCCCGCACTCTGCAAGGTATGGGGGGTAGCACTACATCATTCGACATACTTCGAGGAAGGTGAGCACTAGCTTGTTCGATTTCGAGTAATTCTGCTATGAGTCCTTTTTGGAGCTGGCATTTTTACTGGTAATCTTCCCCAAGAGTTCCTACTGGAGCGGTCGAACCACCACACCACAAGATGATGCGATAGTGTGAAGAGCGGCCAAAAGGTAATTCATAGGAATTATATATATATATATATATATATATATATATATATATATATATATATATATATATAAGTAATTCAAAGGATAAATCTAAATATAGGGTTCGTTCGATTCATTTTTATAATAAACAAAAAGAAATATGATTTATTATGTATCAAAATTTTATCACTACATCGAAGGTTTTTTTGTAAATATATTGATAAGATAGCTTGGTACCCCAAACTGTATCATATCAATGATTGTGATCATCATTGTGTACATAATTCGTGCTAGGATATACCAAAGAATTGGGGTATAGGGCATGTAACAAAAGAGTTTCCATAAAAGGCAGAAGGGAGCTTGACTGCAAGACCCACCCGTCGAGCAGGGACAAAAGTCGGTCTCAGTGATCCGACGGTACCGAATGGAAGGGCCGTCGTTCAACGGATAAAAGTTACTCTAGGGATAACATGTGATCTTCCCCAAGAGCTCACATCGACAGGAAGGTTTGACACCTCGATGTCGGCTCTTCACCACCTGGGGCTGTAGTATGTACCAGGGTGCCATGATCCTTCTCTCTAGAAAAATCGACGGCACTGCCTTTTCCTTCAGCTTTCAGAGGTGGGGCTGCTTCAATCATCGCTCAGTGAGATATTTATTGTCGCTAATAGCGCTTCGCTTCTTTATATTTGATGGTTTGGTGTTTTGATGATCTAATACTTTATTGACTGCAAATTTTGTATTTATTATCGCATTCATTGCTGCTCCTCCAGTAGATATTGATGGTATTTGTGAACCAGTTTCTGGATCTCTACTTTATGGAAACAATATTATTTCTGGTGGCATTATTCCTACTTCTACAACTATAGGTTTGCATTTTTATCTGATCTGGGAAGATTCATATTATGCTCCCTCGTAATCTGGTGGGGGTGTATCTATTGGTATTGTAGGAAGGTTTGAGTTTTCATTGTACGGGGTGGGAGGTCTGTTTCAATTGGGGACACTTGTGTTGGTGTTCAAAGAAAGGTTGAGGGTCACTTGATTGAGGTTCCATTTCAGGTGGAGATTGTTTTTTTTGTTAAAGGAATGGTTGACGAGTTGTTTGATCGGGGTTCTGTGGTTAGATGTTGGTTTGTTTTCTTCGGCGTTTTGGTTTTTTTTTGTCCAAAGCTTTCTTCTTTTTCTTAGACCTTTGCTCATGTGCATCCGGTACACATTTTGAGCTACTCCAACATTACTATATCCAAAGGCTGCTCTTTCAGCCTCAGTCAACAATAGCTTGCCCTTTAATACTTCTCTAGTCGGTAACAGATTATAACACGATTTGTTTGGTTGATAATTATTGTGATTATAGTGGTTTTTATGAGCTAAGTGATTTATGTTATAGAATATACAAAATTCATTTTATTTTAAAATTAGTCTTTGCGATTTATATTATATCACAAGATGTGTTTCATGTAATTTTTTTAAATATGTTATACACATACTGCTCCACCTATTGACTACAAAAACTTAGTACTTATAACATGTATTTTTTACTTGATCGTCTCTTAAATTGTACAACATTTGAATCATATCCATGATTGTTGGGTTGCACTCCAGCCCTCACCGTTTATAGCATATGTGTATCATGTAGGGCCTCGCCAGATCATCTTCAATGGTCGTATGCTCCGTGATGAAAGGTTGCATCAAACACAAATAATTACATTCCCTGCAAGTTAGGTAAAATAACATATCAATATTTAAGTAAAATAACATATCAATATGGGGCATCATACTTAAAAATAATACAGCAACGCAACCGATAACTCGATCGGGATTTCCTTTTTTCAAACACTTTTTTATCGACCGGTAGAGCTTCTCGACTATTGTTTCGAACAAATTTTAGTCATTCATTTTGAGCACGTCTTCTATGTAAATCACGGTTTTCCAACCCATTATATCGCCTGAAATATAGTAGAACATGGTTGAGCTAATGAACAATATCAATAGTCGAGCAACGTTTTTCGTTGTATCCTCCCCTTCATCTCTTATGGATTTTTCTATTCCTTCTTGCAATACAACGGGCACCATGCTAGATTAGTGTAAATATACATCTATCATATAACATACCTAGATATACAGTTACCTTTATTATGGCATTGGATACCGATTTTTTTATTTTTTGGTCTGTTTTTTCTAACCTGGGGACTCAATAAGTATTTTTGCATCAACCTTGAATCGTTCTCAGCACCATCTATGATTCGACCTATGAAGGCTCCGGCTTTGTTGGGAGGCATTACTTATGTCCCGCGTTTAAGCCCGACTATGGCCTTCACATATTTTGTAGTTAACTTCACCAGCATATAGCCTATTTTGAAACCCTTGTCCTTCAACGAATAGGTCTTCACAATTTTTTTTTATCATCTGATAATAATTCTTCATGGGAAAATCTTCGTTGTGGAGGTCGAACAAGGCTTTCAAAAAATTATATAAAGGAGTGCATATCGCCGCTTCTATGTCTTCGGCCGTAATGATATTCCTTTTCAGTAGGTTAGTGATGCTTACTAACCCCAATCCATAAAAAACAACTATTGACAAGCATATTCCTTTTAAGAAAGAATGTGATTTGTATTATACAACAATATGAAATATCTAACGCATAAATCGAACATGCAGTTTACGTGACATAAACGACTACAAGGTTGTGCAGTATGCATATACTCCAAGTTAAATATGATTATGTGCAAAATAATGGTACATGTTATTACTTGTATTTATCATACCAAACCCCCTATTGGGATTGATGCAAAAAAACAGAAACAATCCCACAACCAGTAAAAAATCGTGCGTGTTATTTAATAATCAACAATACATACATGATGTGGTACATTTATAACCAAACAAACATGATGCGATTTAACACAAAATAACATATGCACGTCTAGTAAAATCCATATTTCAACAGAAACAAATCTCAAATAACTAAATAATCAACCTTTAACCTATATTCAAGACAACAAAATTTAAAAAAAAACAGTAAGAACATCTACAAAACCCTAATAACTACGACGAAATGTAAAATCAACCCAAACAAAAAAAAGCATATTGATGATACAACTTCTAACCTGTAGATACATTAACCTAACGAATACTTTAATAAACGATACAGACTCTAACCGCGAACAACCATATACGTAACTCAATTATCTAACATCGAAGTACACTATATTCAGTTTCTAAATTGAAAAACAAGTACATGTGGTGGTTGATCGAAAGACAAACCATGATTTCAGGTACAACTGGTCGATGATAAGAAGCCTCAGATGTTATAAATCCTTCGCCAAAGATATTAACGGAGTCGTTGGGGTTCGTCGTAGTAACTTGGCGGTTGGGTTGGTTGCACGGCTTATGGAGTTTGCTTTTAGAGTTTACTTTTAAATTTTTTCTTGTAAATTTGAGAGGAAACTGTTAGTGAAAAGTCTAGTTTAGAAGTAAAAAATGTCATCTCAACCTAAATAGCATACTTATACTATTAGAGGTATTTTTGTCCACTTTTAATCTCTGGGTACCTTATGGTAATATCTTTTTTAGGTACCATGCGGTAATGATACACTTGAAAGTGTATTAATGAATAGTTTTCTAAAAAAATCAAATTTGTTGTATCAAATATATTTTTAAAAAATAGATGGAAATAAAATAAAATTTATTATATAAAAAATATTTTTAAAACATAGATGAAAATATTAATATCTTATTTCAAGAAAATATTTATAATAATAAAATATAGAAAAATCATATTTAATACTTAAAAGATACATGAAAATAAAATAAAATTTGTTATATAAATTATATTTTAAAATATAGATGGAAATAAAATCAATTTTGTCATATAAAAAATATTTTTGAAAAATAGAAGGAAATAAAATAAAATGTGTTCAATAAAAGTTACTTTTAAAATATTGATGAAAATCTTAATATATCGTTTTTAAAAGATATTTTAAAAAATAAAATGTGAAAAAAACAGATTAATATTTAAAAAATACATACAAATAAATCAAATTTGTTATATAAAATTATTTTTGAAAAATAGATGAAATTAAATTAAATTTCTTATAAGAAAGATTGTTTGAAATATATATTAAAATAAAATAAAATTTGTTATATAAAAACGTATATGAAAATAAATCAAATTTGTTATATAGAAGTTATATGGAAATAAAATCAAATTTGTATCAAACATAATTTATATTATAAATAAATTATTTTATTATAAAAAGTTGAATAAAATCAAAGTTTAAATTATTGTATCAAAGCTCATATTAAAAAATAAAATATTTAGTTTATTCTTTCTTTTTTAAATGTTAATTTTTAATTATTTATAAAAGTAACCAAAAATGTTTCTAAAAAATAAGGAGAAAATACAGACTTTGAAAAACTCCATTGGTGTGTTTTTTATTTTCCCTCTCTTCTTTAATTATAATCGCATTTCCTTGATAAATGATAAGTTATTACTTCTTCTAAATCAAATATATAATGTAGAATTGTATGTCGGCCATTGTGTGGCACAGGATCCTTCGTTTTACTCCTGCTAAGCGCTAAATATAAGTTTAACCTTCATGCGAATAACTTCGTGATAGTGGCTGCTTTAGCCATTATTGCAAAACATTTATGGTCCAAACGTTTATGGTCCGTCACCTTTACCTTAGCGTCTGTATCTGGTACATCTTTTCGACCCACGCCATTTTTTCATACAATCAATCCTTCCATCATTTGATGAGAATTTTTAGTAGTTGTCCACCAGAAAACCAGACCATCAACAAGACATCGTTTCACTTGCAGATCTTGAGCGAAACCTTTAGGGGGCATGAGAGCTTTATTCTCCCGCAGTGGCGTAGCCAGGATTTGATCCTTATAGGGTCCTGGTTATTGTCCAAAAATGAAATAGCATACTTTTTAGGTTTTTATGCATCGTCTATGAATTTTTTGGGTTAGTTTGGTTACATTTAATTACATTTAAGTCCCTTATGAATATATTTCCTTATCAGTAGCCCCCTTAGTTCTTATAAAGGCAATTTTATAAGAACTATTTAGTTTTCGAACATTACTCCAAGTGAATAAAACTTCTTTCATCTAGCCCCTTTATCATGACTGAGCCTAGTGACTTGCAGTTTCACTTCGAATATAAGAATGAGTGCAAATAAGCTTCCCACTCGCTTCGAATCTATCAACTAGAGATACAACTCTACTTCGACCTCGAATCTCCTGTTTTTAGCATTTTTCAACTAAGGTACCCCTACTTGAAAGATTGATTGGACCCTTTTTGATAGGTCTATGACACAGCAAGTTTTTCCACGTTTGTATTCCACCCAATGAGAACAGGTCACTGGTTTTGCCTCTTCAAATTCTCAACGTCATCTTTTCCCAAGTATAAATACTTAGCTCCATCTTACTAAGAACTTTTTAGAAAAATCATCGTTCCTAAGCTATCTTCATCTGGTTCTTCTTCAACCTTCAACCTCATTAGCTACCTTCCCCAGAAACATCAATTTCTTCAGTCACAAAAAACCATTTCCCAGATTAACGTCTATTGTATGAGAAGATATCCCAAATACAAAAGATCTAAATCCAAAAAACCAAGAAAACCAAAGAAATCTCTCTTCCCTGGTCGTAGCAATCAAGTGTTTGGCGCTTACGACTATCTCTGTATTGGAGAAAGAGCTGAGGAATACAGAGCTGCTGGGTTAATCTACAACGGTCCTCGGTTCTCCTCTACCACCCTCAAATACGGTAACTTCAATTCCAACCTTGTTAATTCATCTTCGCCCCTAGCATCAAACCCAGAATCTAGCCAACAATCTTCTCCTCCTCGAAATCAATCCACTTCTCCATCACTAAGACCACATCGAAAATCTAAGGCTGTCAATTCTGACAAACCTCCAACTTCTAAAAAACTACAACCCAAATCACCTATCCTACAATCCGAAGCAGTTAAAGTTAAATTTCGCAAAAAAATCAACCTTTCTAGCAATGGGTGACGATGCAGAAACCTCCTCTCCTCCCCCACAAGAAGTGGTTGATGTTACACCAGAGAATAGTCATCCAGTTCTTATGGAAAACGAAAAACAATCCCAAACGGAGACTCAAACTCGAAGTCTTCACGATGAAGCTACTGATGAAGAAAATGATAAGGAAAATGATTCTGAAGCCACTGAATCCAATGCCGAAGGCGAATCCGAAGCAGAAGAGGTAATCCCTTCAAGGAAAATTCGAGGAAAGAAAGCTCCTATTACCCTCCCCGAAGATGTTGCCGCCTTGGTTCAGGAAAACCTACAACCACTTTGTCCTCGGTACATTCTCGCCCTAAAAAATGTACCCTATACTTACTACCTCGAATCAGATAAAGAAGAACTTAAGAAACTATGGGGATTAACAGACAACATCGTTCTTCGTCTACCAGTAGAAGGAGAAACACCTTTGAGTTGTCAGAAAAACGAATTGGTAGTTTACCCTGAACTTTTCAACTGGGGACTTCGATTTCCTCTCGATCCAATGATTGTAAAGTACTTCGAAATTCTTGGGTTGTGCCCAACACAAGTCACTCCAAACCAATTGTTCACTTTATTCTCCGTTATTATGGTGTCGAGGCTAGGAAGCATCCCCCTCGAAATAGAGGACTTCATCTCACTGACCAAAATCTCAAATGGGCCAGTTTTACCATTCTACTACCTAACTTTGGAGGATGATCTGAAGATTATCGATGACCTCCTCGAGGCTGACAAGTTTTGGAAGCAAAGGTTTGTTTTTTTATCAGGAGCTTGGGAAAATGGTAAAGAAATTTCCGATGACAACCCCTCAAAACTTACTCTCATCTGGAGAGATAACAGCAAGTAAATCATTGTTATTATTGTTAATACTTTCTTCCCAACTTATTAAGCCTAGTCAAACTAACCAGGCCTACTTATTTAATTGTTTACTCTTTTCCCAGAAATTCCGAGGAGATTCAAAAGTCGTCGGAAAACTGCAAAGACCATCTTCAAGAGAATGGCTGAATGGGCTGAGAAAGCCTGGGGAAATGGCTTTCACTCAGCCTTCCAACCAATCAACTTCGTCAACAGCCATCTCTGGCGCATAACCTTGGGAGCTGATTTCCCTGAAGACCCAATGCTTCCCCCAGATCCCATTGAAGCGGTCAAAAGAATACTCGCACTAGATGGGAAAACTTACCTTCCCACCAGGAACCGATCTGACAGTCACATGCCACTAAAAAGAAGGGAAAGCTAGCCCTCAAAAAGCCCAACACAAGTAAGCCTAACCCTTCCAAAAATTTGAATCCTACAGGGAAACGAAAAGCGCCTGCATCTCAACTTCCTCCAATATCCGAAGAAGACGAACCTGTCCTTAAAAGGAAAAAGAAAGAAGATAATGCTCCAAAGAAGAAAAAGAGAAAGTCCGCTACCCCGAAGAAAAAGAACGAAGCTGAAATGCTCGAAGAGGTATTGGCTTCCGAGGTCCATGAGAAAACCTTCATTGAAGAAAATCCTCAAGGGGGATTGGCACTAGGAGATAGCCAGGAAAACGAATATCTTAACCTCGAAGATTTCAACTCGAGTGGGGATTTTATAGTCACCGGTGAAGATTCTCAGCCTACCAACACCATTCCATCATCTTCTATCGGGGCTGCCATAACTTCAACATCTAACGCAATTATTCCTGTCCATCATCGCCCATCAAACTTGCCCAACCCTGACAGATCCGATGAGGTAACTTCAATCCTTCGACCTTTTACTAACTTAAGTGCTGCAGCCAAAAAATTGTGTGAAGAAGTAAACAATTCACATACACAATTAGAGCTCCTTGCACAAGAATTAATCAAGAGCAAAAAGGAAAAAGAATATGAAAAAGCTTCGAAAGATGAAGCACTTCAAAATTTCGAGGCTGAGAAAAGAAATCTTCT
Source organism: Limnanthes douglasii subsp. nivea (assembly GCA_036936605.1). NCBI lineage: Eukaryota > Viridiplantae > Streptophyta > Magnoliopsida > Brassicales > Limnanthaceae > Limnanthes > Limnanthes douglasii. The sequence goes on along the minus strand of JAUPFV010000001.1, from coordinate 94,077,725 downwards.
TAAAGAGCATAAAGAAAAAATCGAAGCTTTGGAAGCTTCTCATCGTCTGGCTCTTGAAAATATAAATTCTCAACATTCTACTGCCATTTCTAAGGAAAAGAAAAAATCTATCGATGCTGAAGAACTTGTTAAGAAAATTCAAGAAAGCCTGGAAAATTGTCAAACTCAATTGACTATGCTTCAAACAGGATTCGAGCAGGAAAAGAAGGATGCCATCAAGAAAGCCGAAGCTGCTGTTGGTTCTGTGACGCTTGATGGTATCAAGAAGGCTCAAACCCAAACAGCTATCAATCTTCTTCGAGAAATCCATGCCGCCTATCCAAGGTTAAATTTAACAGAATTTTGGAAACAAGTTCCAGAGGAAGATCGCCCAAAGGAAGCATTCGAGGTTGCATCAAGCTCCTCAGAAGAAGATGACGTTTCTGAAGGGTCATCGGAAGAAGAAGATGACTAAACAGTAGATTATATATGTCATGTGTTTGTTATTGTTGTTTTTTTTATCAAGTAGTTTTCTCCTTTTTGTAAGCTTCAAGCTTTATCCAATGAAACAAACGACTATCTTAATATTTCAAAGTTCTATTGCACTCATAAAACGTGGCACCTCGAAAATTAGATGCGCTCATAAAACGTGGCACCTCAAAAATTAGATGCGCTCATAAAACGTGGCACCTCGAAAATTAGATGCGCTCATAAAACGTGGCACCTCGAAAATTAGATGCGTTCATAAAACATGACACCTCAAAATAGGTTGTTTCTTCAAAGCTATTGCTTTGGAAAATTACTCTTGGTCAACTTTCAAAGATGATCAGTCTCTGCCAAGTTACCAAAATAACAAATCATTCATCATATTAAACAACCAATGGCCAAAAGAAATTTTATTATGAAATTCTATTTTTACCAGACACCTCATTAAAACCTTTCTAGGCCAACAGATAAGGAAAGAGTATGTCTGTCTTTCAAAAATTCTAAGTTCAATTTTATTCACAATACAATTTCAAATGTTCTATATTCCAAGGGTGTTTGAGCATCCTCCCTTCACAATCAGACAACCTATATGACCCTGGCTTGACCTTCATTTTGACTTCATAAGGACCCTCCCAATTCGGAGCCAATTTTCCGAGGTGTTTATCCTTGGTATAAAGAAATACCTTCCGCAACACTTTATCGCCAACTTTGAACTCCCTCTTCTTAACTTTAGCATCGTACCTGCTTCTCATTAAGGTTTGATAATGAACCACATTCAAATGTGCTTTGATCTTCTTTTCCTCTAACAAATCAAGCTCAATCCTTCTAGCTTCATCATTATCTACTTCGGAATAACGCAATAGCCTATAGGAAGGTAATGTAGATTCAGCAGGGCATACAGCATCCATTCCATACACTAGAGAAAAATGAGTCTCTTTTGTGGCATCTCTAGGAGTTGTACGATATGCCCACAACACCTCTTGAAGATAATTTTGCCATTTCCCTGCTGCTCCCGCCAAATTTTTCTTCAAACCCTCCAAAATAGATCTATTTGTAACTTCCACTTGCCCATTTGCTTGTGGATGGAAGGGAGTAGAAAAGCATTGTTGTATTCCTTTCGAGGAGCAAAAAGAGTCCATTTCCTTGTTATTAAATTGGGGACCGTTGTCTGTTGTTATCTTTCGAGGAACTCCAAAACGGTAGCAGATGTTACTTAGAATAAACTTGATCACATCCTTAGCTTTTGTTCCAGCTAAAGGCTCTGCTTCTGCCCACTTCGAAAAATAATCAACTGCGACAATAATCATCTGTCTTCCACCTGAAGCCATAGGCAAGGGTCCTACCAAATCAATCCCCCATCTATCAAAAGGAACCGCCTCAGAGATTATCATTAGAGGTGTCGCTGGTTTATGTATCAAATTTGCATACCTTTGACAAGTATCACAACTTCGAACTAATAACTTGGCATCCTGCAATATAGTAGGCCAATAATATCCTGCCAACAATACCCTACGTGTTAAAGCTTTGAAACCACAATGAGCTGATCCATCTCCATCATGTAATTCAGATAAAATGTTTTGAGATTCTTGCTTACTCAAACATCGTAATAAAGGCCTCGACCCAGACCTCTTATACAATACCCCATCCAACACCACATAACCAAGAGCTTTATTCCTTATTTTCTTGAGCAAGTGCTTATCAAGAGGTAGTATTCCCTTTGTAAGAAAATTTAACAAGTCAGTTCTCCAATCACCCCGAATGCGCGTCGAATCATTTACTACCTCCTCAACAAATTCACATTGCTCAGAGCTTGATATAATCGAAGGTAGTGGTTGTGTCACGATCCATGGATATTCTTCAGAGTAAGCCATTGTTGCTAAAGAATCAGCCATTGTGTTATTTCCTCTTCGAATATGCTCCACCTCGACATTTTCAAATTGTGCCATCACACTTCGAAGTTCTTGCAAATAAAAAACTAAACGGTCTTTTTTAGCTTCTGATACTCCTTTAACATGGTTAACTACTAACTGCGAATCTGTTTCTAAGCGCACGAATATTGCTCCACAAATTTTCGCTAACCGCAATCCTGCTAGCATTGCTTCATATTCAGCTTCATTATTCAAAGCATGAAATCCAAATCTTATAGCTTGAAACATATACTCCCCTATTGGTGCCACCAATTCTACCCCCGCACTCTAACCTTTATTACTAGATCCTCCATCAGTTCGTACCGTCCACATCGGATTCGTGTGTATCTTTTCATCTTCTTTCTCTTCGGATCTACTCGAATGAAACTCAACAAAGAAATCTGCTAAGGCCTGAGCTTTGACAGCCGTTCGTGGAGAGAATAACACATCGAAATCTCCCAATTCTACAGACCACTTAGTCATTCTTCCTGAAATATCTGGCTTTTGCAATACATTTTTCAATGGATAAGAAGTTCGAACCACAATTGTATGTGCTTGGAAGTAAGGACACATTTTTCTTGCCGCCACTACTATACACAATGCCAATTTTTCGAGCTTTAAGTAACGTTTTTCAGCATCAACCAAACTTTTACTGACATAATAGACGGGCTTCGAAACTCCCGTATCTTCGCTAATCAGAACTGCACTCACTGCATAATCCGATACTGCTACATACAAAAATAGTTGCTCACCTTCTCGAGGCTTTGATAATATTTCAGGAGAGGACAAAAGATTTTTGATCTTAATAAAAGCTTCTTCACAATCCGAAGTCCACTCAAAATTATTCGGTCGACGCAACACCTGGAAAAAAGGCAAACATTTATCTGAAAAACGAGAAATGAATCTGTTCAGAGCTGCTAACCTGCCTGTTAACATTTGCATTTCTTTGATATTCCGAGGTGAAGACATTGATATCAAAGCCTTCAACTGTTCTGGATCCACTTCAATTCATCTTTCACTTATCACATACCCCAGAAACTTACCAGATCGAACTCCAAATGTACATTTTTCTGGGTTCAACTTCAACTGTATTGCTCTAAGATTCAGAAACGTCTCTTCTAAATCATCAATATGATCATCATCACTTTTGCTCTTAACAAGCATATCATCGATGTATACTTCGATATTCCTCCCTATTTGTGAAGCAAACGCCTTATTCATCAACCTTTGATATGTAGACCCAACATTTTTTAATCCAAACGGCATCACTCTATAACAATGTAAACCTCGATCAGTGATAGAAGTTGTGCTTTCTTCATCCTCTAGATTCATTCGAATTTGATTATATCCTGAAAATGCATCCATAAATGTTAGAATTTTGTTTCCAGAAGTAGAATCCACTAATTGATCAATTCGAGGTACTGGAAAAGGATCCTTTGGGCAGGCTCTGTTTAAATCTGTGAAGTCTACACACATTCTCTATTTTCCATTCTTCTTTTTCACCACTACAGGATTAGCTGTCCACTTCAGATATTTGGACTCCCGAATATGCCCCATTTTATACAATCTATCTACTTCAGCAATTATGGCCTCAGATTTTTCCAACGAAAAAGCTCTCCTTTTTTGTATTATCGGCTTGATCTTCGAATCCACAGCCAAACTATGACATATAATATCAATTGGGACCCCAACTACATCCTCAGACCTCCAAGCAAACACATATAAGTTTTTAGACAAAAAATTCAATAACCTTTCTCGCACTGATAAAGACAATAAAGTCCCAATTCGAAGTACTCTGTTATTATCGAAGATGTATTCTTCTATTTCTTCACTTACTATCACAGAACTCGGGGTTGACCTCGGATCATCAATTCCTTTATCTTTACTACTAGAGGGCAACCCCCCAAATTGCTAATTCTCCATTGGATCATCGGTACTTTTATCTCGTAGTCTAAATGCAGCAGCATAACACTCTCTAGCTACTTTTTGATCACTTCGAACTACACCAATTCGATCCCCAACTACATATTTCAAACATTGATGAACTGTAGAAACTATAGCGTACATTTTTGCCAGCCATGACCTTCCAAAGATAGCATTGTAGCTCGACGGACAATCTACCACCATAAAAAGTACTTGTACTTTCTTTTTAAAAGGCCCTTTTCCCAGAGAAATTTCACCTTCAAACTCCCCTACTACATTCGCTGTCGCACCAGTAAACCCAATTATAGTTCTTTCTGACCTTTCTATCCGAGGCGGAGCGTTTAATCTATCATATGTTGATTTGAACAACACATTAGCAGAAGTTCCAGTATCAATCAATACTCATCGAATTTTCACCCCACACACTTATGCTCCAATGACCACTGGATCTTCATGTGGCCCAGTAATTCCTCTCAAATCATCCCCATCGAAAATTATAAATGGGACATTCTTCTTATTGTATAAGTGTGCTGATGCTCCTCCTTCAATTTGATGCGTTAAATTTACTATATGTATTTTCCTCGAATTATTAGTATCATTAGTCATTGAATTTCCCCCAAATATCGCCAATGACTCAAAGAACGCACACAAATCTCGAACATGTCCCTTACACATCGGCTCATCAACTGACATCAACAACAATCGACTAGGGTCTAGGTCGACATATTCCGAATCCACATCAAATTCATCATCTGCAACATCTAAAATCATCAATGCAGTTTCCTACTTAGAGTTAGGATTACTAACCTTTTGAGTTATGGTTTTAGCGTTCCTTTTGACATACTCCAACAATTTTCCATTCTCTATCAAAATCTGCATTTCCTTCTTCAAAGCAATACAATCATTTGTATCATGCCCAATATCATCATGATACCTACAGAACCTGTTATTGCGTTCCTCTCTTGGCCTATTAATTGCTGCCGGCTTTCTAAAATTTACTGTTCCCTTGGTTTTCTCATATATCGATGCCACACTTTCAGTCAAATCCGCATAATATTCTGGTCTTACCCACACATTCGATCTTGGTCTGAATTGGTGTTGATTATTAAAATTGTGCTGATTAGAACCCCCTTGATATGAGTTCGAACCTCCTCGATTGGAAACATTTTGATTACCCCTTGCGCGCGACGAGTTATTATTCGAAGCGTTCACTTGACTATTCCCTTTCTGAACAATACTATTTCCTCCTCGAAGTCGAGTAGACTCTTCGACTTTGATTTGATCTTCAACCTGAGCCATGAGAGCTCCAAACGTTAATGCCCTACGCCTTGTTATTTCATCAGCTAAATCTCCTGGCAACAATCCTTGTCTGAACGCTGCTATAGCTACCACTTCCTCACAATCATCTAATCCTGCTTTTGTTGACACAAATCTTTTAGTATAATCCTTCAACTTTTCTCCCACAGCTTGCTTACATTGTATTATCGTATCTTCATTAGCTCTCATTTCTTTGCTTCCCACAAACTGTCTTCGAAAAGCTGTGTAAAAACCTCTAAAATTTGCAATGGACTCCTTAGGAATCTTGTTATACCATTTTAGTGCAGTTCCTTTGAATGTCTGAGAGAATGCCCTACAAACCAATTTATCATCGTCCTCGAAATTAGTCATATAGTTCTTGAATTGCTCTATATGATCATCTGGATCTTGAGTTCCATCAAACTTGTCAATTTTAGAAATGTCGAACCGCCTCGGAAGTGGTACAGATCTAATCGCACTAATCAACGGTGAATCCCTCCAATCTACTCCTTGAACAAACTGGTCTTCGTTCCTCATTCCCACAGTAGCATACAAACTTGGTTCACCTTCAAATTTCCGAGGAGAATACACTCGTCTTTCCTTCTTTTGCCTACCTTCCTTATATATTTTAGCTGGCCAAAATTCATATCCTCCTTCTTTTGAATGACTTCGAAAATGCTTATATCTTGGTGTTTCATCTGATTCCGAATTTTCAAAATCTTCTTCTTCACTAGAATCTACATACCGTCGCTTCTGCAACTTTTTTTTTTCATTCCACTATGCTCCTTCTTACGCTCAAAATGTATTTTACGCTGAACATCTTGAACGTCGCCGACGTCATTTGATGGATCCGACTGATCATCCCGATCACCTCTTGCTATTTTAGATCTAAGTCTAGCGCCATTATTATTTTGTTTCTTTTTAGCAAATTCATCAAGTTCTGCCACTTTTCTTATCAACTCATTCATTTTACCTTCAAAATCAAATTGGTTTGATTGAATCGAAATTGACTTACATGCTTCTTTCTCTTGCAGATCAGATCTCAACGTCTCCAAAGCTTTTCGAACAGGCGGATTATCTCCTTCCTCCGAATTCATCTCCGATCAACAAAAATATAAACGAAATACTTCAGAAAACAAAAAAATTCGAAACTCGATTTTTGATCTATTGATCAAGGTATCTTCGACCCCTCTTTCTAGCGCCAATTTGGTGAGAATAGAAATTGAATTGAGAAGATTGAGAATATTGACTAAGAATTAGCAGAGAGATTTTTAGACGGTGAATATAATCTTTTTCCTCTAATTATTTCATAGGTGTAATCATTCTCCTCGACCTCTTTAAATAGGCCTAGTGAGTTAGTTACAAATTCGGTTACATAAGAGATTTATTTACAGTTCAGTCCCTATTCTTCTTATAAAACTTTAGTCGTATTCTATATTAATAGAACTTATCATTCAAGTCCTTATTAATTACATTTAAGTCCCTTATGAATATATTTCCTTATCAGTACCTACTAACCTATTCTTCTTCACTCATCTCTCAAATCATATCTCACACAAATATCTAGTTACTAAATATCTAAAATAAAAAATCTATTTGAACATATCTAGTTTATAAATCTCTCATACAAATATCTTTCTTCATCAACCTCTCAAATCATCTTTCTACTCTCTAAAAAATCTATGGCTCCGAAAAATTCAAAGTAAAAAAAATCTCGAATAGAAGTTGTCGAAGAATCCGAAAGTTCTAGTAGAATAAGATCAAGATCGGAGAGAGAATCGTCAGATCGAAGACAAGTATCTGAGAGTGTTGAAATATGGAACGAAAGCGAGGTTCGGGTTCACAATGAACTAGTACCACAAGGTATCCGTATTTACGCTGGTATGTATCTAGATTACGAAGAACTTCGCGATATAGATGGCATGCGGATATTTTTTGATATGCTTAGTGAGAAAAATGGTATAGGATGGTTGTATTTTGCAAAATTTAGTGGTCCTTTATATATTGAATTAGTGCATCAGTTTTATGAAACCGGGAGTTTAATTGAGAATGATGCACGAGGTTTGGGAATGAAATACATAATAAATCGTAGAGAATATAGTTTTTTTTGAAACCGACTTCGTAGAAGAGTTTCGTTTGCCTAGGTTTGAATTGTGGGGTACTCGTTTGCCGTCTCTTACTTATCCTAAAATAAAATGGCCTCAAGATTGGACTCTAACGTTGAATGAAGCCGTAGACATACTGAGTTCTAATAGAGAACAACCAAAGGTTAATGGTTAGCGCAAAGCTAGTAGAAATAATCTTAATAGGTACAACAAATTAGCTTTGAAATTAGTTGATTATTGTTTTGTTCCAAATAATAGTAACGATACAAACTTGACGTTTCTTCAAACATATGTAACCGCTATTATCGCGCAGTCAGCTAAGATTAATTTACCTAGTTTGATAATTGAGAATATGAATAATAGAGTTCGTGGTACGAGGTTACCTTATGGGATGGTTCTTACTTAATTGCTTATGAGAAAAGGGGTAGATGTTTCTAGATGGACTCCGCGTCCTGTTTTGACTAGTGCAGCTATAGGAAAGAACTCATTGAGATTAAAAAAAACTATATTCTTGGGAAGGAATGATTCGGTCGAAAAGGGAGGTATATGATGAATACACGGATGTGTTGCCACAAATCTGGAGGCCTAATAATGTTACCAACCCACTTGATCCGCCTACTAGTTTCCAGATGCAGGTCACTCACACTATGATGCAGCCTCAATGAGCCACTTCCAACACGGATAGTTCTTCTCATCAACAACAAAGGATGTCTGATCGACAATATATGGAATGGATGCATTCTGAGCATATGACCATGTATAATAGAAATGAGGAGCGTTTGGTTCGAAATGAGCAGCGTTGGGAGGACGTTAACAACAGACTAACTGAATTACGCACCATTCAAATGGAAAATGGTAATCACATACAACTAATGCTGACGAAGATGAATTTGCAACCATTAGTAGAGTATAGATCAACTTCAGACGATGAAGATTGAGATTTTTTTTTGTTTGCATTTGTATTTGAATTTGATTTTATTGAACAATTTAATTTTGATTTTATGGAACAATTTAATTTTGATTTTGTTATTTTTTATATTATTATATCAAACGACATTATTATTTATTAATTTATTTGTATTTCAATAATTTTTTATTAATTTAGTTAAAAAAATTTAATACATATAAATATGTATAGTATATTATTTGAATTGTTTTATAAACAATTACGTATTTTAATTTATTTATTTCTAATAAATTTACGCATACAAATTAATTTTTAATAAAAATATTAAAAAATTTGAAAAGCGGTTAAACGTGACACGGTAAAAAAATTGTCACGGTGTGCGTGTTACACGACGTACGAATCACACGGCGTGCGCAGTCACGACGTTCGCATTCACAGCGTGTGACCAAACACGGTAAAAATTTAACACGGCGGAAATTTATCACGCCGTGTAACAGTTAAATGTGATAGGATGTGATGTGCTGACTCGATAGACACCTCTGTGCAAGATAATTAATTCACAATTTCAGTAATTGAAGTTTTAATATTACTTATTATACTACTAAAATGAATAAAAAAAACTGCTACTAATTTAGGTAGCTACTTTTGAATGAGATTTGTTTATTTATAATTGCGGTTGTTTATTTATAATTGCGGGTGTAATTGTGCGCAAAACTTTTACTAACTAGGAATAAGATTTGTTATATACGTTTAGAAAAGTTAGCTAGTTGATATACTATATAGACATAGACACTTATGAAATACATATATGGACGTAGTAAGACTAAAACCTTAGGAAGTTATGAGATACATATATAGACGTAGTAAGACTAAAGCTTAGATAAATATTTGTTATGATAGAACCATGTGTTATGATAGATGGAGTACATATGTTCAAATTGTACTGACAAATTTGTACACGAATTGCTAACTATATTGGCACAAATTACATTATGTAAACATGTGTTATGATAAATGGAGTACTTAGGATACTATATGTGTGCATATAATTATACACAAAACTTGATGGTTACCCACAATACTGCAAGCAGCTTATTAAGTCAAGACAACACACTTAAGATTGAGAAACGATACAAATAGTACGCCCGTTGGCGAATAATAACAGCAGAATAGGCAATAGCATGGCTGTTTACCGCAGCTACTTTTCTCGGTCAATCCTAAACTATCACAACTCTACAAACCCAGCGACGACTTCAACCTCTACGAGCTAAAAGCAGCGGAAATTAATAACCAGAGGTCTAAGATTGTAGTTCTTCGCCCTATCTCTCGGATTCTATGAGTGCAAAGGAAGGAAGGGATCGCTTAATAATGAGAGGTCGGAGTCGGTGTCGGACGATTTCTGTAAAGAATGCTCCATATGACTACAATATGATATAAGATCTTTTTCGTAGAAAATCTGCAGCCGTTACTCTACGAGTGGCTCAGCCAAAAAAGCGTTTGTAGAAAGACTCGAATGCATGACTTTTGGTCACGAGCATGTCTTACTCCACTAACTCGTCGCGCTATTACTCGAGAGGTCAACATCCATTTAACTTGCAGATCCGAAGACCAAACAAATCAAAATAGACCGAATGCGAAAAAACCCACAAGATTTAAGGTAACTAGCGTTTATCCTAGTGTAATTACCATTGATGTTGAGGATATGGATGATGTGGTCCAATATAAGGACATTCATAGTGATGCCTCCTCAAGCAAAAGTTGCCCTATATCTAACTCGGCCCATAAATAGAAGGAGTTCGATGAAAATACTGATGATGATAATGACAGGTTATTGGATTTTTCAAAGTATAACTAGACAGAAGTTCCTAAGCATCTTCTAGAAATCGGAATATTTTCTGTTTTGAGTCTGAGATTGGTTCTCTACAAAGTGATGGTTGTGATAAAAGACATAAAATTAAACATTACCATATGCCATCACAAAAAAGACAGGCATATGAACCTTATGAGTCCCCACAAGGTCGGATGATGCCTCTACGGGAAACAGTAAACATGGCGGTGAAGGTGAAATACTTGATCATACTCAGAAAGAAGTTGGTTTTGATATTAAAGCTAGAGATAGAGGCGAAAAATAAGACAACCAACTATAAGGAATATGGGATCTGCATAATCATGTTTTTGCTTTTAGTCCACTTCCAAAAATCCTCAAATTAATGGAGATGTATTCTTAACTTATATACAAATCTTACTTTTCATGTTTAACCAATGTGAGATGTGAGACTTTGGTCGCACCTAACAATCCTCCACTCAAACAAAGTATCCCCTAGCCTCCTCTCAATTGACTTCCATATGTCTACTCTAGTCAGCTAGAGAGACACCTAAACTCTAGAGCTTTAGAGCGGATCTATCTGCTCACTGTAAGATGACATTGTGCCGCTCACTGATTAAGCCCCTGCTTCATGAGCTATCAGGCACTTCATCCATAGATGACACTGCGCCGCTCTTTGATCAAGTCATCTGCTTGATGAGCCATTAGACGCTCCTTCTATCCAGCAAATCATTCACCTTGAGTATGACTTTTGGCTTCTCGTAAGATGTTTGGCAGAATTTCACCCACAATTTGTAAGGAATATGGGGTCCGCATATTCCGCCTTTGTATATAAGTAAGAATAATCCGATCTCCACATTAGTGTGATATTGTCCGTTTTGGGCCCACTAGCCCGTACGACTTTGCTTTTGGTCCACTTCCAAAGCTTCAGACTAATGGAGATGTATTCTTAACTTATATACAGATCTTTTTTCTCATGTTTAACTTACGTAAGATAAGATGTGGGATTTTGGTCGCATCTAACACATACAAAAGCTCCTACTTCAGTCAGGGTTAGAGCGAATGGATCTGAAATGAACAACGAGAAAAAATTTAGTATGAAAGATCATAACAACTTATCTCCTGGTGAAATTTCTCTGGTGGACACTCAGGACGATGAACATAAAATTGAGCAGCAGAAATCCGTTGAAGCAGAAGAATAATTGAGTAACCCTATTCGTAGAGATGGAATATGGCTCTTGTCCGGCCGGGTCCAATCCGAACTTGCGGCTTGTCTAATCCGAATATAGAACGGATGGATATGTGTTTAGTAATTATAACCGACAAGCAGATTAGTCGGGTTGGGGTTTCTAATTGGTCCCGGATTCGTTTTCCAAAATTATAAAATATATATAAGATAATGTTAATTACTTTTTAAGACCCAAAAGTAATACTATTATCGCACTTAAGATCTATATTTTCATGTATTTTTCATCAAGATCTATTTTACTTTTACTCAAATTTTACTATTTAAGACCCAATAATACCCTAAATACGCTAAGATGGGAAACATGAGTAAAATATATATTTCTTTAAAAAAAATCAAAACATATCATGAGTTGTACCAGTTTTCTTGTCTTAAAAAACAAAACGAATGGTATTTTCGGATTCTTTTTCGAGTTACGGTTTAAAAAATACAGACTTTTAACTTTTTTAAATTTTTAGTGTAAACGAAGAAGATGCGAAACCTTCTTTGTTTTGTTTGATGCGAAACCTGTTTAAATTTTGTACTTGTATATGCGAATTCAGACCCCCTATGATAGACGCTAGATGCGAAACCAACCCATTATGATAGATGTGAAACCATATAATGCGAAACCTGTTTGAATTTTATACTCTTAGATGAGAATCCAACCCACTATGATAGATGAGAAACCAATGCAATTTTTTTTTTTTACAAAAACTCAAAACATATCATGAGTGGTACCAGTTCTGTTCGTCTTAAAAAAACAAAACCAATAAGATTTTCTGATTTTTTTTGAGTTACGGTTTAAAAGATACATACTTTTTTTTTAGATTTATAGTGTAAACGAAGAAGATGCGAAACCGTATTTGTTTTGCTAAATGCGAAATCGTTTAAATTTTGCAGTGCTTATATGCGAAACTAGATACATGAGAAATCTGTGTAATATATATATATATATATTTTAAAAAAAATCAAAATATATCATGAGTGGTACTAGTTTTGTTCGTCTTATTTTAAACCAAAAATATGTTTAGATTTTTTTCGAATGATGATTTAAAAAATATGAATCTTTAAAATTTGAAATTAAAAAAGAAAAAAAAAATAGTTTAGTTGTTTGTTACACTTTACCTTAAATATTATTTTAGATATACAATCTCTTAAAAAAATTCGACCGCCATCACCACCGCCACCACCACTACAACCACCATCGTCGCCACCACCACCACTACAACCACCAGCGCCGCCGCCGCCACCACCACCACCCCCACAACCACCCTCACAACCACCACCACCACCACCACCACAACCACCACCACTACCACAACCTCCACCATAACAACCACATCCACAACACAACCACCACCACCACCATAACTACCGCCACAAACACCACCACCACCGTCGTTGCCGCCACCAATACCACCACCACCGCCTCCACCGCAACCGCCACAACCGCCATCACTACAACCACCACCGCCACCACCACAATTACCACCACCGCCACCGTCACTGCCACAACCACAAGCACCACCACCGCCACCACTGCTACCACTGCAACCACCACCACGTTACCACCATCGCCACAACAACCACCACCACCACAACCACCACCATCGCCACACCCACCACCACTACCACAACCATCAGAACAACAACCCTCACCGCCACAACCACCACAACCAACGTTGCCACCACAACCACCACCACCACCAGCACCGCCACCACCATCATTGTCGCCGTAACCACCACCACAACCACAACCACCATTACCATTACAACAACAACCACCACCACAACCACAACCACCATTACCATTACAACAACAACCACCACCACAACCACAACCACCACCACTACCACTACCACTACCACCACTACCACTACCACAACCACCACCACCACCACAACAACCACCACCACCATCACAACCACCACCACCGCCACCGCCACCGCCACAACCACCAACGCCACAACCGCCACCACCATCAAAACAACTACCACCACCACCGTCACTGCCACAACCACAACCACTAAGACCACAAACACCACCACCAAAACCACCATCACCACCACGACTACCACCACCACCCCACCACCACAAACGCCACCACCCCATCACTACCACCACCCCTAAAAATATAAAAATTATTCATGTCACTTCTATTAAGAATATCAGTAATAACATTGACACTCTGTTAGAATAACACTTATAGACTGCTATTTTTAGGTACTTCGATTAACAAAAATAAATCATATTATTCATTTTTTAATAAAAGATTTTCTTTAGTTGTTTAGATTAATGACAATAAATCATGTTATTCTTTTAAACATTAAAAATTAGTCATGTTACTCATATGAGAACTAACTGAAATAAAACTATTATTATATTTAAGAATAACAGTAATAAGATTTTTATTCCTAAGTATTTCGATTAACGAAAATGAATCATGTTATTCATTTTCTTATAAAAATATTTGAGTTGTATAGATTAAAAAAATAAATCTTGTTATTCATTTGAAAAATATAAATATTAATCATGTTACTAGTATGATGAATAATAAAACTATAACTCTTATTAGAAATAATAGTAATAAAACTGTTACTCTTATCACAAATAACAGTAATAACACTGTTACTCATATAAAAAATTGTTAGTAGTAATGTTATTCCTAAAAAAAATAAGAAAAAAATACAACAAACATTATCAAAAGGTGGACATGATTAAACTAGAACTATAACATGTTTTTTCCAATTTGAAAACAAAAACTTTGATCACTAGCTTGTGCTATTATTGGTCGAAACCAATTATTTTAAAGTTAATTGAGACTTCCATTAATTTTTTGAGTTGTTTAGATCAACGAAAATAAATTATGTCATTCATTTGAAAAATATAAAAATTAATCAGGTTACTCGTATGATGATAGTAATAAAACTGTTACTCTTATGAGAAATAACAGTGATAAAACTGTTACTATATTCGTAGGTTAGTAATAATTTTCAAAACTGCAATCACTCGTAACCTAAGTAATAATTTTGAAACATAAGAATTTTAGAAAAAATTGAAAAAAAACCAAAATCTAAAATCAAGTACTACTCTTGTTTATAAAATAGCTAAAATTATGTCTTTTGATTTGAAGATAACAAAAAATTTCAGAAGCTTGAACAATAATAATAATAATAATAATAAATTATTGAATCTAATCGGAAAGATCTAATCCCATATCTTCATCGATTCCTTGCTACTTTTTTTATTCAGCTGGTGCAACGGCAGCAGCTGGGGCACCACCGCTTGGAGTAGCAACAACAAATGACCCACCACCAACATTCACCTAGAAAATGGCGGCATTATGTATGATATTAGAGAAAGAAGTTTGAACACCACCGGAGGCATCGGAGAAGAAAACGGCTTGAATTAGGTCACGTTCCAAATCGTAGGTGGAAGAGACAGAGCCTTCGAGATCTTCGAGTTCTCTTCTTTTTCACATCAACACTAATCCCATTAAAATACAAAGTACCTTTTTCCATCACTAGATAGTATATATATATATCCTTCATTCCGGAGATAACTAATTGTCACTTTATGATATGAAAGGTAAATATCGTAAAATCTAAAACTCGAACACGGAAACGTATTAAAGTTTTAATTTTGAAGATAAGATAACATTATAGTATATCACATACTGGAACCACAGTTATTTTAACCCCTAAAGGGTCATAGTAAACTGAATAAATGAGCAAAAAACAAAAAGATATCACATGAACTAAGCAATAAACAGATCTACTTAGAGAAAATTTCAAAATAACTAGAGTGAGCCTTACTATAGTATCCAACTAAAAGACTATTAACAATACTTGTGAAGTCGAACAATTAAAGGGTATAATGCAACGTTTTATCATTACATGCAACATGAAAATTGAACATGGATTATACCTAAACCCCAGCGTAAAATGAAAAATTGAACAAATCAATTTCAAAGGCTTGCAAAATTAAACCCATCAAGAAGAAAAACAAATTTTAGAATCACCGATCACAACATAAGAAGAGTTACGAACCAAACCAAGACAGAAAACCCAGATACACATCACATTAGAGAGATCAATCCTCCATTATCAAATATAATTTGAAACGAATCGGGCAAACCCTAGAAAGCAAAAGACAATTCGACGAAGGAGTAAAGGAAACCCAAAGGAGGTAGAGAGAAGAGAAGCATAAAAAATCAAATAGGGAATTCAGATTTAACCACTTGAGAGTGGATCATCTTCCCGTTCTCTAGCGAGCAAGATTTCAGTATCGATGAAAACGTGAACTCAGTGGAGGCAACACCCGGCTGAGCATTTGTACGAAAAATGAGACCGTTCGGTCGTGGAGACCGTGGAGGGAGTAGTTGTTGATAATAGCTATGAAGAGGAAGACGTTGGGGTCATGCTTTTTGGTGGAAGCGAAAAACGAAGTAAGGGAGGCGTTCTGTGGAGGAGTACGAACGAAAGAGCTTAACCTAAGAACTAGGTGGAGATGCGGGAGTATATTGCGGTGAACGGGGGTGAACAAAAATATTCAAAAAAAGAAGTTATTTCGTTTCCACTGATTTGAGGAATGAGATGAAGAAGACGAATTTCAGGGTTAACTTAAATGAAGGGTACATTTGTCAATAAAAAATAAAATACTTTTTATAGAATTCTCATCCAATTAAATGCATCTTTTAAGAATTAGTCAAAGTCAGACCCACCGAACAAGAATTGTTGTTGGACTGATGTACTTTAAGAGAAATAACCCTAATATTAAATCGAATTTAAAAATATAAGATCCGGATTGAATTCGGACTCAAGTGTAAAATGAAATTGGGTTCGGACTGGCTAACCCGTCTAAAATAATGGGTGGCCCTATTTAACAATCCATAGTTCCATCTATCTCTAAGTAAACAAATGTCCTAGATCAGCTACATATTCAAGGCGGTGATAGTGCATCTTCTACTGAAAGTGATATAATTAAGAGGTTTATACTAATTGGGTACAAAAACGTATATAATTTATCAATAAGTCCAGCTTCAAATAGATTTTACCAATATCTACCAAAGTATGATTTTATTTACCTACTAGTCCAAATTTAAAATTTAAATACAATTTTACCCTTTATGAATTCGATAATATGACAAAGAACATTTGAGGAGAAAGAATTGATATTGAAATTTGGGTTCAATGTTTTGATTTGAGGCTGTAATTGTTTTGTTTTGTTAGGGTAATTGAGTCTTTTCTTAAATAGGTTGGATCTATTTATAAAATGGATCTATTGGGGTATGATTGGGTAAATAGAAACAAAATTTAGACCCATTTGGTAAGTCTCCCTATAATTAATGGTCGAGAAAAGCTGAAAGAGACGAACGTATACCAGAAAGTAAGAGAGGAATAATGGGCATCTAGACAGAGACAACTACAAATCCATTCCGAAGAAGTTCAAAGATTGAAGAAGAGGAAAATGGCCGAAAACGTGTGTGTTAGACATGGAGAGAAGACAACCTAAGATTGCGAACCATCGATCTTCATTGGTCGGATCCAAGAAACATGAGTACATTACACATGTAGTACGCATACAACTTAACACATACACTAACTGCACATTACTCATGGATGCAAATTTCCACGCCGTCGGATCTAGAAATAAAATTTATGGTATGTCCAAAAATATTATGGATAACAAATTTAATAAAAATGCATAATAAAAATATGTAAATATTCTAGTTACAACTCAAAATGAAAATATATTATAGTTCAAATGTAAAATATATCTCCTCTTATTCATGTCTTGAAAGCGTTGGATAATATGAGAAAACATTCGCTCAATCATCTAGAGATAATTCAACTATTAAACAATATATACCTCTAAAGAAGTATTTGATGCTAAGAAAAATTAAAAAAAATCGTACAATTTAGCAGGTGAACAAAATATTACAACAAACATCTACAAATCTTCATGTTCATTAACCTGCAAATAAATATGCAATCATTCATGAATGAAGGATTAACAAAAATGCATAACATATTTTTTTTAGAAAGGAAAACTAAGGTTTGAAAATCCCCAATATTTCACTTTTTTAAAACTAAGGTTTAAAAATCTCTGATTTTTTCGGTGATTTGTTAAATCAAAATTGAAGTAAAACCAAATGAAATTTACTTTGTTGAATAAAAATCGAAGTAAACTTTAACTAAGGAAAAATATTACAATTTAGCAGATGGACAAGATATTACTGATGAGTGAATAGCTGTCAAAAGGATATATTTCGGATCTAGGACCTGATATGATTAGAGAGAGAAAATATAGAGAGATAAAGTAGTCTTTGTGTAAAGAAAATATTCCATGCCATTTTAGGCAAATGGGTCCTCCTTTTATAGTAAAATATGGAGGACCCGTTTAAGCTCTCAATGGGCCATCATCACACGTCGATGGGCCTCCCCTAACTATTTTATTTTTACATATTATTCCCTGAAGAACCTTGACTGCTCATTTAATCATATTAACTATTTATCTATCACATTGTTACCCCTATCTCTATAAATCGGCGAATTCCGCCCTCATCAGTAGCCCCCCAGTCTTCGGGAACTATCAGGAGCGGAGACTTTTCAGAAGCATTTTTACCGTTCATCCGTCCTTATCTTAGCTTTCCGATCCCGCTGGTTTCAACTTCCCGACGCGATAGGCAAAGGCTTCTCTGGACTCCTTCCCGCACCTCCTCTTCTTGTGTTGTGGGCTTTCATCTTTAAGCCTTTCTTAATGGGCCAAGCTTTCTTGCCAGGCCCGGTAGTGGCGGCCCATTCCTACGCGGTGCTTGGAACAGGCGCTTACGTCAAGGCTCGTCAGAACTGGGTCGACACGCGTCAAGGGTTAATTGACCATCCTTCTGACAGGCTAGGCTCCTAGGAGACTCTTCGTCTTCCCGCTGTGTTTCTGTCGATTGATATCCCCCGCTCTTCCATGCTTCCCTATAAGTACCCCAAAGCCTTCTGCGTCTCTCAGAAGCTTTTTAGAGAGAGAAAAGACGCTGCCAGAGCATTTCTAGAGAGAGAGAGTGAATTTGCCCGACCCTTCCTTGCTTTGGCTCTTGTTGCATGAAACCCGGACGATCGCAGAAAAAACCGACCAAGAAAAAAGGATCTGAGTGGAGCTTCGAACAGTGGTCTAGTATTGGCGATAGAGCAGAGGAGTACCGACGCGCTGGTCTGATCTGGGGGTCCAACTCCAAACCTTTCGTTCCCGCTCCACCTCCTCACGACCCTGTCCTACCTACCCCGGTTCCCGCAGAAGTTTTCCTCGCTTCCGATCTTTCCATTTCTACGACTCCCGAAGCTGGTCAATCTCCAGAGCCCATCGTCCTTTCCTCTAGCGACAGTTCTTTCCATTCCCCATCGGTCCGCCCGGAAAATCCGACCCAGTCTTCCACAAACTTGCCTATTCCCCGACGTGCTCGCAAATCTACCTTTCTAACTATGGGGGAAGACGAATTACTCCAATACACGGAAGGAGGTAATAGTCCCAAAATGGTTCAGCTTACACCCTCGATCAGAGGGTTTCGGACCGGTACTAATACTGCGGTCACTTTTTTAGGTCTGCCCAAAATGCAGCTAACGCCCAAACAGTTGGAGGAGGCTCATAAAGCCATGGCCCGTGGTGTTCCCGATGCTTCCTCTTCCCAGGTTCGGCCGTCTGACACAAACGCTGCTGCTGACCGCTGCTCCGACCCAGTTCCGGCCCTCGAAGCTGGAGAGCCCGAAATCGATATTGCTCCCGCAGGGGAGTGTGCTGCCGCAGGGTGTCACGCGGCTAATAACGAGGGTGACCCCTGGCCCGAGGCGGTGAAAGCTGCCGTTTCAACCAAGTACTTCGACTGGCTTCTGACCAGGGACGTGGTCTCTCTCTTCGAGGGGAAGTACCTCTACTTCCCCGAGTCCGATCACGATGAGATGCTAATCCGCTGGGGAATCCCCGAGTGTGTCACCGTTCGATTTCCGACCCCGGGAGAGACACCCGTTCACGCCAGACCCAGAGAGATCGTGGTGTTTACCGAGTTGTTCAACTGGGGTCTGCGCTTTCCCCTGGACCCCGAAATTGCGCTCTACTTCCGAACTCTCCAAATCTGCCCATCACAACTGACGCCCAATGCGTGGTACACCCTGATGTCCTGCATCATGGCATCCCGCCTCTCTGGTCGAGCAATGCCGATGGAGGAATACATCGCCATGTCGGGTCTGTCGAAATCCCCGAAGTCACCATTCTTCTATTCCTCTCTTGGCAATAAATGGAAAATTGTCAACGACTTTTTGGAGGGCGACAAGGGGTGGAAGCATCGGTTCGTATTTTTGAGCGGGTGCTGGGAGAACGGGCTTCCATACACAAAGGAGAATCCGAGGCAGATTCTGCGGACCTGGGTCCATGATGGTAATATATATATATATATTTTTTTTTTATTTTTTTTTGTTTTTTTTTTTTTTGTGACGTGCTGATCCGTGGCGCAGTGTCGAAGGACTGGCTGCAGGGGGTAAAGAAGGACCACGCGAAAACCGCGGAGGACACCTTTGAGGTGCTGAAAAACTATGCTCGCCAGAATTGGGGTCGGGGTATGCACCGCACGTTTATGGACAAGAATTTGTTCATGAGCAACCTCTGGCGGTGCTCATCCGAGGTGCTAACGATTGAACAGCTGCAGGACCCCCCAAGCCTCGACGAGATGTTTATCCGAACCGGTCGCCCTGGGTACATATTGTACTTGCCCAAGCGTAATAAGGCGCCCAGCAAGCGTCCCAAGTCAGAGGAGGGCGGGAAGGAACCTGAAGTCGGACCCGAAGCTGAGAGTGATCCGACCAGGGCGGTTGTGCCGGTGGTAGATCCAGCAGAAGCGAGTCAGAACCCGGCCGTACCGCCGAAGAGAAAGAACCGTGCAGAGACGGGAGGGTCCAAGCTAAAGAAAGCCAAGGCTGTGGTAGAGGATCGGTTGGCAGTTAGCGCAGAGGTGATTGCTTCAGACCCCGCCCTCCTGCACCACGTTGAAAGTGGGGATCTGGCTACGGTCAATGTTGCCACTACTCCGGATGATACTGAGCCCCCCGAGGCTACTGGCCCCGATGCTTCGTCATCGAGTGGTCCCAAATTCCCGGTGCTAACGACGATGGGTAGCCCGCATCCTTTCCCGCTTCGAAGCACGGATGGGTTGGCACTGTCGCTGTACAGTTTGCTTGTACCGGCCGCGTTGAAAGAGCGCCGGGCGAGAGGGCTTGGCAAGAAGTTAACCGAGGCTGAGGCAAAAATTTCCCGTCTTACCGCGGAGGCGAAGACTGCCATTGATGCCCTGGCAGTGGCGGAGGGTCGGATTGCTGAGGCGGAGAGGCTAGCCACCGAAGCTAAGGCGGCCGCGGAAACAGCCAAGCAGGCGATGGAATCGGCGCAAAAAACCGCTCGAACTGCGGAGGGTGCGGTGGTTACTGCTGAGACGGCGAGGAAAGCCGCGGAAGACCGTGGTCTAGTGGTAGAATAGTACCCTGCCACGGTACAGACCCGGGTTCGATTCCCGGCTGGTGCAACGCTGCTATGATGAAAACTGCGCATTGGCAATAGAGGTCTATTGCTTTCCATCCGTCCACGACGATGAAACTTGCGTACCTGAGCATCCCCGTCTTCTTTTCAGACCCCAGTTGAACAACTCGGTAAACACCACGATCTCTCTGGGTCTGGCGTGAACGGGTGTCTCTCCCGGGGTCGGAAATCGAACGGTGACACACTCGGGGATTCCCCAGCGGATTAGCATCTCATCGTGATCGGACTCGGGGAAGTAGAGGTATTTCCCCTCGAAGAGAGAGACCACGTCCCTGGTCAGAAGCCAGTCGAAGTACTTGGTTGAAACGGCAGCTTTCACCGCCTCGGGCCAGGGGTCACCCTCGTTATTAGCCGCGTGACACCCTGCGGCAGCACACTCCCCTGCGGGAGCAATATCGATTTCGGGCTCTCCAGCTTCGAGGGCCGGAACTGGGTCGGAGCAGCGGTCAGCAGCAGCGTTTGTGTCAGACGGCCCTAGCGTCGGAGGTTCAAAAGTTGAAGTCCTCGAACAAAGCCTTTCTCGAACGATGCAGGCTTTGGTCGGACCAAGATGCCGCAGCCTCCAAGGCCGCCTATGTTCTGTCACTCCACAACCGGTACCCGGACCTGGATCTTGGTTCGCTATGGCTTGACGTGCCGGAAAAGGATCGCCCCGAGGGGATCGTAGTGGAGGAGTCCGATGATGTAGACGATGTAGGAGAAAACGAAGAAGATGGTGAAGACCAGTGATTCAGTTTTTTTTTTTTTTGTTCTGTTCTTTGTTTTTTGAACACGTATGGTAAACCTTCGGGGGCCACGGCCCCCCAGATTTTGTATCGTATTATCTTATTTTGGGGGCCACGGGGCCCCCTGTGCGAATGATGATTTGTTTTACTAAGTACAGTGTTGTAGGTCTAAATCTTTGATGTCGGTGGTTAATTTGTCATGCCCAGGTCTGTAAATCGATTTTTATTGAAGGTGAGTTCAGATGGTCCGGAAGGCTAAACGTAGGTCGGTGAGAACCGGGAAACTCTTAGAGTTCTGTAGATCGACTCATCGTCGAAAATCTTTCCAACGGGTCGGAAAAATCAAAATGTGGATCGGTAATAACCGAAAAACTCGTAGAGTTCTGTAGATCGACTTATCGTCGAAATTTTTTCCAACGGGTCGGAAAAATCAAAATGTAGATCGGTAATAAACGAAAAACTCTTAGAGTTCTGTAGATCGACTTACCGTCGAAAATCTTTCCAACGGGTCGGAAAAATCAAAATGTGGATCGGTAATAACCGAAAAACTCTTAGAGTTCTGTAGATCGACTTACCGTCGAAAATCTTTCCAACGGGTCGGAAAAATCAAAATGTGGATCGGTAATAACCGAAAAACTCTTAGAGTTCTGTAGATCGACTTATCGTCGAAAATCTTTCCAACGGGTCGGAAAAATCAAAATGTAGATCGGTAAAAAACCGAAAAACTCTTAGAGTTCCGTAAATCGACTGTAAAAGAGACGATGGCGCCCAGCTCGTCAGCTGTCCACCGCCGTATAACGAATTAATTTTAAAAGGCAAAGAATTTTATAATCAATAATGCGGTGCGGGTTTTGACCGATGCCTCATTAAAACCTCCTCGCGCCACCAAGGTAGGAAAGAGTGCACCCCCGATCATTACAAATTCGACTAAGAATGAAAGAACACGAAAATTAATCAAAAATTACAAACTATTCCAGATACAATTTCAGATGCTCGATATTCCATGGAAGCCTTAGGAGTTGTCCGAGACGGTTCTGCAGGCGGTACGTCCCGTTTCTGACTCTTTCGACTACTTCGTAAGGTCCCTCCCAGTTTGGTGCGAGTTTCCCGAGGCTCTTGTCTTTGGTGTGTAGAAAAACTCGTCGCAGAACCTTGTCGCCGACCTTAAATTCCCGACGACGGACTTTGCTGGCATACCGACTCCTCATTAAAGTCTGGTAATGCAAAGAGTTTAAACGGGCGCGGTGGCGTTTTTCGTCAATGAGATCGAGCTCTAGCCGTCGGGTATCATCATTTGTCTCCGGCTGATAAGTGCCGACCCTGAAAGAGGGAAAAATGGATTCCGCGGGAGTGACCGCGTCCATGCCATACACCAAGGCAAAGGGTGATTCCTGGGTTGCCGTGCGGGGTGTCGTTCGGTAAGCCCATAACACTTCCTGTAAGTAGTCGGGCCACTTGCCGGCCTTTCCTTCGAGGTTCTTCCTTAGGCCATCCAGAACGGTTCGATTCGTGACTTCGACCTGACCGTTCGCTTGCGGGTGAAAAGGAGCAGAGAAACACTGTCGGATATTGTGCGTGGTGCAGAACGTTTTCATTTCCGCGCTATCAAACTGTGGTCCGTTGTCCATGGTTAACCGCTGCGGTACCCCGAACCTACAACAAATGTTCGCCCAGATAAACTTGATAATATCCTTGGTTTTTGTGGCTGAAAAGGGCTCAGCCTCGATCCATTTTGAAAAATAGTCGACCGCGACGACGATCGTTTGCCTTCCTCCTGATGCCATGGGTAATGGCCCGACGAGGTCGATCCCCCATCGGTCAAAGGGTAACCCTTCGGATATAGATTCCAGATGTGTTGCAGGTATGTTGATCGCATTCCCGAACCTTTGACACGTATCACACGTTTTCACCATGAGCTTTGCGTCTGTTGTTATTGTCGGCCAATAGAATCCTGCGAGAAAAACTCTCCTAATCAAAGACTTCTATCCGCAGTGCGCTGCGCCCTCCCCGTCGTGTAGCTCGGACAAAATTACTTGGGATTCATCGAAACCTAAACATCGAAGCAGAGGCCGGCTAAAGGATTTTTTGTACAGCACATCCCCCAAAAGAACGTATCCCCGCGCCTTGTTGCGCAATTTTCGAGCCGAGGCCGCATCATCGGGGAGCCGACCTCCAGCTAAAAACGTGATGATATTCTGCCGCCAATCCGAATGCACTACTGGAGAGATCTGGCACGCAATTTCGGGTCGGTTATCGAGTTCATGCCGTTTAATAATGGACTGACTCTCTTGCTCTATTACCCAAGGATAGCTTGTCGAGCAAGAAACCGTCGCCAAAGAGTCGGCTGTCATATTTTCACTTCGGTTGACATGCTCGTACGCGATTTTGTCGAAAGAGGCAGCCAAAATTCTCAAGGCCGCCAAGTACTGTACTAGGTGTTCTTTCCGAGCCTCCGCATTCCCCGAGGCTTGGTTTATCAACAGTTGGGAGTCGCTTACAAGGCGCACTTGTCTCGCCCCGCAGACTTGCGCCAATCGTAACCCCGCCAAAGCCGCTTCATATTCTGCTTCATTGTTTGACGTGTGAAAACCAAAACGGATGGCCTGGAACATGCTCAAACCCGAAGGAGTAACGATTTGAACTCCCGCGCCACAACCGCTAACGTTGGCTCCTCCATCAGTACGGATAGTCCATTCGCCCTCCGCGGTTTCGTGTGAGGGTGTTTCTTGTTCGGGTCGGTCGGAGTGAAATTCGACCAGAAAATCGGCCAAGGCCTGACCCTTGATCGCGGTTCGGGGCTCGAACTCAATGTCGAAATCCCCCAACTCTACCGACCACTTGGCTATTCTCCCGGACATATCTGGTCGTTGAAAAACGTATTTTAGTGGAAACGACGTGGGGACGACAATGTGGTGCGCTTGGAAGTATGGGCGCATCTTCCTCGCAGCCGTCACCAGGGCCAAGGCCATTTTTTCGAGTTTTAAGTATCGCGTTTCGGCGTCAAGCAGACTTTTGCTTACATAGTACACCGCCGTCGGAGCCGGCCCTGATTCGCTGACCAGAGCTGCACTGACCGCGTAATCCGTGACTGCAACGTAGAGGAACAGAGTTTCGTGCGCAACGGGCTTGGTCAGACGGTTCGGGGACGATAAATACTCTTTGATCCCCAAAAATGCCTTGTCGCACTCATCAGTCCAAACGAAATTTTTTACCTGTCGGAGGACCTGAAAAAACGGAGCGCATTTGTCAGACGATCGAGAGATGAAACGATTCAACGCGGCTAACCGCCCAGTCAGTATTTGAACTTCTTTTATACTCCGAGGAGGAGCCATGTCGGCTAGGGCTCGGAGTTGGACAGGGTCGGCTTCGATGCCTTTCTCACTGACGAGGAAACCCAAAAATTTCCCTGACCGAACACCAAAAGAACACTTCTCAGGGTTTAGCTTAAGGTTTACCCGTCGTAGGTTATCAAAAGCCTCCTTGAGGTCGGTAAGGTGATCTACATCGGTCTCACTTTTGACCAACATGTCATCGATATAAACCTCCATGTTTCTCCCGATCTGGTCTTCAAACGTTCGGTTAACCAGTCTTTGGTATGTCGCGCCCGCGTTCTTTAGTCCGAAGGGCATTACTTTGTAGCAATATAGCCCTCGTCCCGTGATAAATGTGGTATTCTCCTGATCCGCGGGGTGCAGCTTAATTTGATTATAACCGGCATAAGCATCCATAAAAGATAATAGTTTGTTACCCGATGTCGAGTCCACCAGTTGATCGATCCGTGGCATTGGGAAGGGATCCTTCGGGCACGCTCGGTTGAGATCGGTAAAGTCTACACACATCCGCCATTTCCCGCTTTTCTTTTTGACAAGAACAGGGTTAGATATCCACAAAGGGTATCGCGCTTCTACGATATGTCCGACGCCGGTCATTCTTTCGACTTCCCTCAGAATTACTTCTGCTTTTTCGGGAGAGAAAGCCCGACGCTTCTGAATTATTGGTCTAACATTCTTGTTAATTGTCAACTTGTGTATTGCAAACGACTCGGGTACTCCCGTAACGTCCCCGGAACACCATGCGAACAAATCGAGATTCTCTCGGAGTAAAGCCAGCATTCGTTCCCTTAAGGTCGGTAACATATTCAACCCGACCCGCAGACCTTTCCCAATTGCAAAATGATGCAGCTCACACTCTTCGTCGGTTGTCAAAAGGCTTGGGGCCTCCCTAGGGTCGTCCACCGGCTGCGATCCCGGGGAGCCCCCCCTTAATTGCTATGCCTGGGAGGGGTACATCTCGTGGTCTTTCTTGGGTGCCAACGCAGCTCGGTAACACTCCCGGGCCGTTTTCTGGCTGCTTCGCACTACTCCGATGTTATTTCCAACCACATATTTTACGCACTGATGAATGGTGGAAGTCACCGCATGCATGCGCGATATCCAAGATCGTCCCAAAATAGCATTGTGCGAAGCCGGCGCGTCAACTACTATAAACAGCACCGTGACTTCTTTTTTAAACGGGCCGCGGCCGAGCTGTACCACACCCTCGAACTCTCCGACGACGTCCGCTGCAGTTCCTGTAAACCCGACGATGGTACGGTCGGATCGCTCGATTACTGGTCGTGTTCGGAATTTGGCAAAAGTCGAAGCGAAGATGATATTGGCTGAGCTCCCGGTATCTACCAAAATTCGCCGAACCTCTTCTCCCGCGATCGCTGCCCCGATCACAATGGCATCCTCATGGGGCCCGGCCAAGTCCCTCATATCATCATCGTCAAAATACAAAATTGGCGAAGGGGTACTCCTGGTTTGGAAGCAAGTTCTGGCTTCCAGCTGGGTGGTTAAGTTAACGATGTGCCTCTTCCTGGAGGAATGCGTGATTCCCGCCATTGAATCCCCCCCGAAGATGGTCATAGATTCGAAAAGATCGCGCAAGCCTTGGACCCGACCGATGCGCTCGCCGATTTTTTCATCAACAACTCTGATATCGGTGCGATTGCCAATTTTTTCATCAACAACTCTGATATCGGCGCGGTTGCCAATTTTTTCATCAACGACTCTGATATCGGCGTGGTTAGCTCCCCAGGTTTGGAAGCAAGTTCTGGCTCCCGTCGCAGATCCCTTTTCGAGGATTGTTGATGAATCAAAAAGTTCACAAAGGCCGCGCACGCTAACTTCCGCCTCTTCCTCAATGATCCCTATGATATTCCGACCGACCTCGGGGTCAAGGTATTCAACTGATACGTCGAACTGATCCGCAACCTCCGAAATTGCCATGGCGGTTTCTGGTTTTGGGACTATAACCACTTCTTTCGAGGGCGCGGCATGTTGGGCCTTCTTGACATACTCTAAGAGGTTACCGTGCTCGATGAGCATCTGGATCTCCCTTTTTAAGGCTATGCAATCTTTCGTGTCATGGCCGACGTCCTCGTGGTAACGACAATAGCGGTTATTCCTTTGCTCCCGAGGCGTCGGGATAGGAAAAGGCTTCCGGTACATCCCGCTCCTCTTGGTTTTTTCGTAGATGGAGGACACGCACTCCGTGAGATCCGCGAAGTAGGCCGGTCGTATCCATTTGTTGGACGTGGGTCGGGACGTTGCCTGCCTATTTTGTTTTTGCCTTGGACCGGTCGGGCGGGAGACTTAGTCACTGCTGGCGGGGTCGGGGGTATTGTACTAATCGGCTGGGCTACTCTAGCATGGTCGGGTCGGGAGCCCTGCTTTATTACGAACGATGCCTGAGCGCTCTGTTGGATCTGCGCCGCCACCTCGGAAGCCTCCGTTTCTTCGATTAGTATCTGTTTTTCTATTTGTGCCAAGAGCGCAGAGAAAGTGAACGCTTGCTTTTTCGTAACTGCTTGCTTCATTGGCCCCGGGAGCAGGCCCAATCGAAACGCTGTCAGAGCCACATTCTCTTCACAATGGTCCAGGTCGGTTTTCGCATCAATAAATCGCCTGGTGTAGTTTTTTAGGCTTTCCCCCAGCTTCTGTCTACAGTTCATGATAGTGTCTCCATTAGCTCGGAAACTCTTACTTCCCACGAAGTGCTGCCTAAACATTGCCCAGAAAGTCCCGAAGTTTCTGATACACCCCTGCGGCAATCGGTTGTACCATTTCGAAGCCCTATCTTTGAACGTCATAGAAAAAGCCCTACATAAGAGCTTATCATCGTTATCGAAACTTAGCATAAAGTTTTTAAAGGCCTCCAGATGGTTGTCCGGATCCGTTTTCCCGTCGTAGTTTTCCAGTTTAGAAATGTCAAAACGCCTCGGGAGCGGTCCCGCTAATATCTCATCAGATAACGGGGAGGCTCTCCAGTTGACTCCGAGCTCAAACGCTCCTCCCCCAAGACCCTCGGTCCTGATTTCATAGAGCCCCTCGGGTCTTGGGCCGACGAACTGGCTGCTCGTTCGGTATCCAAGGTTTTGGCTGTTCGTCGGTTGCCACGGAATTGGTGGTAACATTTCTCGCTCTCCGCGGCTGGCGACGTGCGTTCCTTCCTTTTCAAAGGACACAGGGGTCGGCTTATCGGTGCCGCCCTTTTTGTACCGCGAAGGGTCTGCCCTGGACCCTCGAATGCGCTGGGACCGAATCTTTCGCGTCCGTTGAGCTCTCTCCCGGCGCCGGTAATCCTCGCCGGACGAATCGTCTGAGGGATAGTCCGACGTCATGATCCGATGGGTGTCTGGGTTCCGACGAGTCTTGACGGCCTCTTCATCTTCGGGAGGTGAATCTCGGTAATACCTGACAGGTCGGACCTCCATCCGCGACGCTTGGCCGCGACCAGCCGTTCCCCGATCGTCCAGGGCGGGCTCTTTGCCCTTACCTTCACGAACCCTTTTTTCGTCCAGTGCCCGCTCTCGCTCCTCTTCTAACCGGGCAATATCTTCGAGCAGCTGCTTTCTGGTCATAATCAGGGTCGACCGCTTATCCCGACCGCCGTTCCACTCCCGACCAGGAGCTCCCGCGTCTTCCGACCCAGCAGCGGCTCGGACAACCTCCCTACCGTCCCTCTCTTTCGCCGCTTCGCTATTCATCCCGTACAATGTGATTTTCAAAGGACAAAAGATTCCTTTTCGGTATCACTGTTCCCACAGACGGCGCCAATGATGAGTGAATAGCTGTCAAAAGGATATATTTCGGATCTAGGACCTGATATGATTAGAGAGAGAAAATATAGAGAGATAAAGTAGTCTTTGTGTAAAGAAAATATTCCATGCCATTTTAGGCAAATGGGTCCTCCTTTTATAGTAAAATATGGAGGACCCGTTTAAGCTCTCAATGGGCCATCATCACACGTCGATGGGCCTCCCCTAACTATTTTATTTTTACATATTAGTCCCTGAAGAACCTTGACTGCTCATTTAATCATATTAACTATTTATCTATCACATTGTTACCCCTATCTTTATAAATCGGCGAATTCCGCCCTCATCAATTACAACAAGCATCTCCAAATCTTTGTGTTCATAAATCATTAACCTGCAAGAAAATATACAATCAATCTTGAATGAAGGATTAACAACTAAGCGTAGAATATAATTTTATTATAAAAAAGAAAATTAGGGTTTGAAAATCCTCAATTTTTTCAATAATTGTTGAATCAAAGTTGAAGTAAAATCTAATGGCAAATTTTACCAACTATGTTGAATGAAAATCGAATTAAACTCAAATAGAAAATTCATTAACTAAATCGAGTTATTGTTTTCTTTCGCTAGTTCCATGTTGCTTTTCTTTGAGAGAAGTTGTGAAAGAGACGACATACTAGTCCTTAAGTATACTACAAGAGAACTTAACTACTATACTAGATTTAATTTACTAACTTAGGGTTGTCATAGACATACCTATCTCCTCGTAAATCCGCCCCTGCCGTCGGACAACATCGATTCGCTCGATCCAGGTTTTCTATGTCGTTTTTGGTGGCAACTTCTCTTGAACTACAACAACTGGTGCTCTTACCTAGACTCCAGATCTCTCCCGTTCATGTTTGAGTGCATCTGCTATATCAACCGCAACTGGGATATGAAGCTCAACAAGCTCTTCGAAGATTGTTTCGATGAGAGCATGGGGTACCCTGACGTACCAGCTCTTTAAGGTCTGAAACACAAAAGCATTCGAAGACGAGCTCTTACCGTAGCTATAACCAAAGTGTGCGGCATCAACTTGGCATATTGCTCCCTATTGACTCCAGAAGTGAAATGGGGAGCTCTTCTGCCTCCTTGCCATAGTCATCGTCAATCGTCAAATCTATGTCTCCTCCATGGCTTAGACCTCCGCTGCCGTTCTACTCAGACCACCGTTCGTTTCATGATAAGGCCACCAGTTAAAATATCATCAAATATATATACCGCTTCACGCAGTCAAGAGAAAATATCGTTGTGGATGTTCACGTGCTTGTAAGGACGTAGGAAACGATAAAACAAATTCATGCAAATATATAAAAAAAAGTAAAGAAAGAAAATACTTCCTCCTCGCAAAATAAATGTCGTTTTCGACCATAAAATTTGGCCCAAAAAACGTAGTTTTACCTTCCACAGTAAAGTAAATGTCAATACTTTTTCATCTTTAACTTTTCCCTCATTAATTATTATAGCTTTATATTTTTAATATAAATTGAGGAAAAATGATAATGCAGTACGTACTTGCCGTACTGACTACTGTAACCTTACACCGAAATTTGGATTTTTTGAATATTATGCCACCTCCTAAAACGTTACTTATTTTTGGGAGAGGGTACCCTATGCTTGCTAAATTGTTGGAGACATTTCAAGTGCGTGCATGGAAGTACTGAACAATAGAACAAGCTCATGCAAAAGTGAAAAATATATACAAAACGAAAAATTAAGTTCACCGGAAACAATTGGAGGCGGCGGGAGTGGAAGGATAAAGACAAGACCATTAATACCAAATCAATTCTTCCAATGAGCCACGACTTCAAATAATGGATTTTAAGAAAAAAAGCATAATGACATTTTATATCAAAACTTCAAATATTCTAACTATACAAAAAGAATAGTTAACTCATCTGATTTTCATAATATACGCAAAATTATTTTTATAATAAAAGTAAGTCTATAAACCAAATGATTTTCATTTTCATAGAACGAAAATACCATACATCAAATAATCTAAAGGTAAATAACAAGGAAAGCTAAAAAAAAGAGGTCGTCTACAGATAAATAAGCGAGTTTGGTTATTCAACAAGCGTATAAGGTCACACAAGAGATCATATTGTGTCTAGATTTAAAAAAATTAAATTAACAAATATGATTAATTAACCAAACCCATAAAACCACAAAAGGGAACATACTGAGTCTAGACTTAAAAAGTCAAATTAATAAACATGGTTAATCAACAAAACCTATAAGGTGAGGTCCTCCTAAACTTAAACCTAGGAAATCAAATGAGAGCACTCGTTAATCAACCAAGCAATAAAGACTACGCAAGATGCCATATTGTTCAATGACTTAGGAGTCTCACACACACACATATATATATATATATATATCCCGTTGAGATGATCCTCTTTTACGTTCCATGTTTCCACACAAACACTTATTAACGGAATGTTTTGAGATGATCCTCTACCCACAATCACTTACAACCTTTCGGTAAATTCTCCAAAACAAGGGACGTGACAACTACGACGTAACATATTAACACAAAAGTAATACAACTAAATATAGTTCTTACTTCATCATTCAACAAAGACTAGAAGGGTTACTTATTTATATCCAACAACAAATCGAAGCATGCCGGAGAAACATGTAGCACCATCGCAACCTACTAATTGTTAGTTGTACTATTTTCATTTGGAAAAATAAAGTTTTTTATCCTCAAGAGGGGTTTTGGCCGGCAAAGGGTTTTAACGAAGCAGGAACATTTAATTACAAACCAAGTTGAAGATATCTCTAATAACAGTTCGGCTTGGAAATTTAAAATAACCAAGCTTAAGACTTTTGGGAGTCGAGCCGACATGGCTGACATAGTTACTTCGGAATGATCGAAGACTCGGTAAAAATGATAAATGAAGACAGGGCTACGATAATTGGCGAACAAAAACAACTTCTTCAAAAGATAAAGAAGATTAGTGAACATACCTCCTAATACAATTACTCCTAATACAATTAAAGAGGAAAATATGCTAAAACAGATCCAGAAAAGCCCTCTCTCACTTGAATCGGCCATTGATTTCTTAGTACTAACCTTAAATGCATCATCAATTACATATCTTGAGCTTCGTTTCACACAATTTCTTCACTAATCGAACCGAAACCGGACTAAATCGAAACGGACCGAAAGAAGACCGGACCAAACTCGAACATAACCGAACTCGGACTAAACCGAACCGAATCGGACCGAACCGAATCAGACCGGACCGAACCATATTTTATTCTAGTCGATCAATCTATTAAATTATTAATTTGTTTATATTGAAGTCAACCGAAAAAAAGTTCAACAATAATGCTAAGAAATATACTTGTTTGAGCGTTTATTTATTTTTTCTCAGTATTTATAGATTAATAACTGGTTAAAATAAGGTTTGCGCATTTTTTAAACTTATAGTGGGTTAATAGTATTTTATAACATATTAATATTTTTTTGATAATTGTGAATTAAATTGAGATATAATTTCAATTTTTATTATAGGTATTGCATCCGTTAATGTATTTATTGGATAATGTATTATTTTGTTGGTTTATGGGAAGCCTAAATTAACTCGTATCAACCAATCAATTTTGTCGAATAAATTTATATTAATAAAGAAAAAAAAATTGAATTCTCATTTATCTATCATTATCATTGTTTGATTTCTATTTTAATAAAAAATATATCAAAATATCAAAATATCTTGGTGTTTTATGAATTGATACATAAAATATTAGTGGAAAATCTATACTTTTGGTAAAATAAACCATTGCTTCACGTAGTATTTAAGTATATGATTCAGTTACTATGTTGAAATTTTATAACATTGAAAACATTATAGGTCATATTTGACATTGAGTAAAAGTCTACTCTGCAAATATCTTAAAATGATAACTTGGGATGGATCTAAAACTAAAAAAAATAACTCATGCTCTAAGACTGAGGGAATTTGTTGGTGGTAAGAGATGTAGGTCTGTTTGTATCTAAGTTATTGATACGTACTAAAAAAACCTTAATTTAATAAAAAAAAATATTTGATTTTTTTATTGACAAAAAACCATACATAAATACCTTTACGTGATTTTCTATTTACGTAAAACGTATGTAGAAAGACTCAAACTCAGAATCTTTGGTCACAAACATAATATTAAAATTTACTATTAACCCGAAATAACAACTTTTTGTTTTATCTATATTCTTATAGGTGTAAATATGTAGTGGTATTTATCTGAAATGTTGTTCATTACCCAGCCACAAAGTTGAATATATATAGGTAATTTTCCAAAGAAACATAGTTTTACTCTTTATTTTTATTGATTTAGTAATTTTAATTGAAAAACAATTATTAAATTTAGTCGAGCACTTCTAGTATTTAGGAAAACCTTTTGAATCGCAAGATCGCTTGATTTAAAATATTCTTGATTACTTTCGTTAAATTATATTTTTAACATGGATTGTTTAATATATATATATATATATAAATATTTTGATTCAACTTTGATTCAACAATTATTGGTAAATCTAGTACAAATAGTTTGAGCCCAAAACAACAAATCCAAATAATAAATTAAAAGAAAGACCATAAAAACACCAACTGCATAATTTAGATGAACAAATTTAAGATTTTCTAATACGTAAATTAAAAAAAAATGCTCCACGTCCTTAAGAGCTCACGTTTCTTTTGGGTCTCAGTTTCACTACGAATACCAAGCCTTATTAGACTATTAGACTATGCTGCTCCTGCTCCGCTCCTGAAAATATGCACACAGTTAAAAAGATAAATCCAAGATTCATAGCCACGGCGTGTGACCAAACACGGTAAAATTTTTAACATGACGGAAATTTATCACGGCGTGTAACAGTTAAATGTGATAGGATGTGATGTGCTGACTCGATAGACACCTCTGTGCAAGATAATTAATTCACAATTTCAGTAATTGAAGTTTAAATATTACTTATTATACTACTAAAATGAATAAAAAAAACTGCTACTAATTTAGGTAGCTACTTTTGAATGAGATTTGTTTATTTATAATTGCGGTTGTTTATTTATAATTGCGGGTGTAATTGTGCGCAAAACTTTTACTAACTAGGAATAAGATTTGTTATATACGTTTAGAAAAGTTAGCTAGTTGATATACTATATAGACATAGACACTTATGAAATACATATATGGACGTAGTAAGACTAAAACCTTAGGAAGTTATGAGATACATATATAGACGTAGTAAGACTAAAGCTTAGATAAATATTTGTTATGATAGAACCATGTGTTATGATAGATGGAGTACATATGTTCAAATTGTACTGACAAATTTGTACACGAATTGCTAACTATATTGGCACAAATTACATTATGTAAACATGTGTTATGATAAATGGAGTACTTAGGATACTATATGTGTGCATATAATTATACACAAAACTTGATGGTTACCCACAATACTGCAAGCAGCTTATTAAGTCAAGACAACACACTTAAGATTGAGAAACGATACAAATAGTACGCCCGTTGGCGAATAATAACAGCAGAATAGGCAATAGCATGGCTGTTTACCGCAGCTACTTTTCTCGGTCAATCCTAAACTATCACAACTCTACAAACCCAGCGACGACTTCAACCTCTACGAGCTAAAAGCAGCGGAAATTAATAACCAGAGGTCTAAGATTGTAGTTCTTCGCCCTATCTCTCGGATTCTATGAGTGCAAAGGAAGGAAGGGATCGCTTAATAATGAGAGGTCGGAGTCGGTGTCGGACGATTTCTGTAAAGAATGCTCCATATGACTACAATATGATATAAGATCTTTTTCGTAGAAAATCTGCAGCCGTTACTCTACGAGTGGCTCAGCCAAAAAAGCGTTTGTAGAAAGACTCGAATGCATGACTTTTGGTCACGAGCATGTCTTACTCCACTAACTCGTCGCGCTATTACTCGAGAGGTCAACATCCATTTAACTTGCAGATCCGAAGACCAAACAAATCAAAATAGACCGAATGCGAAAAAACCCACAAGATTTAAGGTAACTAGCGTTTATCCTAGTGTAATTACCATTGATGTTGAGGATATGGATGATGTGGTCCAATATAAGGACATTCATAGTGATGCCTCCTCAAGCAAAAGTTGCCCTATATCTAACTCGGCCCATAAATAGAAGGAGTTCGATGAAAATACTGATGATGATAATGACAGGTTATTGGATTTTTCAAAGTATAACTAGACAGAAGTTCCTAAGCATCTTCTAGAAATCGGAATATTTTCTGTTTTGAGTCTGAGATTGGTTCTCTACAAAGTGATGGTTGTGATAAAAGACATAAAATTAAACATTACCATATGCCATCACACTAAAGACAGGCATATGAACCTTATGAGTCCCCACAAGGTCGGATGATGGACTCCGGTATAATGCCTCTACGGGAAACAGTAAACATGGCGGTGAAGGTGAAATACTTGATCATACTCAGAAAGAAGTTGGTTTTGATATTAAAGCTAGAGATAGAGGCGAAAAATAAGACAACCAACTATAAGGAATATGGGATCTGCATAATCATGTTTTTGCTTTTAGTCCACTTCCAAAAATCCTCAAATTAATGGAGATGTATTCTTAACTTATATACAGATCTTACTTTTCATGTTTAACCAATGTGAGATGTGAGACTTTGGTCGCACCTAACAATCCTCCACTCAAACAAAGTATCCCCCTAGCCTCCTCTCAATTGACTTCCATATGTCTACTCTAGTCAGCTAGAGAGACACCTAAACTCTAGAGCTTTAGAGCGGATCTATCTGCTCACTGTAAGATGACATTGTGCCGCTCACTGATTAAGCCCCTGCTTCATGAGCTATCAGGCACTTCATCCATAGATGACACTGCGCCGCTCTTTGATCAAGTCATCTGCTTGATGAGCCATTAGACGCTCATTCTACCCAGTAAATCATTCACCTTGAGTATGGATTTTGGCTTCTCGTAAGATGTTCGACAGAATTTCACCCACCATTTATAAGGAATATGGGGTCCGCATATTCCGCCTTTGTATATAAGTAAAAATAATCCAATCTCCACATTAGTGTGATATTGTCCGTTTTGGGTCCACTAGTCCGTACAACTTTGTTTTTGGTCCACTTCCAAAGCCTCACACTAATGGATATGTATTCTTAACTTATATACAGATCTTTTTTCTCATGTTTAACTTACGTAAGATATGGGATTTTGGTCGCATCAAACACATACAAAAGCTCATACTTCAGTCAGGGTTAAAACGAGTGGGTCTGAAATGAACAACGAGAAAAAATTTAGTATGAAAGATCATAGCAACTTATCTCCTGGTGAAATTTCTCTGGTGGACACTCAGGACGATGAACATAAAATTGAGCAGCAGAATTCTGTTGAAGCAGAAGAATGATTGAGTAACCCTATTCTAAGAGATGGAATATGGCTCTTGTCCGACCGGGTCCAATCCGAACCTGCGGCTTGTCTAGCCCGAATATAGAATGGATGGATATGTGTTTAGTTATTATAACCGACAAGCAGATCAGTCGGGTTGGGATTTCTAATTGGTCTCATATTCATTTTCCAAAATTATAAAATATATATAAGATAATGTTAATTACTTTTTAAGACCCAAAAGTAATACTATTATCGCACTTAAGATCTATATTTTCATGTATTTTTCATAAAGATCTATTTTACTTTTACTCAATTTTTACTATTTAAGACCCAATTATACCCTAAATACGCTTAGATGGGAAACATGAGTAAAATATATATTTCTTTAAAAAAATTTAAAACATATCATGAGTTGTACCAGTTTTCTTGTCTTAAAAAACAAAACGAATGGTATTTACGGTTTAAAAAATACAGACTTTTAACTTTTTAAAATTTTTAGTGTAAACGAAGAAGATGCGAAACCTTCTTTGTTTTGCTTGATGCGAAATCTGTTTAAATTTTGTACTTGTATATGCGAATTTAGACCCCCTATGATAAACGCTAGATGCGAAACAAACCCATTATGATAGATGTGAAACTATATAATGCGAAACCTGTTTG
Source organism: Limnanthes douglasii subsp. nivea (assembly GCA_036936605.1). Classification (NCBI taxonomy): domain Eukaryota; kingdom Viridiplantae; phylum Streptophyta; class Magnoliopsida; order Brassicales; family Limnanthaceae; genus Limnanthes; species Limnanthes douglasii. The sequence goes on along the minus strand of JAUPFV010000001.1, from coordinate 94,040,578 downwards.
AATTTTGTACTGCTAGGTGAGAATACAACCCACTATGATAAATGAGAAACCAATGCAAAATATATTTTTTCTAACAAAAATTCAAAACATATCATGAGTGGTACAAGTTCTGTTCGTCTTAAAAAACAAAACCAATAAGATTTTCTCATTTTTTTTGAGTTACAGTTTGAAAGATACATACTTTTTTTTAGATTTATAGTGTAAACGAAGAAGATGCGAAACCGTATTTGTTTTGCTAAATGCAAAATCGTTTAAATTTTGCAGTGCTTATATGCGAAACTAGATAGATGAGAAATCTGTGTAATATATATATATTTTAAGAAAATCAAAATATATCATGAGTGGTACTAGTTTTGTTCGTCTTATTTTAAACAAAAAAAATGTTTAGATTTTTTTCGAATTATGATTTAAAAAATATGAATCTTTAAAATTTTAAATTAAAAAAGAAAAAAAATAGTCTAGTTGTTTGTTATACTTTACCTAAAATATTATTTTAGATATACAATCTCTTAAAAAATTTTGACCGCCACCACCACTACAACCACCATTGTCACCACCACCACCACCACTACAACCACCAGCGCCGCCGCCACCACCACCACTACAACCACCACCACCACCACCACCCCCACAACCACAACCACCACTACCACCACAACCTCCACCATAACAACCACAACCACAACACAACCACCACCATCACCACAACTACCGCCAGAAAGACCACCACCACCACCGTCGTCGCCGCCACCAATACCATCGCCACCGCCACCACCACCGCCTCCACCGCAACCGCCAAAACCGCCATCACTACAACCACCACCGCCACCACCACAACCACCACCACCACAACTACCACTACCACCGCCACCGTCACCGCCACCGTTACTACCACAACCACAACCACAATCACCGCCACCGCCGCCGCCACCACCGCTACCACCGCAACCACCACCACTTTACCACCATCATCACAACCACCAACACACCCACTGTTATTTATTTTAGTGTAATTGGATCGACTAGTCGACCAGTTTAATCATGATATATTATCAAACAAGTAGTAGAGTGCGGAGTGCACGCTTGTTAGAATATATCATGATTAGCGGGGTCAATTTAATCATTGACTTCTTTGATACTTATGCTGGAAATGTGGCAAACCTGGTCACTTTAGAAGGGATTGTCGAGTTGGAAAAGGCAAAAATAATGTTGGTCCAAGTGGGAACAATGTTGGTTCAAGTGGAAACAATGCTGGTTCAAGTGGATCTAAGGATCCTGAAAAGCAACAAGGTCAGATTTTATTTCAGAATTCTAATTCTAGTCAAAATTATATATCTCTAATATCTGAAGCATTTTATGTGCAAGATGATGATGTTGCTTGGTGGCTTGATCCGGGAGCAACAAGTCATGTATGTAAAGATCTTCGATGGTTTAGTAATTTTCAACCGATTGAAGATGGACCTTCACTTAAGATGGGAAATGTTGCTACTGAACCAATCAAAGGACTAGGAAATGTTAAATTACTATTTACTTCTGGAAAGTACATATTATTGAACAATATATTGTATGTTACTGGGATTCGAAAGAATCTTTTGTCTGGTGTTGTTTTAAACAATTGTGGTTTCAAACAAGTGTACGAAAGAGGCAAATATGTATTGTCAAAACATGGTGTATTTATGGGATTCGGATATTTATGTAATGGTATGTTTATGTTAAATATTAATGTTTCGTTCGAAAATGATTCTGTTTGCATGACTTCTACTAGTGTGTGTAGAAATATAAATAAAACAGAATTATGGCATGCTAGATTAGGACCTGTTCATTATGAAAGAATAAAAGACATGTCTAAAATGAGCCTTATTCCTCCTGTTGATGCAAATAATGAAAAATGTAAAACTTGCATGTTAACTAAGATAACTAGAAAACCTTTCAATAATGTTAACCGAGTTTCCAAAATATTGGAACTAGTACATAGTGATTTATGTGATTTCCATGCTACACCTTCATTAGGAAATAAAAAGTATGTTATTACTTTTATTGATGATGCATCTAGATATTGCTACATTTATTTGTTGCCTGCTAAAAATGAAGCTCTTGATAAGTTTAAAATCCATAAGGAAGAAGTTGAGCTACATAAGAATGATTTGATTAAAAATCTACGTACGGATAAAGGAGGTGAATATTATGATCCTATATATTTTTAGTCTACGTGTATAATTCATCAAACCACGGCTCCTTATACACCACAACAAAATGGTATAGCTGAAAGGAAGAATAAGACTTTGAAAGAAATGGTTAATTCCATGTTGTCCTATTTGGGTTTGAGTGAAGGATTCTGGGGTGAGGCTATGTTAACAACCTGTTATTTATTGAATCGTGTTCCTACTAAAAGGAATAAGATGACCCCGTATGAGCTTTGGTTTAAGAAGCCTCCAACACTAAATTATCTGAGAGTTTGGGGTTGTAGAGCAGTTGTAAGACTCAATGAACCTAAAAGTAAAAATTTGGGTGAAAGAGGTATAGATTGTATCTTCATTGGGTATGCTGAGCATTCCATTGCATATAGGTTCTATGTGTTAGAATCTAATGACTATGTGTCGGTGAACACAGTTATCGAGTCAAGAGATGTAATATTTGATGAAGAGAGATTTACTTCTATACCTAGACCTAGATATTTGATTCAAAACTCTTTGGATAGGAACTCAAGTGAAATTGAAAATATATCAAGTGGTACGAATTGTGTACCTGGACCTTCTGAACCAAGGAGAAGTACTAGAGCCTTAAAAGCTAAGTCGTACGGATCTGATTTTCAACTATATTTAGTTGAAGGGTCAAGAGATAAGATTGACTATCAATATCAATACTGTTTTGTTATTGAAGATGATCCAAGGACTTTTAGTGATGCTATGGCATCAAGGGATGCTGCATTCTGGAAAGAAGCTATCCAGGATGAAATAGAGTCTATCATGCATAATAATACATGGGAGTTGGCTGATTTACCTCTTGGGTGCAAATCATTGGGAAATAGATGGATATTTAAACGAAAAATGAAAGTAGATGGTACTATTGAAATATATAAAGCTAGATTGGTTATCCAGGGATTTAGACAAAGAGAAGACATTGACTTCTTTGATACTTATGCTCCGGTTGCTAGGATTTCCACTATTAGATTGTTGATTGCACTTGCATCTCTATACGATCATGTAATTCATCAAATGGATGTTAAAACAGCATTCTTGAATGGTGATTTGGATGAGGAGATTTATATGAAACAACCGGAAGGGTTTGTGATACCTGGTTGTGAAAACAAGGTATGTAAGTTGAAAAAGTCTTTGTATGGTTTGAAACAAGCACCAAAAGATTGGCATAAAAAATTTGATAATGTGATATTGTCTAATGGATTTATTCTTAACCAAGCAGACAAATGTGTATATAGCAAATTTGATAATTCTGGTAAAGGAGTTATGATTTGTCTATATGTGGATGATATGTTGATTTTTGGTACTGATCAAAATCAGGTTAATGAAACGAAGAATTTTCTATCATCTAACTTTGAGATGAAGGATTTGGGGGAAGCTGAAATGATTCTTTGTATAAGAATCAAGTGAAAGAACAATAGTATATCGATTTCTCAATCTCACTATATTGAGAAGATATTAAATAAATTTAATTTTAAATATTGTTCTCCGGTAAGTGCACCTATAGATCCTAGTCTTAAGCTTCTACCTAATAAAGGTATTGCTATATCTCAACTTGAATACTCGAGAGCCATCGGGTGTCTTATGTATGCCATGACTAGCACTAGGCCGGATATTGCCTTTGCTGTTGGAAAACTTAGTAGGTATATTAGCAATCCTAGTTCGCATCATTGGCAAGCTTTAAATCGAGTATTCAAGTATTTGAAAGGAACCATGAATTATGGTTTAACTTATACCGGATTTCCTTCTGTACTTGAAGGATATTCAAACGCGAGTTATATTTCCAATATGGAAGATCATTCTTCCACAAGTGGATGGGTATTTCTACTTGGGGGAGGTGCTATCTCTTGGGCGTCTAAGAAACAAACTTGTATTACTGATTCAACAATGGAATCAGAGTTTGTGGCATTAGCAGCAGCGAGTAAAGAAGCTGAGTGGCTAAGAAATTTATTGTATGAAATTCCATTGTGGCCCAAACCGATATCACCTATATCTATCAGATGTGATAGTGAGGCTGCCTTGGCCAATGTTTATAGACAAGTTTACAAAGGCAGGTCTAGACACTTAGGTGTTAGACACAGTATGATTCGTGAGCGTATCACGCATGATGTTATTTCAGTAGAGTTTTTGAGAACTCAATATAACTTATCCGATCATTTAACCAAGGGGTTAAATAGAGATCTTGTGCACAAATCGGCTATTGGGATGGGATTAAAGTCCATTTGAAATCTCTCGTGTTGAGATACCCAATTCCCATCTAATATGACATTAGGTGTTGAATTCAATGTGGAAAGCTTAACATCAAGATATTGGAAAACATTTGTATATCATCCCAAGGTATGTGTTCAGAACTGCAAGTTGTGAAGGTTGAAGATTATCTTCTTAATAGCTCTTTTGAAAAATTGCATATGCAGGTGTAAGATGAAAAGAACTACCTATTTGAGCATGAAGTTTAGCCGCTTCAAGAAGCTAGGACTTGGATTTGATATGCTTAAGAAGGATAAGGACACAAGGCTAGTAAAATATAGTGTCAAGTAAGAACAAGTGAGAATGTAAATTTATGTGTATATTATCTTCATGTATTCATTGTGAATAGTAAAGGTTCAATCCTTAGTGATACCTTGATATTCGAATATTTGGAATGTGTAATATACTAATGTGAAATTCAATCGTTACGATATTTCATTTATGCATAAATTTGATATTTGATATGATTGTGTTTAGTAGATCATGAATTACACTAAAATGGGGGAAGATTGTTATTTATTTTAGTGTAATTGGATCGACTAGTCGACCAATTTAATCATGATATATTATCAAACAAGTCGTAGAGTGCGGAGTGCACGCTTGGTTAAATCGGCTATTGTTGCAAGTCAACAGAATATCGAAATTGAAAATTTGACCGTTTTTTTCAAATTTTAAATTTCAGCCGTTTTATTACAAAATCAGTTAAGATACCCTAACTGCCCTAACTTCCAAACTGTTTTTGGTTGGTCGAATTTATAAATATGGGTTCTGTTGAAAAGGAAATCATATCATTTTCATCCTCTCTGTTCAAAATATATATCTCTGATTTTATCCAATTGAAATTTTTGGAGAACCCCAAAAATATTTCAATAAGAAATTGTTTACAAGACTTCAGAGATTATCCGGAAACAAAACACCATTTTCTACACCCACCACCATCGCGACACCCACCACCAATACCACAACCACCACCACAACAACCCTCACCACCACAACCACCACAACCACCGTTGCCACCACGACCACTACGACCACAACCACCACCACGACCACAACCACCACCACAACCAGCACCGCCACCACCATCATCACCATCAGTGTCGCCGCAACCACCACCATAACCACAACCACCACCACCATTACAACAACAACCACCACCACCACAACCACAACCACTACCACAACCACAACCACCACCACCAGCACCACCACTACCACTACCACAACCACCACCACCACCACCAAAACCACCACCATCACAACCACCGCCACTGCCACCGCCACCGCCACAACCACCACCGCCACAACCACCACCACCATCAACACAACTACCACCACCACCACCGTCACCGCCACAACCACAAACACCACGACCAAGACCACAATCACCACCACGGCTACCACCACCACCCCACCACCACAACCTCCACCACCCCATCACTACCACCACCAATAAAAATATAAAAATTATTCATGTCACTTCTATTAAGAATATCAGTAATAACATTGACACTCTTTTAGAATAACACTTATAGACTGCTATATTTAGGTACTTCGATTAACAAAAATTAATCATATTATTCATTTTTTAATAAAAAAGTTTCTTTAGCTGTTTAGATTAATGACAATAAATCATGTTATTATTTTAAAAATTAAAAATTAATTATGTTACTCATATGAGGAATAACTGAAATAAATCTATTATTGTATTTAAGAATAAGAGTAATAAGATTTTTATTCCTAAGTATTTCGATTAACGAAAATGAATCATGTTATTCATTTTCTTATAAAAATATTTGAGTTGTATAGATTAACAAAAATAAATCTTGTCATTCATTTGAAAAATATAAATATTAATCATGTTACTACAATGATGAATAATAAAACTGTAACTCTTATTAGAAATAACAGTAATAAAACTATTACTCTTATCACAAATAAGAGTAATAACACTCTTACTCCTATAAAAAAATGTTAGTAGTAATGTTATTCCTAAAAAAATAAGAAAAAATACAACAAACATTATCAAAAGCTGGACATGATTAAACTAGAACTATAACATGTTTTTTTCCAATTAAAAAACAAAAACATTTGATCACTAGTTTGTGCTATTATCGGTCGAAACCAATTATTTTAAAGTTAATTTAGACTTCAATTATTTTTTTTTGAGTTGTTTAGATTAACGAAAATAAATCATGTCATTCATTTGAAAAATATAAAAATTATTCAGGTTACTCGTAATAATAATAAAACTGTTACTCTTATCAGAAATAACAGTGATAAAACTATTACTATATTCGTAGGTTAGTAATAATTTTCAAAAATGCAATCACTGGTAACCTAAGTAATAATTTTAAAACATAAGAATTTTAGAAAAAATTAAAAAAACCGAAATCTAAAACCAAGTACTACTCTTGTTTATAAAAGAGCTAAAATTATATCTTTTGATTTGAAGATAACAAGAAATTCCAGAAGCTTGAACAATAATAATAATACTAATAAATTATTGAATCTAATCGGAAAGATCTAATCCCATATCTTCATCGATTCCTTGCTACTTCTTTTTTTATTCAGCTGGTGCAACGGCAGCCGCTGGGGCACCACCGCTTGGAGTAGCAACAACAAATGACCCACCACCAACATTCACCTAGATAATGGCGACATTATGTATGATATGAGAGAAAGAAGTTTGAACACCACCGGAGGCATCACAGAAGAAAACGGCTTGAATTAGGTCACGTTCCAAATCGTAGGTGGAAGAGGCGGAGCCTTCGAGATCTTCGAGTTCTCTTCTTTTTCACAGCAACACTGATCCCATTAAAATACAAAGTACCTTTTTCCATCACTAGATAGTCTATATATATCTTGCATTCCGGAGATAACTAATTGTCACTTTATGATATGAAAGGTAAATATCGTAAAATCTAAAACTCGAACATGGAAACATATTAAAGTTTTAATTTTGAAGATAAGATAACATATAGTATATCACATAGTAGAACCACCGTTATTTTAACCCCTAAAGGGTCATAGTAAACTGAATAAATGAGCAAAAAACAAAAGGATATCACAGGAACTAAGCAATAAACAGATCTACTTAGAGAAAATTTCAAAATCACTAGAGTGAGCCTTACTATAGTATCCAACTAAAAGACTATTAACAAAACTTGTGAAGTCGAACAATTAAAGGGTATAAATCAACGTTTTATCATTACATGCAACATGAAAATTGAATGCAGAATCATAGTAGATAATCATAAAAGAGAAGTCATAAATACTGAATCCAATTATTGATCATAAAAATTAAACATGGATTATACCTAAACCCTAGCCCAAAATTAAAAATTGAACAAATCAATTTCAAAGGCATACAAAATTAAACCCATCAAGAAGAAAAACAAATTTTAGAATCACCGATCACAACATAAGAAGAGTTACGAACCAAACCAAGACAGAAAACCCAGATACACATCACATTAAAGAGATCAATACCTCCATTGTTAAATAGAATTTGGAAACGAATCGGGGAAACCCTAGAAAGCAAGAGATAATTCGACGAAGGAGTAGAGGAAACCCAAAGGAGGTAGAGAGAAGAGAAGCAAGAAAAATCAAATAAGGAATTAAGATTTAACCACTTGAGAGTGGATCATCTTCCTGTTCTTTAGCGAGCAAGATTTCAGTACCGAAGAAATCGTGAACTCAGTGGAGGCAACACCCCGGCTGAGCATTTGTACAAAAAATGAGACCGTTCCGTCGTGGAGACCGTCGAGGGAGTAGTTGTTGATAATAGCTATGAAGAGAAAGACGTTGGGGTCATACTTTTTGGTGGAAGAGAAAACGGAGTAAGGGAGGCGTCCGGTGGAGGAGTAAGAACGAAAGAGCTTAACCTAAGAACTAGGTGGAGATGCGGGAGTATATTGCGGCGGACGGGGGTGAAGAAACATATTCGAAAAAAGAAGCTATTCTGTTTCCACTGAATTGAGGAATGAGATGAAGAACACGAAGTTCAGGGTCAACTTAAATGAAGGGTACATTTGTTAATAAAAATAATAAAACGCTTTTTATAAAATTATCATCCAATTAAATGCATCTTTTAAGAATTAGTCAAAGTTAGACCCACTGAACCAGAATTGTTGTTCGACTGATGTACCTTAAGGGAAATAAAGAGAAGTCATCAATACTGAATCCAATTATTGATCATAAAAATTAAACATGGATTATACCTAAACCCCATCCCAAAATGAAAAATTGAACAAATCAATTTGAAAAGCATACAAAATTAAATCCATCAAGAAGAAAAACAAATTTTAGAATAACCAATCACAACATAAGAAGAGTTACGAACCAAGCCAAGACAGAAAACCCAGATACACATCACATTAGAGAGATTGATACCTCCATGGTCGAATAGAGTTTGAAAACGAATCGGTAAAACCCTAGAAAGCAAGAGACAATTCGACGAAGGAGTAGAAGAAACCCAGAAGACGTAGAGAGAAGAGAAGCAAGAAAAATCAAATAGAGAATTCGGATTTAACACTTGAGAGTGGATCATCTTCCCGTTCTCTAGCGAGCAAGATTTCAGTACCGATGAAAACGTGAATTCAGTGAAGACAACACCCCGGCTCAGCATTTGCACGAAAAATGACACCGTTCCGTCGTGGAGATCGTGGAGGGAGTAGTTTTTGATAATAGCTATGAAGAGGAAGACGTTGGGGTCATGCTTTTTGGTGGAAGCGAAAAACGGAGTAAGGGAGGCGTCCTGTGGAGGAGTACGAACGAAAGAGCTTAACCTAAAAACTAGGTGGAGATGCGGGAATATATTGCGGCGGACGGGGGTGAAAAAACATATTCGAAAAAAGAAGGTATTTCGTTTCCATTGATTTGAGGAATGAGAGGAAGAAGACGAAGTTCAGGGTTAACTTAAATGAAGGGTACATTTGTCAATAAAAAAATAACACTTTTTATAGAATTATCATCCAATTAAATGTATCTTTTAAGAATTAGTCAAAGTCAGACCCACCGAACCAGAATTGTTGTTGGACTGATGTACTTTAATGGAAATAACCCTAATATTAAATCCGCCCAGAATTGTTGTTGGACTGATATACTTTAATGGAAATAACCCTAATATTAAATCGGATTTAAAAATATAAGATCCAGATTGAATTCGAACTCAAGTGTAAAATGAAATTGGGTCCGGACTGACTGACCCGTCTAAAAGAACAGGTGGCCCTATTTAACAATCCCTAGTTAGTCTATCTCTAAGTAAACTAATGTCCTAGATCAGCTACATATTCAAGGCGGTGATAGCGCATCTTCTACTGAAAGTGATATAATTAATGGACGAGAAAAGCTGAAAGAGACGAACGTATACCAGAAAGTAACCGAGGAATAATGGGCATCTAGACAGAGACAACTACAAATCCATTCCGAAGAAGTTCAAAGATTGAAGAAGAGGAAAATGGCCGAAAACATGTGTGTTAGACATGGAGAGAAAACAACCTAAGATTGCGAACCATCGATCTTCATTAGTCGGATCCAAGAAACATGAGTACATTATACATGCAGTACACATACAACTTAACACATACACTTAACTGCACATTACTCATGGATGCAAATTTCCACGCCGCCCGATCTAGAACTAAAATTTATGGAATTTACAAAAATATTATGAATAATAAATTTAATAAAAATGTATAATAAAAATATGTAAATATTCCAGTTACAACTCAAAATGAAAATATATTATAGTTGAAATGTAAAATATATTTCCTCTTATTCATATCTTGAAAGCGTTGAATAATATGAGAAAACACTCGTCCAATCATCTAGAGATAATTCAACTATTAAACAATATATACCTCTAAAGAAGTATTTGATGCTAAAAAAAATTAAAAAGAAAATCTTACAATTTAGCGGGTGAACAAAATATTACAACAAACATCTACAAATCTTCATGTTCATTAACCTGCAAGTGAATATGCAATCATTCATGAATGAAGGATTAACAAAAATGCATAACATATTTTTTTTTATAGAAATGAAAACTAGGGTTTGAAAATCCCCAATTTTTCACTCTTTTAAAACTAGGGTTTGAAAATCACTGATTTTTTTCGGTGATTTGTTAAATCAAAATTGAAGTAAAACCAAATGAAATTTACTTTGTTGAATAAAAATCGAAGTAAACTTTAACTAAGGAAAAATATTACAATTTCGCAGGTGGACAAGATATTACAACAAGCATCTCCAAATCTTTGTGTTCATAAATCATTAACCTGCAAGAAAATATACAATCAATCTAGAATGAAGGATTAACAACCGAGCGTAGAATATAATTTTATTATAAAAAAGGAAATTAGGGTTTGAAAATCCCCAATTTTTTCAATAATTGTTGAATCAAAGTTGAAGTAAAATCTAATGACAAATTTTACCAACTATGTTGAATGAAAATCGAAGTAAACTCCGATATAAAATTCATTAACTAAATCGAGTTTATGTTTTGTTTTGTTCGTCTTATTTTAAACCAAAAATATGTTTAGATTTTTTTCGAATTATGATTTAAAAAATATGAATCTTTAAAATTTTAAATTAAAAAAGAAAAAAAAAAGTCTAGTTGTTTGTTATACTTTACCTAAAATATTATTTTAGATATACAATCTCTAAAAAAAATTCGACCGCCACCACCACTACAACCACCATTGTCACCACCACCACCACTACAACCACCAGCGCCGCCGCCACCACCACCACTACAACCACCACCACCACCACCACCCCCACAACCACCCCCACAACCACCACCACCACCACCACCACCACAACCACCACCACCACAACCTCCACCATAATAACCACAGCCACAACACAACCACCACCACCACAACTACCGCCAGAAAGACCACCACCACCACCGTCGTCGCCGCCACCAATACCATCGCCACCGCCACCACTGCCGCCTCCGCCGCAACCGCCACAACCGCCATCACTACAACCACCACCGCCACCACCACAACTACCACCACCACCACCGTCACTGCCACTGCCACAACCACCATCACCGCCACCACTGCAACCACCACCAAGTTACCACCATCATCACAACCACCACCACACCCACCACCATCGCGACACCCACTACCACTACCACAACCACCACAACAACAACCCTCACCACCACAACCACCACAACCACCGTTGCCACCACTACCAGTACAACCACAACCACCACCACAACTAGCACCGCCACCACCATCACTGTCGCCGCAACCACCACCACAACCACAACCACCACCACCATTACACACCAACCACCACCACCACAACCACAACCACCACCACCACCACCACTACCACTACCACAACCACCACCACCACCAGCACCACCACCACCACCAAAACCACCACCATCACAACCACTGCCACCGCCACCGCCACAACCACCACCGCCACAACCACCACCACCATCAACACAACTACCACCACCACCGTCACCGCCACAACCACAAACACCACCACTAAGACCACTATCACCACCACGGCTACCACTACCAATCCACCACCACAACCTCCACCACCCCATCACTACCACCACCCCTAATAATATAAAAATTATTCATGTCACTTCTATTAAGAATATCAGTAATAACATTGACACTCTGTTAGAATAACACTTATAGACTACTATTTTTAGGTACTTCGATTAACAAAAATTAATCATATTATTCATTTTTTAATAAAAAAAGTTTCTTTAGTTGTTTAGATTAATGACAATAAATCATGTTATTCTTTTAAAAATTAAAAATTAATCATGTTACTCATATGAGGAATAACTGAAATAAAACTATTATTATATTTAAGAATAACAGTAATAAGATTTTTATTCCTAAGTATTTCGATTAACGAAAATGAATCATGTTATTCATTTTCTTATAAAAATATTTGAGTTGTATAGATTAACAAAAATAAATCTTGTCATTCATTTGAAAAATATAAATATTAATCATGTTACTACTATGATGAATAATAAAAATGTAATTCTTATTAGAAATAATAGTAATAAAAATGTTACTCTTATCATAAATAACAGTGATAATACTGTTACTCCTATAAAAAACTGTTAGTAGTAATGTTATTCCTAAAAAAATAAGAAAAAAATACAACAAACATTATCAAAAGCTGAACATGATTAAACTAGAGCTATAACATGTTTTTCCCAATTAGAAAACAAAAAATTTGATCACTAGTTTGTGCTATTATCGGTCGAAACCAATTATTTTAAAGTTAATTGAGACTTCCATTAATTTTTTTGAGTTGTTTAGATTAACGAAAATAAATCATGTCATTCATTTGAAAAATATAAAAATTATTTAGGTTACTCGTATGATGATAGTAATAAAACTGTTACTCTTATCAAAAATACAGTGATAAAACTATTACTATATTCGTAGGTTAGTAATAATTTTCAAAAATGCAATCACTGGTAACCTAAGTAATAATTTTAAAACATAAGAAATTTAGAAAAAATTGAAAAAACCAAAATCTAAAACCAAGTACTACTCTTGTTTATAAAAGAGCTAAAATTATATCTTTTGATTTGAAGATAACAAGAAATTCCATAAGCTTGAACAATAATAATAATAATAATAATAATAAATTATTGAATCTAATCGGAAAGATCTAATCCCATATCTTCATCGATTCCTTGCTACTTCTTTTTTTTATTCAGCTGGTGCAACGGCAGCAGCTGGGGCACCACCGCTTGGAGTAGCAACAACAAATGACCCACCACCAACATTCACCTAGAAAATGGAAGCATTATGTATGATATGAGAGAAAGAAGTTTGAACACCACCGTAGGCATCGGAGAAGAAAACGGCTTGAATTAGGTCACGTTCCCAAATCGTAGGTGGAAGAGGCGGAGCCTTCGAGATCTTCGAGTTCTTTTTTTTTTCACAGCAACATAATCCCATTAAAATACAAAGTACCTTTTTCCATCAGTAGATAGTCTATATATATCCTGCATTCCCGAGACAATAATAATAATAATAATAAATTATTGAATCTAATCGGAAAGATCTAATCCCATATCTTTATCGATTCCTTGCTACTTCTTTTTTTATTCAGCTGGTGTAACGGCGGCAGCAGCTGGGGCACCACCGCTTGGAGTAGCAACAACAAAGGACCCACCACCAACATTCACCTAGATAATGGCGGCATTATGTATGATATGAGAGAAAGAAGTTTGAACACCACCGGAGGCATCAGAGAAGAAAACGACTTGAATTTGGTCACGTTCCAAATCGTAGGTGGAAGAGGCGGAGCCTTCGAGATCTTCGAGTTCTCTTCTTTTTCCTTTTTCACAGCAACACTAATCCCATTAAAATACAAAATACCTTTTTCCATCACTATATAGTCTATATATATCCTGCATTCCGGAGATAACTAATTGTCACTTTATGATATGAAAGGTAAATATCGTAAAATCTAAAACTCGAACATGGAAACATATTAAAGTTTTAATTTTGAAGATAAGATAACATATAGTATATCATATAGTAGAACCACCGTTATTTTAACCCTTAAAGGGTCATAGTAAACTGAATAAATGAGAAAAAACAAAAGGATATCACAGGAACTAAGCAATAAACAGATCTACTTAGAGAAAATTTCAAAATCACTAGAGTGAGCTTTACTATAGTATCCAACTAAAAGACTATTAACAAAACTTGTGAAGTCGAACAATTAAAGGGTATAAAGCAACGTTTTATCATTACATGCAACATGAAAATTGAATGCAGAATCATAGTAGATAATCATAAAAGAGAAGTCATAAATACTGAATCCAATTATTGATCATAAAAATTAAACATGGATTATACCTAAACCCTAGCCCAAAATTAAAAATTGAACAAATCAATTTCAAAGGCATACAAAATTAAACCCATCAAGAAGAAAAACAAATTTTAGAATCACCGATCACAACATAAGAAGAGTTACGAACCAAACCAAGACAGAAAACCCAGATACACATCACATTAAAGAGATCAATACCTCCATTGTTAAATAGAATTTGGAAACAAATCGGACAAACCCTAGAAAGCAAGAGACAATTCGACGAAGGAGTAGAGGAAACCCAAAGGAGGTAGAGAGAAGAGAAGCAGGAAAAATCAAATAAGGAATTCAGATTTAACCACTTGAGAGTGGATCATCTTCCCGTTCTCTAGCGAGCAAGATTTCAGTACCGATGAAAACGTGAACTCAGTGGAGGCAACACCCCGGCTGAGCATTTGTACAAAAGAGATCGTTCGGTCGTGGAGACCGTGGAGGGAGTAGTTGTTGATAATAGCTATGAAGAGGAATACGTTAGGGTCATGCTTTTTGGTGGAAGAGAAGACGGAGTAAGGGAGGCGTCTGGTGGATGAGTAAGAACGAAAGAGCTTAAACTAAGAACTAGGTGGAGATGCGGGAGTATATTGCGGCGGACGGGGGTGAAAAACATATTCGAAAAAAGAAGGAATTTTGTTTCCACTAAATTGAGGAATGAGATGAAGAACACGAAGTTCAGGGTTAACTTAAATGAAGGGTACATTTGTCAATAAAAAAAATAAAACGTTTTTTATAAAATTATCATCAATTAAATGCATCTTTTAAGAATTAGTCAAAGTTAGACCCACTGAACCAGAATTGTTGTTCGACTGATGTACCTTAAGGGAAATAAAGAGAAGTCATCAATACTGAATCTTATTGATCATAAAAATTAAACATGGATTATACCTAAACCCCAGTCCAAAATGAAAAATCGAACAAATCAATTTGAAGGCATACAAAATTAAATCCATCAAGAAGAAAAACAAATTTTAGAATAATCGATCACAACATAAGAAGAGTTACGAACCAAGCCAAGACAGAAAACCCAGATACACATCACATTAGAGAGATTGATACCTTCATTGTCGAATAGAGTTTGAAAACGAATCGGGCAAACCCTAGAAAGCAAGAGACAATTCGACGAAGGAGTAGAAGAAACCCAGAAGACGTAGAGAGAAGAGAAGCAGGAAAAATCAAAAAGGGAATTCAGATTTAACACTTGAGAGTGGAACAGCTTCCCGTTCTCTAGCGAGCAAGATTTCAGTACCGATGAAAACGTGAACTCAGTGGAGGCAACACCCCGGCTCAGCATTTGCACGAAAAATGACACCTTTCCGTCGTGGAGATCGTGGAGGGAGTAGTTGTTGATAATAGCTATGAAGAGGAACACGTTGGGGTCATGCTTTTTGGTGGAAGCGAAAGACCGACTAAGGGAGGCGTCCTGTGGAAGAGTACGAACGAAAGAGCTTAACCTAAAAACTAGGTGGAGATGCGAGAGTATATTGCGGCGGACAGGGTGAAAAATCATATTTGAAAAAAGAAGGTATTTCGTTTCCACTGATTTGAAGAATTAGACGAAGAAGACGCATTTGTCAATAAAAAAATAAAACACTTTCTATAGAATTATCATCCAATTAAATGCATCTTGAATTAGTCAAAGTCAGACCCACCAAACCAAAATTGTTGTTGGACTGATGTACTTTAATGGAAATAACCCTAATATTAAATCGGATTTAAAAATATAAGATCCGGATTGAATTCGAACTCAAGTGTAAAATGAAATTGGGTCCGGACTGACTGACCCGTCTAAAAGAACAGGTGGCCCTATTTAACAATCCCTAGTTAGTCTATCTCTAAGTAAACTAATGTCCTAGATCAGCTACATATTCAAGGCGGTGATAGTGCATCTTCTACTGAAAGTGATATAATTAATGGCCGAGAAAAGCTGAAAGAGACGAACGTATACCAGAAAGTAACAGAGGAATAATGGGCATCTAGACAGAGACAACTACAAATCCATTCCGAAGAAGTTCAAAGATTGAAGAAGAGGAAAATGGCCGAAAACATGTGTGTTAGACATGGAGAGAAAACAACCTAAGATTGCGAACCATCGATCTTCATTAGTCGGATCCAAGAAACATGAGTACATTATACATGCAGTACGCATACAACTTAACACATACACTAACTGCACATTACTCATGGATGCAAATTTCCAAGCCGCCGGATCTAGAACTAAAATTTATGGTGTATACAAAAATATTATAGATAATAAATTTAATAAAAATGCATAATAAAAATATGTAAATATTCTAGTTACAACTCAAAATGAAAATATATTATAGTTCAGATGTAAAATATATCTCCTCTTATTTATGTCTTGAAAGCGTTGAATAATATGAGAAAACACTCGTCCAATCATCTAGAGATAATTCAACTATTAAACAATATACACCTCTAAAGAAGTATTTGATGCTAAAAAAAATTAAAAAGAAAATCTTACAATTTAGCAGGTGAACAAAATATTACAACAAACATCTACAAATCTTCATGTTCATTAACCTGCAAGTAAATATGCAATCATTCATGAACGAAGGATTAACAAAAATGCATAATATATTTTTTTATAGAAAGGAAAACTAGGGTTTGAAAATCCCCAATTTTTCACTCTTTTAAAACTAGGGTTATAAAATCACTGATTTTTTCGGTGATTTGTTAAATCAAAATTGAAGTAAAACCAAATGAAATTTACTTTGTTGAATAAAAATCGAAGTAAACTTTAACTAAGGAAAAATATTACAATTTAGCAGGTGGACAAGATATTACAACAAGCATCTCCAAATCTCTGTGTTCATAAATCATTAACCTGCAAGAAAATATACGATCAATCTAGAACGAAGGATTAACAACCAAGCGTAGAATATAATTTTATTATAAAAAGGAAAATTAGGGTTTGAAAATCCCCAATTTTTTCAATAATTGTTGAATCAAAGTTGAAGTAAAATCTAATGGCAAATTTTACCAACTATGTTGAATGAAAATCGAAGTAAACTCCAATAGAAAATTCATTAACTAAATCGAGTTATTGTTTTCTTTCGCTAGTTCCATGTTGCTTTTCTTTGTGAGAAGTTGTGAAAGAGACGGTATACTAGTCCTTAAGTATACTACTAGAGAACTTAACTACTATACTAAATTTAATTTACTAACTTAGGGTTGTCATGGGCATACCTATCTCCTCGTAAATCCGCCTCTTCCGCCGGACAATATCGATTCGCACGATCCAGATGTTCTATGTCGTTTCCGGCGGCAACTTCTCTTGAACTACAACAACTAATGCTCGTACCTAGACTGGGATATGAAGCTCAATAAGCTCCTCGAAGAGTGTTTCGATGAGAGCATGGGGTAGCCTGACGTACCAGTTCTTAAGGTTTGAAACACAAAAGCATTCGAAGACGAGCTCTTACCGTAGCTATAACCAAAGTGTGCGGCATCAACTTGGCATATTGCTCCCTATTGACTCCAGAAGTGAAATGGGGAGCTCTTCTTCCTCCTTGCCATAGCCATCGTCAATCGTCAAATCTATGTCTCCTCCATGGCTTAGACCTCCGCTGCCGTTCTACTCAGACCACCGTTCGTTTCATGATAAGGCCACCAGTTAAAATATCATCAAATATATATATATATATACTGCTTCATGCAGTAAAGAGGAAATATCGTTGTGGATGTTCACGTGCTTGTAAGGACGTAGGAAACGATAAAACAAATTCATGCAAAAATATAAAAAAAAAGTAAAGAAAGAAAATACTTCCTCCTCCCAAAATAAATGTCGTTTTGAACAATAAAATTTGGCCCAAAAAACGTAGTTTTACCTTCCACAGTAAAGTAAAGTAAATGTCAATACTTTTTCATCTTTAACTTTCCCCTCATTAACTATTATAGCTTTATATTTTTAATATAAATTGAGAAAAAATGATAATGCAGTACTTGCCGTACTGACTACTGTAACCTTACACCGAAATTTGGATTTTTTTGAATATTATGCAACCTCCTAAAACGTTACTTATTTTTGGGAGAGGGTGCCATTTGCTTGCTAAATTGTTGGAGACATTTCAAGTGCATGCATGGAAGTGCTACACAATAGAACAAGCACATGCAAAAGTGAAAAATATATGCAAAACGAAAAATTAAGTTCATGACGGAAACAATTGGAGGCGGCGGGAGTGGAAGGATAAAGACAAGACCATTAATACCAAATCAATTCTTCCAATAAGCCACGACTTCAAATAATGGATTTTAAGAAAAAAAGCATAATGACATTTTATATCAAAACTTCAAATATTCTAACTATAAAAACGAATAGTTAATGTTATATATTATCCGAAATCGCATCAGATAATATATAACAAATCGCGGAAAAAAATAATAAAACCCTTTTTGTTAGATTCATCTATAGAATAAACAGAAGATCAAGAATACTTACGGGTTTGCCTGCTGCTATCCATCTAGTATTCTCTAGCGTTCTTTAGCGATTCCACGTTCTCCGGCGATTCCGTTTATGAAACTAAGAGACCTGCAGAATCAGAATAGATAAGAGAGAAAAGTTTCCAGACACTAAGGAAGCGGCCGTATTTCTGATTAGGGTTTAGAGTGATGAAATACCTAAACCTAGCCCCTTATTTATAGATTTTACAATGTGAAGCCCAACATTGTAAAGCCCATCCTTTGTTACTTCCTTGTGTCCGGGACCATAACCCAATAAATTGATAATTCAATTTATATCCCTGATTTATTAATTCAGGCTTAAGTGTTGAGATTTGGGCCCTCTTCATCACAGTGCCCAAATTCAACCCGGTTACCACACTTGAGCCCATAACGCCTTTTTTACCCATAGGTCCAATTTAGTTAATTAAATAATTAACTCGACTACTTTTAATTTGGACTTCCTTAAGACAATAACCGAATATGTTTATTTAGCATATCGGTCCAAATTATTATTAGTCTATAAATATATTAAATAAATATATTCCAACAATCTCCCACTTGGACCGTCATATGCTACTCAAGAATACATATTCAACTTTAATGGGATCCCTATATTCATTGTCAATGGGCAAACGGTACAACCCCGTACATGATTGATAATAATAAAGGACTAAAGACCTCTTTCTCGTAATGTGAACAATAGGATGCAACAGTAATCACATTACCATAATCAATCAATTACTTGGGCCAATTATGGAGGGTGGTCTAAGAGTAATATGGCTTGTAATCGTACATATCTACTCTTAAATGGTTCCTACTTTTGGAGATCCAATACAGTACAAATATCAATAAATATTTCCAAGCATATATATATTGCAATAAACTTTAATGTGCACAATACTGCAAAATATAACATCAGATCCTATTACAAACTCTCCCACTGAAACTAACAATCCTCTAAATCAACTACACCCATACTGATGGTGTGTCCCTGGAAAACCTTAGGCAAAACCGCCTTTGTTAGGGGATCTGCTATCATGGAATTTGTTCCAATGTGCTCTATACTTATCTGACCCATCTGTACTCTTTCTTTAACAGACAGAAACTTTATGTCTATGTGTTTGGATTTAGACGCGCTCCTGTTACTGTTAGAGTACTGCACTGCGGAATTGTTATCGCAATATAACCTCATAGGGCCTTCTATCCCTTGTACAATGCGTAATCCAGTAACAAAATTCCGCAGCCATAGTGCCTGGTTTGATGCCTCAAAGCATGCAACAAATTCTGCTGCCATGGTGGACGATGCAATAAGTGTTTGCTTTACACTTTTCCAGGATATTGCACCTCCAGCCAATAAGAATATGTTGCCTGACGTGCTTTTTAATGTGTCTGCGCATCCACCAAAATCTGAGTCGGAATACCCGATGATCTCCAGTTTATCCGACTTCCTATATGTCAACATGTGCCCCTTTGTTCCTTGCAGATATCGGAGTACTCTTTTAACTGCTTTCCAGTGATCCATTCCTGGGTTACTAACATATCTCCCCAACATGTTTACAGCAAAGGCAATGTCCGGCCTAGTACAAACTTGAGCATACATTAAACTCCCAACTGCAGAAGCATAAGGGACCGTTTTCATTTCCTCAATCTCAAGTTTTGTCTTAGGACATTGACTCAGACTAAGTCTGTCACCCTTTGCTATAGGGGTACTTAGGGGTTTGCAATCTGCCAATCCGTAACGTTGTAACACACTTTTAATGTATGCTTTTTGTGATAATCCAAGAATACCACGAGAACGATCTCGATGTATCTGGATTCCTAACACAAAACTGGCATCACCAAGATCCTTCATATCAAACTTGTCTGATAGAAATCTTTTTGTAGTGTGTAACAATTCCTTATTGTTCGAGGCAAGCAATATGTCATCCACATATAATATAAGAAATATGAAATTACTCCCACTGAACTTGTGATAAACACAATCCTCAACCGAGTTGATCTCAAAGTCATAACCGACTATCACCTCAAGGAATTTGTGATACCATTGACGAGAAGCTTGTTTAAGCCCATAAATGGATTTCTTAAGTCTGCAAACCAGATCTTTTGAGTTACTTTCTACAAAGTGTTCTGGTTGCATCATGTAGATCGTTTCCTCAATATTACCATTGAGAAAAGCGGTCTTAACATCCATCTGATGAAGCTCAAGGTCAAAATGTGCAACTAATGCCATGATTGTTCTAAAGGAATCCTTCGTCGATACTGGAGCGAAAGTTTCTTTAAAATCAATCCCTTCACGCTGAGTATAACCTTTCGCTACAAGACGTGCTTTATGTCTTTCCACATTACCCAGGGAATCGCGTTTGGTTTTGTAAACCCATTTACAACCAATTGCCTTTTTCCCTTCAGGTAATGGGACAAGATCCCATACCGCATTATCCTGCATTGATTTATACTCTTCTTTCATAGCGTCAATCCACTTTTGAGATTCAGAGCTTGCCATGGCCTGTTTGTAGGATGAGGGATCATCTACAGTTCCAGCACATAACTCATCATGCTCCTGAAGATATACTATAAATTCTGGACCTATAGTACTCTTCCTTTCTCTAGTGGACCTTCTTAATGGCACTATTTCCTCTTGTTGCACTTCTTGAGGAGGTAGAGTTTGATCATTATGAACGATGTCATTTTGATTCCCTTGTGGAAGATTATCTTGAGGTTCCTCTTGTTCTACCTGAATCTCTGTATCCTGGTTAGAACCCTCAAGTGGAGCATCAGTGTTAATCTGAGGATTACCTTGTTCTAATGGGATCGAAATGATTGGCATTACCGCCCAATCTTCAGATATCTCAATATCCCTATTAAAACCTTCATGAATCTTTATGGATTCTTCCTCAAAATCAACATATGTTCCCTTATTCTTCCCCCCAAACTCAACATCCTCTAGAAACTTGGCCGTTCCTGTCTCAAATATTGTACCAGTGAGAGAATCATAAAACTTAAACCCTCTAGAATGTTCAGAATAACCTATGAAGAAACAACTAACTGTTTTTGGGTCCAGTTTCTTTTCTTGAGGTTTGTAAGGCCTCGCCTCAGCTGGACAACCCCACACATGCAGATGCTTTAAATTAGGTTTACGCCCATTCCAAAGCTCATATGGAGTGCTAACAGTAGCCTTTGTGGGTACTCGATTGAGTATATAAGCGGCACATTTGATGGCTTCCCCCCAGAGAGATAATGGTAGAGATGAGTGACTTATCATGCTTCTAACCATATCTTTTAGTGTTCGGTTCCGTCTCTCAGATACACCGTTCATGCGAGGTGAACCGGGCATAGTGTATTGAGGGACTATTCCATACTTCTCTAGGTACTGTGCAAAGGGTCCTGGACGTTGTTCACCCGATCCGTCATATCTACCATAGTATTCACCACCACGGTCAGATCTAACGGTCTTAATGCTTTTACCAAGTTGTTTCTCAACCTCGGTCTTAAAAGTTATGAACTTGTCCAAGGCCTCAGACTTTTCATGAAGAAGATACAGGTAACCAAAATGAGAGTAGTCGTCGATGAATGATATAAAGTACCGCTGCCCGTTCCACGATTCCTGTGGAAACGGTCCACAGATGTCGGTATGTATCAACTCTAAGACTTCTTTCGCTCTATATGCTCCTTTCCTTTTAACTTTGGTTTGTTTCCCTTTGATACACTCGACACATATACCGAAGTCAGAGTAATCAAGGGGGCCTAATAAACCTTCAGCAACAAGCTTGTCCATCCTAACTTTGGATATATGACCTAACCGCTTGTGCCACAGTTTAGAAGATCTTTCAGATTTAGTAATATTGTTTGGTGTACGTTGTGTATTCATAGAAATATTGTGATTATTAATAGTATTCAACAAATACAAATTATCCTCTTTAATCAAATTTCCATTTCCAACAATCATATTATTTAGAGAGAGTGTAAAACAATTGTTTCCCATCAGACAAGAGTAACCTTGCAAGTCTAAAACTGGAAAAGAAATTAAGTTCCTTCGAAAAGTGGGAACATACATTACATCCTCTAAAAATAATACATGTCCAGTGGAAAGTTTTAAAGAAAAATCACAAATAGCTAAAACATCACATGAGCTCCCGTTTGCTGTGAAAATGGATCTTTCATCATCACTTAGCATCCTGCTCTTTGACGTACCCTGCAAAGAAACACAAACATGAGTTGTTGCAGCCGAATCAACCCACCAAGTATTCCTTTTCACAGAAACTATATTACTTTCTGAAACAACCAAAGATGTGGGAGTACCTTTGCTTATCATGTAAGCCCGGCGTTTCTCACAATCCTTCTTCAGATGTCCTTTCTCTTTGCAGAAAAAGCATCGACCTACAGTCGATTCCTCAGGCTTTTTCTTCTTTACCGGACCTTGACCTGGTCCTTTGCCATCTGCTTTCCGCTTGGGTCCTGCCTTATTAGGTGATGTAATCACATTAGCCTCAGGCGCTGTGCCTTTAAGTCTTTCCTCCTCCTGTGCAGCGTGGGAAATCAACTCATTGATATTCCACTTTTCTCGCATGCAGTTATAGGTGGACTGGAAATACTTAAACCGGTCTGGCAGCGAATGAAATGTGAATCCCACTATGCATTCCTCAGGTAAGTCTAAACCGATTGCCTTTAACTTTTGGCCAATCATCGACATTCCCAGAATGTGCTCCCGGATTTTACCTTTGCCATTATACTTTTTGGTAGCTAGCTCGATGAGCAAACGCTGCATCTCTACCTTTTCATTTTTGGCAAAGGCTTTCTCAATCTCCGTGAGAAAGACCGAGGCAGTGGTAACACCTTTAGGGACAGCCCCACGCAATGCTACTGGTATACCCTGTAACATGAGCGCCATGCATAACTTATTTGACCTTTCCCACTTTTCATCAGCCTTAGTTTCATCCGGTGTACTTTCCGGACTAAGGGGAGATGGTTTGGGAGTTATCAGTGCATAGTCGTAATCATGTACAGATAAAAACAGCAACATTTCTTCCTTCCACAATTGGAAGTCTGAACAATCCAACGTCGGTGGACGATTCCCCAAAAAATTATAACACATGGATACTATAATAAGAACAATCAACACAAAACACATTTAGCATATTGACATATTTCTGATAACATATGCATGAATATGACAAATACATGTAAAACATAAAATTCATTGATAATAGATACCGGAGGGCAAATCATACTAACATGCAATTTTATGAGTTTGAGAAAAAAAAAATAGCATGATCATTATTTTAATTTTCTAAGTACCAATGAGACCTTCCGGAGGGCCGATGTCATTTACTTAAAATTAAAATCAACACAACAACTATTTTCTGTTATTTTCTCCTGTTCATGATTAATTTAAACCCAAACGTGAACCTTCCGGAGGGCCGATAATATTTGAATTTAAATTAATCCCCGAACCTTTCGAAACCTAGGATCCTTAAGAAAATTAATTTTAACCTTCCGGAGGGCCGATTAAATTAATTTCTTAATTTCACCTACCGGCTACGAAACCTTAGTCATGCATCGTCATTTAATCATTCACACATATACAATTTAATTCACAAATACACATACAAATTAATATCAAAGTATCATTTTTGTGAAATATATTGTTCAAATATTTTCAAATTAATAATAATTTTTTTTTTTTTTTTTTAAAAAAAAAAAAAAAAAAAAAAAAAAAAAAAAATTATTTTTTATTATTTAACTTAATATTTGCAGCAGCCTGCACGTGCAGCAGGCTGCTGCAAATATTAAGCCCTGCTGCAATTTGCAGCAGGCGCAGCAGTCTACCGCTGCTGCAAATTGCAGCAGCTTACCTACCTGCTGCAATTTGTAGTAGGCTGCAGGTCCTAAACGGGCCCACCAATTGTTTTGGGTGGGTCCAGTCTGTATTTATATGCTGTTATTATCGTTTGGGTATTTTTTTGTTGTCCCTATTCTTTTGGGGCTACTGTGTTTATCGCCGGACAGCCTTCGGTCAGCGTTAACATCAGGGGTTAAGCTGTCGATGAGCCACTGTCCCAATAATTTTGATTTTATTCGTTATTTAGGGTTGATTTGATGCTAATTTTGGGATAAAAATTCTAGACATCAATAAACCCTAATTTTACCCGAAATAAAAAAAAAAATCCCCAAACTATAAAAATTGCAATTTCCTGATAATAGAACATGTGTTTCAATACAATAAATCACATAACATGCTTTTCATACAATCCCTAAATCCATGCCCTACCAATTCAATTAACACATAATCCCAATGACATGCATTCTTTACGATTAAGAAAAATATGCATCTTTGTCTATCAATACTCAATTTGATTATTCTACTGAATCCAAAAAGGGTTTATCTGGCTCTGATACCAATTGTTATATATTATCCGAAATCGCATCAGATAATATATAACAAATCGCGGAAAAAAATAATAAAACCCTTTTTGTTAGATTCATCTATAGAATAAACAGAAGATCAAGAATACTTACGGGTTTGCCTGCTGCTATCCATCTAGTATTCTCTAGCGTTCTTTAGCGATTCCACGTTCTCCGGCGATTCCGTTTATGAAACTAAGAGACCTGCAGAATCAGAATAGATAAGAGAGAAAAGTTTCCAGACACTAAGGAAGCGGCCGTATTTCTGATTAGGGTTTAGAGTGATGAAATACCTAAACCTAGCCCCTTATTTATAGATTTTACAATGTGAAGCCCAACATTGTAAAGCCCATCCTTTGTTACTTCCTTGTGTCCGGGACCATAACCCAATAAATTGATAATTCAATTTATATCCCTGATTTATTAATTCAGGCTTAAGTGTTGAGATTTGGGCCCTCTTCATCACAGTGCCCAAATTCAACCCGGTTACCACACTTGAGCCCATAACGCCTTTTTTACCCATAGGTCCAATTTAGTTAATTAAATAATTAACTCGACTACTTTTAATTTGGACTTCCTTAAGACAATAACCGAATATGTTTATTTAGCATATCGGTCCAAATTATTATTAGTCTATAAATATATTAAATAAATATATTCCAACAGTTAACTCATCTGATTTTCATAATATACGCAAAATTACTTTTATAATAAAAATAAAATCTATAAACTAAATGATTTTCATTTTCATCCGACGAAAATACCATACATCAAATAATCTAAATGTAAATAACAAGGAAAGCTATAAAAAAAGTCGTCTACAGATAAATAAGCGATGATGGTTATTCAACCAAGCGTATAAGGTCACACAAGAAATCATACTGTGTCTAGATTTAAAAAAATCAAATTAACAAATATGGTTAATTAACCAAACCCATAAAACCAAAAAAGAAGACATACTGACTCTAGACTTAAAAAGTCAAATTAATAAACATGGTTAATCAACAAAACCTATAAGGTGAGGTCCTACTGAACTTAAACCTACAAAGTCAAATTAGTGCACTTGAATCAACAAGCAATAAAGACTACGTAAGATGCCATATTGTTCAATGACTTAGGAGTCATATATATATATATATATATATATATATATATATATATATATATATATATATATATATCCCGTTGAGATGATCCTCTTTTACGTTCCATGTCTCCACACACACACTTATTAACGGAATGTTTTGAGATGATCCTCTACCCACAGTCACTTACAACCTTTCGGTAAATTCTCCAAAACAAGGGACGTGACAACTACGACGTAACATATTAACACAAAAGTAATACAACTAAATATGGTTCTTACTTCATCATTCAACAAAGACTAGAAGGGTTACTTATTTATATCCAACAACAAATCGAAGCATGCCGGAGAAACATGTAGCACCATCGCAACCTACTAATTGTTAGTTGTACTATTTTCATTTGGAAAAATAAAGTTTTTTTATCCTCAAGAAGGGTTTTGGCCGACAAAGGGTTTTAACGAAGCAGGAACATTTAATTACAAACCAAGTTGAAGATATCTCTAATAAAAGTTCGGCTTGAAAATTTAAAATAACCAAGCTTAAGACTTTTGGGAGCCGAGCCGACATGGCTGACATAGTTACTTCGGAATGATCGAAGACTCGGTAAAAATGATAAATGAAGACAGGGCTACGATAATTGGCGAACAAAAACAACTTCTTCAAAAGATAAAGAAGATTAGTGAACATACCTCCTAATACAATTAAAGAGGAAAATATGCTAAAACGGATCCAAAAAATCCCTCTCTCACTTGAATCGGCCATCGATTTCTTAGTAGTAACCTTAAATGCATTATCAATTACATATCTTGAGCTTCGTTTCAGCTGACACAATTTATTCACTACTCCCCTTCCACCGATCTCGAAGGAAATGAAAGAAGCAACGAGAAGAGTAGACTAAAAATTTATCCAGAAGATTCAATGGGAAGGAGAAAACCCTTTCAAGAAGAATGAACACTTTCCTTGTAATAACTCTTCTTGTTCGTTCTTACGCGTATTAAATATTATAACATAATATTATAATATCTTGATATTATATTTGACTATTGTATAAGTTTCATGCAACATCAAATCAAAGACTACGGACTCTTGATAAGACTATATTCTGTATATAATATTCAGATAATAATAAGTTATATTTATGAGTTAATTATGCGTGATATTATTGCACATATAATTTAAAATATGCTAAAAACATGGATAAATAAGGTGAACGAAAGGTTTGTGTTACAGAAATTGATAAAGAAAAAGAGAGCCAACCTTATACAACGTATAAATATTGAGAGATCAAAAGATTTGGATAACTATTATAGAAAGAAGTTAAACTTTGTAGGTAAGGGAAACGATTTTTGTTACAAAAATATTATTATAACAATTTCCCGGTCAGTCTTTCATTTTTCTTCTCTAGATAATTTTGATGTTTGATTAGGGTCATACCTATAATAACATTTCAAATCATCTATGTAACTTCAATATTTCATGGTAATACAAAGAAAAGAATAATTATTTATTTGTATTTCATATGGGTTTCATCATTATAATAATATGTTTTTTAAATAATATCGGATTTAATGAAGCTATTGTTGGCAGGACTTAGCAATGATAGAATATGTGTTGTCTTTCTAGTTAAAATGGGCGAATGACTATCGTGTTTCCAAAAATGTTCACAATGTTTATCTTTTATCGATATTTTCCTTTGCATTACTATGTACAAGTAGGACTGTCAATGGTTTACCGTAACCGAGAACCAGACCGAGACCGAATCGATAAGGACCGGATCGAGAACTGGACCGAATTGTAATGGTATGGTTCGCGGTTTCATTCTAAAAACCGAAGACCGAAAACCGATAAGGAATTAAAATAAAAAAATCGGTTAAAAACCAAACCGATAAAACCGATATGACCAATATGGAATCGAACCGATAAAACCGATAAACCGATGGAACCGATACGGAATCGAACCGATAAACCGATAGAACCGATAGAAAATCGGACCAATAAAATCATTAGAACCGATTATTTATTATTATTATTATTTATTTTTTTCTAAACTATAGTACCAAAATTAATAGTTAATTACCGATCTTTTAACAAAATCAAAAGATTAACTTATAAACTTTAGTTTTTATATCATTTACTTCAATAAAAAAAATTAAAATCAAAATTTCATAGGATTTTTTTTTAAGTGGACCGAACCGGACCGATAACGAATCGAACCAAAACCGGACCGAATCGAAACGGACCGAAAAGAGACCGGACCAAACTCGGACCAGACTGAATTCGGACCAAACTGGACCGAACCGAACTGAATCGGACCGAACCGGACCATATTTTATTCTAGTCGATCAATCTATTGAATTATTAATTTGTTTATATTGAAGTCAACCGAAAAAGAGTTCAGCAATAATGCTAAGAAATATACTTGTTTGAGTGTTTATTTTTTTTTTCAGTATTTATAGATTAATAACCGGTTAAAATAAGGTTTGCGTATTTTTTAAACTTATAGTGGGTTAATAGTATTTTATAACATATTAATATGTTTTTGATAATTGTGAATTAAATTGAGATATAATTTCAATTTTTATTATAGCTATTGCATCCGCTAATGCATTTATTGGATAATGTATTATTTTGTTAGTTTATGGGAAGCCTAAATTAATTCATATCAACCAACCAACTTTGTCGAATAAATTTATATTAATAAAAAAAATTGAATTATCATTTATCTATCATTATTTGATTTCTATTTTAATAAAAAATATATCAAAATATCTTGGTGTTTTATGAATTGATACATAAAATATTTGTGGAAAATCTATACTTTTGGTAAAATAAACCATTGCTTCACGTAATATTTAAGTATATGATTCAATTACTATGTTGAAATTTTATAACATTGAAAATATTATAGGTCATATTTGACATCGAGTAAAAGTCTACTCTACAAATATCTTAAAAATGATAATTTGGGATGGATGTAAAACTAAAAAAAACTCATTCTTAATGATGGAATTTGTTGGTGGTAAAAGACGTAGGTCTGTTTGTACGACAGGTATTTGGAGTGCTACAATTTATTTATGGCATGAAACAACGCGAAGTATACGTCTAACTTATTGATAGACGCATACTAAACAACCTTATTTTAATAAAAAAATTATGTATTTAATTTTTTTATTGACAAAAAAGCGTACATAAAACATATGTAGAAAGATTCAAACTCATGATTTTTAGTCACAAACATAAAGGCAAAATTTTCTATTAACCCAAAATACTAACACCAAAACTTTTATTTTATTTCGGACAATAACAACTTTTTGTTTTATCTATATAGGTGTAAAGATGTAGTGGTATTTATCTGAAAGTGTTGTTCATTACCAGCCACAAAGTTGAATATATATAAGTAATTTTTATAAAGAAACATAGTTTTACTCTTTATTTTTATTGATTTAGTAATTTTAATTGAAAAATAATTATTAAATTTAGTCTAGCAATCTATTTAGGAAAACCTTTTGAATCGCAAGATCGTTTGATTTAAAATATTCTTGATTACTTTTATATATATATATATATATATATATATATATAATATTCTTATCTTCGGATAATTGAGTCTCAATATTTATATCAACTTTATTTAATTAGATTAAATTAAAAGAGGATGGAAATAAACCATAACTTGGTAAATCTAGTACAAATAGTTTGAGGCCCAAAACAACAAATTCAAATAATAAATTAAAAGAAAGACCATAAAAACACCAACTGCATAATTTAGATGAACAAATTTAAGATTTTCTAATACGTAAATAAAAAAAATGCTCCACGTCCTTAAGAGCTCACGTTCCTTTTGGGTCTCAGTTTCACTACGAATACCAAGCCTTATTAGACTATTAGACTATGCTGCTCCTGCTCCGCTCCTGAAAATATGCACACAGTTAAAAAGATAAATCCAAGATTCATAGTCCGATAACTCTAACGATCCAACAACTATTAATAATAAAGATTTTCATAAGAAAATGATATAACCTTATACTGTCGTACTTGCATCATTAATGTTTTTGTTAATGACATGCCGCTACTCGGATTCGAACCGAGATATTATAGCACTACTTCTTATGAAGTAGGGTGTCTACCGTTTTCACCATAGCGACATGTTCATAACATTAATAAATGTTATTCTTGCAATGACAGATATTGTGTGAGGTTATTTGTTTAAATCTATTTCATATAGGATTGATGCGGGATATTTTTCATTAACTAATTTGTCATCAAGCAATGCGGCACGGAGGTAGAAGGAAAATAGATGGTGAACCTCTTTTCTCATAGAACAAACAACACCAATATCCGGTCTTTCTCGCTCTAAATTCGGTTTGGAAAGCGACAATTTCGTACGTACTGCCTTTTATTCGTCTGCCAGGTCTTGGACCACTGGTTTTGGTGGCCCACATTTTATATATTTAAGCTTAATTACTCTTGTTAACAAAGAAATAGTATTTGTTAAGGTTAATTATTTTTTAGTTTATATTGTTTTGGACCCTTACAATTTTATTATGAATTTTTATTTAAGTTTAAATTATTTATTATTTTAGTTACGCTAAATTTTAGATTTATCTCAACTAAAATATTAGTATTTTATATTTTAGTATTGATATATCTTTTGAGATGGTTGTGTCGGGGTGAATGCAACACTATTGATTTTATTTTTTAAAATTTTCAAAAGGTGAGTCTTCGCACCTTGAAAGTATCGTCGCCATCTTCTATTGGACCTGTCTTTCAGCAAGATTTGGATTTTGGGCTTCATTCAGTCTCTTTGGATGAGGTTAAAAAGGTTGATAGCGGTAATGAGGCTGATTCGCCTCTTAAGAGACTCCGTGCAAATAAAGCCTTTGATAAATGTAAAATGGATTTTTTCCCTGACAGGACCTCGTCTGAAGCACTAAGGACGATAGTGGAAAGAAGGTCGAGTCACCTCCTAAAGGCTTCGCCCAGAGGAAAAGGGTAAAATGGGTATGTCCCCCGACAGGACCATCAATTGATGCACTGTATTATCGACTGCCCAGACACTTCGTTTGGGACCTTACACAGTCCTTACCTCTAAAGCTTTCATCAGGTCGTCGCGAGATCTCTGGATGCTCAGTGATATTGTTTGGCTGGAAAGCAGAATAAAGTATATTTCAAGAGCTCAGCTCCTTCAAGAAAACCAAGTTTTCTTGACTTGGTACATACTGATGTTTGTGGTGCTTTCAAAACGAGAACACTTAGTGGTTGTTTGTACTTTGTTACTTTTGTTGATGATCATTCCAGGAAAGTTTGGGCTTACACTTTGAAAACAAAAGATCAAGTGTTAGATGTCTTTAAGCAGTTTCAAGCTTCAGTTGAGAGACAAAGTGGGAAACAATTGAAGTGTGTTAGAAATGATAATGGGTGAGAATACATTGGTCCTTTTGATGATTATTGTAGACAGCAAGGTATTCGGCATCAAAAGACACCTCCCAAGACCCCTCAGTTGAATGACGTAGCGGAGAGACTAAACCGAACATTAATTGAAAGGGTAAGATGTCTTCTTTCACAATCACAACTCCCTAAATACTTTTGGGGTGAAGCTTTGAATACAGTGGTACATGTCTTGAATCTTAGTCCTTCTGTACCTTTAGATGGAGATATCCCAAATAGCGTTTGGACATGTAAAGATGTTTCTTATGATCGATTTGCGTGTCTTTGGGTGCAAAGCTTATGTACATATTCCTAAAGATGAGAGATCTAAACTCAATTCGAAGACAAGACAGTGTGTATTCATTGGTTATGGTCTTGATGAGTTTGGCTACAGATTTCATGGTCCAATTAATAAGAAGCTTATTAGGAGTAGAGATGTCGTGTTTATGGAAGATAAAATAGTTCATGATATTGATAAGAGTCAAAATTCAGCGCCTATGTCTGAGAATGACTTGGTAGAATTAGGGCATATTCCGCTTGCACATACTCCTACAGAAGTTGAAGAAAATTCAGATGGTGACTCATCTGCCTCAAGAGGTTCACATATTGTTGATACCGGTGATCATGATAATGATTTCATGCATGAACAAGAGAATGAAGAAGATGTTGAACAACTTGAAGTTCCAACGCGGAGATCTACTAGAGATAGACAACCCTCTACTAGATATCCTTCTGATGAATATATTTTGTTAACCGATGCAGGTGAGCCTGAGTGTTATGATGAGGCTATTAGTGGTGTATGTAAAAATCAATGGATTGAAGCGATGAATGAAGAGATGCAATCACTTCATGAGAATCATACATTTGAGTTAGTGAAGATACCTGAAGGGAGAAAAGCCTTGAGTAACAAGTGGGTGTATAGGTTGAAGCAAGATGATAGTTCTCTGCAACCTCGGTACAAAGCAAGATTGGTACTCAAAGGTTTTGGTCAGAAAAAAAGGTATTGATTTTGATGAAATATTTTCTCCAGTTGTAAAAATGTCTTCTATTCGTGTGGTTCTAGGTATTGCAGCGAGTCTAGACTTGGAAATTGAGCAAATGGATGTAAAAACAACATTCTTGCATGGTGACTTGGAAGAAGAGATTTTTATGAAACAGCCTGAAGGTTTTGTGGTTGAAGGAAAAGAAGATTATGTATGCAGAATGAAAAAGAGTCTATATGGTTTGAAGCAAGCTCCGAGACAGTGGTATAAGAAGTTCATGTCAGTTATAGGGGAGCAGGATTACAAGAAGACTTTTTCTGATAATTGCGTATTTGTGAAGAAATTTTCTGATGCCGATTTTATCGTTCTTTTACTTTACGTGGATGATATGCTTATTGTTGTGAAGAATACTTCGCGGATTGATTCTTTGAAGAAACAGTTAAGTAAGTCTTTCGCAATGAAAGATTTAGGTCCAGCAAAGCAGATTCTCGGCATTCGAATTACTAGAGACAGAGACTTGAAGAAGTTGTTCTTATTACAAGAAAAATACATTGAGAAAATTCTTCAGAAGTTTAATATGGACAAAGCTAAAGTGGTTAGCTCACCACTTTCCGGTCACTTCAAGTTAAGCAAGAAACAATGTCCTTCAACTAATGAAGAAAAGAGAGACATGGCTAATATTCGATATGCATCTGCAGTTGGAAGTCTCATGTATGCCATGGTATGTACTCGTCCTCACTTAGCTAATAGTGTTTGTGTTGTGAGCAGATTTTTGTCAAACCCAGGTAGAGAGCATTGGGAAGCCGTGAAATGGATTATGAGGTATCTACGAGGAACCTCTAATTTGAAGCTCAGTTTTGGGATGAATAAACTTGAGTTGGTGGCTCTGATTCAGACTTGGCTGGAGATGTCGATACTCGCAAGTCTACTTCTGGATATTTGATTAACTTTTGTGGTGGCGCTGTTTCATGGAAATCAAGACTAAAAAAGTGTGTTGCCCTTTCAACGACAGAAGCTGAATTCATTGCAGTGACAGAAGCGAGTAAAGAGCTACTATGGATGAAGAAGTTCTTGAAAGAACTTGGATTTGAGCAACACAGGTATGTACTGTTATGTGATAATCAGAGTGCTATTCATCTCGTGAAGAATTCGTCATTTCACTCAAAGTCGAAACATAATGATGTGAGATATCATTGGATTCGAGATATTCTTGATGCTAAACTAATGGAGGTTAATGAAGTTCATACAGATGATAATGGGTCTGACATGATGACAAAGGCTTTGCCTAGGGGAAAGCTTGAACATTGTAGATTGATCGTCGGAATGGCGAATCCTCCCACATAGTCGTTATGGGGAGATTTGTTGGGCTCTTCCTATGTGGGAGTCCAATTATCATATGGGCTAAGCCCAATTTGGATAACACATGGGATTTTGGTTTATGTATAAATATATATTTATACCGTGTCTTTCGGAAAATAGCATCATATTCTACGGTGCAGTTTTTGAGAGAAAAAGGTGATTCGAGGCGGAACTTTGTGCTTTCAATCGGACTGTCTCCGGTTGTCCGATCGGCTTCAATTTTGGTGAGAAGGCTCGTCTACTTGTCCTCTACAATCTGTCCATAGGGTTTTTGATTTGGAGTCATCTAAGTGTGTTTTTCGATCATCTTCTTCTAACTGCGTTTTGGGGATATTTCAGTGAGTTTTCTGATTTTGGTTCATTATCTTGTGTATTGGGGTTGTGTATGAAGTTGTCATACTTCTTGTGGCGTATGCTCTAGTTTTATCTAGAGAATAGTTTTGTAACCCATCTTCTCATAGTGAATATTTGGTTGGACTCCGAAATCAGTCCCGTGGTTTTTACTTCCTACACTGGGAAGGTTTTCCACGTAAAAAATGTTCGGTGTTGTTTGCGTTTATTTTATTCAGACTTGATATTTGTTTGGGATCGTTATCTCTATCCTACTTGATACAAGAAAAAAGATTTCGTTTGTGCTTCTATTTCTTGTCGGAGTTGATATATATACTCTATATATATATATATATATATATAAATAAAACAAATCAAATCTTGTTCCACTTTAATAACATGGTTGGACAATAAAACAATGACGGTTTATATACCCCTTCCTACTCTATCGCTACTGCGGTGAAAAGCTTTCCACTTTATTCTATTTATATATATATATATATACTTTATTTAGCAGAATTAAGTTTCTTATACATTCAATTACCTAATAGAGAAGTATGTACCTTACGGTGTTGCTGCAGGATTGGTGCTAATTATAGTATGTTGCAAACGGGCTCTCCGGGAGATTAAATTCGTCCATGCTATCCGGGAGTGTAAGTTCCTCAGGGCTGAATCAACGCACCCAAATGAATATATGACCATCATAATTACGCTTGTTTGCAAATATTTAGAGAGAAGATCACATATAGTATAGCACACTATATAAATTATAGCTATATTGCTGGAATCATATATTTTAAAAAATTAAGAGTAGTAATCTTGTTAAGTTGAAATTGGTTCATAAGTTTATACCTCTCTTGTTCCTTTTCGTTGGAGTTGGTATTTATATTGTTGATCATATTAGGCTCGTGCAAAGCATATAACTCCTTGAAACGATCTGCGGACCATAAGTTCACATGATCTAAGCAAGCGGCGAGTCTTAGGATAAAAAAATAAATATATTTTTCTTGATAGACTACCTTGTGAGATTTCATGGCTGTAATAAGAATGACTTGATGTTGTAGGCGAGTGTAGTGTTAGTGTGGACAGACGCCTCGTTTCGTGCTCTAATGTCTGGTCAAGATCTTCCATATTTTGGTTTCTAAGCAGTGTCATAGGGACCTCACCTCGTCCCGGAGCTAAAATTAAACAACTCAATCATTAAGCAATCGAAGAAGCATTACATGCAGAACAAAGATAAACTTGAAGTCTACTCACTTGAGAGATATTCAGGATCCATATCAATGTAGTTTTGATAATCGTACCTCGAGAACAGAATTTTCCTGTTTATAAATACCATAAAATAAAATATTATTGTTGTAAGAATTGAACCAGACAATGATTGAACACTATGATTAGGTTACCTACCTATTAAGTTTGTATGATTTTGGGTTGTTTGATTGTTCGCGATAAGGTTTGGCAAGAACACGAGCATCGCGGACATAATGAGGATTACCCCTAGCCAATACAATTTCGACAGTCTCAGCCGCGGCAAACGATACAAATCCGAACATCCGACTCTTTTGACAGGGAATTCTTACATCTCCCACTTTCCCAAAAGTGCTGAACAATGACAACAAAACATTAAAACAACCATTCGAGTGTGCGTGATTCAATTGTCATAACTAACAAAGATTAACATTATTACCTGAAATAGTTAGAGACGTCATCTTCAGTAAACTTACTATCACATGGAAATGTAAGATATATCTGCTTCGACCCGTAAACAATAGGACCTGGATCGTTTTTCTTGTGACGACTCTCCATATATTTCGTAGCATCTTCAGCTAGAACCACAATGTGCTGTCCGTACATTCTGCAAAAGAAAGTTGAATTTATAGAATTCTGAATTCCAAAAACAACCATAACTTTACAATAAGCAGTTAGAAGAAAGTACTTCTCCACCACCCGAACACTTGGCAAGCGACAGAGAAGTTTTGTCAAGTTAAAACCAGGTTTGCCATGTCGCTGGCTCTCGGTCATATACCCATCAGCCTGAAGAGGTTTTCCAAATCTCTCAAAGTAATGCGATGGCAACGAAGCTATTGAAAGAGGAGGACCCCCTCGTGTAGATCTCAAAAGATCAACCATTTCGATGTCTAACCTCTGGAAGCTAAGAGGCGAGTAAACCTGGCCTTCGTTCTCCAACGTTAGAGGCAAGGTACCGGGAACAGAAGCATGGACATACCTACAACTAGAGCCGTGCTTACAAAACCCATGGATGTGGTAATAACAAAGCTTGGATGTTGTAGGACGATCTGATGTCCTTTGGAACCTTCTTGTACTTAAATTACCATATCCAGATACCGGGTAATGATAATCACCCCAGGGATACCCTATCTGGTCATCTAACTCCATAACTTGGTTTTGCTTCTCCATTTCGCTAGTCGGAAAATGTGAGTAGTACATATTGCTGCTCGCAATAGCACCCCATGCGACCTGGGCTGAATTGACTTGGTCTACAAGAAGAGCGCTATGTTGAAAGGTTTGTAGATTCTCTTTGGCTCTCGCTACGACTTCTTGTACAGTCTCATCAGAACTCATATCCAAGTTGATCATGCGTTGAGTAGACCCTTCTTGAAATAGAAGATATCCAAATGTCCTGTTTGCAGTCTCCGGTTCGAGTTTCTTCATCCTGTTGAAACCATTTTGTGAATGCTCTACAGATTCCATAACTACA
The DNA here is from genome assembly GCA_036936605.1 of Limnanthes douglasii subsp. nivea. Lineage (NCBI taxonomy): Eukaryota > Viridiplantae > Streptophyta > Magnoliopsida > Brassicales > Limnanthaceae > Limnanthes > Limnanthes douglasii. The sequence continues at coordinate 94,003,479 of JAUPFV010000001.1, read as the reverse complement.
TATGATACGAGATTAAAATCAATTAGTATCATATACACAAAAGGTACAAACCAAGAAACAAAAGATTAAAAATAAATATAAGAAATGTATGAAAGATTGAAGAAGTAAGAAACAAAAGAGTAGAAAGCAGACCAATAAGCTTAAGTTTAAGTTAGAGTGAAAGTTTAAGTTTAAGTTTAAGTTAGAGTTAGAGTGAAGAGTGAAGAGTGAAGAGTGAAGAGTGAAGAGTGCGGTTAAATTTATAGAAGGGAAGGCAGTAAATATAGGAATAGAGGCAATTGGGAGATTGTGTTAACGGCGGACTCGCTCTCACTTGCAAGTTGCAACAGAAACGAACCCGAACCCGTACATTTTCTTTTATTTTTATAAATTATATTATTCTACACGTTCAACATCATCACTTGGTTATGGAGTAAAACTCTCCTAAAAAAAATGCATTTATATTAAAATGCGACATCATTAAATAAATAAATAAATAAATATATATGATTGGTATTATTTTTTATAACATATTAATAAAGTAGGTCATAAACCGAATTGTTAGTTATTTCGGATCTGTTTGATTGATATTTATAGTTGTACGAAATAATTTTGTAGGTTTGACTGAGCAAGTAAAACATTATACATCAATTCTTCGAAATTAAAAAATTGTACTTGTTGAGAAATGATCCATGCAAAACCGGATTGTACGTAAGTTTACCGGATTGTACATAAGTTTACCGATAAATTTGTTGTAACCTTTGACTACCATTAGTAGCAAGAATTGTTCGTATCCATGAAAGTAGGTAACTACGACGAATTTTTAGCACATTTAACATCCCATTCTTCAATTGTATTATATTATTTTATAAAAGATTAACCATGATTAAATTTTAAATATTATTTTTATTTTTGTTTTTATTTTAATTAATTATGCTGATGTAATGTAAACCCGCATTAATCGGTCTCGATCTCCTGGGATCTGGACCTAAAAGAAAGGGAAAGACAATCGTACTAAATGTATAGAAAAGAGAAGAAGAAATGCAAAATAATTAATTCACGGTTTCAGTAATTGAAGTATTAATATTACTATACTACTAATAGGAAAATTTAGTATATTAATATTTGAAAATTTAGTTTATATGAAAAAATTATTGAAACCGGAATTTCGTTTGTTCCATTTACATTAACTGTTCTTTCGTTAAATATCGATGATGTTAAAATATAATTCTTTTTTTAAGTTCGATTTTTTTAGGTTTAAAAGCTTTTTGAATTCGAATCGTATCAATAGTATCAACAATCATGATATTATTATGTATACTTGTTATTGTTAAAATGGTGTGTTAGTGGGTGTCAACTAGGAGTGAGAAACATCTTTTAGCATTATTTTAGCTAACAATCTTAATTTCATTCCACTCGTTTTTTTTTTAATTTTATCTTTTAAAACGCCATTAACGATTTTAATTCGTTCTTATCTATATTATATATATCAAAGATATTTTAATTCGTTCTTATCTATATTATATATATCAAAGATATTTTAATTCTGTTTGTTCTTATCTATATTTATTAAAGATATTTTTTCAAACTTATCTTAATTAAAAACTTTACTTTGGTGGTTGTTAGTCAATATATATCGAAAATATTTATATTTGTGAATCTATCATCCGAAATTGATATGTCAGATTTCAAATTCTAAATCTTCAAGTTTCTTACCAAAAGAAAGTTCAACGGATACTATTTTTGTTTTGTTGTATTGAAAAAAAAAAGTAATCGAAAAGATAAATGAAAACGAAGAAGATGGTGAATAACTATGGTGAAAACAGAACTCCAATAGGAAGAAGATGAATCATGAAAAAAACATTGAAAATAAAAAAAGATATTAAAAAAACCGATGAAAAATAAGAATTCCGTCCAAATATTAACAAAAATGGCACTGGAAAATTAACACATTCACTGAAGATATTTTTATTAAAGAAAATTAACAAACTCTTTAACATATACTTTAGAATTTAAAATCATAACTATTTTTGTATCTTTTAAAATAATTTATATTTTCATTCATTTTTATTGTATGTAGATATATGTTTAAGATTGTTGATGATTCCACGTACCTAGAAGACTAGACAATTGGCGTTTGACGGTTCACATTTCTAAATCTTTTGGCTTCATGATTCTTTAAAAGTACTATGCATATGGGCTTTGACAATGTAAATTCTTCCAATCTAAATCGTATTCATTTGGACGAAATCCAACTGGACGTTCAAACTCGGATAAGTGCGTACGAATGAGTTAAGAAATAATGATTTTCAAGTCTTTCCTTGTATAATGATTTTCGAGTCTTTTATTTTTCTTTTGATATTAGTATATTAAAAAAATATGTATGATCATAAAAAAATTGCTGTTTGGGTTGCAGATGGTATTCGAAAGTGGTTACATTTTTCTTTCTCAGGCTTCATTTTTTCACAACTTTGGCTGCATTACTAATACACATGCCAACATATGATTAACTCCTTATAATGGTTGGATACTTGGATGGGAAATCATGGTGCCGTGATGAGTAATTGAAGTTTTGCTCTTCAATATTTTGGTTTTGTTTGGTTTTAATTTTATTTCAGTTATTCTTTTTTAGAGTAATTCATTTATTTGTTAGTTATTGGTTTAAAATAAGAGAAAAGAAAAACACGATTTTATTGATTTAATAACTATTTAAAAATTTAGGATTCTCTATTAAATAAACAAAATTATATAAACAAAATTATAAAAATCATTAAAATGTTTCCAAAATAACATAAATAAATAGAATTATTTTTTAATGAATAACAATTTTGTATTTAACATAAATATAAAATTTTAAAAAAATTAAATATTTTTTAATCAATAACAAATTTTATGAATAGTAAAATAAATTTTGAAGTACCACCGTACCCGAGTTTTGACATTTTATACTACATCTAAAAACTAATTTCTTGTGTTATATCTGTATTTTTTTGGCTTCATGAATGAATTTTTCAGAATTTTTCGGCTTCATGATCGTAGTTTGAAAATCCACAATAGAAAAGAGAGAAAATAAAAGCTCTCTCCTCTTTCCTCTTTATCTTTTGCTAGAGAATATGTCTAACGGCTAGTTTTTTCTATCAGTCCGGTCAATAATCTCAGGATATTTGGTTTTTGCGGAGGATATTTGGTTTTTGCGGAGGTTTTAGGCCGGAAGGCCTAAAACCGATCTCGGTTACATTATTTATTTCTTCTCTCCTTCTTTTACTCTTTGGTCGGAGCAATCCATTCCGTCCGAAATTTTGGCTCCTCCATCTCTTCGGCCTCTCCATTTCATGGGTTTTGGTTGTGGTTTTTTTATTTCTGTTTTCTCTATCTTGCTTCCTCCGATCGCCGGTATTCACGATATCGACCGAATCTCTATTTTCCTCTTCTCTATCTTGCTTATACTGTCCGTCGGTTTTCAAGATGTCGACCGATTTTTCTCGTTCTGGACGGGTACAGGTCGAGACTCGCGTGCCAAAGAGCTCGATGCAGAGTCTAGTATGGTTCTGGTCTAGCCCGAACTCCATTCAAAGTTTGGTTGGATTCCGATCAAATCTGATGCGAAATGTGGTATTGTTATGTGTAAAGTCTAATCGGTGGAAAGTCTGGATCTGTTTTCGTCGTGTGATGCGTATCGTCGACTCATGTATAGCTTGTGGCAGATCTTGGCTGAGTGACGATTTATCAGTAAATGGTTACTGGTTTTTCGTAAAAACCAGTAACTCTCTTAAACCATACTCTCGTGCTGCTTTACTATATTTCGGTCAAAATTGCATCTTGACCCTTTTAGAAACCAGTAACTCTTGTAAAATTTATTTATGGATTTTTAATCGTACTACTGTTACTTTATTATATTTTAGTCAAAATTGCATCCTAGTAAAGTATATTTTGGTCAAAATTACATCCTAGTCCTTTTAGAAACCAGTAACTCCTCTGCCGTTTCTCTATCGAAGTTCTATTGTCGTACTACTTTATTATATTTTGTTCAAAATTGCATCCTAGTCCTTTTAGAAACCAATAACTCATCTACCGTTTCTCTATCGAAGTCCTACTGTCGTACTACTTTATTATATTTTGGTCAAAATTGCATCATGATCCTTTGCACACTAATCTTTTTATTATTCATGTTTTTCTTAAAAATCAATATGTTATTTATAGTATTTTTTACTGATTTTTAAATCCAACGGTAACACTGGTTTATTATTTTTTTGTCTTAATTGCCTATTGGTCCTTTTTTTATCATTATTGCATAATAATCCTCCATTTATCTCTTTTTTTTTGGCAATCTTGCAATATTTTCTTTTCTAATTGTTTTCTTCAAACGGTTTTGGTGGAAAGCGATGTAATAATGGATTCCCCATCAAGTAGATTCATGTTTTATGAAGAGATCTTTGATGGCCATTCGTCATGCACTACAACAAGGTTTCGGCATAAAAGCCAAGGCTAAAGTGGAAAGTCTCGATGCTAATGCTATTAGTTCTGAGGGAGTCAAGGTTAAAGGACCATCAGCTGATACACTGTAAGTCTTCTATTAATGAATTTAGCTTCTTAGAATGTTCGCGGTCTTAATGACCCGATTAGGAAAAAAGATGTCACCAACTTTATTATTTCCAATCATATCTTTTTGATAGTCCTAGTAGAAACTAAAGTTCAAAGTCTGAATGTCGATCCGATAATCAGATGTATGGTTCTGTTTTGGCATGTGATCACCAATCACTCTTCCCACCCCTTCGGTAGAATTTGGATTACTTGGAACCCTAGTGTTATTACGATTACTAGGATTTCTCAATCGCCTCAATTCATTCATTGTATGGCCAACTGTCATAACTTTAAAGCCACTTTCAAGCTCACTGCAATCTATGCTTTTAACGAAACTCAAGATCACATTTCGCTTTGGAATGACCTAAAAACATCTCCAATCAGGATAATCACATCCCCTGGGTCTCCTTTGGGGATTTTAATGCTATCCGCCATCCGGATGAGCGTCTTGGCTCCTCTGATTATTGGTCTTCAGCAACTGATGAATTCAACAATTGATGTTATCATTGCGAGCTTAGTGATCTTCGATCATCTGGCTTTCCTTTCACTTGGATTAACAAGCAACCTGCTCACCCTATACTTTCCAAAATTGATCGAGTCCTTGTCAACCCTGATTGGAACGACCTCTTTCCCATGTCCCATGTCCTCATAGGTCACTTTCGCACCTCTGACCACACCACTGTCACTCTTAATCTTGGGCTCCCGCGCCCAAGACGGAAAAATCCTTTTCGTTTTTTCAACATGTGGCAATCTCATCCCCACTTCAAGGATATAGTTTCTAACTGCTAGAACTCCCCTATTTCTTCCTCGGGAATGAGAATGGTCTCTGACAAACTAAATCGCTTGCAAACTGAGTTAGCTTTGTTAAATCGTAAGAAGTTTAGTGATATTTCCTCTCGAACCGAACCCTCTCAACCCTCGTTTATTAACAATCGAATTGGAGGCCTCCGCTTCTTTCATTTTTATAAGCTGAGCTGAAGAATATTTTTTGAAGCATAAATCTAGAGAAAATTGGATTAAGCTGGGCGATAAGAATACCAAATGTTTCCACAAAAGTATCAAAGCCCGGTTTTTTCGCAATAAAATCATCTCGATTTCAAATGATCAAGATGTCATCGTTTCCTCCCCTACGAAAGTGTCAAAAGTTTTTGTTAACTTGTTTGAGAAATCTCTTGGTACCAAACACTCTGTGGTCTACCCTGGTCTGGAAAAAGTTTCTTCTCTTATATGTTCCAAAGTTAATTCCGCTGATAAGGAATTTATGACCCGTGATATTTCATGCGCTGAAATCAAATCTGCTCTTCACAGTATTGATAACGATAAATCTACGGGCCCATATGGCTTTAATTCTAATTTCTTTAAGTCATCTTGGAACATCGTCAGCCCTGACATCTATAAAGGGGTCCAAGAATTCTTCCTCACAGGCACGTTGTTTGAATCTTGGAATGCCACCTCCATCGCTCTTATCCCTAAAAAAGACTCGCCCTCTGAGCCATCTAACTTTAGACCAATTTTTTATGCAATGTTGTCTATAAAATCATCTCCAAAATTTTGTCCAACAGAATCAAAGTATCCTTCCCTTATCTTATCGACTCTTCCTATTCAGCTTTCGTTTCTAGAAGGAATATATCTGATAATAGTCTTCTCTCTCAAGAACTTCTAAAAGGATATCATTCCAATGGAAGAGGAAAAAGAATTTCCCTTAAAATCGATATAATGGAAGCCTTCGATAACGTTAGCTGGCATCTCATTCTCGATGTTCTTGTTGCGATGCATTTTCCTGAGAAAATAATCTCATGGATTGTCAAATGCATCTCCTCCCCCTCTTACTCCATTATTATTAATGGATACACTCATGGAAATTTCAAAGGCAAAAAAGGTCTGAGACAAGGTGATCCTCTATCCCCTCTTCTTTTTGTTCTCGTTATGCAAGTACTTTCCGACATCCTTAAAGAGAAAAGTCATAATAAAAATTTTCATTTTCATTGGAAATTCCATAAGCAGAAAATCATTAACCTCTGCTTTGCAGATGACTTGACGATTTTTTGTCACGGTGATACTCATTCCCTTAATCTCATTAAAGAGGCTCTAGACGACTTCTATCTTCTCTCTGTCCTTAAAGTCAATCCCTTTAAAAGTCATATCTTTTTATCCGGCATTAAAGATCAACTTAGATTGGATCTGTTGCCTATTTTAAATTTCCCGGAAGGAACCCTCCCGGTGAAATACCTAGGAGTCCCTCTCCTCACTGGTAGGCTAACTCACTCGGATTGTCGCCCCTCTTGCACAAGATTACCTCTAGAATTGAATCTTGGACCGCAAAACACCTCTCTTACGCGGGTAGGCTTCAATTTATTAAATCGGTTTTATTTGTTGGTCAGGTATATTGGTCTTCAATTTTTATTCTTCCTTCTAGAATAATTAAAGAATTAACCCAGTATCTTCGTCGGTTCCTTTGGTCTGGATCTGCTATAAAGATCTGTGGGGCCAAGGTAGCCTGGTCCACCATTACCACTCCCTATAAAGAGGGCGGCCTTGGGATCCTAGATTTAAAAAGTTAAAATCAAGCGGTCGTCCTTAAGCACCTTTGGTCCATAGTTAGTAATAAGACCCAATCTATCTTGTGTGATTGGATCAAAACATAAAAAATAAAAAATAAAAGTTTTTGGGACGTTTCCTTCGGATCCTCCCCCTCTTGGATTTGGAGGAAAATTCTTCGTCTTCGACCTTTGACTCGTAATTTATATAGGGTTGCAATTGGAAATGGTTTGAACACCTCATTGTGGCACGACCTATGGCTCCTTTCCTCGTCGATTGCAGTCCACTATGGCACTGACATTATTTCTGACTCCCGAATGGGAAATAACCTTAAGGTTGCTGACATCATAAGCAATAGTGAATGGAGCTGGTCTGCCAACTTGAGATCGGCACGAGCTCGTAGTCGGAGTCATCTGGACGAAATCAATAGACTAATTCTCTCACTCCCCCAACCAAACTCTCTGTTGATGGATGTTCCATACTGGACTACGAAAGATGGATGCATCACTTTCACAGTCAAGGACACGTACAATACTATTCGCGTGCCTGCCCAATACGTGGGGTGGGCGGGTTTAGTTTGGAATAAATATAAAATTTCACGCCATTCCTTCATATCATGGCTTGCTATTAAGGGAAAGCTAGTTACCAGAGACAAGCTCATTAGTTGGGGTTACAATACCCCAACTAATTGCCCTCTCTACTCCTCTGATTTGGAATATATATCTCATATTCTCTTTGAATGTAATTTCACTCAGAGTATCTGGATTGCCGCAAGTAACAAACTTGGGTTCCCATTTCAATCCCTGAGCTGGCAATCTTGGACTCTTGAGGCTTCAAGTTGGTCAAATTTGCGTTACCATTGTATTTGGCGCACGTGTTTCAACGCGGTCGTCTACCATGTTTGGAAGGAGCGGAATTCAAGAATTTTTGGATCCGCTCCCGCTTTAGCCTCCTCGATCTCATACCAAATCTTATCGGATCTCCGATACAGATTTCATGGTACCAAGATTATCTGGCCAACAACATAGTTTAACCTTTCCAAACTTATTATATCATAATTTGTTTCAGGTGATCTTCTTTCTAGACTGGAGCGTGGATTCCGACTGGAAGCTCCCGAAGTAGCTTCATCTCTTTAGCTTGATTTTGTTATGCTATGTCATATCTGATAAGGGAGTAATTCACCAGAATTAATAATAAGGAGTTAATTGTAAATAAAAGGAAGTTAATATAACTGTAATAGCATTTGTCGCTTATTAGAGGATAATTTGTAAACAAAGTATTTAATGAAGGACCAAAAGAGAAATAAAACAAGCCCACCAAGGATCCCTACTATAAATGGAGACCCATTATTCTTGGTAGGTGGGACATTCTGGAACATAATATTCCTTTTCCACTTTCTCTCTCTACATTTACACTCTAGTCACATTAGGTTCAAGATCCAATACCCTTCTTAGTCATTTATTCTCTTATTATTGGCGCCATCTGTGGGAATCCGTGATACCAAAAAGGAATATTTTTCTTTAAAAATTGCGATCTGATCTTAAAGAATGAATAACAAAGTTGTCAGAGAGAGGGTCGGGAGAGAGGTGGCCCGAGCCGTTTCGCTATCCGAAGACGAAGAAGCCCCGGGTCGGGAGTACTACGTTCAGGGTTGGGACAAGCGTTCGACCCTTATCATGACTAGGAGACAGTTGCTGGAAGACATTTCCAGGTTAAACGCTGAAAAAGAGCGAGCTTTAGACGAAAAAAGAGTTTGGGAAGGAAAAGGTAAAGAACCACTCATAGATAACCGCGACGAAGGCAACCCGACTGCGGGACACCGCATCGAGGCTCGACCTGTTAGATATTATCGGGATCCTCGCCCGGAGGACGGGCGGAATGGCGGAGAGGAGCGATACACAGAGGTTGACCGCGGCATCTCTGCCGACTACACATCAGACGACTCATCGGGAAGGGAGTACTGACATAAGGAAAGGCTGAACAAACGCACACAGAGAAACCGCTCCTGCCGGGATAGGGCACCCCGTTCAAATTCTCCTAAGTACAAGAGGGGTAGCACCGAGAAAAGAGCGTCGCAGTCCCTTGAGAAAGAAGAGGTGCCAACAGGCAGCAGAGAAGAACGGGTATCTCTACCTCAGGTCCAGTGGCAACCTTCGAACAGCCAGAACCAGGAGTACCGAACTAGTAGCCAGTTCATCAATCCCGGGGTGAAGGTCACTACGTGATTCAGACCCAAGAGCTCGGAGGCGGAGCGTTCGGATTCAGAATGAACTGGAGAGCTTCACCGTTGTCTGACGAGATATTATCGGGGCATCTTCCAAAGAGGTTTGACATTTCCAAATTGGAAATGTATGACGGAAAGAGAGACCCAAATAATCACTTTGAAACCTTCAAGAACTTTATGTTGAGTTTCGACAACGACGACAAACTTTTATGTCAGGCGTTTTCAATGACCTTCAAAGATCGAGCGTCCAAGTGGTACAACCGGTTACCATAAGGTTGTATTAAAAGCTTCGGGATGTTCTGGACGATGTTCCGCAACACTGCGTCGGAAGCAAGAGCTTCCGAGAAAATGGAGACACCATCATGAATTGTAAGCAGAGGTTGGGAGAGAGCCTCAGGGACTACACCAGGCGTTTTATTGACGCAAAGACCGACCTGGACCATTGCGAGGAAAATGTGGCGCTAACCGCGTATCGCTTGGGTTTGCTCCCAGGACCAATGAAGCAAGCAATTTCTAAAAAACAAGCATTTACCTTTTCCGCTCTTCTGGCCCAAATAGAAAAACTAATACTGATAGAAGAAACCTAGGCATCCGAGCTGGCAGTGCAAATTCAGCAGAGCGCGCAAGCATCGGTCGTTATAAAACAAGGGGCCCGATTCAGCTATGCCCAGCAAGCCCAACCGGTCAACACGATACCATCGATCCAATCCTTGCCTATCAAGCCTTCGGCCTCCACGAGCCAAAAAGCGAAGCAGACGAGCCAAGTGGCTTCGCGACCCATATCTAACAAGTGGATCCGACCCGCTTACTTCCCTGACTTGACAGAGTGCGTATCTTCGATCTACGAAACAACTAAGAAAAGAGATATGTATCGGAGGCCTTTCCCTATCCCAACGCCTCGGGAACAGAGGAACAACCGGTATTGTCGCTACCACGAAGACGTGGGGCACGACACTAAGGATTAAATTGCCCTAAAAAAAGAGATACAAATGCTGATTGAACACGGGAACCTCCTAGAGTACGTAAAAAAGAAAGCTCAGCAGGGTACCACTTCGAAAGAAGTCGTGACAAATACCGAAGTCCGAAACCACCATGACCATATCTGAGGTCACCGACCCGTTTGATGTTTCAATCGAATACATCGACCCAGAGGTGAATCGCAACATCATCGGGATCATCGAAGAAGGAGCTGAGGAAAGTGTTGGGAATGTAAAAGACCTTTGCAACTTTTTCGAATCACTGGCTATCTTCGGTGAGGACTCTATGGCAGGTACCACACACTCCTCTCGAAAACGGCATATCGTGAATCTGGCCACACAGTTGGAAGCTCGAACCTTCCCCCACTCAAAAGACATCCCGTCACCGATCCTATATTTTGACGATGACGACATGAGAGACATCGTCGGCCCTCATGAAGATGCCATCGTTATCGGGGCGTCCATCGCGGGGGAAGAAATCTAACGCATCTTGGTAGATACCGGTAGCTCAGCCAACATAATCTTCGCGTCCACTTTTGCGAAGTTCAGGACACCTCCGGTCATTACGCGATCAGACCGGACTATTGTAGAGTTTACTGGGTCAGCAGCGGACGTGGTTGGAGATTTCGAGGGCATCGTTCAGCTAGGCCGCAGACCATTCAAGAAAAAGATCACTGGTTTATTTGTGGTTGTGGACGCACCGGCTTCTCATAATGCAATTTTTGGCAGATCATGGTTATCACGAATGCATGCGGTATCATCCACGGTTCATCAATGTTTGAAATACGTGATCGGAAACAATGTGGGTATAGTCCGGAGCAGCCAGAAAGCGGCACGTGAGTGTTACCGAGCGACTTTGGCACCCAAAAAGGATCAAGAGATGGCACAAGCGCGGGACTAGCAATTAAAGGGACCTCCCTTTGGGTCGTTCCCCGTCGATGATCCTAGGGAAGCTCCCACTTTTTAACCACCGATGAAAAGTGTGAAAAGCACTCTTTTACCGAAGGGAAAGTTTTGCAGGTCGGAGTCCGACTGTCCCCAACCTTCAGGAAGCAGTTGTTATCTTTACTACAAGAGAATTTAGATTTATTCGCATGGTGTTCGGGGGACGTGACCGGAGTCCCAGAGAATCATGTGATTCACAAGCTAACTATCAACAAAAATGTCAGACCCGTTTCACAAAAGCGTCGGGCTTTTTCCCCAGAAAAGGCAAAAATTATTCTACGAGAAGTCGAAAGAATGATCAGCGTCGGACACATCAAGGAATCGAGTTACCCGCTCTGGACGTCCAATCCCGTCCTGGTAAAAAATAAAACCGGAAAGTGGAGGATGTACGTGGACTTTACCGACCTCAATCGGGCATGCCCGAAGGATCCCTTCCCGATGCCGAGGATCGATCAGTTGGTGGACTCAATGTCTGGAAACAGACTGTTGTCATTCATGGACGCGTATGGAGGCTACAACCAGATCAAATTGCACCCAGCGGATCGGGAAAGCACGACGTTTATAACAAACCGAGGCTTGTATTGCTACAAAGTCATGTCGTTCGGGTTAAAAAACGCCCGAGCAACTTATTAGAGGTTGGTTAACAAAACCTTCGATTGTCAGATAGGGAGGAATATGGAAGTCTACATTGATGACATGTTAGTAAAGAGCGGTACAGACGAGGAACATCTGGCCGATTTGAGAGAAACCTTTGACAACCTCATGAGTATAAATCTCAAGCTCAACCCGGAAAAATTCTCCTTCGGGGTGAGGTCACGCAAGTTCCTGGGTTTCTTCGTTAGCGAAAAGGGAATCGAGGCAGACCCGACCCAATTACAAGCTCTTACCGACATGACACCGCCTAAGAACATCAAGGAAGTCTAGATATTAACCGGACATTTAGCGGCTTTAAATCGGTTTATCTCTCGTTCATCTAACAAGTGCGTTCCATTTTTCAAGTCTTGAGAAATGCCAAGAATTTTGTGTAGACACCGGAGTGTAATGCAGCCTTTTTAGGGATTAAGACTTATCTATCGTCCCCAAACCTTCTAACCAAGCCTCTGACAGGAGAGACTTTTTTTCTTTACATAGCAGGTTCGGATTTTGCAGTGAGTGCGGCCTTGATCAGCGAGTCGGGAACGGCCCCTAAAGCGGTCTACTTCGTGAGCAAAAACTTAATGGACGCAGAAACGCGGTATCTGAGGCTGGAGAAAATGGCCTTAGCATTGGTGACCGCGGCACAAAAAATACGGCCATATTTCAAGTACACCTCATTGTCCTCCGCACCTCATTCCCACTCAAGTACGTCCTTTAGCGCCCTGACATGTCAGGGAGGATGTCTAAATGGTCGGTCGAGTTGGGCGATTTCGACATCAATTTTGAGCCGTGAACGGGCGTTAAAGGCCAAGTTCTGGCTGATTTCATAGTAGAATTCCATTCGGACCTACTAGACCAAGACGCACCGTCCGAAGAAACCGAACAAAATGAATGGATCATGCGCACCGACGGTGGGTCGAATGTAAATGGCTGCGGAGCGGGTGTACAGATAGTCACCCCAACGGGCGTGAGTATGCATCAGGCAATCCGATTTGGTTTCCCCACCTCTAACAACGAACCCGAGTATGAAGCCGCCCCCTGGCCGGTTTGCGACTAGCACAGGTATGTGAAGCTAGGCATGTACACCTCATTAGTGATTCTCAACTTCTGATAAATCAAGCCTCGGAAGCCAGAAAAGAACATCTGGTTCAGTACTTAGCTGCATTAAGGGCGCTAACCGAATCATTCGTTAAGATAACGTATAAACATGTCCCGTGAAACGAAAATATGGTAGCCGACTCTCTAGCATCAGCCTCTTGCTCAAGCAATTATCTTTGGGTAACCGAACAAGAAAACCCATCAATTATAAAGAGGCAGGAGCTGGATAGTCGACCTGAAATTTCTTGTCAGGTGTCTTTGGTAACTATTTCAGATTGGCGACGGGATATCATTGCTTTCCTAACCGAAGGTCTACTGCCGGACGATGGCGCATCGGCTCGAAGGGTGCGCAACAAAGCCCGAGGCTACGTTTTATTGGGTGACATATTATATAAAAAATCGTTCAGCCGGCCCTTACTGAGGTGTTTGGGGGTAAATGAATCACAGATAATTGTGTTCGAGTTACATGACGGAGAGGGCGCGACTCATTGTGGTTACAAGGCCCTGATAAGGAGGATTCTTCTCGCCGGATTTTATTGGCCGACGATAGCGACGAATGCTCAACAGATAGTAAAAACCTGCGACAGTTTTCAAAGATTCGCGAACGCAATCAACGTGCCCGCAGCTCCCTTAAAATCCATATCTGAAGGGTTACCCTTCGACCGATGGGGAATCGACCTTGTGGGACCATTACCAATGGTATCTGGTGGGAGACAAACAATCGTGGTAGCTGTCGATTACTTTTCCAAATGGGTTGAAGCCAAACCATTATCGGCCACTAAGACCAAGGACATCATCAAATTTATCTGGTCCAATATCTGTTGTCGGTTCGGGGTACCCAAGAAGCTCACCATGGATAATGGACCCCAATTCGACAGCAGAGAGATGAAATCTTTTTGCACAACTCATAGGATTAGGCAGTGTTTCTCTGCCCCATTTCATTTTTCAAGCGAACGGGCAAGTCGAAGTCACCAACCGAACCATTTGGACGGACTCAAAAAGAACCTCGAAGGAAAAGCTGGCAAATGGCCGGACTATTTGCAGGAAGTGTTGTGGGCTTACCGAACTACACCTCGAACGGCGACTAAGGAATCACCTTATGCTCTTGTATATGGTATGGACGCGGTCACCCCGGCAGAGTCCATTTTTCCGTCTTTTAGGATCGGTACCTATGATGAAAACAAAAATCAAGGTGACAGACAGTTAGCTCTCGACCCCATAGAAGAAAAACGAAATCGCGCTCAGCTAAATTCTCTACACTATCAGACCCTAATGAGGAGTCGGTATGCGTCTAAAGTACGACGGCGAGAATTCAAAGTCGGAGATAAGGTTTTAAGACGCGTTTTTCTGCACACCAAAGATAAAAGCCTCGGTAAGCTCGCTCCAAACTGAGAAGGACCATACGAAGTGATAGAGAAAGTCAAGAGTGGGACATATCGATTGCAAGAAAAGCTCGGGCGTCCATTAAGGCTACCATAGAACATTGAACATTTGAAATTGTATTTGGAATGATTTTGCATTTTGTAAACTCTGTGAGCATTATTTGTATAAAAAACATTTTGGTCGGGGATGCACTCTTTCCTACCTCGGTTGCGCGAGAAAGTTTTAATGAGGCATCGTTAGTAACCGACCTTGTTAATCGAAAAATTTTGCCTTCCCATTTTTGAAGTGTTACAAACGATCCCGACAGCTGACAAGCTGATCGACGATTCTTTTTAGTAATCTTGCATGATCAACAAAACCTTCATAGGTTTTTCAGTGTTCAAACTGATCTACATCTTAATTCCCGATCCTAAGGTAAAATTTTCAATTTTTACATTGATCAACAGAACCGTCATAGGTTTTTCAGTGTTCAAACTGATTTACATCTTAATTCCCGACCCTTAGGGATAATTTTCAGTTTTACATTGATCAACAGAACCGTCATAGGTTTTTCAGCATTCAAACTGATCTACATCTTAATTCCCGACCCTAAGGGAAAATTTTCAATTTTACATTGATCAACAGAACCGTCATAGGTTTTCAGTGTTCAAACTGATCTACATCTTAATTCCCGACCCTAAGGGATAATTTTCAATGCTACATTGATCAACAAAACCGCCATAGGTTTTTCAGTATTCAAACTGATCCATATCTTCATTCCTGACACTAAGGGAGAATTTTCAATTTTACGTTAATCTACAAACCCTTCATCGGACTTTTAATTTTTCACAGGATCTTACATTAGCAGGTTTTCCAGTGTTTGAACAGATCTGCACTTTCTGTGATCTGTTGACAGGCTCAGCACATAATTGGGTTCCCAACCAACCATAGATTTACAAAACCTGAGTTGGATGTAACAGTCATATAAACAGAAGTACGGGTCATATATTGATCATTCAGGAAGTTTGATTACAAAGAGGGCTTACAGGGGATTCCCCAGTACCCGCACTTACAAATTTAAACAACAAAAAAATAAACAAAGGCCACAAAAACACGAGACGTCGGGGATCAAGCATCATCCTCTTCTGACTCGGTGCCATCGGACTCATCGTCTTCACAAACCACGTCAGAAGGGCGGTCGTCTTCCGGAACATCAAGCCACATTGACCCGAGGGGAAGATCAGGAAAGCGGTGATGGAAAGTCAGCACGTAGGCGACTTTGGCTTCGGCCGTTTCTTTTTCCATCTACTTCTTGCATTTTTCAGCAAAAAGGGTGTTGGACTTCTTTAGGTCCGTAATTTCCTGACCCAAACCCGCCGCACGATCATCCCAGGCCTTCTTCAGATCAGTGTTAGCCTTCTTCAGGACAGCAATTTCTTGCGCCAAGGTTTCTTCGGTCGCCTTGAGCAGCTCATTTGCTAGTTCTTGAGCCTATTTAGCCTTCTGCACCTCTTCTTCCAGCACGGCAACCTTCGCTTCCACGCCCGACAGTTTCTGACTCAGTTCCCCTGCCCGACGCTCTTTCATGGCTAAAGAAACCAGCATGTTGTACAAAGAAAGGGCCAATCCGTCGGTTACTCGCAGTGGAAAAGTATGCGGACTCCCCGGCACAGACAACACCGGAAGCTTCGTATCACTTGATGATGCCGCGGCGGTTTGGGAAGCCTTTGAGGGGCTAGCATCATCGGGAATGACCACCACGGAGTCGTCCGACGTACCACCCTTAACGCCCGTGAATTGTTCGAAAAGCTACGGGACGGTAGCATTGTCAATACCCGCAGCACCAGTGGCAGACCCGCTTTCTTTCTTGGAGCGTCTAGGATTTTTAGCTTGAGCCTCCTCTGCCTCGGACTTCCCTTTCCTTTTCCTCTCCAGCTCCAGGGACTGATGGGTCTCGCCATCCTCAGCGGCAACTTCATGATAGTGTTCCTCCGCACGGGTCCCTTCAGAACCGGTATTGTCCTGCTCGGCTTCATCGTCTGATTTTGGATGATTGTTGGGCGCCTTGTTGCGCTTCGGGAGAAATAGGTAGGCATCGGGCGTATCCGTCTTTGCAACCAAGTCCTCCATACTAGGGGGTTGGCGCAGCTGCTCAATAGTGAGCGGTTCCGACAAGCAACACCAGAGGTTACTCAGGATCAAATTTGTATTTTTAAAGGCCCGGTGGAATGCCCGACCCCAATGCTTCTTGGCATAGTACTTCAACAGTTGGAAGGTAGCTTTGCCCGGCTTGAAGTAATCCTTCTTCAGCCCCTGGACGAATTCCTTCGATACTACATAAAGGATCGGTTCCATAAAAAAAAATCTTACCAACAGGAACCCATGTCCACAGCAGTTTCCTCGGATTCTTCTTACTATAAGGGCGACCATTTTCCCAGCAGCCGCTAAGGAAGACGAAGCGGTGTTTCCAACCTTTGTCGCCCTCAAGGAAGTCGTTTACTATCTTCTATGTATTTCCCAGAAAAGAATAGAAGAAAGGGGATTTGGGAGATTTTGATAGCCCGGACATGGCTATGTACTCCTCCATGGGCCTGACCCGACCCGAAAGGCGCGAGGCCATTATGCAAGACATCAGCGTGTACCACGCATTGGGCATCAGCTGAGAGGGGCAAATTTTTAGAGTTCTGAAATACATAGAAATCTCAGGATCCATATGGAACCTGAGGCCCCAGTTGAACAGCTCAGTAAAAATCACAATTTCCCGTGACCGAAAATGTACGGGAGTCTCCCCAGGAACGGGAAACCGAACGGTAACGCACTCCGGAATGTCCCACCGGATCAACAGCTCTTCTTGCTAGGAAGCGGGGAAGTAAAGATACTTGCCCTCAAATAAAGAGAAATAACATTGCTCTCGGGCAACCAGAGATGATATGTGGTGGTCATGACCGCCTCTATCTCCTCAGGAAGCGGCTCCGTGGGAGGGGCAGCGGCATTGCCAGCAGCAGCAACATCGTCTTCTGCGGGCAGAGCATCCACCTCTGACTCTTCGGTATTCAGTACTGGGATTTCGTCAGAACTAAGGGCGCTGGCTGCGCATGGATTGGATGGTCGAACAAGAAGGTCCGCAGGACCAGAACTGCTGCCAATTTGGGCCAAATGAGCTTCTTTTTGTTGTTGACGAGCGCGTTCAGGATCCAGTTCTACAGGTGTCAGTGGCCGCTGATTAAGACCTAAAAACGTCACAACAGTGTTAGTACCGGTTCGGTATCCTCGTATGGAGGGAGTAAGCTGAACCATCTCAGGAGAATTACCTCCCGCGGGAGAAGTTGGAGAGTTGGTTTCTCCCATAGAAAGAAATTTAGCTTTGCCGCAACGTCGGGGCGGAAAAGAAAGCGGAGCTGCGTAAGAATTGACTTATGAAGGCGTTGTGCGGTTTAATTGAGCAGTTAGGGAGTGTGGAGAGCTACTGCTGGAAGGAATGACAATGGGCTCTGGGGTCCGAGCACCGGATGGTTCGGGCAAGGTAAAGGATTCGGCGGGGATCGGATCAGCAAGAACGGGGTCGTGGGGCTGCGGTACAGGCGTGAATGGCTTGGTGTCAGAACTCCAAATTAATCCCGCACGTTCGTATTCTTCAGCATAGTCACCAATACTAGCCCAATCTACAAATCCGAACACCGGTTCTTTCTTCTTTTTAGGTTTTGGTTTCTGCTTCGTGTACCTGTGTCTCACAAAACAAGCTCTCTCTCTCTAGAAAACTCTGGACAGCACTTTCTTTCTCTAGAACGCCTCTGAGAGTAATTTGTATTTGTGAGGTATTTATAGGCAACCCCACCTAGCCGTTACATTTACGGGGAAGTCCAAGCGACGAAAAGCAGCGGGAAGACGAAATGACTCCTTAAGAGACTGTGCTGACAAGCACTGTTCGAGTTATCGGGCAACACGTGTCGCTTTTCTTCTGACACGCACGCTAAGCCTGTACTAGCTAGCTCAGACGGAGACACTAGATGGGCCACATTAACCCGATTCACTTTTCAAAGCCAGATTACCGGTCTAGGCCCATGGAGAAGTCGCCAAGAGGGATCGGAAGCAGACCCAAGATGACTCATAAACAGTGTCGGGACTAAACTCGGATGGAAGAAAGTGTCCGCGCCCAATCTCTTAATAGAACTTAGAGGGTCGGACATCAGTTGGAAAAGAGTATCCGCACCCGGTCGCTTAATAAAGACCTAGAGGGTCGGGACAACAGCATTCCGGGTTGATTTTTGGTTGGGGGTAATTTTGTAAAGTGTTGTGCAAATTATTTTGAGTATTAAGTGTTTGGTATAAAGTAGTGAGAGATTTGATCAGCCTGGTTGTATTAAATGTTCATTATCCTCATTAATGAAAGTAGTTGGGGTATTTGTACCCTTAATTAAGGATTCATGGGCTTACGGGTCAAGTTATGAAACCATGTCAAGTTTAAGGTTTCATTAATCTTTTAAGCTGATTAGCACATAGTTAGTCAAAAAGGTGTTTAGGTGTTTATTTACTTTTATCCTGTCCGGATAGTTCAGTGGTGCGTTTTTGTCCAAATTTCCCTTGTCTGGATAACACAGTGAGTTGTGATTGGATAATACGAACTCATGAGTAGCCCCTTTTTTAGGCCTTGTCAAATATCTTTGGTTGGACAAAAATTTTACTTAGCCAGTATTGAATTTGTCCGATCTGCCTGTGCACTCCATACTGAGAGGTTTATCCTTATTATTAAATCCGTTCGAAGTTGTCTGAACTGACTTCTTTTTCCAGAATTGTAAGAGTTTTATTCTTGGATCGTAGGACACGTGTCACAGTTTGGTTCGACCTACCAACCGTTTTTCTTCCTAGATCGGTGCACCCACTAAGTCTAGAAAGTTAACTAGGCTTTTAACCCATCACACGTTTGCGCTGTATTTATTCATTGTCAAACCTTTTCAACTCCTCCTAGGTAACAGTTACTTTTTTCTACCGTTATATAAATCATTTTTCACTGTTTCATTGTCTTCATCAATCAAAAACTTTTCTAGAGAGATTTTCACTCTGATCTTCAAACTTGTTCTTGAAGAGTTTAATGTTCACAGCCAGAAACGCACTTGTTAAAGGTGGCTGGATAAACTTATCAAAACTAGAAAAGGCAAAAAAAGTTGAAAGGGAGAATCACATTGCTGCCGGTCTCTCAGTTTCCCCAAGTGAGAAATCTGGTGAACCGACTCAAGAAGCTGACCAAGGATCATCCTCTTCCAGAAATCCCAAGCCTATATGGTTATTCAAACCAAGCCTCTCTCCTCTTCCCCGAGGATCTTCTGTTCAATAGTCTCAACCTTTTTTTGCTAAAGAAAATGCGGTTCCGAGTGTTAGAAAAGCTTCCCCCTTCATAGGCATGGGTTCTGATATTGAGAAGTCCGCAGAGAAATCAACCCCTCGACGGACAACTCGTCTGACCAAATCCCAAACAACTACTTCACTGCCAAAGCCCTCCAGATCGGAGGCATCTAAAGCAACCTCAAAAGATAAGCCCTCCGGATCGGAGGCACCTAAAGTAGCCCCAAGGGCCAAGCCCTTCAGATCTGAATCTCAATCGGACACTAGGCCTTTAGTAACAACATGCACTCATACGTCCGAACAATCTTTAGTGCCAGAAGTTGATCCTAATCCATACCAGGAAATTAATAGACCTTCCACAGTGATGGAAGAAGTAATGGAAGACAGTATCGAAGAGGCTCCTTTTGAATCTGAAGCGCCAGATCAAACGGAGGATGTTGCATCTGATAAGAAGGGAAAAAGAAAAGTCAAGGTCGGTTTGACTCATCCGGATCTTCCGGTGTGCCTAGAGGTCAATGTAGGCCCTTGCTTAAAAAATGTCACTGTTAAATATTTGTTGGCCCTACAGAATATAAACTATGTCTACACCCACACTGCTGATTTGGGCCGGATCCGGACGAAATAAGGGATCCCAGAGTCAGGTCTTTTCTACCGATTTTGAATGCAAGATTCAGGCACCGTCGCCTCCCATTACAGTCGCCAATTTGGTTTGGTTTATTTTGGGCTGGGGGTAATTTTGTAAAGTGTTTTGCAAATTATTTTGAGTATTAAGTGTTTGGTATAAAGTAGTGAGAGATTTGAGCAGCCTGGTAGTATTAAATGTTTATTAACCTCATTAATGAAAGTAGTTGGGGTATTTATACGCTTAATTAAGGACCTATGGGGTTACAGATCAAGTTATGAAACCGGGTCAAGTTAAAAGACCCATTAATCTTTTAAGCTGATTAGCGCATAGCTTAGTCAAAAAGGTGTTTAGGTGTTTATTTACTTTTGTCATGTCCGGATAGTTGAGTGGTACGTTTTTGTCCAAATTTCCCTTGTTTGGATAACACAGTGAGCTATGATTGGATAATCTGAACTCATCACTAATGACTTCGTGAGAGGATCTACTAACATCGAGTTTGTCCATATATGCTCCACACTGATTTTACCATTTTGTACTCTCTCTTTAATATACATGAACTTGATATCAACATGTTTGAACCTAACCAAGCTCCTGATACTGGTTGAATACTGAACGGCCGAATTGTTGTCACAATAAAATATAAGGGTGTTTTTTATCCCGTCTATGATTCGCAGTCCCGTGACAAAATTTCGCAGCTAAAGCGCCTGATTGGATGCCTCGAAAGCAAAAAATTTCGTAACCATA
Organism: Limnanthes douglasii subsp. nivea; assembly: GCA_036936605.1. Classification (NCBI taxonomy): domain Eukaryota; kingdom Viridiplantae; phylum Streptophyta; class Magnoliopsida; order Brassicales; family Limnanthaceae; genus Limnanthes; species Limnanthes douglasii. The sequence continues at coordinate 93,982,430 of JAUPFV010000001.1, read as the reverse complement.
GTGGAAGATGCAATGACTGTTTGTTTAATAAATTTCCATGATATTTCACCTCTCGCTAAAAGAAATATTATGCCTGAGGTTGAACAACGAGAATCAAAACATCTAGCAAAATCTGATTCGGAATACCCTATGACCTCTAGTTTATTCGGCTTCTTATATGTTAACCTTTGATGTTTTGTTTGTTGCAAATTCCAAAGAACTTTTTTTACTAATTTTCAATATTCCACCCCCGGATTACTTACGTATGTCCTAACACACTCACCACAAAAGAAATATTTCATCGTGTAGAAACTTCAGCATATATCAGATTTCCAACAGCCGAAGCATATATAACATTTTCCATTTCCTCGATCTCAAGTTTTGTCTATGGGCATTGCTTAAGGATAAACTTTTCACCATTCGATATAGGATTTTCTTTTCCTTTGCTATTAGAAATCCTATAACATTGTAACATACTTTTAATATACACATTTTGTGATAAAATCAAAACTCAGCGGGGTCGATTTGTATGAATTTAAATTCCTAACACAAATGATGCATCATTAATATCTTTTATATCGATTTTTTTCAAAAAACATTTCTTGGTTGTATGTAACAATTCATTATCGTTCATGGCCAATAATATACCATCAGCATATAGCACTAAAAATATGAATTTACTCTCACTGAACTTTTGATACACACAATCCTCCAATGAATTTATCTCGAAACCAAATGAGACAATAACTTCAAGGAATATGTGGTACCACTGTCAAGACGCTTGCTGGAGACCATAAATTGATTTATTTAGTTTGCATATTGTCGACTTTGGATCACCAGAGACAATTTTTTTTTCAGGTTGCGCTATATATATTGTTTCCTCAAAGTCTCCGTTAAAAATTTGTATTTACATCAATTTGATGGAGCTCAAGTTTGAAATCTGCAACTAATACCATGATTGTTTAAAAATAATTATTTGATAAAACCGCAGAGAAGGTTCCTTTATAATAAATCCCTTCATGTTGAGTAAAACCCTTAGCTACAAGTCGCGTTGTATGCCTCTCCACATAACCCTTAGATTCCTGTTTGTTTTAAAAATCCATTTACTACCAATCAACTTCTTTCCTTCAAGTGATGGAACAAGTTCGTATACCGCGTTATCTTGTATTGATTTAAACTCTTCGTTCATTTTTTTAATCTACATATGAGAATCAGAACTTTTCATGGCTTCACGAACACTTATATTATTGTTTTCTAGTTGTGCCATAAAATTCATCATGTTCTTGAAGATACACTATATAGTCATAAGATATAACATTTTTTTCTAGTAGATATCCACAAAGGCGTAATTTCTTCAGTTTCCACTTGAACTTCTTGAGGAGGTAGAATTTCTTCTTCTTGAACGACTTCATTTTTCTCCATTAGAACAATTTTGTTTTGTTTAATCTGGATAATATCAACATGTGGAAGAATAACATAATCTTGAGTATCCATATGTTCTCACAAATTTGAAGTGATGATTGGTCTCCTAAAAACCATATCATCATCTGATATCGAAGTATCATTGTTAGAACCTTCACGAATCATAAAACTTAAAACCCCTAATGTACTCTGTAAATATGTAAATATTTTAAACTAGGTTTACACCCAATCCAAAGTTCATACGGTCTCTTATTAGTTTCTTTCAATACGATTCGATTTGACGCAGTTAATATATTGTCTTTGAATTTTTGTGAATAATATATAAATATTCGTAACATGAAAATTTGTCAATGAACGATACAAAATATCATTAGTTGTTCTATGATGTTGTAAGGAACGGTCTGCATATGTCTGTATGTATCAAGTTCAAGACACATTTCGCTCTGTATGCATCTAATAGTTTCACTTTGGTTTGTTTTCCTTTTTTACATTCAACGCAAACATTGAAGTCCGAAAAATCCAGTCCCCTTAATAAACCTTTCGAAACAAACTTTTCAATTCTATTTTGAGATATATGACCTAATTTTTTGTGCCAAAGTTTTGTTGAAATTTCTAGTTAACAATTTAGTTTTCCATATACATCTACATTAATTATCTCTTCGTGATCCTTTATAGTATCCAATAAATGCAAGTTATCATTCACTATTAACTTTCCAGAACCAACAACATTACCATGTAAATAAATACATAAGCTTTCATTTCCAAATATACAAGAATAACTTAATTTGTTCAACAACGAAAAGAAATCAGGTTCATTCAAACAGAAGGTACATACAATACGTCTCTTAAATACAAAAAATGTCCACTGGTAAGTAACAAAAGAAAATCATAAATAAAATGAACTAAACACAAATTGTCATCAATTATATAGATTGATGAACAAATACAAACATGAGTGGTTGCTGGTGTATCAACCCACCAAGTAATTCTCGGCACTGAAACTAAATTGATATGAGAACAGGCTATAGAAGTGAAAATACCTTTGGCTTTCATCATAGCCTTCCATTTTTCATATTTGTTTCTTAAATTGCCTCGGTTGCTTACAATGGAAGCAACACCTTTTACCTGACGTACTCTTATGTTTATTTTCTCCCGAACCGGATGCATGTGCATCAAAACCTTCCTTGTTTATTTTAATTCCCTTATTCATCTGAGCTTTAACTATCTGTACTTCTGGACGTTCTTGATTAATCTTTTCCTCCCCTTCGGGCTGCTTGAGAGATGAGCTCGTTAAGAGTCCATTACTCGCGTTGACAGTTATAAGAAGTTTCAAAGTTCTTGTGTTGTGGAGGTATAGTGAAAATAAAATTTTACCACAACATCTTTCGGAAGGTCAATCTTAGATGGTTTCAATTTAGAAGCAATGTTTTGAGGTTTCCAATATGTGCTCACGAACAATCATATTGACACGATACTTCATAAAGGCTAGCTTAATAAGTAGTATCTTAATCTCTACTTTATCGTTCTTGGCAAAATATTTCTCTATCTCTTCGAGTAACATTTTTGCATTGGTGACCTCAATGGAACTGCATCATGGAATGCTAATGGAATTTCTTGCTTCGTGATCCGTAGACTTATCATGTTCGAATTTTTCCAAGCCTCTGGCTCATTCTTCTTCGTATGAGAACTATTCTGAGTCAAAAATTTAGGGTCATCGACCATTAATATTAAGTCGTAATCATGACATATCAAGTGCAACAACATATCGTTTTTCTATAACTCAAATTTTCCCTTATTAAGTATAGGTGAATTTTTTCCTTCCGGGTTGTAGAGATACGAATTTGCTAACATAGAAAACAATAAACAACAAATAGTAAAAAATATCACTATACATATAATCTCCATAGTATTTAACAAATAAACATATCATAATAAAACATATTTTTAAACACCAATACTCTTAAACATCAATAAGATACCTTTGGGCAAGCATATTAATTTGTATATGTATGAGTTTAAGCATAATTAACATTGATCCCACCAATTGACTTAATTAAGAAAATCTTCATTTGGGCCGATTTTCCTAGTTCAATTTTCTAAATGATCAATTCACAAATTATTATCTTGCGTCTAAGATTAATGTTGGGAATATGAGTGTTGTGAATATGGGGGTTCGGTCCGCATATTCCGCCTTTGTATATAAGTAAGAACAACACGATCTTAACACTAGTATGATATTGTTCGCTTTGGCACCCGAAGGCCCTCACGGCTTTGCATTCGGTCCACTACCAAAAGGCCTCACACTAGTTGAGATATGTTCTTACTTATATACCACTGATCCTTCCCATGTTTTACCGATGTGGGACTTTGGTCGCCACCCTAGAAAATCCTCCTCTCGAAAAAAGTACCATCTTAGCCTCATCTCAATTGACTTTCATCTGCCCACTCTAATCCAGGTTGGAAGACTACCTGAGCATAGAGCCCTAGAAAATCCTCCTCTCGAACAAAGTACCATCTTAGGCTCATCTCAATTGACTTTCATCTGCCCACACTAATCCAGGTTGGAAGACTACCTGAGCATATAGGCACTACGAATGTTACTCCTCACCTCCTAGTAGACCACTCTGTCTTGTTCCTTAGCGCCACTCCAATCAAGCCACACTCTTTGATGAGCCACAGGCACTCTGAACTAGGATCTCTAGAGCAGATCACCTTGAGCATGGCTACTGGTTCATCATGTTCGACCTCTGAGAATATTTCCACCATCGTTGTTGGGAATATGGATGTTTTGAATTTGGGGGTCTAGTCCGTATATTTCACCTCCGTACATAAGTATGGAACAACACAATCTCAACACTAGTATGACATTGTCCGCTTTGGCACCCGAAGGCCCTCACGGATTTGCATTTGGTCCACTACCAAAAGGCCCCACACTAGTTGAGATATGTTCTTACTTATATACCGCTGATCCTTCCCATATTTAACCGATGTGGGATGCGGGACTTTGGTCGCCACCCTAACAAATTGTTATAAAATCACTATCGAATTATCACAAAATGTATCAAGCACAGAACATATGCAAATGAAGACTTAAATGAACACAGGATTTAATGTGGTTCGACAATTTTATACGTTTACGGGCGCCGCCAAGAAAAGAGTTTCACTATGATAGGAAAGGTTACAAATTTCAGATTGTGTTTCTGTGTAGCCCTAGTAATCTATTTATATGGAATAAATAGACTTACTAGATAATGGTCCTAATGGGCTCGTATACATGAGACCAAAAATGACATTACCCATTTTAACTTCAATGTCAATGACACAAAACTGTATCGCCGAACACGGTACACAGTCAAGGCACAATGACACTATGAGAGACACAAAACTGTACCGTCGAACATAGTATACTGTCAAGGCACTATTCGACTCATTCACAACAAACCTTCCCTTGAGGCGAATATCCTTTCTTCACTATCAACAAAGAAACTTCTCTTCTTCTGACTCACCAAATGCCCCTAAGGCATTCACTCTATATCGCGAACACCAATCCAGTTTAGGATCTCTCTAAACTTTCGAACTGATACTGCCTTGATCATTATATCTGCTGGATTATCGTGTGTAGACACTTTCTTCACATTAACAATTCCCTTTGATATAATATCACGAATAAAATGATACCTGACATTTATGTGCTTTGTACGCTCATGGTACATCTGGTTCCCTGTAAGGTCTATGGCGTTTTAATTGCCACAAAACCTTGCAACCATATTTCCTCTTTAACTGCTTCTGTTACCACCGTGTACTCTGCCTCTGTTGTAGACAAAGCTACAGTAGCTTGCAACTGTGCTTTCCAACTGTTTGCACTCCCAGCTAGAGTAAATACATATCCTGTCAAAGATCTTCTTTTATCCATATCACCTGCAAAATCAGAATCAACAAAACCAACCAATGATCCTGCAACAACATTCAGTGATTCACCAATATCGGTCTTGTTAAAAGTTAAGCAAATGTTCACAGTATTCTTAAGATACCGAAGTATCCATTTCACTGCCTGCCAGTGTTCTTTCCCAGGACATCCCATGTACCTGCTAACTACACTAACCGCATATGAAATATTAGGAAGTGTGCATACCATAGCATACATGATACTACCAACTGCACTTGCATATGGAACCTTCGTCATTTGTTCCAACTCAGCATCGTCCTTGGCCGTTCCTACTGCAGACAACTTGAAAAGAATAGCAAATGGAATGCTAACTGCTTTAGCATCAAACATGTTGAATCGTTGCAACACTTTCTCAATATAGCTTTGTTGAGACAAGTGTAATGATCCTACACTTCTGTTCCTGATAATCTCCATACCAAGAATTTTCTTTGCTCTACCCAGATCCTTCATCTCATACTCGGCACTAAGTTGCGTCTTTAACTGCACAATATGTGACATATTACAAGCAGCAATAAGCATATCATCCACATACAACAGCAAGTAAACATAAAAATCATTTGACATCTTTTGATGATACACCCAACTATCATATGGACTCCTCGTAAACCCTTTTGACACGATGAATGTATCAAAACGTTTGTACCATTGCATAGGTGACTGTTTCAAACCGTACAATGAATTTTTCAGTCGACAAACTTTGTCCTCCATATTAGGTTCGATAAATCCCTCTGGTTGTCTCATGTAGATTTGCTCCTCCAATTCACCATGTAGAAACGCAGTCTTCACATCCAACTGTTCAAGATCTAAATCTTGCAAAAATACTATAGCTAACAAAACTCGAATCGAACTATGTTTCACCACTAGAGAAAATACTTCATTGAAGTCGATTCCTTACTTTTAAATAAAACCCTTAGCGACCAGTCTTGCCTTGAATCGAGATGTCTCAACCCCTGGATTACCTTTTTTTTCTTGAACACTCATTTACTACCTACTATCTTCTGTCCTTTAGGCAAGTCAACAAGCTTCCATGTTTGATTATTATGAAGAGATTCAATCTCTTCCCCCATACCGCCAATCCATCGATCTGTCTCTAAACTCGCTATAGCTTCTCTGTAGCTACTAGGTTTCTGCATCTCAACTTCTTCTGCAACTGACAGAGCATATGCAACTAGATTCGTATACCTTTTTGGAAGTCTAATATCTCTTCTTTCTCTGCCCAATGCTATGCTATAAGGTTATTGTTCTGGTTCAGGCGCATCATCGTCACTATCATCCGATGTTGACGTTTCACCTCCTGATTGTGGATTCACCTCAAAACCACTTTAATTATTGGACCTGCTAGGAACTAATTCAACTTCAAGCTCCACCTGTATACTCACAACCGATTCTGATTCGACCATTTCTCCTACTTCTTTCTAACTGTCTATCGAAGAAAACTCATTAAAAGTAACATCCCTACTGATGAGAAAACCTGGAGGCTTTGGAGAGGTACACCATAACCTATATCCCTTCATTCCACTAGCATATCCTAGAAATATGCACATCTTTACCCTTAGATCAAGCTTACCATCTCTCACATGAGCATACACTAGACAACCGAACACCTTCAAATGTTCATAATCAGCCGACGATCTAGACCAAATCTCAAAATGAGTTTTAAAATCAATAGCCGTTGATAGAGACCAATTCACCAAGTAACACGCTATATTGATAGCTTCAGCCCAAAAATACTTTCCCACACCGGAATGCAAGAGCATACTTCATGCCTTGTCACAAAGTGTTTTGTTCATTCTTTCTGCTACTCCATTCTGTTGTGGTGTTCTAGAACAAGTGCGATGGCGCACTATTCTGTCAACTTCGCAGAACTCGTTGAACTCACGATTGAAATATTCTAACCCATTATCTGCCCTAAGACGTTTGATTTTTCTTCCTGTTTACTTCTCAATCATTATCTTCCATTTGACAAAGGTTGAATATGCCTCATCTTTCGTTTTGAGAAAGTAAACCCACACTATCCTTGAATAATCATCAATCAAACTCATGTAGTATCTGGCTCCGCTCATGGATGGAATTCTGTTTGGACCCCAAAGATCTGATTGAATGTATTCCATGGTCCCTTTAGTATTTCTTACAGCCGATTTGCTGAATTTGACTCTAGCTTGTTTACCAAACACACAATGCTCACAAAATCCTAATGATTCTGCTTTATACCATTTCAACAAATCTCTCTTTCCCAAAACAGCTAATCATCTGTCACTCATGTGACCAATACGCCAATGCCACAACTTATTTTGATCATGCCTGCTTTGGCTATTTTTCCATGATGATGCTACTACAGCATCGCCCATAACAACACTCCCCTGGAGAATGTAAAGACCCTTCTGCAAACTTCCTTTCATGCATACCATTGAGCCTTTTGTCACTTTGATTACACCGTCTTCTGCACGACACTTGTAACCCCGGGAGTCTAAAGTCCCAAAATAAATCAAGTTTCTCTTTAACCCAAGAATATGCTAGCACGTCAAGATTCCAACAACCCCGATAAACATTCTGATTCTGACGTTACCAATACCACCAACAGTCAACGAATGATTGTTCCCTAAATAGACAGTTCTCTACATTGGCTTGTAAGTATCGAACCACTGCTTAAACTGACACATGTGATATGTAGCGCTAGTATCGAGTACCCAAGATTTTTTCCCAAAGTCTGAACTCACGGATAATACATCTCTTCTACCACTTTTTTACTATCGTCGGAATCGTTCACACCTTCAACAATGTTTGCTGCATTTTCCTTTTGATTTCCCTTCTTACCATTCAGTTTCAGACAATCTCTCCTATAATGACCCTGCTCACCGTATCGTAACAGTTTGAGTGCTTTACCTTTGAGTTGGACCTCTAGTTCTTCCTTCTTAAAGAACTCGTTTTGCTTCTAAATATTCCCATAGTCATAAGACCTTCCCTTTTAGCCTGATTGTCTGGCTGCAACTGTCTCATCTCCTTTGATTTTAGTTCCCTTTTGACATCTGCTAGCGATAACTTATACTTACCATACATAATGGTATCTATGAAGTTTTCATAGGGAGCTGCTAATGATCTCTATACAAATAAAGCTTGATCCTCATCCTCAATATTGATATTTATGTTCTCCAAGTCCATTATAATTGATTTAAAATTATCTAAGTGCTCTGTTATGGACATACCTTCTTTCAATCTGAAATCATACAAACGCTTCTTCAAGTATAATTTGTTTACTACTTATTTCTCTAAGTAAAGATCTCCTAGTTTCTTCCATGCGCAGGAAACAGTCTTCTCACAACTAATCTTGTGAAGCATATTTTCTTTCACACTCATTAAAATCCATCACAAAGCCCTTTCTTGAAGATCTTGTTTCTCCTCTTCTTTCATCTCTTCTGGTAACTTATTCTCCATAGCCTTCCACAACCCTTGCGATACCAATGAAGATTTCATTTTAATCTTCAACAATGCAAAGCTGGATCCCCCATCAAATTTTTCAATCATGTATTTTGTTGTTGTAGACGCAATTGTGAAACCCTAATTGTAAAAGCCCTAATTTTACCACGTGGCTCTGATACCAATTTTGTTATAAAATCATTATGCAATTATCACAAAATGGCTCTAACACAGAACATATGCAAATGACAGACTTAAATAAACACAAGATTTAACATGGTTCGACAATTGTCTACGTCCACGGGCGCCGCCAGAGAAAAGAGTTTCACTATGATAGAAAAGGTTACAGATTTCAGATTGTGTTTTTGTGTAGTCCTAGTAATCTATTTATATGGAATAAATAGACTTACTAGATAATGGTCCTAATGAGCTCGTATACATGAGACCAAAAATGACATTACCCATTTTACCTTCAATGTCAATGGCACAAAACTGTACCGCCGAACACGGTACACAGTCAAGGAACAATGACACTATGAGAGACACAAAACTGTACAGCCGAACACAGTATACTGTCAATGAACTATTCGACCCATTCACAACAATTAATTATGCCAACCCTTAAACTTTCTTTTGGCTGTTTAAAGCTCACGTACTTGTTAATCAAATACTTGTCAAAACTTTACAATAATTCAGTTTGCAAATAAGGATCACTTTAGTGATATATTGGATCCTTAATTATTTGTCCAAGTTTGGACAACTTAAAGATGCTAATTATTTTTAAAAACTTTAATACGACTACCTATTCACTTAATGTTCAAACTATTTTGTAGTATATATATAATATGATTGAAATTATATTTTAAACTTATTATATTATAATACAGTTTCATTATATTATAATACAAAAAATTATTATAATAAAATTCTTATTATAAATATTATAATGTAATATTATAGATATATATATATGGTGCCCTATATGGTGGTTGCAAGTATCATTAAGTTCAAGCTAAATGGCAACCCTAATAGAATTATGCGGGCATTGCAAGATGATGGCAAGTTTAATGCTAAATTTACTTGGAATGTCATTCTTGATAAAGGGAATGTATCGAGCCTTTTCAGGATGACTTAGAACACTACAATTCTAAAGAAATTTTTGTTTCTTCTTTGGAGGGTTCTGATGAATTGGCTCCCAGCTGACACCAATTTGTAGAGAAGACATCTCCAATTGGCATCAAAGTGCCAGTTCTGTCAGCATGAGGAAAACAAGAATCACATAATGGTTAATTGCAATCTATCCTGGCCTATCTAGAATTATTTTAGTAGTATTATGGGAATTAAAGTTAGAAGGAATATGACGATTCAGTATTTGATACGTACCTGGTACTGGTCTTCTAAGAAGATTTGTAGACTGAGATCAATCCTTCCTGCTATCATTGTATGGATTATCTGGAGAGCTCGTAACCAAAAAAAGTATAAAGAGATAAATGTTACTTCTACTTCATTAATCAACGAGGTAATCTATATCATTACTGCTTTAAATTGTTCAAACTTACTGAGAAAGAAGCACTGGGGAAAAGACTATAGAAAGGCAATCCTCCGGGGCTGTGATGTTCGTTAGGATAAGTATCGTGTTCTGTTATCCCTAAATGGAATGCTCCCAAATTGAATCGGTACAAGATAAATACGGATGGTGCTTCGACTGCTACTGGGGAGGCTAGTGGAGGAGGGATTATCAGAAACAGCGATGAAGTCATCATCAAAGCGTTTGGTAAATTTTATGGGAAGAATACCTCGATTGTTGCTGAAACTAGGGCACTTATGGATGGTCTTCTACTATGCAAGTCTCTAGGAATCATGAATCTAGATATTATGGTCGATTCAAGCTTTCTGGTGGAGCTTATTGGGAAGGGGAAACCCATCTGGTATCTTGCTCCCATTAATAACTATTGTAGAAAACTGATAGCTTCTACAATGGTGATCAAGCATGTCTACCGGGAGCAAAACAAAATCTCTGATTGGATTGCAAAGGAGGCTTTGAATGGCAGAAGAGAGTTTATTTTTTATCACGATTCTGCCCCAATTGAGTTGAAGGAGATCGTCTTCCTTGAAAGCATCGGTTTGGGTTACATTAGTGATATAGATGGTTTGACTGGATTTGGGTTTTCCGGTGGTGTTTTGTGTTTCCGACGAAGGAAAGTCTGACTGTTTGGGAAGTGGAGATCATTGAAGAAGGTAGTGAAGCCTCGTTAAAGTCACATGTTGATTGAAAGTTGGATTATTACTTAGAAAGCCATGTGTTCCTGTTTGTTTTCCATTTTAGTGTGTTTTATGTTTCTTGTTTCAATTTGAACTCTGTATTTTGAAAGTTATCAATAAAACCCAATTTTTCGCGATATATATATATATTATAATTAATTTTATTAGACTAATATTGACGATCATCCCATATATCGATAAAACACGTCTTTTAATTATAATTTCAAGAGTTATTTCAGTATTTATACAATTACCTTCATGATACATATTTTATCTACTAGTCCGTTTTTTTTATAATTATTTTTACTAAACTAATATTGACAATAGTCCAAAACATCGTTAAAACATGCGACCGTCCAACGCGAATGAAAAATTCCAACAAAACTAACTAAGATATGAAAATACGCACTTGTTCCCTTGGTTCGCCAGCTAGTCAAATCAAATGTGCATCTCAGAAATTCACTATTAACCCCATCGCACGGCCCAAAAGATCTGTAATTCCCACGCCCTTTATTGGAGAAGAGATGAACAACACCAATAAAGAAAACGTCCGTTCAAATAATACCGGCTACTTGCCTAGCCGAATCCGCCCCCTAGTTGACACACCGATGACCTATGTTAATGACCGGGAACCCATTTTTGGCCATCCGTAAGAAAAATATGAAACCATACTTTTCACCAGCAACACAGATGATCCATCAACCGTTTCATGGCAAAAAGTACAAAGCAAACGATCAAAGAAAAATGTGAGGCGTGGAGTGCCCACAAACTCCTCTGTTAATAAATGAAGATACTTATTTGGAACATCAGGGGCCTGCGTGGGCGTGCAGATCGAGGCGCTTCTCTATCCACGGTTTGTAAGCTCGTGAAACAAAATTATTTGCCCATGTTTTGCCTCTTAGAAACTAAATTCTTGCACGAACGTTTTAGATAATTTTATGTCTTCTCATTTCATAAGCTGGAATCATGTATCTAATCTTGATGTTATAAATAGAGGACGCATCGTTTTTGTTTGGGATGCTATCAGGGTGGCATGTACGGTGATTGAAATTGGAAGACAACACATCCACTTTCAAGTCCATTGCAACATCACTCAAGAAAATTTTTATGTTACGTTCGTTTACCCTTTGTATACTGTACCACAAAGGAGAGTTCTTTGGGAGCACTTAACCACCATAGGGGCCAACATTAATTTACCTTGGATGATTATGGGAGATTATAACACCTACTGCGCTCCAGGAGACAGAATTGGGGCTATCCCACTTCGAAATGGTGAGTTAATTGATTTCAATAATTTTCGGATATCTCACGGTCTTGTCGATGCTCCTTCCACAAGTCCTTTCTTTACTTGGACAAATGGTATTGTTTGGGTCAAGCTTGATCGAGTCCTTATAAACCATGGGTGGATTGATAAAGATCTCTTATGCAAAGCCATGTTCCATCCGATGGAACCCATTTCCGATCACTGTCCAGTTATTGTCTCGATTATTCGAGATTTTCAGCATGGTTGTCGGCCCTTCAAATTCTTCAACATGTGGCTTGATCATCCCAGATTTGCTAGAATTGTAGAAATTTTATGGGGGCAGTATATTGATGGTACAAAACAGTATATACTTGCGCAGCAGTTGAAATCCTTAAAGCGTCTGTTAAGAGATTTGAATAAGCTGAGTATGGTGGCATTCTAGAGTGTACAGCTACTGCAAATTCAGCCTTTAAAGAGGCTATCTCCTCACTCATGGCTAATCCTGATAACGATGCTTTGAAAGAAGAGATACACAGATTACGGGATTGTGCGAATTTCCTTCTTGATGCAGAAAAGAGCTTTCATCAACAGCGTATGAGGACCACCCACCTAGTTGACGGCGACAGAGGGACGAAATACTTTCACAGCTTAACCAAACGAGATAATGCAAGAAAGAACATTTTCTACATCGTCCGAGATGATGGCACCCGCACATAGTTTTTAATGGCGCGCGGTTCCCCGTGGTGATGAGTGGATCCAAAGATGCGGTGACGCGGGCAGGGTCGCGGCGCCCGCCTTTCAGTTCATTAAAATATTATTTAAATAATAATTAATATAACAATAATAAAAAATTTAAAAAATAAAATTCAATAAAATCTCAAAATTCAAATATTTTAAAATAATCAAAATACAACTAAACTTCAAAAAATTATTAATCTTCATCAACTAAGTTATCTTCTTGTACTTGAATATTATCTCCAAGTCCTCCAATATCTTGTTCATATAAGTTCATATAGGAGTGGTATCCTTGTCATCTTCCTCATCAACAAGCATTTTGATTTCTAGGACGAGTCACTGTACGGTTGGAAAAACGAGATCTAAGATTATGGCCTGATTCATCCGGTTCATCTTCTCCAACATCGACTCCTACCAAGTGAGCATACATATCATCATTTACAACACTCGTATCAGGAGAACCATCATTGTTATCTGGTAACCCAGTCAACCACTCATTGGCATCATCAATGTCACTCAAAATAATTGGATCAACATGACCACTAGACTGATATCGTCGCTTTAAACCTCTATTGTATTTGATATACACCAAATCATTTAAACGATGTTGAGCAAGTTTGTTCCTTTTCTTGCTATGAATCTACGAAAGAAAAATAATTAAACTAATTAACTAGTAAACATTAATAAAAATTAAAAATCACAAAATAAATAATATAACAAGAAACTTACATGCTCAAAGAAACTCCAATTTCTTTCACATCCAGATGAACTACAAACAAGGCCAAGTACTCGTATGGAAAACTTTCTCAAGTTTGGAGCCGATGCACGATAACTTATCCACCAATCAACTAACATAAGAATAAACTAAAATAAGTAATAGTATGTAAAATAATGATTGAACATTTATATTTAAAACTATAGAGTAAAACCTGGTTCCATCACAGTCCGACGTCTAATTGTTGCGACGGTTTTAAATGTGCCTTCACTATTTCTATATAAAACAATCTCATCTGCAATCTTATCTTGCATATCCACGTATGAGATCATAATTGATAAACATTAAGCAAAACCACTTGTAATTTCAACATCATCTTCAACACTTGGACTGCTAAAATATAAGCTAGGATTAAGATAATATCCTGCAGCATGCAAAGGCTTATGTAACTGGTTGTCCTATCTCTTGTCAATAATTGTAAAACTTTACTTGTACGTTGTTTAATTATTTGAAAAAGCGGTTGCAATAACCTCTTTTTCTTTGTCTATAGCTTCATAAATGTAACCCATTGTCGGTTTCACCTCCCCATCTACCATACGCAACACTGCCAATAGTGGACCATCAATTTTAAGAATCTCATTGGTAGAACTCTAAAACTATTCACTAAGCAATTTAGGAATTGTTTTCCCGACTTCTTCTTTTGAAAATTTACTTTCAAGCCATTCATCTGAATTAAAAAGTCTTGTTAGACGCCTTTGTTCCTCGTGAAACCTCTTTAATGTCAAGAACCCAGTAACAAAGCGAGTTTTGGCAGGTCGCACCATCTCTTTGTTGTTGGTGAATTTTCTCATCAAACTTAAGACTCATGTTCGGCTGTAGATGTAGCCATTCACCCTAATTGCCCTTTTGATTGTCTTCTTAAATTTTGGAATCTTAAAAATATCTTCGAACATTAAATCAAGACAATGTGCCGCACAAGGTGTCCAATAAAGATGTGTACACTTGGCCTCAAGTAGCTTTCCTATAAAAATAACAACTAAAAATAAAATACTTGATAATAATTTGCAATATTAATAAATAGTATATAGAATATGACTCAAACGTACCTGCAAGGACATTTTCTGAGGTGTTATCATTTACCACTTGAACAATATTTTCAGCACCAATATGATCAATATATTTGCTAATCAATTTAAACATTTTGATTCCTGTTTTTGAATATGACGAGGCATCAACACTATCCAAGAAAACACTTCCTTTAGGAGTGTTCATTAAGAAATTGACAAGCACTCTACCATTCCTGTCAGTCCACCCATCACACATCAATGTGCAACCATTTTTCTTAGCTTCGTCTATGTTTTCCTCAAGAAGTTTTTGTGTGTGATCCTTTTCCTTTTTCAGACAAGTTACTCGCTCTTCATGCATAGTAGGAGCCTTCATACCAGGACCATACTGTCCAATTGCTTCAACCAGTTTTTGCAGAGACTCGTATTTCACAGCATTAAAAGTAATTCCAGCGTCATACATCCATCTATAAAACATCTGAACGGCATGATCCTTTAATTCCTTCCTGTATTTATCAGCATCCACTTGATCTTGACCAGCTTTTCTTTTTTTCCCCAAAGCTTATCTTCTGTAAAATAAATCTAACGGACCCTTAACACCGGGAGCACTACGTGAAAGAACTCTTGGTTCATCTTCTTACATATCCACTAAAATATCAAAATCATTTACTAATTCTTTTGCCTTGATTTTATCTAAATTTTTTTGTTTCAACTCTCTCAATTTTTCTTTGACGTGATCAGGACATTTAGAGCAAGCAACTCTATTTTTAAAACCACCAATTAAATGTTGTTTTAGACGAGTTACCCCACCATTGTACACTTTATCAAAAAAATTGCATCTAACACAATCCCTATTTTCCCATCTGGACGTGTACCATAATCCCAGCCAATATCTCTTATTTTAGAACTTTCCGATGTTGTATTATTAGAACCAGATGTCATTTGTGTGAAAAAAGATTAATAATATATCGAAGGAGGAAAAACAATCTATAGAGTACGGATGAACTAACCTTTGAAATTCAGTAATAGAGAAAAAATATCATTGAACTTCTTAAAAATTTTAAAGAAACCATGGAACTAAATAGACTATATGTAAAGGAAATAATATAAACGTTTTTGGAAATTACAATACTAATTGAAATATTACCTCATAATATTTAAATAAAATATATCAATAATCTTCAAAATTATATACATTAAAAAAATTATATACTAAATAATAATTTATATATTAGAAAAAGTTTTTCTAAACCCATCTTTGAATAACGCAATCTTTTTTAATAAATTTTATTCGTTTAGGATATATGCGGATGTAAATATATAAGATTACGTAAAAATGTCTTTCCTAACAATGATTTTCCTAAACCATTCTATTGGTATTTAATTGAAAATACATGTTTAAAATATAATTTTTTGAAAATATGAAAAAACATTGAATATAAGAAAATAAACATATGCAATTTTGACACAATATCCAAGAATCGTTTTATACAGAATTAATTAATTTAGAAAAATATGGATATAAAAATAAATATTATTAGTAAACAATATACACGGACATCGTGTATTTGGCTTTTAACAAAAGGGTCGCCATTAATGACTCTGACAGATAGAGAAAAAAACAGTGGGTAATAGTGCAAAAGAAGATATTGAACAAATGCTACACACTCAATTACTACTTACAAGAAAAATAATTTCTTTAATATTAAAATAAAGTGTCAAATCACCTTTATATACTACATTATAAGAAGAAAAAGGTCGAGAATTGCAAAGTCGAAAAGGCGACGCCTTTTTTCGCCTCACTCCATCTCGCCTTCTTTCCATGGCGCTGTAGTCTCGCCTAGCAGCACCTCATGTCGCGGCGGCACCTTTCACAACTATGCACCCGCACCACATCCCCTACAGAAGTTGTCTCCCTCCTTGTACATTTATACACGCACCTCTTTGCCTCATCTCGGCCAAGATCCCCCATTGATCTGGCGGTCATGAGTCACGGATCCCTCGTCGAGGATCAACATTATGAGCAGCTTCTCAAACCAGTTGAATTCGATGAAATCCGCAATGCCCTCTTTGATATCGGGAATGACAAGGCTCCGGGACCGGACGGCTACACCTCGGCTTTCTTCAAAAATAATTGGGAACTTCTGGGAACAGATTTGGTTGATTGTGTTTGTGAGTTCTTTGATACTGGTAGACTCCTCTCTGCAACAAATCACACCATCCTTTCCCTTAAGGTGGGTGACTTTAGGCCAATTGGGCTCACAAATGTTACACACAAAGTGATTACCAAAATTTTGGCTAACTGAATGGCCCCTTTACTTTCGACTCTCATTGACAAAGGACAATGTGCTTTCGTGAGTGGTCAAAATCTTTTTGATAATGTTTTCCTTGCCCAAGAGTTGGTTAGAGGTTCGAACCGTGTAAGAGTTTCTCCGTGATGTATGCTCATGGTGGATCTTCGCAAAGCATTTGACACAGTCTCATGGGACTTCCTATCGGATATTCTCCATGGTATCCGGTTTCTTCTGAAGTTTATGGGCTGGATTCTTGCTTGTGTCACTACGGCATCCTTCTCGGTTTCTATCAACGGCGAGCTTCATGGCTTCTTCCGTGGGCAGCGGGGCTTAAGGCAAGGTGATCCCACGTCCCTTATTTTATTCATCATTTTTCTCGAATATCTATCTCGTTTGTTAAAGAAGAAATCGAGCGAACCGGGTTTTAAATTTTATCTGAAATGCGCCTGCACTCACACTACCCACCTCGTTTTTGCTGACGACTTGATGCTACTTTCAAAAGGAGATGAGACATTGGTTAACATCCTTATGGAACGCTTGAGCCATTTGGTTAACATCACCGAATCCTTCTAAATCCACAATATACCTAGTCGGGGTTAAAGGGATTGTTTATGATCGGATCATGGAAAGAGTCGGATTTGAAGTAGGCACTTACCATGTACGTTACTTGGGGATACCTCTCGCTCCTATGACCGTCTCATTACTGATTTTGCCCCTTTGACAGAGGCTATCTCGATTTACATTAAAAAATGGGAACATATAAAACTTTCCTACGCGGGAAAACTTCAATTGATCACCTCTATGCTTCAAGGGGTCGAATCTTTTTGGTTCTGCGCTTTTCCTTTACACTCGGTGGTGCTTAACATCATCCCCTCACTCTGCCTCAAGCTCATCTGGGGGGGGGGGGGGGGGTAGACCTGCTCGGATTTCTTGGGACAAAATCTGTAAACCCAAGGATGAAAGAGGCCTTGGCCTTATGGATATCAGAGGTTGGAATCGTGTCCTTCTTACCCGTTTGATTTGGTTATTACATTCTGAATCCGATTCGTTTTGGATGAAATGGGTGCATGAGTATTATCTTCGAGGACAAACTATATGGGAATACCAAAGACGAGATAGAGATAGTCATCGTATTCGGAAGCTTCATGATATTAGAGACTCTTGGATACATATATTTGGGGGTCGACATAGTGCCATTCTGGGTCTTGAAAGTTATACTTTGGGTGGAAAGCTAATTACTAGACGTGTCTACGAAGCCATGAGAACAAAGGGTGAGGCATGACCGAATCTATTAAAGATATGGAAGAGATTCATCCCACCTAAGTTTTCTTTCACCGTCTGGCTAGCCTTCAATTGTCGCCTTGCCACAAAAGAGACTCTCCACTACATAGACTTGCCTAACATTAACTGCATATTTTACAGGCACTCAGATGAGTCTGGTGCCCATCTTTTCTTTGCTTGCAGGTTCACTAAGGAAATCTGGAGTCGTATTCGATCATGGCTGGGGATTACTCGAGAAATGAAGATGCTTGATAGTGCACACAAATGGATTATGAAGGAGCATCGAGGAATATCGTACCGATCCCGCGCCATCAATCTTGCCTTCCAAACCACTTTTTTCGAGATTTGGCACGCCCGCAACCGCCTTGTGTTTGATGAAGAGACCGTGACTCAAGACACCATCGTCATCTGAATCACTCTCATGACCTTGAAGATTTTATTTAGGTTATATCCGCATTATCGACTCACATGTTAGAGTCCTTTTTTATTGATACACTCAGACTTTTAGATTTTCTATGTAATAGTCCATTAGTGTCGGCTTGGAGACTTGTACTCTTTTTCCTTAGACTGGGTTTTTACCCAAAGGGTGGTTAAGATTTTTTAAGGAGGCAAGCGCTCTAGACCTTTATCAAGGCACTCTGGGACATGTTTTTTTCTTTTAGGTACATTGTTACCCTTCATTGTACTCACTTGAGAGATCATATGACTCTCTAGACGATTGTAACCTTATATATATATATATATATACACACCAACATTTACCCCAAAAAAATATCCATTCTACTTTCCAGACTTGTTTTATTGTATAACTTACTGATCCTCAGTGAATCCAATTAGACTGGAATATATAAAGAAAATTATTTTACTAAATTTGCTTACCTGTATTTCTTTAGAGATGCGAGATAGAAACTTTAAAATAATGTTCATCGATAAAAATATTCTTTTTTTATTCCTTTGATTACCTGCCTTTAGAATCAAATCCAATATATAAAACTGTTGGGAATATGGGGGTCCAGTCCGCATTTTCCGCCTCCATATATAAGTAAGAACACAACCGATCTCAACACTAGTATGATATTGTCCGTTTTGGCACCCGAAGGCCCTCACGGCTTTGCATTTAGTCCACTACCAAAAGGCCTCATACTAGTTGAGATATGTTCTTACTTATATACTACTGATCCTTCCCATGTTTAACCGATGTGGGATGTGGGACTTTGATCGTAACCCTAACAAATCCTCCTCTCAAACAAAGTACCACTTAGCCTCCTCTCAACTGACTTTCATCCGCTCACTCTTATCAGATATTGAAAATAACTCTATAATTTTTTTAACTATGCTCTTCACTAACAAATCACCTTGGTTCTTACTACCTACTCTTCAATGTCGCATCTAACATATACGATACCCTATCTGACACGTAGTGGGGTGTAAGCTAGACCAAAAACTTGCTCGACATATAAATTAGTAAATCGGTAGAAAATAGGAAAGCTTCTATAAAAACATGATAAGGAATGAATATATTTCATATTACAATATAAAGGTTGGCATAATCAACCAACAACTTTCCATCTCAACCAGTTGTAGATCCCACGAACAACCGCGCCAAGAGCGTTAAAAATGAATCAACGACTATAAAGTGGCAAGAAATTAATATAATGGTCAAGGAAACTCTGGGTTCTTGCATGTAAGTAACAAAGTTTGGGGAGTTATTGATATAATAATAATATATCACCCACATAAGACATGAACAAAATACGAAGTAAATTTCTGAGACTCGAGCCTCGTCTCGTCTACTCAAATTATATAAAAACAATACAAAAGCATACCATTAACATAAGTATGTCCAAACATGGGAGGTGCATAACAGCAAACCCTCATTCGAAAAATATGGGCCAAGTTTATCTTATTATAAGGACGCGCGTCCATACTTGACCCCAAACTTGGCTAAAGGGCCAAGTATATTATGAGAAGGTGTTGCATACAAGCGCGACTCTTCACTGGGCCATTATGTCGGACCCCAAGCTTGGACATAACGACTAAGTGCACCTCAATAGTGTTCACCCGCCAATGTGCAATCCTTCACTTGACCATTATGGTCAACTACATCCCAACTAGGGGTGGTGCATTAGTATGCAGTCTATTACTTAGTCATCATGGAAACGTACCTCACAACAAAGAGGAATGTGAAAATGTATTACCCTGAACTTGGCCAAATGGACATGTACGCCATGATAAGGAGGTGTGTATACGCATGACCCCTCACTTAGTCATTATGGGCATCCCGACAAAATCCCATCGGCCAATGTGCAATCACAAAATTGACCAAATAGATAAGTGCGCCACAAAAGGTGCATCCCAACCAGGAATCGTGTACCAATGCGCAGCCTCTTACTTCATAATGGCCAAATATGCAGAGAGAGTGAAATTGATCAAAAATGAAAAACAATCAATTTTTATCATAATGAAATTGATCTATTTATTTGACAAATCCTGACATTGCAAACTTTATGAATTAATGCTCTTTGTAATTTTATGCATTTGTATTAAATGAAAATCAGTGAAAAACAAAACATATAATAGAAATTAGCAAAGAAATCAAGATCGATGATGAAAATAAATTTGTATTTAAACCTTTAATAGATAAAAAATAGAAAACAAATCTCAATTCCAAATCAAACCGAAAATTGAACACTAAATCTCCAACTAGTATCTTAATTGAGAGTCTCGGTCGGACTATAATGAAAAACTATATTACAATTAAGAGCCTCAATCGAACACCAATGAAAAACTGCATTAAAAAATTTCTTACTATATGTAAATCAAATAGAAATAAATCATATATCAACCGTGGTTGATTATTGTCATTTATTTTTCCTTTGATGATAAATTAATCGACACAAAAATTGATTTCAAAATTAAATAATAGAATTAAAAGCTATGATGATTTTAAACGGAAATCCATAACAACATTTTTGAAGTAAGAAAAGAAAAATAAATAGATTATAATCACCTCATTAATAAACTCATATAACTTTTTTGTATCTAGGTACGATTAGATCAAAACCAAAATTATGTCGTAATTGAGAATAAAAAAATACACGTACAGATAAAAAAAATCTTTAACAGTTAGTCATTGTTTTGCGTATTTCTAGTTCGTCAAAATATAAATAAACAAATATATATTTTTCAACGATTAGTATTTGTTTAAAATATTTCTAAAATTTATAAAAATATAAATACACTAAGAGTTTACTTTTATTTTAAATAAAAAAATAAATAATAATAAATTTTGTTTAAAAAATTGATAAATGTTTTGAACAATAATAATATTATGATCACCAAAAGAAACCACATACTTTTTTTTCGACAAAGACTAAATGGTCTCATCCTCTCCTCGTGATAGCATATTACTACTAATATATTTTGATATATATTTGTTCAGAGATTAACATCTTTATCAATTTTTTTTATATTAAAATATATAAAATTAACATCTTGAATACCATTATAATTTTTGCAAACGGTATTATCTCAGAGAAAAAAACTCATCTGAATACCGCATAAAAATGTATATGATATAATAATTAAAAAAAAGTTCAAAAGAAATTAAAAAAATAATGTATTATCTAAAAAAGAAAGTGTCCCCTCTCTTTGTACATATGCATATAAATATTAAAGGTTATAAATGTAATGATCTAATATTTTTATTTGTAAGATATATTTTATTTCCGGTACAAAATAAATATTCATATATATTTAATTATGTAATGCTATTATTATTTTATCATTATCTGACTATTATATCATTTTATGTTATCGATAAAACCGTGTTTCGTTAAAGATTGAGTCATAAATCAGAATGGAAAAAAGTCCATTAAGTTTTGGCGTGGTGTCTTTGATCCTTTTCTTTTTTTGTTATAAAGTGGTTTACGTCGGTCATACGTAGTCTGGGATAATAAAAAACTCGTAAAAATAAAACCTATATTCGATCCATTCAAGATGGAAAAGTATTATAGAATGGGAGATCCCGAAAATCACATCGAGCAATTATTAAACATGCATTGCTCGTATGGAAATTTATTATGCTTAGATTTGACGAATATTAGGCTACTATGTCGAGTGTTCTCCTTGACCTTTTGAGGTAGCTCTCTGACGTGGTTCTATTCTTTTCCTCTAGGCTCTATTCATACTTATTAAAAAGTTTAGAACACTTTATGACACAAATTTATCAGAAGTAAGATAATTTGGAGAGATGAATAATATGTTATCCATTACAAGAAAAATTCGAATGAAATTATTTTTGCATATACTTAGATATTTGTTAGCATAAAAAGAACCTTGAAATTTACTACGATTTTGTAGCATGCATCGTTATCCGCTAAAGAATTATTATCAGTCTCATAGTCGTGGATATCATGAAGTATAAAGATTTTAAGTTTGGAGAGCTCCTAGTGGAAGTGGAGCAGTAAATCAATGTTGAAGATATTATGTTTGTACGAGTGATAGGAAGCCCAAATGCATATATGTCATATCACTCATTCTAGCCAATACATCGAGCTCACTGATGACATAGTCACAGTCTATGACTAAGCTCAAGATTCTTGTTCCAAAAATTTGAGAATATGTGCGTCTAAAAAAATCCTCAAACTCAAACAAGTTTTGTGAGTATCAAAACGATAACGGTCATCGTATGTGAGGTTTTCGAGCCTTGAATGAAGAAATATAGTAGATCATCGACCAAGAGAAGCTTCAAGATTTTTTCTAGCGTCGAGCCCCAAATATAGTTACATGCACTACATTGCATGTACCAACATTGCTCTCACTGTCGCAAAAGGTCCTCATGGGTTTCAACACAACCAAAACTCCATTACTTGGTGATCTAACACTTGAATTCCTTCTTGGATAGGGGGAGCATATAAAGATGTCACACTCAACTTTGGACGCACGATCCATATAGAAAAGAGCATATAAGAAGATATTTGATCTTAACTATTGACGTTCTTATAATCTAGATATATTTACTTAGTCTATATATGAAGTTATGAAAGTCCCAACTTTGGTAGCCTGCCACAAGTTGTCAATCAACAATGGTTTTTAGATAATTAAACAAAAATGAATATTATTCTCTCATGAAAAACCGATGTGATCATTTTCAAAGTCGAGAGATTAAGCTAAATAGGTCGTATTAGTGAATATCTTATCTAAATCGTAAAATTCATCTTTGTCAAAAATAAAAATAGCAAATATATGATACGTATGTACTTCATTGACCTTAAGCGAGTATGCCTTAATCGTCTATTCTTGGTTCCAATAATTAACCAGGTGATGAAAACAATCTTCTGAAATAATATATATTCCTTCATGAATGTTATTCAGAATATAACTAGATTTTTATACACCTTAGAGATGAGGATTATCACAGGACCTTCATGATCGAGAAAACTCTTCATTGTTAAAATATAATGCATTTTGGTATGGAACTTGCATGGGCGATGTACCACTAGCGAATAAAGCCTTCTTTATCCAGATCAGACGGAACATTCAGGTGTATATCAATGATATGATTGTCACCAGTAGAGAAGAGATAAACCACCTCATCGACCTCGACGAGACCTTCGATAATCTTTGGGCTATCAACCTCAATCTAAATAATAAAAAAATCACATTCAGGGCCTGCACATTGGCCTACTTGGTCAACTAAAAAACGATCAAGGCATACTAGACTCAGCTAACCAATATACCAATAGTGAAGCCACTATAGTCCATCAATAAAGTAGAAAATCTCACCGAAAGGTTTGTTTCTCTTCCCTGATTCATTTCCAGATCCTCTAATAAGTACGCCTCATTCTTCACATTAATCTATGGTTTTTGTAGTTCAATTGGACACTTGAATAGACGATATATTCTACAACATCAAATAACAATTGGCCTCCCCAAAAGGTTCACATAAGACCGAATTCATTTGATATTATTTCTCTTTATTTAACAGCTCCTCATTATGCAATAAATGTAATTTTGGTCAAATAGGAATCAACCATTTGTTGAGCTATTTATTAAGTCAACAAGTCAGTTCTCACTGCTGAAACCATATATTTATTATTAGAAAACGCAACATAGGCTTAGTAATGGCCATCATAAAACTAAGTTTATATTTTTTAGGTCATTCCACTACTTTTTAACATCGTTCCGCTTGAGGAAAATCCTCTAAAATCTTGACATACTGGGCAGACTAACACCATAGTATGTGAAGCCATCAGTTTTCGATATCCAGTTTGTATCACAGAAAATCATTAAAACCCATGCTCTAACAGATTTTCTTTTTAAATTCTAAGCCAAACGAACTACCTCCTTGAAATTTGTTCATGAGCCACTGTGGATGGTCCATACGGACGAAGGTTTAAAAAATCAAGGTGATATCGTTTGTTTACAACTTACATCTTATACAAGAGAATATATTCATCAGTCCATACGTTTTAGATTCATGTTTTGAACAATAAGACCGAATACAAAGCGGTGATAGCTAGCCTTTTGGTGTCCTAACTCTCAACTTGTGGTAAATCATGCATCGGGGCAAGCTGAAGCTCAAAATAGTACTCACGTTCTCTTCCAAACACTTTTGCGGGCCGACGAACTTTAGCAAGTGAAATACAAGAAAGTACCACAGACCAAAATGTAATGACCAATGTGATATCTTCCATGATAAGAAATGAATAAATATTATATGTCATTACCCATGCATCACCAAATATCTACAAACCAGCAAGGATCATTCTCTCTGATCCAAAATCAGAGGCAATGGCCCTCGTCCATCAACATGATTGGTGAACCCTAACCCGAGTCTACCTCATGCAAAATACTCTCTTGACAGATAAAACTAAACTAAGAAGTTTTAAAATTCAATATGCTCCTTATATTTTACTTGGCAATGTTATATATCGTCAAAAATTGTCATGAACACTCATGTGATGATTAGGCCTGAATAAATATGCCTTGATACTCAAAGAGCTCCACGCTAGAGAGGGGTATTCCCACTGACACGTATAAAACTCCCATATGAAAATAGTGTTCTTAGGGTATTATTAAAATACGATATGAGAGGACGCTCTTTCATTCGTATAGCATCATTTCACATACCAACGATTTGCAAACACGATCCACACTCTTGCGGTTTCAATAGAGTCGATATCTAAAATAGTTCTCTTTGTTATATAGGGTGTAGACATAGTGTGAGATTTGCTAAAGTCACAAAAGGGGCAGCGATTCCGGCTTGTTTTGGTTGACTACTTATGAAAATGGGTTGAGTTTGAGTCACTCTCAAGGATATGAGCTCAGGAAGTGATATATTTCCTTAAAACTAATATATAATGCAAGTACGGGTCCCGAAGGTACTCACATTCGATAATGGATCGTAGTTCCAGAATGAATAATTAATGGAGTTTTGTAGACTTGTGCCCATACAATAAAACTTATCCATCTCTTTCCACCTTAATGAAAATGAACAGGTCGACGATATAAGTGAACAATCATAATTTGACTTCACCACACCTTATAGATTTCCATGGGAAATTTGACTGAGTCCTTCCACTAAATATTATGGTCATACCATACTACATCTAAAAGCACAATGAGAGAGACTTTTTTATTTTAGTTTACGAGAAGGAAGCTGTTATACTAGTTGAATTTCTCATTTTTTCTTTTAGTGTCAACAAATATAATGAATGCTTCAAAAGGGAAAGTTGAAATGTCGAGCTAGACTTTGTTGATTAAAATCCGATCAAAATACACATATGGCTGAGCAGTACTGAATGTTGCTAGCACATGTATGATTTGGAATACGATTTCGTTATTTTCAAACATGAGAAAAAATATTCTATATATATTTCCCTCACACAAAAGATAGAGCCCTTTGTAAGCTCGGGACGGACTGGGAAGACCATTACATTTTGAAAATTAATGTGAAGCATGAAACTTAAAAATTTGGTCGAGGTAGAAGGGCATGCCAGAAACAAAGCAAAGCTCTGTTTAATTATTTGGAGGGCTACGGGTATGGGATAGATTTATACCATGCCCGAACCCGAGCATATGTTGAGCTTGATATGTAA
The DNA here is from genome assembly GCA_036936605.1 of Limnanthes douglasii subsp. nivea. Lineage (NCBI taxonomy): Eukaryota > Viridiplantae > Streptophyta > Magnoliopsida > Brassicales > Limnanthaceae > Limnanthes > Limnanthes douglasii. The sequence continues at coordinate 93,955,973 of JAUPFV010000001.1, read as the reverse complement.
TTTTCCCGAGCCCTAGTATTATAAGAGAGCTCGTTCAACATTTTTGAATGTACTATAATTGAGCCTTGGTTTATAAAAGGCTTATGAGCGAGCTTGGACAACCACAATTTAACATGCAAGCATATAATCACTTATGTAATAAGTTTAATTTAGTGTAACAAATATAAAAGTAAGATAACCTATATATAGAACTCCACTAAAAAAGATAAAGATGTTTGCATAATTATGTACCTCGATAGTATTATTCCCTCGTATACATTTTAGTCTGAAATTGTTCATCTTTTATCCATAAACTTCATCTCTTATATATAATTATATATAATCTCTACTATACAAACACTAGTAATCTCTATTCGGAATCTAATTTATTATCCAGAATAAAATCTACCCACTAAATAGATAAATAATATTTATTATTTATGAGAACTTTGTTTAGTTATCGATTATACCTACATAACCTTAGGTATCCATCTTTCTTCTTTACAAATAACACATAAGCCCTTTTAGCGGATACGCTTAGCTTTATGAATCCTTGATTCTCTAGCTCTTGGGTTTATCTTTTCAATTCTTACGTCTCAGTTGACTTCATTATATAGTGTGTTTTTGAGATAGGAGTATTTTAATAAGTCGATACAAAAATTCATTTCTCGATTTGAGATAAGTTACGTAAATTTTCAGATTCGGACTTAAAATCGCAAGTCGTTCATTAACTATCATGTTTCGAGATATATATATATATATATATATATATATATATATATATATATATATATTTCATTGACATCCAAACGTTTGGTGGGGATTCTTTGGCTTGCCGATTCCACTTAAGTTAGTCCACGGTACATGGTGTAGAAAATAGTGTTTCGTTTCCGGATAATCTCTGAAGTCTTGTAAACAATTTCTTATTGAAATATTTTTGGGGTTCTCCAAAAATTTCAATTGGATAAAATCAGAGATATATACTTTGAACAGAGAGGATGAAAATGATATGATCTTCTTTTCAACAGAACCCATATTTATAAATTCGACCAACCAAAAACAGTTTGGAAATTAGGGCAGTTAGGGTATCTTAACTGGTTTTGTAATAAAACGGCTATAATTTAAAATTTGAATAAAACGGTCAAATTTTCAATTTCGAAATTTTGTTGACTTGCAAATGCATATGCAATTTTTCAAAAGAGCTATTAAGAAGATAATCTTCAACCTTCACAACTTGCAGTTCTGAACACATACCTTGGGATGATATACAAATGTGTTCCAATATCTTGATGTTAAGCTTTCCACATTGAATTCAACACCTAATGTCATATTAGATGGGAATTGGGTATCTCAACATGAGAGATTTCAAATGGACTTTAATCCCATCCCAATAGCCGATTTGTGCACAAGATCTCTATTTAACCCCTTGGTTAAATGATCGGCTAAGTTATATTGAGTTCTCACAAACTCTACTGAAATAACATCATGCGTGATACGCTCACGAATCATACTGTGTCTAACACCTAAGTGTCTAGACCTGCCTTTGTAAACTTGTCTATAAACATTGGCCAAGGCAGCCTCACTATCACATCTGATAGATATAGGTGATATCGGTTTGGGCCACAACGGAATTTCATACATTAAATTTCTTAGCCACTCAGCTTCTTTACTCGCTGCTGCTAATGCCACAAACTCTGATTCCATTGTTGAATCAGTAATACAAGTTTGTTTCTTAGATGCCCAAGAGATAGCACCTCCCCCAAGTAGAAATACCCATCCACTTGTGGAAGAATGATCTTCCATATTGGAAATATAACTTGCGTCTGAATATCCTTCAAGTACAGAAGGAAATCCGGTATAAGTTAAACCATAATTCATGGTTCCTTTCAAATACTTGAATACTCGATTTAAATCTTGCCAATGATGCGAACTAGGATTGCTAGTATACCTACTAAGTTTTCCAACAGCAAAGGCAATATCCGGCCTAGTGCTAGTCATGGCATACATAAGACACCCGATGGCTTTCGAGTATTCAAGTTGAGATACAGCAATACCTTTATTAGGTAGAAGCTTAAGACTAGGATCTATAGGTGTGCTTACCGGAGAACAATCTTTAAAATTAAATATATTTAATATCTTCTCAATATAGTGAGATTGAGAAATCGATATACTATTGTTCTTTCGCTTGATTCTTATACCAAGAATCATTTCAGCTTCCCCCAAATCCTTCATCTCAAAGTTAGATGATAAAAAATTCTTCGTTTCATTAACCTGATTTTGGTCTGTACCAAAAATCAACATATCATCCACATATAGACAAATCATAACTCATTTACCAGAATTATCAAATTTGCTATATACACACTTGTCTGCTTGGTTAAGAATAAATCCATTAGACAATATCACATTATCAAATTTTTGATGCCAATCTTTTGGTGCTTGTTTCAAACCATACAAAGACTTTTTCAACTTGCATACCTTGTTTTCACAACCAGGCATCACAAACCCTTCCGGTTGTTTCATATAAATCTCCTCATCCAAATCACCATTCAAGAATGCTGTTTTAACATCCATTTGATGAATTACAAGATTGTATACAGATGCAAGTGCAATCAACAATCTAATAGTGGAAATCCTAGCAACCGGAGCATAAGTATCAAAGAAGTCAATGCCTTCTCTTTGTCTAAATCCCTGGATAACCAATCTAGCTTTATACCTTTCAATAGTACCATCTACTTTCATTTTTCGTTTAAATATCCATCTATTTCCCAATGATTTGCACCCATGAGGTAAATCAACCAACTCCCATGTATTATTATGCATGATAGACTCTATTTCATCTTGTATAGCTTCTTTCCAGAATGCAGCATCCCTTGATGTCATAGCATCACTAAAAGTCCTTGGATTATCTTCAATAACAAAACAGTATTGATATTGATAGTCAATCTTATCTCTTGACCCTTCAACTAAATATAGTTGAAAATCAGATCCGTACGACTTAGCTTTTCTGGCTCTAGTACTTCTCCTTGGTTCAGAAGGTCCAGGTACACAATTGGTACCACTTGATATATTTTCAATTTCACTTGAGTTCCTATTCAAAGAGTTTTGAATCAAATCTCTAGGTCTAGGTATAGAAGTAAATCTCTCTTCATCAAATATTGCATCTCTTGACTCGATAACTGTGTTCACCGACACATAGTCATTAGATTCTAACACATAGAACCTATATGCAATGGAATGCTCAGCATACCCAATGAAGATACAATCTATACCTCTTTCACCCAAATTTTTCCTTTTAGGTTCAGTGAGTCTTACAACAGCTCTACAACCCCAAACTCTCAGATAATTTAGTGTTGGAGGCTTCTTAAACCAAAGCTCATACGGGGTCATCTTATTCCTTTTAGTAGGAACACGATTCAATAAATAACAGGCTGTTAACATAGCCTCACCCCAGAATCCTTCACTCAAACCCGAATAGGACAACATGGAATTAACCATTTCTTTCAAAGTCCTATTCTTCCTTTCAGCTATACCATTTTGTTGTGGTGTATAAGGAGCCGTGGTTTGATGAATTATACCCGTAGACTGAAAATATATAGGATCATAATATTCACCTTCTCTATCCGTACGTATATTTTTAATCAAATCATTCTTATGTAGCTCAACTTCTTCCTTATAGATTTTAAACTTATCAAGAGCTTCATTTTTAGCATGCAACAAATAAATGTAGCAATATCTAGATGCATCATCAATAAAAGTAATAACATACTTTTTATTTCCTAATGAAGGTGTAGCATGGAAATCACATAAATCACTATGTACTAGTTCCAATATTTTGGAAACTCGGTTAACATTATTGAAAGGTTTTCTAGTTATCTTAGTTAACATGCAAGTTTTACATTTTTCATTATTTGCATCAACAGGAGGAATAAGGCTCATTTTAGACATGTCTTTTATTCTTTCATAATGAACATGTCCTAATCTAGCATGCCATAATTCTGTTTTATTTATATTTCTACACACACTAGTAGAAGTCATGCAAACAGAATCATTTTCGAACGAAACATTAATATTTAACATAAACATACCATTACATAAATATCTGAATCCCATAAATACACCATGTTTTGACAAAACATATTTGCCACTTTCGTACACTTGTTTGAAACCACAATTGTTTAAAACAACACCAGACAAAAGATTCTTTCGAATCCCAGGAACATACAATACATTGTTCAATAATATGTACTTTCCAGAAGTAAATAGTAATTTAACATTTCCTAGTCCTTTGATTGGTTCGGTAGCAACATTTCCCATCTTAAGCGAAGGTCCATCTTCAATCGGTTGAAAATTACTAAACCATCGAAGATCTTTACATACATGACTTGTTGCTCCCGAATCAACCCACCAAGCAACATCATCATCCTGCACATAAAATGCTTCAGATATTAGAGATATATAATTTTGACCAGAATTAGAATTCTGAAATAAAATCTGACCTTGTTGCTTTTCAGGATCCTTAGATCCACTTGAACCAACATTGTGTCCACTTGAACCAGCATTGTTCCCACTTGGACCAACATTTCCCTTCTAAAGTGACCAGGTTTGCCACATTTCCAGCATGCTATTTTAGGCTTTTTGCTGTTAAAATTACTGTTTTTGTTGTTTCCTTTAAACTTTCGTTTATTCCCCTTATCTGTATTTCCATTCTTAAAGAATCCGCTGGTTTCAGCCATATTTACAGATGAGTTTCCCACTTGGTTTTTACCCTTGGGATTACTTAATTCATCTTGAGCCCTTAGAGACTCTTCAATCTTAAAATGACTACCAAGTTCGACTAGAGTCATTTCTTTCTTGTTGTGTTTCAGTGTGTGTTTAAAATCCTTCCACGAAGGAGGCAATTTGTCAATAACAGAAGAAACCGAAATACATTCGTCCATTTTCATATTATGTTGAACAAATTGACCCAGAATTCTTAGTAGTTCATTATACTGTTCCATTACATGTCTAGAGTCAACCATTTTGTAATTTATAAAATTACTAACCAGGAACTTCCTACTAGAAGCATCTTCTGCCATGTATTTTGATTCTATAGAATCCCATAATTCTTTTGCAGATTCGACATTTTGGTATACATCAAACAAAGTATCAGACATACCGTTTAATATATGGCCTCGGCAAATGTAGTCATCATTCTCCCACTTGCTGCGCCTCCTCGTTTGTTCCAATGTTTCATTCTCAGTGATCTCTCGCCAGGGGGTACTCAAGACATACACAACCTTGAGTGTAGTCAACAGAAAATGCATCTTTTTCTGCCATCGTCTGATATCATGTCCTTCGAACTTGTCCAACTTAGCGAATTTACTTGTCATCTCCTTCGCAGATTCTCCTCAGTTCGTCATCTCTATCTTCATCAACAAGACCAGAATATTTCAATAAAATGTAGAAAATAGTGTTTCGTTTCCGGATAATCTCTGAAGTCTTGTAAACAATTTCTTATTGAAATATTTTTGGGGTTCTCCATAAAATTCAATTGGATAAAATCAGAGATATATACTTTGAACAGAGAGGATGGAAATGATATGATCTTCTTTTCAACAGAACCCATATTTATAAATTCGACCAACCAAAAACAGTTTGGAGTTAGGGCAGTTAGGGTATAATCGTGATATAATCTAACAAGCGTGCACTCCGCACTCTACGACTTGTTTGATAATATATCATGATTAAATTAGTCGACTAGTCGATCCAATTACACTAAAATAAATAACACATGGAAAATCAAAAACTAATTTTATTAAAATTTGTAATTTTGGAGACTAAAATCATTGAAATCTCTATGTTAATGGACTAAAATCATTGAAATATGAAAGCTTAATAACCCCAACAGAATGTTTTACCGTCAATGGACCATAGCTATCAAAACCTGATAGTCTATGGATTATTCTCGTTTAAACCACACATTTACCTATCATAGGAGCTCGAGATCAAATGATATTTTATTTTTATTTTAATTAAAAAAGAAAATACTATTGTTGTCGGGATTATGGCAACTGTCGTTGTTTGTCTTACTGAAATTGTTGTTGCTTTATTATGGACAATTTGCGTTATTGTGGAGCTATTTATAGTAGTTAAAACAATTAGCATCTTCTGTTTGCTTCTTGGTATATTCCTTCCGGAATATCTATCCTTAAAATATACCTTTATTTCTATGTTTCTTTTAGGTTGTTCTAGTTTGCGTTCGGGTTTTAGATCATTTTCCTTTTAAATTTAGCATTCTTTTTATATTAGTATTTTATTTTATCTTTTTTGAAACTTTATGATAATTGTTTCTTTCGTCTCCTAATATCAATTGTCTTACAATGTACGAAATTGGTATTTCGAAAGAGTGATCGCATGGGGAAAACAAGATAGTGGTTTGAAATGGTTACTATACTTCATATTATTCTTCAATTTTTGTTTGAACTTTATAAACAATATTTCTTTCTATATGTCTAAAATGTATTTTTCAAGCAACTTTTGTATAAATTCTTTACAATGTAAGGTAGGGATTCTTTCCTTCAAGCTAGTCTTCATTAATCTCACCAATTTCTAGCTTCCTCGTTAAAAAAAATTATTTTTTTTTTCCATATCGGAATAATCTATTATTTCAAAAATATATTTTCATTTTCAAATCCATTGTTTCACTTTTGTAGGTCAATATTTGTCTATAAATTTTATGTCAAATTGTTTTAAATGTACTTGCTAACTTATCATTGTTCGTATATATTATTTTGTGTATTTATTTATTTAACATGGTTAATAAATATTTCCATCAATTTTATAGCATCAATATTAGTATTAGCATCAATTTTCTCTAACTCCATTATTGTTTGCATCGAATATTTTTTTTCGTAAAAATAAAGTTAAATATTCAAACACATACTCATTTCTTTCATTGAGTTATTTAGACCAACTCATATATTTATCACTAGCATTAGCATCTAGACCATCATTTAAAAAATTTGTTTTCTCTATTATTTACCTATCATATTATTTATAGTTGTATATTTATGTACTCTATGTGTGTATTTGTGTAAAATTTTGAGCATATAAATAAATATTTCATATTCCTATATTTTAATCCAACATAAGCTCGATTGCAAAACTTGGAATCCATTCCTTCCTGTACACTCTTTTGAATAATAATTTTTAAATAAAAATTAATGGAATTAAAAACTTTTTGTACATATAATACATAGCATGTGTACATTTATAGTATGGAAAAAATCTATTGGGAAGATCCAAAAATATAATTAATTGAATTAAATAATTAAATAATTTACAATAACACAATTGATATTTGGAAGATTTGTATTACATATATTTTTTTCATATTAATAGAAATGATATAGTTCGGAGATATATAACAATAAATAGATTACTTTCTCGATATTAATTGAATAAGTCGTATAGCTAATCATGTTACTAGCACGTATTTATTTTCTCTTTTGCCTTATGATGCAGCCTGATGGGTTTTATTCTTTAACGAGTCTAGTAATTGGGTTGGATCAATTCTATCGTTATCACTAGTCTTTTAACCATTACGAGAGAGCCAAAAAAGGACTATGATTTTGTAGGATATTTTGGGCGTTTGTCTTCTTTAATATTCCAATGACGCCGTTTGTCTTCTTTAATATTCCAATGACGCCGAATATGTTTCTACTTTGTAGCTTAAGGTTGAATACTTTTTATGTTCAGTTGTACCATATCCTAAGTTCGGGAAGACTCATGAGAGTTTTGGGATACGCTATTGTTGTTATCTGATGAACTCACCTAATTTTAGCTTAATAAAACCTCAGAGTTGTCTCCAAATTTATGTATACTGGCCATGCTCATGTCTTTTTAAAACATCTTGGCCATGCTCATGTCTTTTTAAAACATCTTTTGTCGCCTAAAAGATTCATTGAGGAAATACAACTTTACTTTCCAAACGGTAAAAATAGTACAGCTAACATGTAATATGCTTCTAGAGTCGTTGGAACGTCTAACTAAATATAATAGATGATGTATATGGTTGAATATGTTGCAGATCACGTCTATGTATAGAAGAATACCCAAAGTTGTTTGTGAAGGATAAATAAAATGTTTATGTAACTCAAAATTATATGTCAAAGGTTTGTCTGTCCCCAAGTCATTAGATTTTTTATGTTCGGATTGGTCGAATCTTTAAGTTGCAACTTAGGATGGGGAAGGGAATGTATACGTCTAATAAAAAAATATGCTATTAGAATCTAAGCTAGTAGTGGAATAATAAATTGACATAGATAGTGGTGGCAAAGAGACTAGTCCTGCCATAAATAAATGTGAACACGCCAAAATTTAAATGGATACTTGCAGAATGTCAAGTTTATCTCGCGACCCGTTAGTCTCACAACCTGTTAATTCTGTACACGCACACTTCCGTTTACAATAATGATCTGTCAGTCCTGCAACATGTTAGTCCTTCGGATCAATTTTGTATTATACTTATAGTAAAAATATTATTTTTGAACTTAATATTATGTAAATTATATATTTTAATTATACATATTATAAGAAGTATGATTATAATTTTACTATTGGGTATTGAATATTATTATTTGGTTATTAATATTATTATTATTATTATTATTTAATAACCATAATTATATCTTATAATTTTAAAATATCACAAGTTATATATTTAGAATTTTATTTTCGTATTTGATACTTATTATTTTGATTTGGTTACAAATATTAGACGTGCTGTAATTAATTTATAAATCAAAATCATATCTCAAATTATAATCTCAAAATATTATAATATATATGATTATAATTTTATTATTACAATTTGGTTAATCATATCTCAAATTATAATCTCAAAATAATATAATATATAATTTTATTATTACAATTTGGTTAGTATCATTATGATTTGGTTATTAATATTTGAAGTGTTGTCATTTTTTTCATAAACTAAAACCATATTTTATAATTTGGGAAATTGCACCTAAACTACCAATTCAACTATTCAATTGTCATATAGTACCCAAGGTTTGCACAATTGTCACTTAATACCCAAATCAACTACCTAATTGTCACTTAATACCTAATATTATTTTAATACCCTAACTACCCTTAACGCACTATATAAGCAAAAAAAATTGTTTTCTTTCAATTTTTTCTAGCTTTTGAAGATTTGAATTTGTTAGCCGCTCTAATCACCTAACCCTACGAACCACCACGAAGCACGGTTGAAAGCACAATTCCGGTGATCGGAGCGTTAGAAGGTCTGTTTATTTATGTAGGTTATGGTGTTAAACTTGTCTAACCACTATTTTCTACGTACAGGAACTGATCGTGCTTTTTGGAATCTGTTGCTGCTTTCAGGTAATCGTAATTACCTACCGATTTCGAAGTTATTTGTTGGTTTTCTCAGTTGGAATAGGTTTTATTCTACTTTTTTTAGACGTCATAGCCTGATTTCGAGCTTTTCTATGTTTTTTTTTGTTCCAGTGATTTGTGCTTGTTTTGTTAATATTTGTCGTTATATACTCATGTCCTTGTTTCTGATGTTATATACTAATTTTGTAGTGTATTAGATTTTTATTCGGACGTGAAACATGTGTAGACTATGAGTTTTGGTTGTCCAGGCGTTCAACACAAGATGCGAATTGTTTGATGTATTCAATGAGGAAGATGTTAATTGTGTTACCAATTCGCATGGTTACATGCGAATTACATGAAACAATTTCAAAACATAATGCATGTTCAAACATATATCAGGACACTTGGTTGCTTATAAAACTCAAAACTGTTTGGTACTATAAAGTATTGCATTTTCAAACAAATATCAGGACTTTTAGTTACTTTACGATTCGCATTATATGCTGCAAACCGTGTCTCAACTTTTAAGTATCTAATTTCTAAACAAATATCAGGACTTTTTTAGTTGCTTTACGAATCGCGTGAGATGCTAGGAATTGTGTGATATCATACCTTATCATCTTTTAGACAAATCTCAAGGAATTAATAGTTGAGAGCAAATCTCAGGTACAATTGTGAATTGTTTACATTTCTTTATTAGTGTGAGTGTACCAGTTGATTTACAAACAACTCTCAGGATAGGATGTGGAATGGTCAATTATAGACTAAAATTATACACAATTCGCAGCTTATAGATATACACAAATCGCAAGATAGGATGCGAGTTGTTTGATGCAGTAATAAATAACTTGCACTTTATTTTTTGGATTAATAACTAATAGCTTGTTCGGTGCATGGTAAGGTATGTCCAAATCACGAGTTTGTATTTTTAAACATGGTCACCAAACCGTAATTGTGCCTTTCATGGAGTTTGAAAGCTTTCAAAGTATCCAAGCTTATGTGGAGAACACATGGGAAGAGCTTGTCACAGGTGACTACCTAATTACCTACTCCTGCGGAGATCATAATAATTGTTTCTTTAATAACCAGAATGATTTTGTTGGGTTGGTGTTATATCTTGATTTGGAGCATTTAAAACGGGTTAGTTTTCTCATAGAACAACACGTCTTCGATAAGGGTTCTGGTGATAAGTGTTCTGGTGATAAGAGTTCCGGTGGTAAGGATTATGGTGTAAAGCGTAAAGAGCGTAGCTTGAGTTTGGGAAAACCATCTCTTGATCAACTAGTTAGCGGGGAGAGTAGTAACGGTTTAGTTAATTCTGATCAGAGAAAAAAACAACTTGCTATTGCTGGTTGGGCTGATGCTATTACAAGAGTGAGTCAAGATTTTGAAGAAGGTGCTGCAGGTCTCATGTTATCTTTGTGCAAGTTTTCTTAAGAGCATGGTTTTTCTTTCAAATACCTGCACAACACAGCAGCCAAGATCACTGCTTATTGTGAAAATAATTTCACAAGCGGATGCAAATGAAGGATTTATGCATCTATTGATTCCAGCATCGGCTTGATGACGATCAAGAAGTATGTTCTGCACCATACTTGCAGTCCCATTTTCTCCCAGAAGCATAAGCGGCATAGGCATTTGACATCAGATTTGATTGTAGAGGAGTTCAAGATTCTCTCCGGACCTTCCATTCGTTGACAGCCAAAACAATACAATCGACTATCAAACAAAATTACGGTATTGACATCTCTTACCGTTTGTCATGGAATGCTTTAGAGAAGGCAAGGAGGGGATTTTTCAGAGATAGTTCAAGTTCTTTTAGTTTACTAAGCGGGTACTTCAAACGATTGAAGAGCCGCGATATTACTTCAGACTGCCAGTTGGAGTTATCAGCTAGAAACCAATTCAAGCGTTGTTTTGTAGCATTCGGTTCGTCCTTTCAGGGTTTTCAGTCATACCGTCCAATGTTGTTTGTCGATGGAACCCACTTATATGGAAATTATAAGGGTACCTTGCTTACTGCCGTAGCAAAGGCCGGCAACAAAGGTTAATTACATTTAACTATTTAATCTGAATGTTTATGATGTTTTGTTTGAAATTTTGTGCAATATTTTGCATCATATAGTTGCACACCATTGTCATGGAATCTTGATATTTGAGAACGATACGCATTAGAGGTTGCGAATTAAGAAGTGTTTTTTATTTGATGACATTTCGCAAGAGAGGATGCGAATGAGTCGATGTAACCATAAAACTGTGAACAATTCGCAGCTTATGATTGTACACAATTCGCAGCGTATATTTTGAGAACAACACTCAGGACAGCATGCGAATTGTTTACATTTTTTAAACGTTTGAGTGTTGTTTTATTGTTCATTTGAGCTGACTTTTTCCAGGACTATTCGTTGTTGCTCTTGGTATAGTTAGCATTGAAGATTGGGACAATTGGATGTGGTTTTTGGGGTGTTTGAAACCACATTTGTTGGATTGCCAAATCACATTTATTTCAGACCGTCATTCTGGTATCGTTAATACTGTTTCTGTCTTGTATCCAAACTGCTATAATGCGTACTGTTATTTCCATCTCATGCAGAATTTTAAAGCAAAATTGGAACATACTAACAATGAACTATAAAAAAAAGAATGTTGAGTTTCTTCTATCGTCTTGCTTATGCTCCCAGTCGAGAGCTTTTTAAAGATATACTAACAGTTTTTCTATGTGAAGGTGGTGATAGAATGAGTGATTTTATTGCTAATTTACCCCCGGAAAAGTATGCACAGGCTTACATAAAATGGAAACGATACGACTCTATGGCTTCTATTGCAGCTAAATTGTTTAACAATCAGATCAAAAATATTGCGGCCTACCGATTCTTGAGTCTATTGACTGGATTAGAGTCTCACTTTTGACTCAAGTTTCACAAAGATACGAAGAGGGTCTAAGATGGAGTACCAATTTGGTCCCCGAGTATGAGAAGAAGCTAAAGCAGAATGTTGATATGTGCCGAACTTGGGTAGTAAGTAAGTCGTCTTCCGCTATGTTCGAAGTCTTTTCAAATCCTGTGGCTGTTGTTAATCTATTGGATTTCAAATATTCTTGCGGATCATGGAAACAATAGTGTTTTCCATGTCCTCACGCTTTAGCCACAATACAATATATTGACCAAGATTCTTTTACCGTAATAGAGCCCTTCTTTACGGTTAAGAATTACAGGGAAAGTTACTCTTTCAGCACACCAGCTATAACGGAAATCGGGGAAGGGTCCAGCGCTAACGATCCTTCGTTTGTTGAAATTCTGCCTCCGAACATTAAGAGACGCTCTTGAAGGCCTAATAAAGGGAAAATCCCATCTAGAGGAGAAATCTCAACCAAGCAGTTGAGGTGTGGCCTTTGTTCGAAATCAGGCCTTAACATAAGGGCTTGTGATGTTCCAGTTTAAGCACAATTTTTTTACAGTTGTTTATTCATCTACACTTTTTTTTATTACAGTAGAGAAATGCTAAGTGTTTTGAGTTGCATGAAATTCGCATCAAGTGTTGCGAATTGTGTACAATATCTTGATATCATGTTACAAACATCTATTAGGTTTCCATGCGAGTTGTGTGAAATTTCACAAGGATGCGGATCGTTAGTAAAATCATATCAAACAACTATCAGTATTTATGCTGAGAATTGTGTTGAGCTCAAACATAATGTTTTTTCAAACAAATATCATGACTCTTATTTGCTTACGATTCGCATGATATGATGCGAATTGCCTTCAACTCTAAAGTATTGCATTTTCAAACAAAATATTACAAAGCGCATGATAAGCTGCGAATTATATTTTCAAACAAATACATGGACTTTTTAATTAACTACGGATCGCATGCTATGCTGCGAATTATGACCGAAACAAATATCAGCACTTCTGGTTGCTTGTATATCGCATTGTTGTTTGGAACCTCTTCCTTTTGTTGTTTGGAACCTCTGTCGTCTGAGATGGAACCTCTGCTGGCTGAGGTTCAGCAGCAACCATTGGAACCTCTACTTGCTGAGGTTCAGCAGCAACCATTGGAACAACTTCCACTGGTTGAGATTCAGCAGAGAAGTAGTCCTTTATGCTTAAATCAAGGACATAGACTGGGCTGTTTGGTGGTGCTGCTTGCATGATCAAGTCATCGCTCTAGTTGGTGGTTAAAGATAACCAGGAGTCACCCAGAGAACCAACTGAACCAGAGTATGTGGTGGTGGTTGTGGGGGTGGAAAATGACATGACTGTTGGAATTTGAAGAGAACAAGAGGTGTTTATTTAAAAATATAGAGTTTGTTTTAAAATTAGCCTCTGGTTACTAGTGTTATTTATAGGGAATAAGGGATTCTGAGCTTATGAGCTGGTGTGGCTATATTAATCATTACATAGCCTCAATGTCCAATCAGCAATTAATGGGCTCTAGACCTCTCATGATTATATTGCTTTTTGCATGCTCAATGCAGTTAACGTTTACCAAGGCATACGCCATAGCCTGTTCGTATTCTTGAACGATAGATTTTTATTTATTTATTTATTTATTTTATACCAGGATTTGATGCGAACTGTTTAGTGATAATTTCGCAGCATGTAGTTTGTTAACAGTTTATACAAGGAGTTTATGCGAACTGTTTGTTAATGAGGTATACCAGGAGTTGATGCGAACTGTTTAGTGATAATTAAGCATCTATCATGTTAGGATGCGGATTGTTTGGTGAGGATCCTTTTTTTAATATATACCAGGGATTTGTGGGAATTGTTTGAATACTAACTAACACAAATATATCAGGTTAGCATGCGAACTGTTTGATAAGAAATATGTCCTACATATATCTGGGAATTGCACATTTCTGAAATATAAAAAAGTCTATGTACACCAAAAAATACTGTGAATGTATGTCCACCAAAAAATTACACTCAATGTATGTACACCAAAAAACCATAATGTCTTACAGAAAATCATCAGTACTTGCATGTGTCTCCGTCGTTTAAGAATAAATCAAACATTACTGCTCTGAAGCCATTGACAATATCTTCATCGTATTTTGTCTGCACATATCCATGTTGGATAATATCTTTGGCGTATTTGCACACAAAAATACCATAGTCCAGGGTGCCATGTTTGTTCTGATATTTTTCTTTCATTTTTCACCTTCCACCTTGTCTTTGAAGGAGGTAGGAATCCTTTATCTAGTAATTAGTTGATCTGGTTATAATAATTAGTGTTAGGAATCAGCACAAAAACTTAAACAATGGTTGTCAAACAATTCGCATCGTGCATTGCGAATTGCTTGACAACCAATCCAACACGTACATGTCAAACAATTCACAGCCTAGGTTGCGAATTGTTTGGTATCCAATCCATTTTGTCTGCAAACAATTCGCAACCTATTTTGCGAAATGTTCATCATCCAAAATATTTCGCATCCAAGGCTGCGAATTCTATTATGGATACGTTGCGAATTGCAACTGATTTGCTCACATTTTGCAGCATATCTTGATCACAGTTTGCAGCATATCTTGATTATGCATAATTTAAAATGTGTTTAAAAATAATTGAATAGTTGGGAATATTACCACCTTGATAGGTGTCCTTGTGGTGTTGTTTATCGCTTTGAGTTTAGGCATCATTGGTTTGTAGTTTGTTACCGACCTGTCGTCGACATCAATGACGAGCAACATCCAATGGTTTATCTGGTCCTTTGTCTCGGTGCATATTGGAATGATAATGATCTTGGGGTTTTCAGGCGCTTTCCTAAAAGCTGCGTCGACTAGATTTGATACATCCCACCCTGATTCCAGATTATGCTGCATTCAAGCGAAAGTACATTACAACGAGAACATGCGATGAACTTTGAAATTTACCTTAACTAAACTTACCGTAATCATGCCCGAAATCATTATGTTGTCATGTAACACTCCTTTAACTTTTTTGCATGGAACTTTGAAGTTTGCTTCTACAAGCATCTTTCAAATCCAAGCGTCCACAACCTATGAAAGGAGTTGTTTATTTATGTTAAATATACAAGACATGTTTGAAACATTAAAAAGATAATTGGTTGACAATTGGATACCTTTACGTCCAGCTCCAGTTCTAAAGGTAGCGTCATCGCATCACTCGCTTGCACTCTAATTCCGTATGTAAATTCGGACGATGGTAAATTTCACACTACTGGATCAGGGGTGTCGTTCTCGTAGGCTTTAAGTAACTGTATTTTGTGGTATTCTCCGACATCGATACGGTCAGTTACTTTTGTTTTCTTTGGCCAACCGCTGTATTTTACTTTTGGCGGTTCCCGTTCTGTTACAATTATCTCTTCATCTTCCTCTGCCACTGGAGGTTTTGTTGGTGTTTGTAGATTAAAATTAGGCTCATCTTTCTCTTTACTTGACTCGAGCTTATTAAATAACAAAAATCAAAAGAGTGTGAGAGTCATTATAATGTTAACAACCCCAAATATTTCGCATGCTAACATGCGGATTGTTTGGTTCTAGCTGAATACATTTCAGGGTATCTATTAGGATAGCATGCGAACTGATCGAGGTTCCACTGAACAGTTCGCATGCTACCCTGATATTTGTTTGTAAAACTTGAAATACATCCACACTATTCTCATGATATGATGCGAAATCATTATAAATAGCCCTTACCACACGTTCAACGACAACCAATGTCGTTGACTTGTTCGGCATAAGATCTGGATTGTGTAGGCAAAAATCATTAAAGCCATCCTCCGACATGTTCTCCAAAGACCGTTGTATTACACAATCGATATATACAGTATCAATTTCATTTAAAAGTGTCTGTGAAATTTGAGTGTAAATACTATCAATAGAAGCATCGGGTAAACCTACTGTGTTATCGTTTGACTCTGAAGCTTGCAGTTGATTTGGTACTGGTACTACAATTTCAGGTTGGCTTAGCAATTCTGACTTTGCGCACACCACCGTTGGTCTTTGAGGTGTATCTCCATATTTGGTATTGTCTTCAAAGGATGGTCATTCTTGGCTGAGTAGTTCTATCTTCTCACATGGATTGACATGTTCCGACTCTTCCGGCGCTATCTCTTGTGTTAGCCTTTCTCTCTTTGCCAAGGCTATTTGTTGATGTTGTTGTTGTTCTTGTTGTTGAACTTGTTGATGTTGTTGTTGATGTTGTTGTTACTGTTGTTGTTGTTGTTGGTGGTGTTGTTGTTGTTTTTGTTGGTGTTGAACTTGTTGTTGGTCTTATTGTTATTCTTGTTGTTGTTTGTGGTGGTGGTGGTGGTGTTGAACTTGTTGTTGTTGCTGTTGTTGGTGTTGTTATCTGTTGGCCTCCTTTTTTATACAAATTCCAAAATAAAAAGGTGAAAGGGTTAAGCATATTATAATCATAGTTGCGAACGATTCGCATGCTGACCTGAGATTTGTTTGATCCATCACAAACAATTTGCATGATAAGCTGCGAATTGTAAAATAACCAACCAACTAGAGTAAAACACAATTCGCAATATACGATGCGAATTGTTTGGACAGGACTGCACAACAGTCCTGATATTTTTTTGATAGCATCATATCATGTAATACATTGTTTGAATATGTATTCAACTAGAAAACCCCGCTGACTGCCTTAAATACATACACTGACTTTGTTTGAATATGTATACAACAGTAAATATTATTATAGAAATATTTTCATCACAACAATAAATAAGATATTTGAATCTTAGTGAACTTTTGATCCACTTTTATCTTCGAGACTGTCTGCGTCTGCCACTTCTTTCTCACGTGAAGTACGAGTTGTTGGTCATTTGGAAGAGACTCGTGTCTTTCTTTCTCCGTTGGAAGACTCATAATTGTGGCTGCCTCCTGTGTAGGAGGAGACTTGTCTGTCTGTCTCTTCGGGGTGTCCGTCTCTGTGGACACCAACAACTCTTCTTGCATCCTTCCAGATGGTACCAGTATGGGTGAATGGTTCCCATCATCATCCCTCTCTTATGGCAGTACTCCATCAGCATCATGCTGATCAGCATCAGGCACAAATGCCTGCAATTCAGTGGATGCTGCTCTATCTGGAAATGCTGGTACCTTCTCAACTTCTGGGCTTCCAATCTGGAAAATTGGCTGAGAGATAGCATTGTGGAGTTGTTTTGCTTCAAGCTCCACTATCTTCCGTTTCAATTCTTCCAGCTGAAAAATTATAGCAAACGTTTTATAAACATATTAAGTGCTAATTATAGCGATTATGTAAGGCTCAATTTCATACTTACTTCTTTGACCTGTTTTTCTATCTTTTTCTCGTACTTGTTCTTGTCGGCGTATGTCTTCAAAAAGCTTTGATTCAGCAACAGTTGCAGACTTCTTTGGAGTAGTCACTCTGCATTTGAGGACAAAATTAAAGGTTGTTTCACTCATACTAGTTCTGCCCTCGTCGTCAGGCTCCTGCCGAGATGTGGCGATCGGTGGTGGTGGAATCGTTGGCTGGGGGAGTCTTGGTGGTGGAATCATTGGCTCGGGGAGTCTTGGTTGTTGGGGTCTGGGTGATATCACCTGATTCGATTCTTTCTGTTTCTGTGATGCTCGTCTCCTTGGTTTTGGGGTTGTGCTTTTCTTCCTCTTTTTTTGTCTTTCTTCCGGTGAAATAGATTCAGCATTTGCATCTCCACTATCTACGGCTCCTCCGAAAGCTTTACTTTCAGCCTCAGTAAGACGTAGTGGACCTTTGAAAACCTACCAACAGAGGCACATGTAAGTAAATAGCTGCAAGCGGTTTGTTTTGAAAGTATGAGGGTGTAGACAGACAGATTGTTTTCTACAAATAGTCTGCATTATATGCTGCGAATTGTGTGAAACTCTATCATTTTAGAGTTGCAAACAACTCGCAAGTTAGCATAATTGTGTGTAAACAATAAGCTGCGAATTGTGTGGAAATAATAAGCTGCGAATTCAGGACGCATCCCAGGCTGCGAAATGTTTGATACATTGTTCTAATATAACACCAAACAAAATGCATGATATGCTGCGAACTGTTTGCAATCCCAATTCAATACCTATATAAAGCTCATACCTAATCATCTTTCAGGCTGGGTATTCTAATAAGCAGCGCCACAGTTGCTACTTGGCACTCTAATCCCAACCATTTGAAAAACCTTGGTGTCGATGTCGGCTTCGCTAGCTCTCGTCCGACTGTTGTGTGCTCCATGAAGAAGGGCTGCATGGGGACAAGTTTTATCATCAAGATGCTCTGTACATAACTAATTTTTATACTGAATAGATCAATCTTACAATTAGAAGGGCGACGCAGCCGATGACTCTATCGGGTTTTTTGATAGCTAAGCAACTCCTAATAGACTGTCGAAGCTTGAACAGTATTGATCCGGACCAGCCGTAATTATTTATTTTGCTGAGGTCTTCAACAAAATAAAGTGTGCTCCAACCCAGGATATCTCCAGATACGAAGTAGAATAGGTTTGAGCATAAAAACAGTATCAACATCCTTGCAACATCTTCCAACTCATGCTCCCCCTTCACTTATGGATTTTTCTATACTTGCCTGTAAAACCCACGACAACATGCTATGTTAGTAAAGTACAGCATCCTGCTTTGTAAGATGAGTCGATTTTACAAGTACCTTTATAATGGTCTTCGTTATTGTTTCAGTATTTGTCTGTCCTACTTTCCTGGCAGTTTTAGCCATGAAGTATTTCTTCATCATCCTCGATTCGTCCTCCTCGCAGTGCACGTATTTGTTATGAAATGCTCCGGTTTTTGTTAACGGTATTTTCTCTGTGTCAAGCTTCATCCCGAATATAACCTTCACATCGTCTGCAGTTAGCTTTACAAACTTTGAGCCAATATGGAAGCCATCTTTATCAACAAAGAACCTCTCGATAAGATAATTAATGAGCGAGTAAAATTTCTTTTTTGGCAGCTCTGCCTCATTACGGATGTCGAAAGCCGTTTTCAAAAGCGTGTAGAAGGGTGTGTTTCTTACAGCTTCAATGTGGGCACGGGTAATACGGTTCTTTTTAAGAAGCTTCAGAAGGCTCACCAACCCTGACCTGTAATAGCTTGGTTTTGTTGTCATACTTCATGTACAAACACAAATCAGTTGGAGTGTTACACACCACGCATCACAAGCTGCAAACTTCCTATCTATCAGTTAAACTGTCACACGATTCGCATGACAAGCTGTGAATTGCCTATCTGTCAGTAGAGTATTTACAAGCAATTCGCAGGCCTCCCTGCGAATTGTATGTAAATATAAGCTGCAAAATGTATGGTATACACATTCAATCAAGCTATGAATTGGTATGAAATATAAACAGATATGAAGTTTCGAATTATTTTACATGCACGTTGTAGGGATCTGGGAAATATCTAAATAACACCAAAATCAACAATCAACTACCTAATGCACATCTAACATACATCACAGTTCTCATGAAAGTATTAACATTACATGCAACCAAACTTCTATCCTGCGTTCGACGATAAACCCAGAAACTGACCAACTATCGTCACTAAATACTTTATTCTGGTATAAAAAGCAACGTCGATCGTGAAATAACAGAAAATAGTGGTTCGAAGTCATCAAAAACGCAAACATAAAAAAATAAACCTTCCACGATAATGCTTACCTGGTTACTTCTAAACACTGTAGTATTCACCGGCCGGAGACGACTAGACGGCAAGTTGTCGAACAAGAGTTCGTTACTCGTTGGACAGAGTAAAAGACGGTGACCGGTCCAATTACGTTGAAGGTGCGAGCGACGATTGATTTCACAGTGAAGCTGTAGGGGTTTCTGGTTGGAGAGAGAGTATCACAAAGTCGAACGGTTTCTGGTGGTTTCTAAAATTAGACGTGTTTGGGTTTGTTTAGGGTGATGGAAATTGGAAAAAAAGTGAGTTTGAAGTGAAAAATGGGTATATATAATCGGGGTAACTTTGTCCAATTTTTTACTCGAGGTACAAAATAACACTATCCAAAATTTGGGTACTACCGGGTAATTAAATACTTGAACGGGTATTTACTAATATTTTTCTCTTATAATTTTATAGTATTATAACTTATATGATTATGATTTTATTATTTACATTTTGATACTTATTATTATGATTTGGTTATAAATATTACTAAGTATTTTGTATTTTATAAATCAAAATTATAGGTTAAGTTATGATTTTAAAATATTATAATGTATATGATTATAATTTTATTATTACAATTTGGTTATTAATATTACTAAGTGTTGTAATTATTTTATAAATCAATACGGATTTGGTTACAAAAATTACAAATATAGTTATTATTTTATAAACCGAAATCATATCTTATAAAGTTAAAATTTTATAAGGTATATTGTTATAATCTTATTAGTATATTACGATTATTATTATTATGATTTCGTTATAAATATTACAAATGTTGTAATAATTTTATAAATCAAAATCATACTTTATAATATTTTAAGGTATATGGTTATAATTTTATTATTACATTATTAATTATTATTATTATTATTATTATTATTATTATTATTATTATTTGGTTATAATTTTATTATTACATTATGATTATTATTATTATTATTTGGTTATAAATATTACAAGTATTTTTTATTTTGATAGTATTAAGTAGTACAATTGTTGTTATTAAAATGAAAGGTAAATAGGTTTTTTTATTTAATTTTTTATTTATTAAGTCGATAAATTATACAAAATTATTAATTCAGCTAGTATAATGTTACCAATATATTATTTTATCGTGTTTATCGAATAAAACTAATATAAAAAAAAAACACTAACTATATTTTGAAATTAGAACTAAACTTCCTATAAACGTTATTGAATGCTTTTATAGAAGTTGTAGAAGAAGTAGAGACATTTATAATGGTAGTGAGAAGTTATGATTTCGGAAACTAATGTTCTCGTGGGTTCCTTTGTTTATAGATATTAGCCAGAAGGTGAGGTAGAGGAAGAATATACACTTCTAAAGAAAAATGTCAAACGTTATTGTTGTTGGGAATTGAATAGTCGATGGTGGATCGAGGAGAGGGGTTATAGTTAGGAGAGAAGACTAATGTGAGGCCAATTGTCATGAAAACAAAACTGATCGATTGTATCAAGACAAAAGATATAGGTAGTAGAGGAGAGGATGAGCTCTAGGGTTGGGGCTGATAATCCACAAAGAGGTGTGTCACATGGCAAGCTTGCCAAAATATTTGGGACTTGACTTGGAGGCCTAAAGGCTTCAAAATCCATTCTAAACTTGTAAATGTAATGGGCTCGTCTATTGCATCTGTAGTTTGTAAGTGTATTATTGTAGGTGTTTCAACTAGTACAACTATTTCGCCTGAGATGCAAGAGAAAAGGCAGATTGGTGTATAAGCAGAAATGGTCATTCCTCATCTTGAAGTGACTGTGATGGAAAGTTATGTTGTTAAGTTATCGCTCTTTTATTTGAAGCTACAAATCTGCCAACCATACTAAAAGTAGGGTAGTCAGGTTTGCTGTCATTATAGAGGAGCTGGAATTCACAGAAGCAGAGCTAACTATGATTAATGAAGTTCATCTTGTCCTTACGAGAGGGGTTGTTATTGTGGAATAAGATCTTCATCCAGTAGGTCAGGTTCCAATATGCGAAGGGAAAGGCAAAGTTGCAGTGGAAGAGGTGAGTCTAAAGTTAAATTTTAAGGTTATAAGGAAGAAGGAGAGCGGTGCGGCTGAGGATGAAATTGCGCGTAAGAAACGTAGTAAGACTGTTGGCTAGGGGTCCTTTGAAGCAAAGAACGACAAAACTATTGACAGTGGTGTGGAGACGACCAACGAGGAAGCTGAGCAGGAGGCTACAGTTATCTTTATTGTCATGCTGAAGGTTACAAATTTTACGCAAGAGCTTAATCAGGGTCCGACGACTCCGACCAATGTAGTGGTGACTGAAAATCCCAAGGCCTTAAAGCATGTTGTTAATCTAACCATTGAGCTGAATTTGGCCAATCAAATGGTTGATAATACTGGGAAGTCTAGATTTGAAGGTGCTGCAAACCTGGATCTTGATGAGACGCAGCTGATTATATATTTTCTTCGTCTGGAGGCATTGAGGAACTTATTATAGGTTATTTCACCCTCCAAGTTATGAAAAATTATGTTCACGTTTGGGGGCAAACCTAAGGTTCCAAATGTGATAACGTTTGAGGCGGAGATCATTGGACCGTATGGATCACAAGTCAGGGTCTTGGAACAAATTCTTGAGGTTGTGATCTAGTTTGTTGCTTCAGCCGATGAGAAGAAGATACCCAACCATTTGTCGCTTGTGGATTCAGCGAAGAGACATATGGACTTTGGTGTTGATGTATATTTACACTTCAATTGTTTAACTATTGTTCGTATTTGTGGCTTTATATTTATGATTTTGTTTTGTATACGCTCTTCAATATTTTGACTATCTTGTATTAGGTATGGGCTTTCGGTTCGGTTCGGTTCTTTCGGTTCTCGGTTCTTCAAAACTAGTACCCATTTAGGAACTAAATAAATTTCGGTTCGGTTCGGTTCGGTTCTTCTTAATTCGGTTTGATATGGGTACTTAACTCGGTTCCAATCGGGTAGTTTTGGATACTTTAAATGCTTTGCATATCAACATATATAAAACTCTTTTTACACTTTAAAAATATAAAACTATCTTAGATGGTAAGAAAAAAATACTAAATATAAGAAATATTCAAAATTAATATATTTAAAAATAATATTAGTAATATAAAGAAACTGGAGAGATGATATCAAGTTTATTAAATTATATAAAGGTTGATATTTTATTATTTTGTTTATACGCATAATAGTTTGTAAATATGTCATCACTTTGAATAAAGTATATTGTCATTTATTAAAGAGAACATAATTAGAGATTAATGATAAAGACAAATTTAGAGGAATCTAACTTTGAAAAAGAAAATATATTTTCAAAAAAAATCAAAATTAAGGGTTAATACATAGGTTCGGTTCCTAACGGGTACCCACGGTTCTTCGGTTCGGTTCGGTTCGGTTCCGAGAACCGTGGGTAATTGAAAACTGGAACCATTCAGGTATTATGAAAGAACCAAATCTATTTCGGTTTGGTTCTTTCGGTTCGGTTCGGTTCAGTTCTTTCGGTTCCGGTTAAAATGCTCATGCCCACCTTGTATCATGTCTCCTGTAATTATACAAATTTCGGGGATGATCTTTGTGATAAAGGATTTTTCTTCCTTATAATATTGTCAAAGAAATAAAATTAAAAATGATAAAAAAAAAATCTTATTAATAATCAATAACACATTTTTTTATAATGATTATACTTTTTATTTATATCTACTCATTTCTAAGTTATAACGATGGATCACAGGTGTATCTTATGACACATGTTAGACATCTATTATAAAATATTACTATTTTACCCTTTAACTACAATGGTCTTTTAGTAATATATTACATGTTTTCAAACTTATTTTTAAATTCTAAGTTTTTTATATTTTCATTTAAAATATTATAACGTCGGTCATGATATTTTCACCTTGCTATATTACAAATATTTTATTACCGACGTCTTTAACTAATTCTTTTGTCGATGTGTATGTCCCCATAATGATCAACTTTGTCGAGACTAGACGATACTAGTCTTGAAGTTTTAAACTGGAGTCTGGATCTTTACCTTTTCCAGAATTAAGGAATAACACCTAAGTAGCATATAACTTTATCATGACTCTTGTAATCTTTCAAAAATATACATAGATTTTTAAGAAATAACAGTGATACAAAAAAATTAAAATTCATATGATATTAATCTTTAATATAGATTTCTAAATATTATTATATTATGTATTTCAAAATTGCATACGATATATTTTGCTGATAATATTTTCAATAGTATACCCTTATGTAATCAAACATTTTTTTAAATGATTTGAAAAATATCTTTATTTTAGTAAAAAACAATTATCATATATATATATATATATATTCTAAAGGTATAAATATAATCATTATTCATTCATTATATTTTTTATCTAACCATGTGGAACTATTGGTGGTTATAATTTCTCATTAGTTCCAAATATACACATAAGTTTTACAAATTTATTATTAAAATTCAATTATTGAAATTCAATTTTTAATTTTAATAAAACAACATTAGCACCGGTTATACTCCATAAACTTTAATCAACTTATAATTAATAAAAACAAATGACATCCTACCAATGAACTTTTGATTTTTTACTTCTAAACCTATTGTTATGGTATCTTAGTCGCCCATCTTATTTTATATCAATGGTCATCATTTACTGTTTTACACTATATAATCAATAATTTATTTTTCATTTTCAATACTCACAATTTTTCTCTCCAATTTCTTTCTCTCGACTTTCATTTTATTTAACCAATAATTACCCACTTTCATTATACTTTTTTTTATTTAAGGTAATTAATTTCATTCTTGATTCTTTTTTAAAGTAAATTTGATTGCGTAAATTTTGTTAGATTACTTATAAACTTTACTTTCCACACCATTATTTATTTTTACATCTTTTATTATTTATCTATTAAATAGAATATTAATAACTATAAAACAACTTATGATAATACTCATCAAGTACTTTGAAATAATCATCGGAGAAATTAATTCATAGTAAAACCAATGTTGTTCCTTTCGTTGTAAATCTTACATCGAATATTTTATTCTGATAAACTATTATACTTTGTTGTATTTATATTTCGATTATTCAAATGGTCTCATATTTCATATGGATATTATTATTTTAACAAAAATAATTATTTTCCTATTTTTGTTAATGTGAAAAATTCATAATATATATATATTATTAGATTTGTTCGTCCTTTCAAAATATGAAATATTTCTCATCAGTAAAAATTCCATTATGATCCTTAATCTTATTAATCAGAAAAAAAAAATTATGATCTTGTAGTTTAATAGATCCAATTAATGAAATTTTTTATATAGGAGAAGATTATACCGACATCTTAAAATATATTTTTGGGGAAAATCTGAATGGGATACAAAAAATGGTATTCAATCAAAAATATATTGCTAATACAAATAAAAAATAAAAATCTTTCAACACAAAAATAATTAAACAATTTTCTGATCAAATTTTGAAAACATAATGCACTTTTACCCCACATTGATTCTTCTAAAAATATAGAACTAATTAAAAGAACTCGACATAATCTTATCAAATAACAATACTCTTCTCAACAAAACAATAACTTAATAGTTATCTGAAACTCTTCTTCTTATTGGTTTTAATAATCCTCTTACTGTTATTGAGCATCATAAATATTTAATGTAATTATTTTATCTACTATCTTTCCATTTTATTTACTAGTTACTGAATTTTTAATTATGAATCACCTTCGCATAGGACTCATCAATATTGAAATTTGAATTATTTTACAAAATTCTTTACAAAGCTTACTCAATTTTATTCTACTTTCTGGTACACAATTTTCTCCTAATAATTTAAAAAATTTGAATAAATAGGTAATACCACCTCTTCATTTTGAAGAAACATCGTCAAAACTTCAAAAACAATAGTTAGTTTTACTGTCTAATCAAGTGACTGTGTTGGGGAAGTGAACTTAGCAGCATCGGTTAGGAAAGATAAAACATCAAAAACCATGACCACTTTGTTCATGATTGTTAATGCTCTAAGTTCTTGCAATTTTTATTTTAAGGCTACCTTGGTTACACATAATGGAGGCACTATATTCATCTTATCATCAATGTATCAAGTATGTGACTAAAAGAAAAGTAGTAGTAAGTCGGGGAGTCAACGGGTAGCTAGATATTGTTATTATTTGTCTCTTACTCTTGAAAATGTGGTATCTTAATAATGTTGATGGTGTTCAAAGGATGCGAAGATAGAAAAATATTATAAAACCCTAACATGAATAAAAGTGAAAGTTGAAAGAAACTTTTAGGTTTTGAAAACAATATATTTACGTCAATGGGATTTTGAATTAATGATGGTAAAGTTAGTATTATTTTAGTGTTTGTAATGAATATTGTTATCAAACAATAAATATTTTTTTCAAGAAAAATTGTGAAATATTTTTGTTTGAAAAGGAAAAAATTGTACAAATTAGTGTGCAAATAAGTATCAAAAATGAAAAATGAAGAATGGTAGTCGTTTTTATCAAATAACATGGTCTTGTCCTAGGATGCTTTATAACATTGAATATTATGTCTCTGAATTGCAAGAGATATTATCTTTATGGAATTTTGTTATTGAAGAAAGTGTATCGTTATGTAAGAATGATTTTTTGAATTTTGAATTTTTGTTGATTTTAAAATATTGTGAAATATTTGTGTTTGAAGATGGAAATTTTGTACAAATTAGTGTGCAAATAAGTATCAAAAATGAAAAATGAAGAATGCTAGTTGTTTTTATCAAATAACATGGTATTGTCCTCGGATGCGTTATAACATTGAATATTATGTCTGTAAATTGCAAGAGGCATTATCTTTATGGAAATTTGTTATTGAAGAAAGTGTATCGTTATGTAAGAATAATTTTTTGATTTTTTTTTGTTGATTTTAAAGGATTGGTTGTTGACTTTATTAGAATAATTTTTTGTTTGCGGTAATTGTTGATGAAAATGTGCATAATATAGTTGTTGTTAAACATTTTGTTGGTATTAGAATTGTGTTGATGTTTATAATTGAGAGACGTTGAAGTATGTTTGCGTATTAGACTTTATGTCATATTAATAGCATAATTATTGAGAATTGGATGAGATATTATGTTGTTAAAGAAAATATAAAGTCTTACATGAAACTTAATGAACAAATGTTCAGGTTGGTCGTTATTAATTTTATTTAAGAAATTATATGTACAATAAGAAATTTAACTGAAATTAGTAATAATAATTTAATAATATAACAATAAGTGAATATGGTTATAAACCAAGTCTAGCAGAAAAACGTAAAAGACTCCGTTGAGATTGTAAAGGTCGTATTGTAAAGGTCTTAAGGTGTGAACGTGGTTATAAGTCAAACCTAGATGATAAAGCATAAATGACCTTACACCCTTAATAAATCAAATATGGTTAGAAGTTAATTCAATCTGAAAAGAGTAAAAGACCATACTATTTTTTAAATAAATAAGGAGGATATAATAAAGAATTAGCAACAACAAAGTCGATTGAATATTCAAAAGTATTACAAAAATAATGAGTCTAAGTTATTTATGAGTATGTGATAAGAATATAGTTGTGTATATGTGTATTTTTTTATTATGAAAAATATCATACTATATACAAATTTAACGGTAAAAGATTGATTTTCTATAAAAACAATTATATAAGTATGTAAAGGTGAAATATACAATAGAATTTATAATACTGAAATTAATAACCAAAAAATAATAATAAATAAGAGATTATAAGAAAAAATATAATGTTAGCCGATAGGAAGTTCAAAATAGATTTAAAAATAATAAGATGAAATATCGTAAAATAGTTAATCAAAATTGATAAGGAAATAGATCTTCGAGGACTAAAGTGTAAATGAATAAAACATGTTATGACATGTTATATAATCATAAAAAAGAATGAAAGCTTTACGTTTTAGTGAGGGACTAATATCCCATTAGACCCTTTTTGTATCTGTTTCAGTTAAAGCTAAGTCTTTGCGCCTCTATATAAATGTCAAGGGTGATCTAATAAAGCTCTCTGAATTTTGAGATAAATCATTCTTGTTACTTGACTTGCTCTCTCTAAAATATACTTCTCTCTATACATTCTTTACTTCTCCCAGTCTTACTTATTGAATTCAGATAATAACATACCAAATTGGCAACTCCGCTGGGGACTGATCATTGATTAGTGCATAGATCACTTGTTCAAATTTTCTCTTTTCTTCCCTTTCGAATCTTTGAAAACAACTTCCAACTTGACGATGAATCCAAGTGAGAACGATCCATTAATTTGAGCAGATGTTGAAACATTGAAAAAATATTTGCAAGGGGTTAATAATAGGCAAGAAGAATCTGTTCCGGTTCGAAAAACTCAACCGGGCATAAAAGTGTGAATAAATCAACTGTTGAATAAAATTACAGATCTGAAAGAGGAATACGACAAGAGAGAGCAGGAAATTCAGTCAGATAGACTGAGATCAGAAGTAAGACAAGTGGATGAGAAAAATGACGCTAGCGAAGGAAATATAAGTAAACAGAAAAAAGCACGATTTGAATCTTCTAAAGAGAGTTACACTTCTCGAAAAGACAAAAAAAAAATAAAGGTATGTCATCCAGTTACGAAGAGATCGAAAGTTCAAGATCTAATTTTAAAATATTTCGAGGATCTTCAAAAGAAGAAAAATATCAACCTCAAAAATCTCGAAAATAATACAAAGCTAGGAGGGATAGTGTGCCTTGAGGCTTGAGGGAAGCTAAATGGTGCGAAGGAAATACATTGAATCAATACAATGTTGTAGATGATCAAAATTTATACTCTATAATGGGAATTGGAGATGACAATCAATATGTTTAAGGTGTTGACTGGAGAAATTCTTCATTGATAGCTGAGATAAGATCTATCTCTCTTCCGAAGCGCTTTGATATTTCAAAGGCTGAAAAATTCGATAGGATGCAAGACCCTGATGATCACATCGAGCAGTTCAAAAATTACATGATGAATTTCGAGGACGATGACAGTCTGGTGTGTCGTGCTTTCTCTCAAACATTTAAGAGAACAGTTTTAAAGTGGTACAATAGAATTCTGAGGGGGTAAATTTCAAATATTAGAGATTGTTACACTGATTTCCGAAGACAATTTTTTAGAGCAAAGAAATGCGAGAAAATGGAGATACGATAATTCAATGTAAGCAAGAAATGGGAGAAAAATTGAAAGATTATACTAAGCGGTTTGTCTTAACCAATGCGGGTTTAGATAATTGTGAGGAATTGCTAGCAATGACAGTCTTTTGACAAGGATTGTTACCAGGGGATCTGGAAAACGAAATAACAAAGCGAAGAGCTTTGAATTTTAGAGCATTGATGGCTCAAGTAGAAGACCAAAATCAAGGTAGAAGAGTCGACCAGAGTTCACGGAGTAGTTGGGACTGGTTAAAATAATTTCGGACAAGTGCCAAACAATCAGGGGTAATCGTCAAATTATGCCCAACTGGCACGTCCGAGGAACAACAACTTACCTTATCGAACTAGGGGATATTCAAACCAAGCATCATGGTACCAATTTCGTAGGTCGAGGCCTAACCAATGAATAAGGCCTGAGTATTATATCGATCTAACTGAGAGTGTTGCTACAATATTTGAGAAAGCTAAGGGGTATGTGAATTTCAAGAATCATGCCCTGATAAATAGGACAAGGGAGGAGCGAAATAACACGTTTTGCAAGTATCATAACGATATCGGTCATGATACTGCATACTGTATTGCATTTAAAAATAAAGTACATACTTTGATTGAAAATGGGAAGTTGTTGGCTTATGTGAAAGGGCAGAGTAGTGCGTCAAAAATAATCCTATCGCATCAATTTCACAAGCAACGAATCCAAATACAGAGGCTAAAAATTTGATGATTTTGGATTCAAAGGTTGAAACTTTTGCTGCAACATCAGAATATTTAGATGCAGATCCAGATCGATTAATTTTAATAACGGTAGATGAACCAATGAGGCAAGGCCACGTTCGAAGCCTTTGTGAGTATTTTAAGTCATTTGAGGAACTAGTGACGCAAGGACACATTCGAATTCTTTGTAAGTCCTTGGAAATTTTTGGGGGCGATACTATGACTGGTAATACTGACAGTTCTAGGAAAATGCATGTCGTGAGTCTAGCTACTCAGATGGAGGGAAATATATCTACTTATTTGTATGGTAAGAGAGATATTCTCTTTATTCTTTTTGATAAAGATGATTTAACAGGAACTACAGGACCACATCAGGATGCAGTGGTTATTAGAGCAGAGGTTGCTTGTGTCAAAATCCGACACGTGCTGATAGACACATGGAGCTCTGCAAATGTTCTTTTCAAGACAATTTATGATAGAATGCGCAACCCATCTCGGATTTCCCAACCATAACGTACTATCATTGGTTTTACTGGAGTGACTGCGCAAGTAATTGGGGAATTTGAGTGAGAGGTGAATCTGGGAAAGGGACATTTTAGAAAGAAGGTCCAGGTGCTTTTTATGGTGGTGGGCTGTCCAACAAGATACAATGCCATTTTTGGAAGATCTTAGCTATCGAGGATATATGGAGTTATGTCAACATTCCATCAATTCTTTAAGTATGTCATCGGAGATCGAGTGGGGGTCGTCTGAAGTGATCAAAAGGTTGTTACAGAGTATTATGCCACTGTTTTTCAGAACCGAGGATCTAACACTACTGATAAAATGGATGAATAGATACCAAAGCGGTCGACCTCGGACCTCGAGGAGGGGGTTGACGATCCGAGGAAAATCCCAACTTTATTGACAGTATGTGAAGAAATAGAGGAATATTTCTTTCCTGATTGAAGAGTACCTCGGACCCATTTCCGTTCCTCGAATAGACCAGTTGATTGATTCCACTTTGGAAAATAAAATATTGACCTTTAAGGATGCTTTTGCAGGGTATAATCAAATTCAGATGGATCCAAAGGATCAAGAGAGTAATGCCTTCATCACGGACCGAGGCTTGCATTGTCACATGGTTATGCCTTTTGGATTAAAGAATGCTGGAGCTATATATCAGAGATTAATAAATAAAGCATTCTCCTCTCAGATCGGAAGAAACATGAAGGTGTATATCGATGAATGGTGGTTCAAATCTTAAAAGATGATTCACACTTGGAAGATTTGGAGGAGTTTTTTTTTAAAATTTAAGATCAATAAGGCTAAACTTGAATCCATAAAAGTGTACCTTTGGAGTTCGATCAGGAAAGTTTTTGGGTTATGTTATTAGCGAAAAAAGAATATAAGCAGGCCTAGAAAAATTAAAAGTTGTAGTATCAATGAAATCTCCTCGAACTATCAAGAAAGTGGCTACTAGAAAAATGTGCTCCTACTTTCAAGCTCACGCCACTGGGGTTCGAACATCATATGTAATCAAAATATTTTCTCAACTCCCAGATATTTCTTGAAGGATGACTAAGTGGTCATTTGAATTTGGATATTTTGACATCACCTTTTCACCTCGAACGACGATCAAGGCCCAAGATTTGGCATATTTTCTTGTTGAATTCCATTCAAGCAGATCTGATGAAGAAGTAAATAAGAATGTTCTGCCAACCAATTCGATGTGGATAGTTCGAACTGATGGGGGTTTTAGAATTTTATGATACAGCATTGGGGTTCAACTGATTAATCCATCTGGAGAAATGATGCTTCAATCTATTAAATTTGGCTTTCACGCATCGAATAACGAAGTTGCATTGGCTGGTTTGAGGCTTGTAAGAATCTGTGGTGCAACTTCGGTGCGATTGGAAACAGATTCTCAACTAGTACCAAATCAAGTAGTTGGTGTTTCCAAAGCTAGAAAGGATCATTTGATTATGTATCTTCGAGAGGTTTGAAATATGACTCGTATGTTTGATCACGTTACTTGTAGATCCTATAAGCGGAGGAAATAATACAGTTGTTAATTTCTTGGCAACCGTTCCATACAAAGAAGAATATCATTGTATTTTATTACAGAAGCGCCCATCGATTCTAACCCATTCAGAGCAATGTGAGCAACATTGAGGAGATATTTGTTACTCCAGATACAATCCTAGAAGATTGTAGAACTGATATTTTGGATTTCTTGATTAGAGGAGCGTTGCCTGAATATAGGAAATTGGCTAAGAAGTTGTGAGGTAAAGCATTTGTCTATATAGTTTTAGATAGGATTTTGTACAAGAAGGCATTGAGTAGCCATTATTGTGATTCTTGAGCAAGAAAGAATCTCAGGAAATTTCATGAGAATTACATGATGGAGAGGGTTCAACATATTGCGGATTCAAGGCATTGACTCGTCGAGTTTTGCTGGCATGATATTATTGGCTTACAATAATGAACGATGCAAAAAATCTAGTTCGAAGTTGTAATACTTGTCAACAGTTTGCAAACTCGATTCATAAATTAGCACTTCACTCATGTCTATTTCCAAAGCCATTCCATTTGACAGATGGATAATAGACTTGGTGGGACTTTTTCTGCTAACTTCTAGAGGACGACAAATGATTATTGTTGCAGTGAATTATTTTACGAAGTGGGCAGAAGCGGAACCATTGTCTGGAACAAAATCCAAGGATGTGATTAAGTTCATTGTAAACAATATTTGTAGTCGTTTTGGAGTACCTCGAAAAATTATTTAGACAACGGCCCTCAATTTAATAACAAAGAAATGGTTTCTTTATGTGCTTCGAAGGCGATAAAGCAATATTTTTCTACACCATTTCATCCCCAATAAAATGGTCAAGTAGAGGTGACAACAGATCCATTTTAGAAGGTTTGAAAAATAATTTGACAGGGGCTGCAAGAAAATGGCCTAATTATGTGCATGAGGTGCTATGGGCTTATCGAACAACCCCTAGGAAAGCTACTAAAGAAACTATTTTTTCCTTGGCATATAGGATGAATGTTGTTAGTCCTACAGAATCCACAATGCCTTCTTTTAGAATAGATCATTATTCCGAAGACCTGACTGACGAAGCAAAATGAGAAAGTTTGGATTTGATTGAAGAAAAAAAAGTTCGAGCTTACCTGAATAGGATTCATTATCAAACCCATATAAGGAGTAAATATAATTCGAGGGTTAAAAGGAGGGATTTCAAGGTGGGTGATACATTTTTAAGAAATGTATTCCTCCATACTAAGGAAAAGAGCCTCGGTAAGATGGACTCGAATTGGGAATTTCCTTATATGGTTGTTGAAAAGATAAAGCCATGTTTTTATCGCCTTTGTGAAAATCAGAGGAGGATGCATCAACATCTTTGGAATATATAGCATCTAAAATTGTATTAGGAATGATTGTGTTGTATTTTAAAATTATTTACTTTGACTAATTAGCACATTATTGCCTACCTTGTTGGCCAAGCAAGGTTTTAATGAGGTGTTATGTAAATATTTGAAGCTTTCAATAAAAATGCATTTTTTTGCCAATGGTTGTTTACAAATGTTTTTTTAAACTATTTTGGTAACTAGTCAAAGACAGATCGCCTTTGAGGTTGACCAAGATGGTAACTAACCAATGGTTGAGTACACTTTTCGAAGAAACAACCATATTCGAAGTGCTACGCTCTCTAAACGCACTGTAATATTTGAAGTACGACATTTTTTAAGCGCACGGTAATATTCGAAGTGCTACATTCTCTAAACGCACTATTGTATTCGAAGTGTTGCGTTCTTTAAACGTACTACAATATTCGAGGTGTTTGCACAATATTATCCAAAATATCATATTATATAAGTACTTTGTTTATATTCAAGGTGTTAGTATTTTTTAAATATACCAATGAAGTTAAATGAGTATTTCCACCTCGGATTTGTTTTATAAAGATTATAATATAACTAATATTTTGAGGAAAAGATAACTTATGAAAATAAAGGATAAACAAAGCTTTTCTGCATTCAATTAGACTCGATGAGAACAAAGTAATTTCTTAAATTCCAAGTAAAAAATAATATATCGAAAGCAAAATATTAAATTGATTGAATCACGGGCAAAAAATAAGATAACATAATTACTCATCTTCGGAGCTTTCTTTAGAAGGTTCCTTTTAATCAGAAGCATTTTCCTCTGATTATGCTTCTTCAAATGAAGAGTTAGGAACAGGGTCAAAATCTTTGTTAGGGAGGCTTTTGATGAGAATTTGCTCTCAAAAGATGGAGAGAATCTTTTTCTCTTCATCGAAATGAGCATTGAGAGCAGTTATGTCATCTGTCAAACTTTTTATCTGCCTCACTTTTGTTAAGTGAAAATTGAAGACCATTGGATTTTTGCTTCTCTGTAGCTAATTCTTCAGAATGCTTAGATTTGAGTTGATTTTTTTCATTCTGATGATAAGTGTTGAGATCTTCCTTTTATTTTTGATGCACATCTCTAAGGTGATTCTTGAGATAGATGAGTCTTTTAAGAAATTCAGATTTGTCCATTTGAAATCCATGAAACTGCTTTTCCACGAGGCCACCAAAGATGTTTCTCATGCTTTTTTCAGCATCAACAGCTTTCTTGTAGCGAACCATCTATTTTTCCATGTGTTCTAATTGACTTCGAGAGGATTCGATTTCTTGGTTTAATTTTTGTGTTGCAACATCAAGATTGACAAAAGGTTGAAGAACAACTGAAACTTCTTTGGATAGCTCCTCAGGAAGGATGGTTATTGGGCTAAGACAAGGTAGGAGAGAAAGGGAGGTTGTAGAAAAAGGGACTTCAGAAGATACCACTTCAAAAATAGCAGGAGCAGGTCTTTTACCAAGATTATGCAGTTGATCTTGAACTTCCGGAACAATTGGATCTTCATGTCCAACAAGCTCTTGAGATTGATCAAAGTTGATAAAGCTATCAGGATTAAAGTGGGCATCACCTCGATCATTGTCTGAAACAGTTTCCCCTTGTTGAGTGCCACCATCATCATCACCAGCTTTATTTTATTTTTGTTGACCTTGCTGACTCTCCACAACCACAATTTCGTCACCATCGGGCAGCACCTCTTCGACCGTTGGCACAACTTTTTTTCCCTTTCTTTTGAGGATTCGGTTAAGTTGTGCCTTTCTTTTTTGATGGGGTGGTTATTTTCTTATTTTTTTAGCAGGCTCGCCTTTTACTCCTTCTTCAATATTGGGTACGTTACTTTCTGTTGTTCTTCTCTTCAAACTCTTTGGCATCAGATTTACTAAAGGGCTAACACCAGATGTCCTAGCTGCCTTTTTATTTTTTTTATTTTCTTCTTTTGGGGAAGGTGATTATCCGATCTATTTCGAACAGGAAGAAATACTTAGCAGTCAGGATGCACTAACCTTTTGACAGCATACAAAGGGTTAGGTGGCTCTATTAGATTTTCAGGGAGAGGAACTCCCAAGTTGATTCTCCACAGATGGTTTTCAGGAAAGTTGATAGGTTGGAAGGCTGTGTGAAATGCGTTGCTTCATTCGTTTTCAGCCCAGGCTGCAAGTTTGATGAAAGTCTCTTTGGCATCTTTTTTACGGAGCTTGTAACGCCTTGAAATTTCTAAAACACAAAAATTTGATAAGAACTAAGGAGAAAATCAGTTGGAGTTATTATTCAACGTACTAGAATAAAAAGACTTACGATTACTCCTCTAGACAAGGTTCAACTTTGATTGGTAGGCTTCGGAAATTTCTTTACCATTCTCCCAAACTCCTGATACGAAGACAAATTTTTGTTTCCAAAAAATTTATGCCTCCAACAAGTCATCGATAATATTTAAATCGTCATCGAGTGTCAGATAATAAAATGGAAGTACCGATCCCTTCGACAATTTGGTCAAGAAAATGAAGTCTTGGATGCATAGGAGAATTTTGGCCAGTCGAGAAGCCATGATCACAGAGATTAAAGTGAACCACTGATTTGGTGTCACCTTGAGTTGGGCACAGATCCAGAATCTCGAAGTACTTAACTATCATGGGGTCTAGTGGAAATTGAAGACCCCAATTGATGATCTCTGGGTAAACCATCAGTTTATTCTTTTTGCAATCCAAAGGGGTTTCCCATTCTTTGGGTAGACGAATTATAATGTTATCTCCTATTCCTTATTCCATTTTTAGATCGTTGCTTGGCTTTTTGGTAATATGTATAAGAAATATTTTTTAAAGCCAAGATATAGTGTGCTTCGAGAGGCTTTAAATTTTCACCAATTGATGCAAGCAGCTCGTCGGATATCGTCACGGGATATTCATTTCTTCTTGCTTTACGAGTTTTTGATTTTGAAACATTTTTCATTACTTCACTCTTTAGTTCTTTCGAATCTTCTTCTTCTGTTTCAGCTTCGTTATTTGAATGGGTGGCTTTAGAATCTATTTCTTCTTCAGATGCCTCATCCACCAGTTAAGGCGGGTTACTTGAGGGATTTTGTTAAGACGTTGTTGTTGTCTTAACAATATCCCTCACGGAAGGATAAGTGATTGATCTCTTCAAAGCAACATCAGTATTTGAAGCGACATCCACATAGTCACCCATGGCTATGAAAGTTTTTCTTTTTGGAGTTTGAGGAGGCTGAGTTTTTGTTTCCCTGCGCAATGGACAAGGGGGCTCACGATTGATTGAAGAAGGAGTCTCTTCGGATTTCTTTGAAGAATATTTAGTTACGTCACGATTGATTCGAGGTGATGATCGAGTAAGAGAAGGCAAGACTCAGGGTGTTTTTGGTGTTCGAGTTTTTGATGACTGACTTCCTTCTGGAAGAGGAGAAGGTGAAAAGACAGGAGTTTTGGTAGGATCGAAGTTACCGTAAGATATTGTCTTTGTAGACAAACCACGAGGAGTGTTGCTTATTAGTCCAGTTGCTTTGTATTCATCTGCTCTTTTTCTTATACAATTGTATGATCTGAAGACTTTGTTATGTGATTTTGGGGAGCTAGGTTTTTCGGGAAATTCTGGCTTTGGATCTTCTAGATTTTTTATGCTTTCTCATAAACCATTTGAAGATTGAACGAAAAAATTAAGTTTTACGGTAAAGGTAGTTAACAGATTGGAGAAGCAGTTGAAAGTAGCCAAAGGTTTTTTAATTTCTTCAGTGTTTCTCTCAATAAATTATGTTTATGAATCAAACAATGGTTCGCAGAAGTATTTATAGGAAGAGAAAAGAAGTATTGAGAAATTGAAGAGATAGAGAGTAATTGGATAGAATTTGAAACGGTTATGTAGATAAAGATTTAACATCTGTCATACGATAGGTCTAGTGGCAGACCTAGTTCCTAGGGCATCATCATGTGTCTAGAGGTAGACCTGGCATCTAGAGTGTCATCATTTATTCAGTCTAAGCTTTGAATCATGAAGACTGAAAAAATGGAAATGGTTTCGTATTCAATAATTCGAGGCACTAAATTTGAAATATGAAAACAGCAAGTTTGAAATAATTCGAATTATGGATAAAGTGGGTTTTCTTCACCTCCAAACTTTTGAAACTATTTAGTTCTTATTCATTTACTTTCATAAGAACTAAGGGGTCTACTGATAAGGAAATAGAACTTTGAGGACTAAAATGTAAAGGAATAAAACGTGTTATGACATATTGTATAATCATATGAGAGAATTAAAGCTTTACGTTTTAGTGAGGGACTAATATGCAATTAGACCTTTTTTGTAACCGTTTCAGGTAAACCTAAGTCTCTGCGCCTATGTATAAAGGTCAAGGCTGATCTAATAAAGCTCTCTGACTTTTGAGATAAACCATTCTTGTTACTTGACTTTCGCTCTCTAAAATCTACTTCTCTCTCTACATTCTTTACTTCTCTCAATCTTACTTAGTGAATCCAGATAATAACTCACCAAAAATAAAAATATATTCATGCTGGTAGAGCATATGAAAGGAAGTATTGATCATTGCTAACATTGTTTGCATCATCGTTGGTATCGGTTTTGTTTATAATAGTAGTTTTGGTTTGAGTACCGATAAAAATTTATGAGCGAGGTGGCATACACTTCGATAATTTTTAGGCAACTCATCCCAATATGGTCCTAAAAAATTGTTCCAGGATTATTGATTTCAAGATTTTATATTAAGAATTTTGTACGATAATCATCAATTGTTTTTTTAGATACTTCCGGAATCTCAACACACTATTTTTTCTTAACTTGTTGCATATGGGCTTTTTTATCTTTACTGGGAATCGTGATATCAGCTTTAGTTTAGTTAATTTCTTGTGACAACTGATCCTGCAGACTTTAAGTAGGTTAGTTTTATCATCTTTTGGGTTTAAATTATTTTCTAGATATAGTTGTTATTCTAACCGTCGTCTTTGAGATATTTTGAATTTTATTATAGTCGTTTCGTGATCATCAAGATTTTGTTGTAATTACATTGGTCCTCCAGAAAATTTAATGAAAGAAATTCAAGAAGCACTTGATAGCTTTTAATTGGTCGAAAGTAAATTGTTTACCGGCAACAATGATAAACTTAAAGGAAAATTTATAAAAACGTAATATAATAAGTATAAATAAGTAAAATATAATAAAATAAATTATTATATTTAAAATATAATTAAAATATATCATACTTCCATGTGAAGTTCAAATTGACGTCGCAAAAGGTCAGTGTTGAAAATAGTTGATGGAAAGTTGCTTGAGCATTGAGCTATGAATTTTTGAACGAATGATTGTGGATCTAGAAAACTAGAATTATTAAGATAAGTATTTTGAAGAAAAAAAAAGAATTAAAAGTAAATTAAATTATTCCATTAAGGAAAAATAAAGGATAATTTATTTCAATTGGTGAGTTAAATTTTTAAAGAAGTTAATAAGAGTGTAGGAATTACCAAAGTTGACAGGAATGATAGTTTGTGTTATTGATGTTTTAGCATGATCATATGAAGTAAAAGTATGTTTTGATGTGGACTTTTCATTGATTGTCTTTGATTTTTTTTACCGGTGATTTATTAGTAGCATGGATTTTTTTAGAGGATTGAAGAGTGATTTTTCTACTTCTTCAGCTTCTGCTGCTTTTGCTTTTTCTGCTTCTCATTTGGTTCTTTCTTCTACTTCTGCTGCTTCTCATTCTCTATCTACTTATGCTTCTGCTTATACTTTTTTACTTCTACTTCTTCTTATTTTTCCTCCTCCTCCGCATCATGATGAGCTAATTTTAAGATTCATACTTCAATCAGAATCACCTTCAATTTTTTGTTATGATATCAGTATAGTCATATCTTTAGCAAAAGCTTTAGTTTTTAGTTCAAATCTTCTATAATATGTAGTTATGTAGAAACCTTTCACGGGACAAAATACTGAAAAAACAAATTTTAATGAGTAAACAGATTGTATAATTTATCTTGTGAGTAAGATTAGACAATAATTGAAAGGTTTTTTATGGAAGTTGCGACGGTAATTTCATTTTTTCCATCCATGGGAATTTCTTTAAATTCTAATAACATACAAATAATCATATGATAAAATACTAAGAAATTTTTAAAATAAAAATTGATAATATAGTAATAAAATTAAAACTTACTTTCCGTCGTCCATTGCCTTTCAACTCTACGAAAAGAATCAGGTGCTCCAAATTCTCGATCGTCACTAACGAATAAAAAAATTTATTTCCAACCATGGTCTAATGGTGAAAGAAGGATGATGGTTTTATCTTTGGAATTGGTGAAATAATATAAAAGAGATCTAGAAAATTTGGTGAAGGAAATTTTGCGCATAATATTGGAAAAGTCAAAAGGTTTTTCCATCAATACAAACATTACAATAACACTAGTAACTGTTTGCCAGCTATTTGGAGTGAATTGACTCGGATATACTCTACATAGTTGGAAACAATTAGTATATTAGGCAGGGAGAAGAAACATGATACCAAATTCTATTGTTTTAAGAAAAAAACGGACTTTGTCACCGACGGTGTGATAAGGGAAATCATATTTTGATGGAATGCAGATTCGGATTTTATCAACAATACCCTATTTAAAACGAATTTGTTTTTCTTCTAATATTTTAACTTCCCCATTAATAAATTTTTAAATTGAAAACCATTAGTTAAAAAATTCAATGTTATTTTAGTTTGTCAAAAGAAGAAGCATTACCAGATATAGTAGGTTTATCAGAAAACCTAAGATTTATTTCTTTATCAGCACTTGAAAATTTTAATTTACTATGAGAAAATTTTGATAGATTAGTTTCTAATTGAACAATATTTACTTCATTTTCACGAAGGAATCATGATGAGTTTTCTGAGCTACTATGTTTAACGAACTATTAACTGGCATACTATTAGTTAATGAATTGGTTTCGTTTAAGCTGTTTTTGGAGCTTAAAGGTCGAAGTCACAACCTCATTCTTTACCCATTGACATGATACATGATACATAAATATTATATAATGAGTAATATATGATGATATGAACAGTTGTTAGTAAATTCCAAATAGTTAATTAAATTAGTTAGAAATAAGAAAAAATATATTACCATAAAAAAAACGATTGACAGTATTCTGAAAGATAATAATAAATTATATCGGTAGTATAAATATTTTTATGGAGACAAAATTAAGAAAAACTTTGTTGGTTGAAAATGAAACAAAAATTATAATCATTTATATATAAGGAAAATAAGTAAATATAGGTCATCAATTAGATTAATCATTAGCGGTTTAGATTAACTGACATACAGTTTCATAAGTTTATTGGTCCAATATATGTATTAATGATGTCGATTTATGAAAAATAATAGTTGTAAATTAATTATTATGTGTCGCTTAAATAACTTTACATAGTAACTTTTATGAAATTAATGCATATATTATTTGAAGATACTAAGTGACCTTAGTTCAGCATTTTATGTATATGAAGCTGTATAATGAAATGATATTCAACAATTTCTTTAAAGCATATTATATGAAATTTACTTTTTCACGTTATCATTTAAAAGAATTTGTATATTTTAAGGACTAAAGGGAGTCCCGATAAAGAAGGCATCGGGAAAGTAAAGTAATTAATTAGTAATGTAACCATAGGTAAAGACTTAGCTAATGGCGTCGGAAAATGACAAAGCAACATAGTCAGATTAAAAAATCATCAACCCCTATATGAACGAATTAACCGACGCCAAAATATACTCAACTAAATATGTAAAGGACTTAGACATATTAGGATATTCATAAATTATGTTGTGTTTTACTAAATCGTCCATGGAAGTTAAAAGGTAATATAATAATATTTAATAACCAATTGTAATAGATGACTCACACTTGTAAAAATATACACGTGTTTAGAAGTAAAAATAACTATAAATAAAATATCAAATCATTGTAACCAAAATTAGATTCATTAATTAATAAAATTACTCTTGATCATTTTTAGTCTTACCCCTTTGCATTCACTTAATAAAGTAAATTCCCTCATCAATATGAATATTTACCTTTCCCAAAAAAAATACGCATAAGCGACATATAACCTTATCACTTTCATCACTCAAGCACCCCTATCGCGTTTCACATGCAATGGGAAATCTAATCCTCCCCTTCGTCAGAATATCATGTTCTGAAAAACACGTTCGTTGTGCATGCTCGTCACCTGAGTAACATACGTCAAACATAACCTTGGCGAGCAAGATTTCCTCCATGTCCATTTGGAACCCCCTTTATTCGCTACACGGTTTCCTCGGTGGTGTTGCATATCCATTTCTAAATCCCTTTGATAAACAGGGTACCACTATTTCTTTGTTATCCATCAGCTAGCGACGTTCATGATCTAGTCACTCATCATATACAATCATCATTTGCCGACATTTTGGAGTCATATTGTACAGTATGTGTTCATGGCATCTTAAGACAATTGAAAAATATAATAGGATTTCTTGCAAATAGAATAGCTACCTCATACTCAAGGAAAGTAAACGAAGTGCATTACACTATAGTAGCCTCTTAACTTTTATAGTCCAATAGAAAGATGAGATCAACGGCTCAACACATTTTCCTAACGTTATTGGCATGCCTAGTGAAGGACTATAAAAAAACAATAGAAGTGAGTAGCTTTATCTAGATGATTTTCTCTACATTTAAATGTTACACAATTTTATTCAAAGTATTTGTTATACATATTGAAATTTTTGCTTCTCTCCCGATAACCCCTACGAGTTCGAGTAGATTAGATTTTTGGAATGCAGTCCATAATATATCAAATTATTAATAGAACTTTGTAGAAGCCGGTCATACCATTTTAGAACACTATCTTTGAAATTTTAGTAGAAATTTTGACTCAACAACTTATCTTCGTCGTTCTAATTCATGATAAAGTTCTTAAATTTCTCTATATGGTTATGTAGGCTCTTTGCTTCCATCAAACTTTTCAAAGAATGGTGGCTTCTGTTTTATTGATCTCTTCGGTATTTTTTCAGACCGCGTTGGAAATCAAAATTAGCAACTTTCCCCTTGGAACCTTCTAGTTTCTCAAGATTTTGGACTTATGAGTGGACGTTTCTTGGTTGCATAATTTCTTCCCTTTGTGGTTTCAATGCCTCAATTTCCTCCCGCAATTGATCGAGATGCTCTTTCATGATCAATTGTTCTGCTCATCCAAAACTGACCGGACTCTTCTAGATTCTGACTCTTACCAACTCTTCTAGATTGTGACTCTTATGGTAACTATTACAGGATTCACCTGATCTCAAAAATCATTCTTCGCTAGATTTCAAAGAAAATTTGCAACTTTAGACTTTGGATTTTTCATATGGGTCCCTATCTAGGCTCACGTTGTGATCGTCATTAATGGTGTCAAAGATTTTTTTAGAGGATAGTTTTTTTATGATATAAGAATTAAATAAGTTTTGGATAGTGCTTAGACACATAGTTAAACTGATTGGTTATTAATTATACAAAGGGAGGGTTTGATGAAAGTAGAGTAAATGTTCGTCTTGAATTTCTTAAAACTAAAATGAAGGCTTTATATATATATATATTTGAGCCTAGTGGTAACCCAAGCTCATATACCCAAGTCCATTATTACATCATATACCATTAATATTAAATTTTTATTACATCGGCATCATTTAGTCAATTCTGGTTTAGTAAGTTATTAGTCTGGTTTGCCTTTCGGAGAATTCGGTCTTTATCACCGGTGGTATAGATTTTTTATATTGTCAGTAAGATAGTATACCGCCGGTGTGAAATTTCTATATCGGTGGTGTAAAATTTATACCGGCGGTATGACTAACCAATACCTCTGGTGTTATAACCTAAAAATTACTTTTAAAATGTCTAAAATCATCGGTTATACCAACGATATAAAAAATTTATATCGTATGTAAGATAGTATACCTCTAGTATGGAATTTACAAACCAGTAGTGTAAAAACTATATCGGCGGTATAACTACCATACACTGCTACTATTGTGACCTAAATAAATACTTTTAATCCTCTAAATTACTTTGGCTATAAAGGAGGTATAGAATTTATGTATCGTTGGTATGATAGTACGTCGTTGGTGACGGTGCGACAATTATATTTGTCGTATAACTACCTAATACTGCCAATATTATCCGCTAAATTTTTACTTCAAAATATACTAAAGTCCTTCGGTTATATTGACGGTATATAGTCTCTATATATCTAGTAAGATAATACACCCCCGATAATTTTGATACCGGTGGTGTGGCTATTATATCGATGGTATAACTACCATACACCTTTTATATTTTATATGGAAAAATATTAGTAAAAACATTGTACTAGTGGTAAATATGTGATGGTAATCCGCCGATTCAGGGTTAAAAAATAAGAAAACTTAAAAATAATTGTTTGTACTGACGGTATAGTACCACCAATAAAAAAACTATACTAGTGACATAAAATTTACATACCGGCGGTGCCGATATTATACTAAAGGTATAACAAACATGTACCGCTGATATAGAGCTATAACTTTGAAATAAAATTTCCAAATTTTTAAATACCATCACACGTTTGTGTGGCTTAATAAACAATACAACATAACACAATACATAAAAACAACGACATAACATAAAAAATATTCAATATTAAAGTAAAAAGTACAATGTCTAATATAAAAAAACATTATCTAATAT
This sequence comes from Limnanthes douglasii subsp. nivea, assembly GCA_036936605.1. NCBI lineage: Eukaryota > Viridiplantae > Streptophyta > Magnoliopsida > Brassicales > Limnanthaceae > Limnanthes > Limnanthes douglasii. The sequence continues at coordinate 93,911,883 of JAUPFV010000001.1, read as the reverse complement.
CTGAGAGTTACAAATGTACTGAAAATCTAAAATAACATTTATTCACGATGACTAAGAAATGCTACATAGTATCAAAACACCTAAAAAGACAAAGAGCCAATGACCGTGACTCGCATAACTCATTTCGTAAAATTCATAACCTCTTCCTCGTTGTCATTACGAGGTCGAACACGTTTTATCGTATGAAACTCCTCTATTTCTTGACGTTTATCAAAAACATGACAAGCGATGATGAACCACCCATACCTCTTCACGTAAGTATCATACTAGTCGTCGTTGTTTTGCGGTTTCCGGTTAATTTTTGGACGTGGCATACGATCCAAAATAAGCAAATTGCTACGTCATTTTTCTCAATGTCGAAAGGTTAATATTATATGAGGAGTTTTCCACTCCTTAATAACCGCTCAAAGTTTTTGAGGATCCAACAGCTTCTCTTGTATCCAACTGTACTGTCGCATCACTCGATCCAGCATATACCCTTCAGTCATGGAGATAATGTGAATCGGATTATGATAGTATCTCACATTTTGGTATGAAAACAGTTTCCTCGTGTTTGCATAAGACTGTAATATCACCTGCAAACATACACATAACAAACTAAGATACACTTTGGGTTTGATAAAATTAAAGAGTACATACATCACTCTCCTAGAGATGAGCAAAGACATCGTGGTAGTAGGTTTTTGGTCGAACATTAAGGCTCGTTAGATTATTTGGTATCCAACTAAAAGATTTGGATTGGATATGCTATATTGGTTGTTCAGTTGAGGGCGAAAACAAGGGTAATGGTTGTAGATCCATCAATCTAACAAACTGATGAAGCTGTAAAGAGTGTTCATCGAAGCATTAGATGATTCTTACATACTCTTAGATAGTCATGTCAACGCGCACGTACCCCACGCTATATCACTAAGTTGATCCATGTATTTCAAACAGGTGACCAATTCTATCTTTACGGACTTCTGACTGGTATCAATGAAAATTGTGCAACAAAATAAACTAGATCATGTACACACGTGCAGTATGTACCACCATGTACGATTTGGAATTTCATCCAAATACAAGTCAGAAGAAAACATTTCCCTAAGACATTTAAGCCCAAACTTGACTCATTTCTCCAACTCCAACTCCGCACTTACATATACCACCTAAACCCCTCAACAATTGAGCATAATACACGTATTGTTCAGTTAATTTCTCACCTGGATCATGTTTAATTATTCTCCCCACCACCGAGAGGTCAATAATTAAGAACACGTCGTCTAGAGTGATATTTTTCTCGTTGAATGAGAACTGGAAAGTGTTAGTCTCCTGATGTCAGTGTTTAAGTGTAAGCTTGAAGATAATCTACTCAAATGCCTAACGGGTGGCCCAAATGTAGTCTGATCCAGCAGACTCTTAACCACCTCCTCGTTGTTGAGGTCTCAGCTTAGTAATTGTTTATAGATGGCATGTCGTTAATACCACCAGTTTGAGAATGTAAAAACAAAAACAAAAACAAACCAAAAAAATTGGTATAGTTTATTAATCGATATAAAGCAAATTAAAAAAAATTGACATATATGATTAAACTTACATTTCCGATGTAGGTGTTATACACCTTGTGAAGTTGGTACTCCATAGACCGTATAATACTATATTTAGCCAAGAACATATTTTTGAGATTGAAAATACTTTTCGTTTTTGAGTTGGACGTGTATGAACATCCGGTGACGCTACACGGCGACTATGTGAGCCACCATCCAAAGACCACTCAGTATGTACAAGCTTACTTGCCTTAGTTGTAGGGATACCGTTACGTTACGAACTTCTTCTGTTTGTAAGGTATGCACGTCTTTATATTGTATTTTATCCTTTTGTTGAACATCATTTATAACTTTCAATTTTTACGACTATATATTATGTTTCTTTTAATAGAAACAAGAAATTAGTTAGTTTCAAAAATAAGAAATCGAAAGTATCAACGGCATAGACAAATTGTACCGCCAGTATGGTTCACCTTTACTAGCGGTGCCAAAAAAAATACATTTGGCACCACTAGTGTCACTTAACCATATTGATGGTATGGCTTGTCTATACGTTGGTGCCAAAGAACATGAAAATATCATAACTTGACATCGGCCGTGTCGTACGAAGCATTTGTATAATCGGTGTTGAAGAACAATCGAGAATTCCAGCAATTATTCTTCACGATAAAACCTTCTAAATCCTTAAAAAACCTAAATATGGCATAAAATTAACATAACCATTCCACAATTCATTCCCAATTCAATTACAATCCTCCATTCAACTTATTAGGCATGGGCATTCGGTTCTTCGGTTTGGTTCGGTTCGGTTTTTTCGGTTCTCGGTTCTTTCGGTTCTTCAAAACTAGTACCCATTTAGGAACCGAATAAATTTTGGTTCGGTTCGGTTCGGTTCCTCTTAATTCGGTTCGGTATGGGTACTTAACTCGGTTCCAATCGGGTAGTTTTGGATACTTTAAATGCTTTGAAATATCAACGTATATAAAACTCTTTTTACACTTTAAAACAATAAAACAATGTTAAATTGTAAGAAAAAAAAATACTAAATATTAAAAATATTCAAAATTAATATATAAAAAAATAATATTAGTAATATAAAAAAATGGAGAGATGATATCAAGTTTATTAAATTATATAAAGGTTTGTATTTTGTTATTTTGTCTATACGCATAATAGTTTGTAAATATGTCGCCACTTTGAATAAAGTATGTTGTCATTTATTCAAGAGAACATAATTAGAGATCAATAATAAAAGACAAATTTAGGGGAATAAAACTTTGAAAAAGAAAATATATTTTTAAAAAAAAATCAAAATTAAAGGTTAATACATAGGTTCGGTTCCTAACGGGTACCCACGGTTCTTCGGTTCGGTATTGTTCGGTTCCGAGAACCGTGGGTAATTGAAAACTGGAACCATTCGGGTATTATGAAAGAACCAAATCTACTTCGGTTCGGTTCTTTCGGTTCGGTTCGGTTCGGTTCTTTCGGTTCCGGTTAAAATGCCCATGCCTACAACTTATTATAACATCATAAATGAGTTAAATCCTAATTTTATCAAAAATAACAGTTTAAAACTAACAATTAATTAAAATAATATTGGGAAGCAAAATTACTATTTTCTTTTTTTTATTAATTAACCTTTTGTTCTTAAGATGAATAAGAGCTCTTTTTTTGTTTAGAAGAAAGTGATTTGTTATTCTTATTTTATTGAAGAATGAAATGGAAGAAGATGAAGTTTTTTAAAAATGAAATAATTTAGTATATGAATAAGAGAACTCAATCACTTTTTGAACTATATATGTTTTTGAAGCAAAATGAAAAAAACTTATGTAATTTATGGAAAGAATTTAAAAATGAAAAAAACTTATCCATTTAGGCAATAGTTTAGCCGAATTTTTATAAAATTCAATTCTACTAGCGGAATATTTTTTAATATTCAAAAAAGTTATTCAGTGGAAAATAACTAAATGAAAAAACCCACGTTGATTGATATGATTTTTTTATATTGATACATAAATAATTTTTATTTGAAAGAGATAATAATTCTCTCTTTAAAAATAGAAATATGATAATTTTTTATTTAAAATATTACTGATAAAATATAGTAAAAATAAACAAGTATATAATAGAAACCACTTATTACATTTTCAAAAATAATATAGTTATATCATAGTAAACTTTTTTTTGTAAACGTTAAAACTAATACTAAAACTCAACTAAACGAAACGTTAAAAATTAAAATGTCAATAATGCGAAGGAGGCATATTTTAACTGAAACCAAAAATTCAAACCCAAATAAATTAATTCGGTTTATTTCGTTTTTTATCAAACATGCGAACGATTTTGTCTTAATTGTCTATGATTATTATTTGTAATGAAAAAAAAATTGGGAATTATAAAATTCTACATACGCTATATATATTTAATTTTCTTTTCGTAAAGAGATCAGAACTATTTTTTAAATCTTCTGTTTTCGTTTTTCAATATTTACGAAATAATCAGAGGTAAAAAACACAAAAAGAAATTAAAATCTATTCAATTAGATATCATACCATTATAAACTTCATGATGCTGCAAAACATAAACTAACTTCTAGTCCAACATTCAACTTCTTAAAACTAACCAAAAAACTAAAAAACTCTAAACGCATAAAAAACAATTATCCAAACATGACCGAAATAGAGTCGGAACCAGTTTCCCCACAGACCAGCACGGACGCCGAAGAATTACATTATTTTCCATCTTGCTTTTTTCGAAAATGTAAAGTTTAAAAAAACCAAAATCCAGTGTTTTTTGTCATTCGATAGCGTCGATATAATGTTATTCGTCATTCGAATGGCAGAATGATGCATTTGGTCATTTATTGTATGGTGTAATGGGCCCATGACAAGCCACGCATGTGGCGTGGAATAACCCTTTTACGTCAGTCGTTGGAGTGTTCATTCATCAGTCATTGGTGGAACAGTCCGGTTGTATTGATTTGTTTGCTTTGTATGTATTGCATGAGGTTACCCAATGCAAAATTTCACTAGTTTCCGATTATGCTCACCATTTCGTGACTTGTGACGATTATACCCTAGAGTCGACGACTGAGTGAGTCAAAAATACGGAGAAGACATAGGATTCTCAATTAAGATAGCATCTACGGAATATGGAAATATAAGAAGAATACCAAGTTTAGATTATCGGTGCGAGCGGTTTGGTATATTTAAGTCTACCGTTAGAGAATACGACTCGTAAGCATAAGGCTACCGGTAGCAAAACAATTAATTGGCCTTTTCATTTGGTAGGAAATCCGGTAAAAATGATGATACATGGGCTATAAGTGTCCTTTTCGGCAAACACAACCATGATTCAATTGTGTATGCGCTAGGCAATTGTGATGGTCGAAGATAAAACTGAAGAAAAAATAGCTCGTCGACGTTTTGACGGTGAATAGAACAACTCCACGACAAATATTTGGTGTTTTAAAGAAGGTCGATCGGAATAATGCGTCAAATATATGTCATGTATACAATCAGCGTCAAAGAACAAACACGGTTGAAAATGGTAGTCGTTCCAAATGCAAAGCTTGTTAGGAAAATTACAAATGCACAAGTACAAGTATTGGGAACATACGGCCAATGATGACTCGAATGTGATAACCAATTTATTTTTTGCACACCCGCTTAGTATTGATTTACTACCGACCTTACCATGGTTGCTAATCATGGATATCACATACAAAGGTATTAGATACGGGATGTCTTTGTTCGAAGTAGTTGGGATAACATCGACCAACAAAACGATTTTGCATTGGTTTCACATTCTTGGTGAAAGACAACTATGAACGGTCATCAGGATGTTTGTAAACGGAATGAAGGAAAATGATTGCGAATTACCTCGTATCTAGCAGAACGATACATCCAGTCATAGTCCTCGTTTTGTGAAGGGAGGACTCGCTGAAATGATAATACAAATACAACAACACAATTGTGCCCCAAGCATAACGTCCAACCTGCTCGGTCAAATCTCGTAATAGGTACATGTTACTCTTATCGGAAAAGCGAATGCAACCGAACATATGTAGACTATATGCACGTGGAGCATGCTGAACCATAGTGTCAATGATATGCTCGTTATCGTCACAAAATTGTGCCCCACTATACCTATTCTGAAGCCATGCTAGACCCAAACATATACATTTGCATTTCTCGACCTCTCTGACAAACTCGACCTCTCTGAAAAACTCGACCTCATTAATGTTCAGTAGTTCAGCGCCCTCATACATGGTCAGCGACTTTTCGGATATAACTGGTAAAGCAGCCACATCACCTTGTACGTCGAGTCCAAATATCGTATGCACATCGTCGAGGATGATAGTCATCTCACTAAAATAGAAAGGGAAAATGTTAGTTTCCATATGTCAACGCTCCAAAAATACCTTTGTGATGTTAGGGTACGTATGCATACACGAGAAAGGTTCAATGAGCCTTCTGAAAAGCGTGCCATCCAGTACAGCTCGTACCCTACCTTGAGCGTCTAGAATCAAACTTTTGTGGCTGAGATAATGGGTGTACAGCCTCATCCCACGCTTCTGAAAGCAATCGTTTTAAATATACCACCAAAAAATTAACAAGAAATTTAGATATTACCTCTCCCTACCGAACGTAGTATGCAGCATGGGAGGTGAACGAGTCACTGAATAACAAAGGTATTAGCTGGGGCGGAGCTCTAGGCTGACCTCTAGCAGGGACAGGCGTGTGTCGCCTAAGTGCTGTGGAACTGGAAGTCGAATCGGACAGAGGGAGTGCTGCAAGCCATCGAAATCGAAATCGCTAAATCTTGAACCACTTCGCGTCCTTCGTTCGATTCTTGACTCTCTTTCTCTGCAAGCCATCACCGGCCTTTGAAGTATCAACGACATCCATAACCTGAAGAAAAAAAACATACAAAATGTGAAAGGTACTTGAAAATACCAAATAATAATTGGAAAGTCTTTTTTTTAAAAACGCAAACATACATAATGCACATAGACAAAAATCGGTGTCGGGATAATCTGGTAACCGGAGCGATCCATGACGTACGTTTGTCGTGAGATCATAGTGTCTCCGTCATGTTTATGGCGTGGGGACATGTTACAACGCTATACATGTGTGGTGTGGGCGCCCTTAATTTTCTTCCGTGTTTGGTAAAACTACATGATCTTCGCGAATCGTGGGTGAAAAACATCAGGAATTAAAATACAACCGTTGGTCTAGTCGAAAAATCTAATCTATACCAATCTAAGCCTTAGCCTATGCCAATCGAAACCTTAAATTATGAACCAAAAACAAAACGGGTTTTATGTAATTTACTAGTGTCAATTCAGGTGGATGGATTCGTTGGTGCATTACCGGTATTGCTGCTGTCAAGATCGACGAATTCGCGTGATGGTTTGTCGGAGTTGCTGGTGATGGCTGTATGTTTGAGGTTGAACCAGTCCGTGAGGCTGCTCGTGAGGTAAGTCTTCAGGTAGGTGCTATGTAAGTGAGGTAAGTCTTCGGTAACTAAGCGAAGTTAAGTTTTAATTTAGTTTGTTTATTAGTTTAGGTTTAGAAATGGAAGACATTTTTAAGAAAAACGAGTAAAAAAGCTTTTTGTTAAGGTTAATTTTTGTAGTTAAAAGTATTGTGTACCGAGACAAATTTGTCAAAAATAATAACTTTCTGTTTTTTTATATTGATGGGTATACACTTTAATGAGTATGTATCATAAATTTTACATAAATTTATAATCTGTGAATGAAGACAACTCACCGTTATAATATATATACGACTTACTACATAAACTTGTGAATTTTATTCAATTACATCGACAAAGTTATTCAATTAAATCGAAAACCCGACTAAATTTTATTTTTCTTTCTAAGAAAAACACAATTCAAAACGAAATCGGCATAAATACATAAACATATACCCACTGATATTCAAACAGAAAATAAAATTTTAAAATACCTATACCGAACTGAAAAGAACCTACTCGAATTTTATTCCGTTCCTAGATGGTTACCCTAATATAAAAAACGAAATAACCTAGAACCAAAAAAACCAACCCGACCCGATCAAAAAAACCAAATTTTCATGCCTAACGGATACAAATAACAGAGATCAATCTTTGCTTTCCGGTTAACAGTGCTGGATTAAGAAAGCTCCTCTCATTGATCAAGCCGTGTAGAGTGTTTCAATCCTCCTCATCTTACTCATAAGATTTTCCAAATCTACCACTTGCATATGAACTCATCCGATGAACATAAAATCACAACACAAAACGCATAATGATAATCATAGCCAGGCAGATAAAACTTTATGAAAAACTAAGGAATAGATCCAGCTTAATAACCAACATCCATGTTGGTTTTTAGTGATGGTAGTTATACAATTCTTCGTTACTTGTTTTATCAGCTCTAATCATAAAAACTACTTTACCATATAATGTTTTACAAGGTCTACGACTACTATCCTGCTTTACAATAACCCTGACATTAAGACTCGATCAAATTCCAAAAGTCCCAACCTAATTTCTTGATGTATTTTAACTTTTGGAACAACTTAGACCAGAAAATATTTGCCTTCTTACTTAAGTTGCTAAGCCATCAACAATGGAAAGCTCACATCACTTATTTCCTGACATTATAAAACTAAAAGAAAGAGTCAATGGCATTACTACTGTCTGGAAAACCCACTTCAATGAATAATGAAAGCCTCAATTAGAAAACAATATAACTGACTGCATATGGAACTCGCACAAACTTACAATTTAGAGTCGAACTTAACCTAAACTAGTTTAGGACACGATTCAGCGATTCCATACAGCTTAATTCATCAGAGAGTAAATGAATAGTAAAGGAAGATAATAAGCATGTAAAGAGCAACGAAATCGCATCGAATAAAACTGTTAAAATCAAAAATATTGACTAACATATCTGATGGCTGGTGCCTCTGAAACACATAATTTACCGGCCTCTCCGAGTGGTTACTCCTCCTCTCCAATGGCAGCTGTGACACACATGGCTGACTACTGCAAAACTCTTTCATTCTCCTCATCTTACTCTTCAAAACACTGAAACAGCTTCTTACATATGAACTCGGCTCTGTCCCCCTCTGAGGAACATAAACACAATATATAAAGGCATTAAGAGGAGAAATATGAAGTCAAGTGCTTTGAGGAATTAATTACAACTGATAACAAATGAGTATTGAGATTGCTAAGATCTAGTAAACTTGACAAAATGTTCTGATCAAAAATTATAAACTAACTATGCATACCTTCGTAAGCTGATTAACTTTTGATTCGAGCTCATCTTGTCTTGTTATAAGATCACCTTCTGTTTTATGCAACTCGAGAATCTGCTCACAAAACAAAGAGTCAAATATCTCGAAGCGCAAGGATACAATTTATACTTACTTGCATGGAAACATCAAAGAGAGAGAGCAGGGATTAATATCATGGGCATCCTGCTACACGCGACCTGCTACAAAATTAACCATGGAAAATTTGAAGAAAACCAAGTATATAGTATCCGGAGTTGCTTCTATCAGCAAACTTCACTACCTTTGCCTAGAGATATTGAATTGTGTGAGCTTGAGAAAGTATAACTACGAACGAATCAACAAATGAAACTGACACCCGAACCCGATACTTTTGAAGTCGGATTAACTTTAACAACGAGGCTAAAGTTGAGGTGTCCCTTCTTTTATTATAACTTGTGTATGTATATTTGAAAACAAGGCTTACATGTAAGAATTTATTTGATAGCTGTGTTTTGAAAAAAAAAATCAATTTTAGTAAACATGATTTATACATAAAATAAGAAAAATGAAAAACTAAAACACAGATTGCAAAATAATTTTCTGAAGTAAACAGACCTCGTATCTCAAAACTCAAGGCCCCAGTATAAACTAGCATTTGCAAAATAATAATACTAATAGGAAATGGGAACTTGAGGAAGAGAGAGAGAGAGAGAGAGGAAGAGAGAGAAGATATCATGATCAACCTGCAACAAAAGAATCCATAGAAATTATGAAGTAAAAAAGTACGTAAACCATTGTCTATAAACCTTGTTTACCTTCTTTCTAAGAGAAGTACATTCGGCTTCAAGTGCTTGAATTCTCTGTGAATAAGAATATAAGATCGTTAGAAATTGTTTTTGTAGGATTCAGATTAAAATATCTGGCAACATCCTAATGGTACCTTGTGTGACTCTTCATCAGCTACTGCATTCCATGAAGGAAATATCTTCGTAACATTCCCCATACTGCATTTCATGTTGCATAGGGGACACTATAAACAAAAAAAACAGAGACAGCAGCATAAGATAGTAATCATCTCTCATAGAAGTTATTGCATAGCTAAATAACAATCACTACCTTCTGTGGATTTCCAGGTCCCTGTAGCCACTTTTTTAGGCACGAAAAACCGTACATGTGCCCGCAAGGAAGACAGCTGCAGTATTCACATAACCGATTAGTTGGTAAGATTATACTGTAATTAACAATTAGAAAAAGGGTGTCTTTTTGTTACCCATGTTTTAAAGTAGAAAGATACAGGCTAAACCACATACTGCCCAATATCATAGCAAAAAGTATGGTCTGTATCACAGAATTACGAAGGGAGAGATAAAAGAAAAAATTAAGAAAAAATAAGTAACGACATCAGCAAAACCAGAAAAGAAACTGAAAGTTTAATCTACCTAACTGCCCAAAGTATCTTAAAAATGAAAAAATTTAGAAGGTTAAATCTGTTAAGATTATCAATAAATCAAATCCAAATTTTGGCTTTCATTGGCAGAGAAAACTACAAAACATTAGACACGCATCCAATTAAACTGGAATTAACCTTATAATTAGTTACATGTCCTGATGTCCTGTTATAAGTTCTAAACAAATGAAATATGTATGAAGTTCGCCATTCATTACTCTAAGAGATTCTATAATGATAATATACAGTAACCAATAGAAGACAACATTATATTTATGTTAGTATGTCTGAGTGAGGACCTAGTTAAACTCCACATATTCCAACATATTATCTTGATGTATTTGCACTCTAAAATAAATTTAAATACCCAACCAACATTATAGAAAATTATATTGCAGAACATTAGTCTTCATGGTACAGTACATTTCTATAACCCAAAAGAAAAAGGTTCCTCTCCGGTCCCACAGTAACGAGTGCCGATATGAAGGTTGATGAAGGTCAAATAGAAAAAGGTTATTATCATGAAAGGCCTCAGACAACAACATATCTGGCTACGAAATCAAAGTTTTTAAAAAATTGTGGACTTGCAGCTAATATGGAACTCAATGTTAAACTCAGATTACATAAAACTACTTAATCTCACGATATGATGATTCTATATGACTTAACTAATCAAAAGATGAAGCATTAATTGAATAGTAAATGAAAATCAGAAGCACTTGAAGAGAGACAAATTAACAATTGATAAAATTGCTTCAATCTGAAATATTAACTACCATATTTGATGATCCCCGGCGTCGGTCAAAGCATCCACACATATGGGGCAAAACAGCCATCCTATCCCGTTGCAATTCACTCTGTTTGTTAGCTGCTGTTCTCCTTCCATTTTCTTGTGGTAAGATTTAAGTAGGGTCGGCGCAGATAAAATCAAAGAGATGGATTACGTTATAAAAAATTGACTCTCGTCGTTATATATATATATATGATAGGTTATAATGAATTTCTCCGTCTTTTGGGCTTAAACATTAATCGGCTGTGTTAGGTTCAATTTGTGTTAAACCAATACCTAAATTGTACTGTAAATCGTAAGATACATAGGTGTATAATAAGATGAAGGGCCTCTTAAGATACGCACCTATATACATACCATATCCAGGCTTGCAATGATATGTATCGTATGATTCGCTGATACATATCGGGATAATGGTAACTATAAATTTGATACATTTGCTTTATTTCTAAAACCAATCGTACATGAGCATTTATACGAAGTTATTAGAAACCAATCTTACATGAATATGTATAAAACTAATTCAAAAACCAACCACACAATCAAATAAGAAAATATTGTTATCAGTTTTGAAGCAAATTAATGCCAAAGATTACATGCCATAAATCTATTACGAAAATATCCGGATTAATGGTTTTAATTTTCCGACAAGATAGTACAACTTAAGCTGTACATAACTAATAGTTAGTCAGTTGATGAACGAACGTACGAACCACAGATATTCTAAGTGTTATCCTGTCTAAATACGAGAAGATCAAAGGTACTTTCTTCTTTTTACTTAACAGGTAAGCTCTACCAAAGAAAACTCAAAATAGAAGCCAACACAGAGTTTGAGGGGGAGATATACATTAATAAGAGCACTGTGGGGATTCCGCAGATGATGGTTGTCCAACCCGCAGCTGACCCCTGTAGAGCTCACCCTACTCCCAATGAGGTTGAAACTGATATCTATGTATGTCCCCAGCCCGGTCTGCAACTGAGAAATGTAAACGTAATCTATACTGTAGCAAAAAAAGGTACACCAACAAAAGAGGATCCATATGGCATAGTAAATGACATTCCTACTATCCATTTAACCTGTATAAGAATAACTTCACACATTAGTGAACAAGCAAAGATTACATCCTTGAGCTGATTAACTTCCCATTCAAGTTTGTTTTCTCGACAATCAGTTTCTTTAACACAATTCAAGATTCTCAAACTGTATCACAAATGGAAGTTGTTTAAACACAGGCCTGCCACATATACTAACCACTTGCCGAATGATATAAATCATACAGCATAGAAAACAAGTGAGAGAAGATTTATTCATTTCAGGAAAAAAAGAATACTTCAGATCACTTAATTTCTCTTCTCAGTAAATTTCAAATACCTTTATTTCTAAGAACTCACATTTGACCTCAAAATACTGAATTTTCTTTGGACACCAAATTAATAGAGTATAAGGGTTCCTGAAGAATTCTCTCTGAAGTATCTGGTGATGAACTAGATCAACCTCACCTGACAGTTCATCAACTAACCCATGAAGCATGTAGAATCATTGTTTGCTTCATTCAAATAATGAATTTAACTTCAGTAAATAAAGACAGTAAGCAGACATAGATCACACTAAAGCGGGAAAAAGCAGCAACTAAGAATACCTAAAATAGAAAACCAATGAATTCAAACACAATCTACTGCAACTACAATACAATAGATAGTTCCAGCTCCAACTCTCATCAAACTACTTCACGACATTATACAATGATAATACACTTAAATCTTAATGAATCAATTAACTTATAAGAAATTGAAATCTCAAAGCACGCATAGATACATAAAAAGAAACAGCGGTAGAAAGCCAAAATACCAACAAAAATGGAACTGTTAAAAGAATAACAAAAACCTTATAGCATATTTGATTAGACCAAGCTCAGGCAACCCCTAACCGGTTTCTTCAGTTTTACTTCCATAAGATCAATTTAGGGCACAGATTAAAAACAGAGAAAACCAAACATTAGCAAACTTTAGTTGTGACTAAAGTGTCAATGCCACAGAAGGGAAAGCCTTTAATCATTGTACTATATCTATGTGTCAGTGCCACAGAAGGGAACCCCTATAATTATTGTACTATATATATATAAGGTGAGTTTAGTTTAATTTTCTTTTCTTAGATTTGTGTTTAGGTATATTACACGAATACTGGAACCCAAACTAACACTAGAGTTGATCTGGATGATATTTCCAGACCTTTCTCTTACTAAGAGAGCAAAAAAATAGTTTCAGTTTCATTAGTAAGAAAAAAAAAATTGTGTTTTGTAATTCAAGCGACGGCATTTTGGGTAAAGGTTATCAGATACAGAAACTATCATAAAAAGGGTGCAGAGTCCAAGTATTTATACCCAATATAAAATGTAAATCTGTATAAAACCACAACAAATTTTACACAAGAAGTAAACTATAAAGAGTTCTGATTAAGGGTAATGATCAATCTTTGCACTGTGATAGAGCGAGCTTTACAAGTTGTGGTGTGAATCGAGGACGATGAACTACCAGTGGTGTAGAGTCATCAGCCTTCTTTTGTTGCTGACCTTTGTCACTATTGTGCCCCTCCATACACTTTATTCTAGCCTCAAGGAAGCTGAAAGTTCTATCCATCTCGGTGTGACGCTGACCAACATAGCATCCCAAGCCATATCAGAATAACAAAGGAGAATGCATATAGAGATATCTAAAACAAACTAACAGGGATTGATTACTTTCTCGAGGAGATCAAGTCTTTCATTAAAACCAGCTTCCAGTTTACGTAACTCAAGATTCTGCTAACAATATCAAACACTTTAATTTATCAGAACAGAATACTAACAAAATCATTCAATACATAAAACTTGAATACCTTTCTTTCAAGAGACCAACATTTAGCCTCGAGATATTGGATTCTCTGAGAAGAACAAAATAGATTAATCAAAAGCTGGGTCCATAAGATTTAAACATACAAGTATGTTGTGATTAACTATAGTAACCTTATGTGACTCTTCGTCAACTACAGCAACTCTTGGAGCAAATATCTTCGTAACATTATGCACATTGCATTTCCTGTTGCATTGGGGACACTAAAAAAAAGGGTAACAATGATTGTAAGCACAAGTGATAAACGTAGCCATCACACATCCAGGTAACAATAGCACTACCTTGCGTGAACTTGAGCTCCTCTGTAGCCATTGCTTAATGCAGGACCATCCATACACATGCCCACAAGGAAGACAACTGTAGAACTCAAACAAATTAGAAAAATTACTCTTACTCAATAATAAGAAAGAGGATGCCTTCTTGTTACCCGAAAGATACTGTCTAAACCCTATACAGCTCAAAATCATAAATAAATAAATAAAGTACATAATTGTTCGATTGTGACCACAGGTTGTCTTGTTGGTTATCCAAGCATCACAACACCAAATGAGTACAATGGCATTGCTATATTTTAGGGTTTCTAGTTCTATACAGGTTACCATCCCTTAAGTATGTACTCTGATATCAGGAAAATCTGACAGATGAACTGCTTTCTCAGTCCATGAAATAGAATTAAAAGCTCAAGAAATCCAAAGCCGTAACACAAAATTTATATAAGAAACTCGGAAAAGTTTGGGAGAACCTTATCTGATGATCACCGCCTTCAGTCCAAGCATCCATGCATATCGGGCAGAGCAACCCTTCTACCTCGCTCCGAATCCAAACATCTGGGTCACAAGGCATAACTCCTCCATCAACTGATATACGAGATGACTCAGTAACTCCATTTCTGTCTCTTTCCACTTGGTTCTCTTCATTAGATTCTTGGTCTTCTTCGGCTTCACTATCTTCGTCGTCGTCTTCTTCGGCTTCACTATCTTCGTCCTCGTCTTCTTCTGTTTCAAAATCTTCGTCATCATCTCCATCGGTTTCATAATCTTCGCTGTCATCTAGTTCGGTTAATTCTTCATAGTCTTCAAATACTTCATCCGTTTCAGTGTCTTGGTTTGCTTCTTCTTCGAGGAGGTGATTGGTTACTTGTTCATGAACTTCCTCTTCTCTGGTTTCTACCGGTGGTTGATCACCGGGAGTTTGATCACCGGGAGTTTGATCGTCCATGACACCTGATTTGGGTGTAGATGAAAGCGAGATAGAAAGAGGGAAGAGTGAGAAAGTGGAAATGTCGTTGAAAATTAAGGACCTGTCTTGAATTTGTATGTGCGTTCGTCGACCAAGGGGACCGTTGGATCCACGCAGACCGTCAAAATCGGAAAACGATGCCAGTGCTGTGCTTATCTCTCATGTCTAGTACGTTATATATGGGTTAGGCTATAAGGCCCAACCATCGATGGGTGGGGTATTTTGATAGGGTGAGACACACCATTGTTATTATTGTTTTTTTTTTTTTTTTTTTTCGAAAGAGACTCATATATTAAAAACAAATGTCAGATACAGCAAAGGACCCAGCCCACAAGCAAGGCCCAAAAACATAAAAACGGAAACCCATCAAACAACTAAACGTCTCCAATCTCTAAACCCTAACAATACTCCCTAGCCTCTCTCTCAGACCAAATCGAAGCCTCCCCAAATGAAACCCTAGAATCAATCAGCACCCAATCAACCATCAAAAGCCACCAATCAAGCCGCAATAAATCGATCCATCAACCAGGATCGATGTAACCGACACCAAGACTCTCCAGAGTAACAATAGTCAACAGCTCCGCCGGCGCATCCACCACCTTGAACGATTTACCACCAGCTGCCTTCAAAGCCCACCTCGAAATCCAGTCGGCGGCCGAATTCTGAGTACGAGATACATATCGGAGGGACATAGAGTGGTGAATCAAGTTTCTACACACCGACAGCATCGAGAAAGACGTCTCCACTCCAAAAGCAAGAGAATCGATCAATGCCTGGCAATCGGACTCGACATCGACTTTCACCATTCCATTACGGCGACAATAAGAAATAGCTTCCACCATAGCTAAGCATTCCGCTTCAAAGGGTCCGACTTTGCCAAAACAGAAGCCCTGACCAAACAAGAGGTTCCCAAGGTAGTCTCGCACAAGGAAGCCTCCACTAGCTTCACCGGTGAAGCTACAAGCGCCGTCAACGTTAACCTTGAGTATGCCAGATGGAGGAAGCTCCCATTTCAGGTACTGCACTTTACGCTTACGCCGGTAAATAGAATAACAACCAAGAGCCAGTCCAGCTCTGTGATGCCCTGACCAATGAATCGATTTTAAGCCAACATTAGCGTCAATACCCTTTATTATATTATTAATGCTTACAATAGAACTCTCAAAACCCTCAGAGGCCCCTGAAAACTTAGAGGCATTTCTGTTACGCCAAATAGTCCAACAGATAATCTGTGGGACTAGTTGAGTAATATGAAATTTGCCTTTAGAAGCCCAGAACCAGGAATAAAGCATGTGACTAATAGTCATAAAACGACCAATATGAACATTAAAAAGAACTCCATAATAGTTCCAAAGAGACCAGGCATACCCACAATTGATGAAGAGATGATTCTTCTCTTCACAATTGTGACAAAACTGGCATTTGGAAACTAAAGTAAAACGTCTTTTTAGAAGAACACTGTCAATTGGGATAAAATAAACCATTGTTATTATTGTGAAAAGGGCGTTGGATCGTTATTTGGTTTGAGATCGGATAATTAAGTGGCGTTGATTAAAAGTGTAATATATAAGTTTAGTTTTATGTATTTTTTGGACTCAGGAGTCTAAATATTGCATGTCATTAAAAAAAATACGACTATTATTTTATTTTGAATTTTTGTATTTGGTTTCTATTTTTAAACTTTAACGTACTAAAGTAATTTTATGTTTATATATTGTCTTCTAAAAAAACTTTAAAATTAGCGTTTTAATAGATTTTTTTTCCAAAACAATTCCCAAATAATTATAAAAAACATAGATATTTTCAATATAGTTTAGTTTTTTTTGGCTTATGAATAAAAGATGAAGTATTAATGGTCATAAAATTTCTTTGGACCCATTAATACTTCAAGTTCAATGGGAGGAGTACTGTCACATGCATGCAAATTGGTAAACTTTTATGGAGAAAGGGAAAACACGGTGCTTAGATCGAGTTTTGCCAAAACAAAACCGTATTATTTATTGTAGTACTGAGCATAGATCGAGATGTCTGAAGGAACAACTAGATTCGCCATAATAATTTTACTGAGTTAACGGTGAACGTGGTACCAACCTATGAGAAAACTAAAGGCTTTGTGCAATTTTGGGGACCATTCTCGATAGTGACGTATTGAAATAAAGGAATCATAATAAATTTTGTAAGTATCATAATAATATTGGTTATTTTACCATGGATTGCTTACTGTTGAAAGAATAAATTCAAATCTTAATTGATAATGAAAAATTGATTAAGTTTGTAAATGCTCTGATTGGTTTAGGTCTGAAGAACACCAAGTTCAAGCCGAAACTTGTAGAAATAAGGTTGAAACCCTTAAGATCAAAGCTTTATAAGTAGTCTTGAAGGAAGAACTAATCATGGTAGTAATACCACTTTATTAAACTCTCGATATTTCTAATTAATACCTTAACCTATACCTTAACTAATATATTCGAGCAACCATTATTGGGAAAGATTCATTATCCAAGAGTGACTAAGATCTCTAGAAAGAGTCATGTTGAGGATCTTTAAGTTTTGGTACCAAGTTCATCTGTTTTTACCGATCTTCTTATCCTTTTTTCAATAATAAAAAATTATATATGAATAAGTTACAAGATGTAACTAAATAGTTTACATAAATTGATTATGCAAGATTGTATCTTGACCTTTCTTAATTATATTGGAACATGTCATTGTTTTAAGTAAAATGAGTTTGCTTATGGATCAATGCAACGTATCTTCCTTAGAATTAATTCTTAAAATTATTTGTTTTTATCTGTTAGCCCTTTTAGTTGATGGTTATTTCCATACTTCAGATTTTTCCAATTTGAAACTAGTGTGTAGTCTTCCTTTAGATTTTTTATTCGTAGGTGTTGTTAAAATTCTTGTATTCAAACATGTTCCTGCAAAAATAAAAGAGTGCTTTGGTCAGGGTTTTAATCATACTTAAGTGTTAGTAATTTAACTGATATTAGTTTTGAAGTCTCAAGTACCCTACTGTTGATACTCTATAATAGTAATATAGCATTTAGAGAAGTAAAAGGTTGGTTTACATATAATTGACAATTTGATTTGATTTTTATAGTAAATTCGAGTCAGCAGCGTAATTCTGCTCTCTATATACCATAGAGTTTTACCTTGTCCAAGTATTTCGAATAATATTAATGAATACACCTCAAAATCTATATGTCTATAGTTATGAACCTTACAATATAATAGACCATTTAATAATTCTCACAATTCAGTGATTAATGGAGAAGTTTTTCCAATAAGAATACGGGTGAAGCTATTTCCTCCATAGGATTTTTTATTTCCTCCATGATTCAAACTTTTCAAAATACTAGTGACTTGCTTTTATAAAATTACCCTTATTTTATTTTCAAATTTAACATTAGATGTCGTTGATCAAATAGATAGTCTTAGAGTAAAAAACACATCATTAACCTAACTTTAATCCAACATATATGATTCTACCTCTAAAATTAACCCTAAAACAAAAAAAACTTCAATTTTATTGAAGATTAATCATAGAAAATGAAGAAACCCAAACCAAACCGGAGAACAACACTCAATCAACGAACAAAGTAATTTAATCTTATTTTTATGTTTTACAATTCCGTAACTTGAAAATACCACTCCGAAACTTCTTTTTTTGAGCTAATCCTGATTTCTACAGTTCTGAGCGAGAAGCAACTAATTCCGAGAAGGTATCTCGGAATTAGGTGCTTCAAAATATCACATTGTTTATAATGCACTAAAGAATAAATTCAACAGAAGAAATGAACCTAATTCTGAGAGGGTGCCTCAGAATTAGGTGCATTTTGTTTTTTTTAAAAGCACCCAATTCTGAGAGGGTATCTCGGAATTAGGTGCATTTTAAAAAAAACACCCAATTCTGAGGTACCCTCTCAGAATTAGGTGTTTTATTTTTAAAAAAATGCACTTAATTCCAAGGTACTCTCTCAGAATTAGGTGTTTCACAGTGCACCTTGACGTGGAAAACTAATGATAAAATAATAAAGAAGAAGAAATAGGGAAAGCTAGCCACAGAGAAGATAGAAAACTAATAAATTGAGTATGCAATAAATGAGTAAGTCAGGTTTAGTAAAAAAAAATTGACATTCGGCAAACCATAATTTATAGTTGATTTCATACCCTGAAGCTCTAGCACATGCCAAGAGGACTTCAAATGATGTTTCCCGAAGATCATCATCTGTAATACCTAAACAACACAAAGATTCAAAACTTTATTCAAACTTTTACGGCATAAAGACTATGATTCTATTATATTGATGACATAAAGGTAAAGATAAGACTAATTACAACTAACACTCTTGATAAACCTCAACTTAGGTTGATATTGCAAATCCATGTGTCGTGGTCTTCTTTCACTTCATAAGAAATTTTCTTCCTAGCTAACTAAATGGCATGTCATTACAAAGCGAGTAAAGCTTACGAATAAAGAAATCCATGGGTAAAGCCTCAGCCTAATGAAGTCCACTTTATGGGGCCGATGTTCGAAACCCGGCTAGTAGAAGTAGAAGAGGCACGCGAGTGTGGCACAGGCGACGAGAACGACGGAAACTCCATAGGGCTTGGAGCTTGCATCGTCGACGATTTATCTTCTTCATGCGAGTCCCTCGACGGACTTTGGACATAATAAAAAAAGGGTGATAAATTGCTGGAAATGTGATTAAAAGTAAGAGAAGGGTAAAAATATTATTTCCTTTATGGAGGAAATAACAACATGGAGTATTTTTTGAATCATGGAGGAAATAAAAATTCTTATGGGGGAAATAGCTTCACCCTAAGAATACTCGTAGCAATTATTAGGTCACCATGTTCATTTCTTATGACAAAACCACTGCTAGACTCACCACCAGAAAGAGATAAGCCATCATAGGTGAGTTTTAGTCTGTTAGGGGATGAGAGGGGTGCCATTTTATATAAAGACGATTTCTTGGGGTTTCCTAAGTGATTGTAACAATGCATTTCTCTAGCAATTTTTAAGTCTCCAGACCAGTGTTTTTGTTTGATGATGTTTGTCATGTCTAAGGATGAAACTAGATTAATGATATTATCTATGATATTTTTAGAAGAGAACTTAATGTTTCTATGTTTAGATATATTCCCTGTCATCCATATATTCCACACAATAATGGATGGGAGAATAGTTCTCATGTTTATGGTTTTTGGAGTGGAGATGAGCTAAATATTAATGACATAGTTTATGGTCATGTGGTTACCTAAGACTATGCCAAATAAATCTGAAAAAATGTTATCAAACACCCCAAGAAACCTAATAGGAAACAAACAAGTGATTCAAGTTTTCAAAGCGTTGGCAGTCTTAACACTTAGAGGCTAAGTTAAATCTTCTTTTTTTGTAAAATAAAATCTACATAGATTAATTTATTTAATATCATAAAAAAAGTGAAATAATACTTCTTTGGAGAAATATTATTCCATATATTTTTAAGTATTTGAGATTTTAGGTTTTTTTCCCTGATTGCATTCCATGTATCTTTAAGGTTAAATTTTTCATCTGAAGATACTTTCTATTGAAATTGTATATGCAAAGGAGAGATTTAAAGAAACTTGTTAAATTATGTTGATGTCTAATTGTAAAACATGGTCTCCTAATTAGGGTAGATTTCATTGATTGTTTGACCAAAATTATGAAACCTTAGTTTGTCTATACCAATGATTTTTTTCATTTGGGGATGATGTTATGAAATGATGAGTGTGGTTCCATTTGTCCAGAAAAAAGTCCATTTGGCCATTTCCAGGGAGCCAAAAGTATGTATTTTCAGCTAATTCTTTGATTCCAAACATTCTTTTCCAGACTTTGGAGTCATTTTGTTTGATTGATGTTTTCAAATGGCGAACATTAAGGCAATATATTGACTACATAAAATTAGCTCATAGTATTTTATTTTCTCTAATGTTAACCATAATTTGTAGGAAAAAGATGTTTGAATTTCTTTTAGGTTCCTAATGTTCATACCATTTTCTTCAAATGGTTTGCACAGTTTGGACCAATCTGACCAGAAAATTATTTTGTTATTATCATTGTATCTCCAAAAAAACTTATTTAATAACTTATTGATCCTTGATATGACATTGTTTGACATCAGTATGCTCTGTATATAATATATTGGTAAAGCTATAAGAATTGATTGGATTAAAATCAGTCTCCCACTAAATGAAAAAGTTTTACAGTTTCAATCTACAATTTTGGATCCGATTTTCTCAATCAAATCATCATAGTGACAAAGGATGATTTTTCAATGAATTGGTATTCCTAGACATTTAAAAGGTAAGTAGCTATGTTTGAATTCTAATGTATTTTCAAGAGAATAAATATTATTTATGTTCATATTACAAGGAGAAATAAAAGTAGTTTTCAGTTTGTTAACTTGTTGACCAGATAACTTTTGATAAGTCAAGAAAATAACAAATTTTCTTGAAAGAACCATTTGTAAATATTATAAAATCGTTTGCAAAAGTAAAACAATTGATATTTAAAGGACCTCTTGAGTTGTATCTCCTTAATTGATATTGGGCTGAGAGTTTGTTAATTCTTCTTAATAGAAACTCTTCAGCAATGATAAACAGGCTAGAGGATAAGGGATCACCTTGTCTAATACCATTGTTAGATGAGAAAAAAACTAAAAGATATACAATTAATGAATGATATAGTATAAAATGTTTATACACTTTTTTTAATTAAGTTAATGAATTTTGAGTTGTTCCAAAAGCCAACATTATATTATATAACAATTTGAAATCTAATCTTGTCAAAAGCTTTTGACATATCCAAATTTATTATTATATTTTCTCCCTTACATTTTGTATTTAGATCATGGTCCACTTCCTGAGTTATAAGTATGTTTTCTTGGATGTTTCTCTTTTTAAGATATGCACCTTGTTCTTTAGAAATGATTTTAGGGAGTATTATTGCTAGTTTATTATTTAATAGGTTCAACAGTATTCTATTGAATACTATACAAAGACTAATTAGCCTAAAATCCTGCCATTTCTTTGGAGTATTCAACTTATACATCATGCATATTGAGGTTGCAAATATACCTTTGGGTTATGATGAATTATTGAAGTATGATGTGATATCATTAAAGAGGTCATATTTTATAATTAACGAACATGAGTGGTAGAATCTGAAGAGAACGATCGTTGGAGGAGATTGAATTTGAGGATGTTCATCGGGCTAGAAATAAGCACAACAGAGACAGATGTCGAGGCTCTTATTCTTCGAAAATGAGTTAAAATTCAGACATCAATATGATTCTACATAGTTTGTTGATTATTTGGTCTACGAATCAGATGAATCTTCTTCCCGTACAGTGATTACCGACGTGGAAAAAATACACAAAAAATGATTTGAAAAGATGCACAGACAGTGATCGATTGTCCCACCGAGCCAGGAGCCCGAATAAGAATAGGAGTAATTCCCACAAAAGGACACTTGGGTCCGAAACATACATAGGACGGTAACCTTATGTAAGGGGGAGAAAACAACACCCCACGTCCACTTCCCATGTTTTGAATACCGTGTAAGAAATCAATTCGTGAACCTTTACGAGAAGGGTTTGTGTATACGGTTGTGAACGAAGGCTTGAAGGGCAGTCTATACAACGGCCATAATTGGAGGCCATCTCATTTATCTACGGAGATATTGTCGGGTATATGTCGAAGCGTTCGACATTTCAAAATTGGAAACTTTTAATGGGACTCATGACCAAGATAACCACATAGAGCAGTTTAAGAACTTCATGATAAAATTCGACGATGATGATAAGCTATTGTGCAAGGCATTCTCTCAAATGTTTAAGGATGGTTTTTTAAAGTGGTATAACAGTTTGGCGCAAGGTTGTATCAAAAACTTTAATATGTTTTGAAGTATTTTCCAATAAAATTTTGTTGGAAAGTAAGAAATTTCTTCCAAACAGGGACACAATCATTTATTGTAGGAAGAAAATTGGGGAAATCCTGAGGGAGTATACCATAGTTGTCACGTGGCGGTCTGTGACGAGGCAAGGCGAGGCGATATCACCTCAGTGTGGGGCGTGGCGAGCCCCTTAGTGTGGCGCTTGTTGTGGTGGATGTGGAGGTAGTGGCGCTCGCTGTGGCGGTCGTGGCGAGGCCCTAAACTCGGTATATTTTTTAAACTAAAAAAATAAAAATTCAAAACTATGTTTTTAAAGGAGTTGATATTGGAGCTGTTGAGGTTGATGAAGTAGACCACAATCTAAGGTCTAAGAATCCATCGTCTTCAGCGGTTCGCATAAGAGATTAGAGGCTTGTTAATGAAGAATCTGAAGAAGAAGATACTCTATTATAGGATATAAATGGAGAACATTGTAGAGATGAGAGGTGTGAAGATGTTGTCTCGGGCGATGATGTATTTTAGTCTTTGTTTTGACTCTGATGTTTTAAAAATTATGTGATTTGATGTTTTATAATTTGATCTTTTAGTCTATATGTTTGTTATTTGACGTGGATGCTCTAAGAATTATGTAATTGGATGTTTAAGTTATTATTTTCAGTTTAAAAGTCTAAATAATACTATTTAAATTACAATTATGTGCTATAAAAATATTATTCAGGTAACGCATCACCGCATGTCATATAGTCATCGCCTCGCCGCACGCCTCGCCATTGTGGTTTTTTAGCCTTCTTCGCCACAGACCGCCGCACGCCACTGATAACTATGGAGTATACCATGTGATTCATTAAGACAAAAATCGGGCTGGAAGGCTGTGAGGATAAAGTGGCATTGATAGCATTCAGGATGGGACTTCTGTTTGGAATCTTAAAATATAATATCGTTAAAAAAACAAGTTATAATGTTTGGAGAATTGTTGGTTCAAGTCAAAAAAAATAAATTAGTTGAATAGATACAAGCATCGAAATTAGCTTCCATGGCTCAGCAAGAGCAGAGCCAACAGTCTTTGGTAATGATTTACCAACCAGCACTTACACAAGTCCTCAACCCTTGCAGACTTATCACCCATCAACAATTGTCCAACCTATGGTATCGAACCAACTACCTCTGAATCAAACGATGAACCAGCATGTGGTAAGTACAAAATAAAATTCTAGAAAAATATCTAACAAGTGGGTCCTGATGAGTCCGGATTCGGTCGGCACTTCGGACAGGGTCAGTTCGGGCATCTCTCAACTTAACCGGACAGGGGCAGTTCGGACACCATCATCCATTGGACTGTTCGAACAGAACTAAAGTACTTAAAACCTAATCACTTCTTGACTAAGCTGCTTGTTCTCCTAGTTAGAACTAATGGGCCCTTAAACTCGACCCGGGTCCATTAAACACGACCCGAAAGCCCATAAGGCCCAAATATAAGGGTATAAATACCCAACCACCAACATTAAATGAGGGTAATGAAAATTAAATACAACCAGGCTACTCAATTCTCCCTCTACACTCTACCCAAACATTAAATACTTACAAACTTCCACAAAACTCTAAACAAAAATTACAAACTTACCCTCAGACAAAAACAAACCACACCAAATTGGCGACCACAGTGGGAGCACGACGGTGCCTGAATCTAGCATTCGAAACCATCAGAAAAAATCAGTCTGAATGAATCTGGACACACCGGAAGTACCACCAGCTTTGCTTGAAGTGGTGGGTGAAAATGATGAATATACCATCGAGGAGCGTGATAGATGAAAGGGCGAGATAGAGGCTCTGGGGGCAGAGAAGGCAAAGATGGGCATAAAAGAGAAGTCAAAGGCATCAGTTGCTCATCATACTGACAACCCTAGAGAGCATGAGCCTTCGAAGACCCATATGAGTACCAAGAAGACTCATGCTAGCTCCAAAAAGTCTCACCGGTCCAAGCCAGTGGAGAGCTCTGACTCAGACTCTCTGATAGCTCCTCGGGCGAGGATGGAGTTGAGGAGTCCTTATCCTCTAGTAGTGATGAGGGCCGATCTAAAAAGAAACAAAATTTGATTAAAAAGTATTCAAGAAAAAGGGATAGACATGGGAAGTTAAAGAGGAATATAGGCAAGGATCATCTCATAGCCGGAGACACGTAGACCGGATGTTGGTGGATCCTTTTGCCTTCCATGATGAACCAGGTATCTTTGCAACTCCTAATGAGGATACCGTTTTCAGTCGTGGCCAGAATTGTAGACAATCTCCATTGTCTTCCAAGATCCTGTCCGGAAACCTCCCTAAGAGGTTCGATATTACAAAAATAGAGAAATACGACGGTAGTAAAGATCCGGGCAACCACTTGGAGCAATTTAAAAACTTCATGATGAATTTCGATAATGATGATGACAAGTTACTCTGTAGAGCATTCTCCCAATCCTTTATGGGGAGTGCTCTGAAGTGGTATAACAGCCTACCACAACGTTGCATTAGAAATTTCGATACCTTTTGGGTGGCTTTTCGAAGGCAATTCGTTGGAAGTAAGGAATTGAAGGGCAATGGGGACACAATTATCCATTGTGCCCAAGAACCAAACGAATTACTGAAAGAATACATAAGTCGTTTTGTGAACACCAAAAACGGGTTGGTTGATTGCTTTGAGCAAGTAGCCATAGCATCTTTAAGGCAGGGCTTAAACCCTGGAAATTTGGCTGATTCAGTGACCAGAAAGAAAGCCATGACTTGGGGAGGACTGCTGAATCAGGTCAGAAAGAAAATTAACGTTGATGAAATAAAGAAAACTAGGGTGCACAGGCAGGTGAGGTCTGCTCCGGTTGCACCTAACCCCAACCAAAATCAGTCCGGGAACAAGACAAGAGAGACCGGACAGGGTCATAACAAAGCTAAAGCTCAGTCACAGCCAGATGCACCTGCCCAGAGTCAACAATCTAGAAATAAGAGAGGAACTTGGGTTCAACCAGAGTGGTTTGCTGAGTTGAAAGAAAGTGTGGCCACCATTTATGACAAAACAAAGGAAGAAGTACACTATAGAAGGCCGGCTGCACTACAATCTCCTAGGGAACATCGTAACAATTCCTTCTGTCAGTACCATAATGATACTGGCCATACCACCGACGATTGTATTGCTTTAAAGCAAGAATTCCAAAATTTAATTGAAAGAGGAAAGCTGGGGGCATATGTCAAAAGAAGAGGAGGAAATAGGCCTCATAATGTTCATCGGCCTGGTCCATATAATGCAGGCACTTCCGCTCCGGAGGGAGCTATGGTTGTAATCGAAAGATTCGATGTAGAGTCGGAATACTTGGATCCTGATCCAACTCGAAAAATAGTGGGTGCCATTGAGGAACGTTGTAAAATAGTCTCCGGGGTTATTAACTTTTTTGAGTCACTCACAATTTTCGGAGGGGATACTATGACAGCACCCACTGCTTCTTCAAGAAAGAGGCACGTTCATACTTTAGCTACCCAGCTGGAAGGAGGCATGACCTCTTATCAATCACAGATTCAATTTCCCTTCATTGTTTTTGATGAAGATGACTTGAGGGATATAGCTGGCCCCCATGAAGATGTTGTTGTCATAGGAGCATCCATTGGAGGCAATGACATAAGACGAATCTTAGTAAATACTGGGAGTTCAACCCATATCCTCTTTTTAACCTCTTACAAAAAGATGAAAAACCCAGCTATAATTCAGCGTTTGGACAGATCAATTGTGGGTTTCACTGGGAGCTCAGCAGATGTTATCGGGGAGTTCGAAGAGGAAGTTTTGTTGGGCAAGGGCCCTTTTAAGAAGATGGTTAGGGTACTTTTTATTGTGGTAGATTGTCCCACTTGTTATAATGCTATTCTATGGAGGTCTTGGCTCTCTAAGATGCATGCAGTGGCCTCAACAATCCACCAATGTTTGAAATATGTTGTTCAAGGACAAGTGGGAGTTGTTCGGAGCAGTCAAAAGATTGCAAGAGAGTGTTATGCCACAACACTAGCTCCACGAACACTGGGGGGCAGTTCATATCAATGAAGAATAGCAGTTTGAGGGGCTTTCTGGGGGTGAGAGTGAAATTGATGACCCCAGAGAGACCCCTGGAGTGTTAATACCGGTTGAAGAAGTTGAAACACATTCTTTGGAATAGGGAAAAAATGTTAAGATAGGGTCCAAAATTCCATCCGAAGTGAAGAGTAAAATGTTGAAGTTTTTAAAAGACCATCAACATGTTTTTGCTTGGTGCAATGCTGGTGTTACCGGAGTTCCAGCAGATATTATATCACATCACCTATCCATCCGGAGAGACATAGCGCCTGTGGTACAAAAAAGAAGAGTTTTTTCCAAAGAAAAGGCTGATGTCATAGTTCAAGAGGTCGACAGGCTTACTAAAATGGGGCACATAATGGAGTCTCAGTATCCTTTATGGACAACCAATCCGGTCTTGGTGAAAAAGAAGAATGGCAAGTGGCGTATGTGCATTGATTTCACAGATCTCAATAGGGCTTGCCCAAAAGATTTATACCCGGTCCCTCGGATTGATCAGTTGGTGGATTCCACTTCTAGGAATAAGCTACTGTCTTTCATAGATGCCTTCTCCGGGTACAATCATATTCAAGTAGATCCAAAAGATCAAGAGCATACCACGTTTGTCATTGATAGGGGTCTTCATTATTACAAGGTGATGCCATTTGGGTTAAAAAATGTTGGGGCTACCTATCAGAGGTTAGTGAACAAAGCCTTTGCTGATCAAATTGGAAGGAATATGGAGGTACATTGATGACATGATGATAAAAAGTATGGATAAAGAACTACACTTGGCAGATCTCCAAGAAACTTTTGCTAACTTAGTAAAAGTAAATTTGAAACTAAATCCAGAGAAGTGTGTGTTTGGAGTGCAGTCCGGGAAATTCCTGGGGTATATAATAAGTGAGCAAGGAATACAGCCCGATCCGGACCAGCTTAATGCTTTATTCCAAATGGAGCCTCCTCGTAATATTAAGGAAGTACAACGGTTAACTGGGAGGTTGGCTGCTTTAAATCGATTTATCTCGAGGTCTTCGGACAGATGTGCTCCGTTTTTTCAAACTTTAAAGGGTGCAAAGGGATTTGACTGGACTTCACAGTGTGATGAGGCCTTCAATAAGATTAAGAAACATATGTCCTCTCCCAAGACTTTATTTAAACCTGTTAATGGAGAGACACTCTTCGTATACTTGGCAGTTTCCAGTTGTGACATCAGTGTTGTATTGGTAAGAGAGGTGGATAATTACCCCCGTCTAGTGTACTACATCAGCAAGAGCTTGATACATGCAGAGAAACACTATTTAAAGCTCGAAAAATTAGCGTTAGCCTTGGTGATTGCTGCAAGGAAGATGAGGCTTTATTTTCAGGCTCATCATATTATCGTCCGGACATCCTATCCCTTGAAAAATGTTCTTCAAAAGGCAGACATTTCAAGTAGAATGACTAAGTGGTCAGTGGAGTTGGGGGACTTCGATATTGATTTTGCTCCTCGAATAGCAATCAAAGCCCAGGCTGTGGCTGATTTCTTAGTTGAATTCCACTCAGATAGAGGTACAGAGCAAACGACTGAGATGAAAGGTAAAAATGTCTGGATCGTCCGGACTGATGGTGGATCAAGTACTATGGGATGTGGTGCATGGGTGTGCTTGACCTCTCCATATGGTGACAAAATGTACCACGCTATATATTTTTCTTTTAGGGCTTCTAATGATGATTCCGAATATGAAGCTGTTATAGCTGGTTTAAAGTTGGCTTTCATTTGTGGAGCCAAAATGGTCAAGTTGATGAGCGATTCCCAACTTCTTATCCATCATGCACAGGGTCAATCCGAAGTAAAAAATGAGCGACTAGTGAAGTACTTACTTCTTCTTAAAAATGAGGCACTTAATTTTAAAAACATTGTTTATGAACACATACCCCGAACATAAAATGAACTAGCAGATTCCTTGGCAACCATAGCCTATACTGAGTTATACCCTTGGATCCATGTGCTGGAGTGCCCTTCCATTCAACTCAATATGGGTAAGGAGGAAGAAATTTTTGATGTACAGATGAAACAACCTCAAGACTGGAGGTTTCCTCTCCTGCAATATCTCCTCGGTGGTATTTTGCCTCCGGACAAGTCAATAGCAAGAAAAGTAAAGTACAAGGCTCGTGGTTTCATCATACTAAGAGATGTTCTTTATAAGAAGTCTTACAATAAACCCCTTTTACGATGTTTGGAGGATGATGAATCTCAAATAGTCCTCTCTGAATTACATGATGGTGAGGGATCAGCTCACTGTGGATTCAGGGCTCTAACAAGAAGAGTGTTATTGGCTGGCTATTACTGGCCATCTATAATGCAAGATGCTAAGGAGCTGGTGAAAAGGTGTGACCCATGCCAGAGATATAGCAATGAAATTCATGTCCCAGCCATCCCTTTAGATTCGATTTCTGAGCCTATACCTTTTGCTCGATGGGGGTTGGATCTGGTGGGACCTCTTCCTGTAGCATCTGGAGGATGCAGGACAATAATTGTTGCTATTGATTATTTTTCGGAGTGGATCGGAGCAGCCCCACTGGCAGGAACAACATCAAAAGCTGTCATAAAATTCATTTTATCCAATATCTATTGCAGATTTGGAATTCCACAGAAGATAACAACAGACAATGGGCCACAGTTCGACAACAAGGAAATAGAGAGTTTATGTGCCTCTAGGGGTATACAACATTGTTTCTCTTCACCTTTCCACCCACAAGCAAATGGTCAGTTTGAAGTGGCTAACAGAATTATACAGTCCGGTTTGAAGAAAAATTTAGAAGGGACTGCTGGAAAATGGCCTAGTTATTTTCAAGAGGTTTTGTGGGCCTACCGGACTACACCTAGGGCTGCGACACAAGAGTCACCTTTTGCCTTGGTCTATGGGATGGATGCTATAGCTCCCATAGAGGCAACTCTCCCTTCATTTCGAGTTCACAATTTCTCTGAACACGCTAATGAAGTGGAAATCAGAGGTCAGCTCGACTTAATAGAAGAAAGAAGAGTTAAAGCTCACCTTAGAGCTGCACACTATCAGGGTTTGATGAGAAGCAGGTTTGCTTCCAAAGTTAAAAGAAGAGATTTTCAGCCGGGGGATAAGGTGTTAAGCAAAGTCTTCTTACACACTAAAGAGAAGCTGCTCGGCAAACTGGCCCCAACTTGGGAAGGACCTTATATGGTCATTGAGAGGCTTAAACCTGGAACATACTGTCTAGAATACAAGGATGGAAGGGTTTTGAATCACCCTTGGAACATTGAGCATCTCCGAATGTACTTAGAGTAGAAACTATGTAAATATTTACTTGTTTAAAAATTCATGTAAATATTTGGGGGCATACTTTTTCCTACCCTGGTGGCGCGGGGAGGTTTTAATGAGGTGTCCGGGCTTTTTTATAAAATTTGATGCCTTCTTAAAAATTCAGAGTGTTCTTACTTTGTTTCTTGTCACACCATCCAGATTGAATTTAAGGAATGATGACTACTTAAACATTTGTCATCGGAGAATTTAAACACTCTCGCTTTAGAATATTTATCAAATAACTAAGGGCTGTTTAAACACTAGCCACCAAAATTGAAACAAACTATGAAAGAATGCAAGAGTTGTGCAAAATAAAGACATCCATTAAAATAACCGAAGTGCGTTGGCCATCCAAGGAATTTAAGTTTTCAAAACAAACAGATCTCTTCGAACAAACACCGGACACGGTTACAGAAATGCCTTGGCCTTCCAAGTACTTTAGTTTAATCAAAACAAAAAAAACACACACAAGAGATAATTAATATATAAAGACTGAGCCTTTGAAGATGGCTCAGCCTCACCTGTTTTCTTTTTCTTGGGGTCATTATTCCCCTCACCTGAACTCTCCCCGGTGTTCTCTTCTTCATCGGACGAAGATGCACTGGGGAAGTCAAACCTGTCACCCTCAGCCATTGTATGAAAATGAAGGTCTGGATACTCTACGAAACTCCATAAGTCTCCCAGATTCCTCTTTGGGAACTTCTCGTGAAACAGCAAAACCATGTCCGACTTCACCTTGGCATACATCTCCTCTTGACTGTCTATCATATTGTTGGCATAAGCATCAATCTTGGCCTGAATTTTGGCCTCTTGCTCCCTTAGCAGATCAGCTTTCTCCTCTGCATCCTTGGACACCGAATTCTCGAGCGCAATCTTGTCATTTGTCAAGTTATGGATGACTTGGTCCTTGGCCTTCGCCTCCTCTTTTGAAGAGGTGAGATATTTCTCTAATCCGGACAGCTTTTCCCGGAGATCTTTGATGGTATATTCTAAGGTGGCAACCTTTGTGGTCAACCCCTCATGACTCTTCTTTAGCTCCTCGTTTTCTCCTTTCAAAATATCAGCATTTTGGGTGGCAGTGAGGAGGTCGTTGGACAGTTTTTCCGTGTCAGCGTTAAGGGAGGTAATGATTGCTGCCTGGCCTCGTACTTGCTTCTCTAGGACCGACACTGGCTGAACGGTACTCAGTATGGAGTGAGTTATAGCCTCTCGTTCACTTGAAATAGTGAAGGTTTTGCCAGTAAAGGTAACAGTGGTCGAAGTGCTTGGAGGGAGATAGGGCCCAACAAAATCATCTATGGGGAGGTTTTCAAAGTACTCCCCAAGCCCCCTCAGGCCCCGTAAGGTCGACACCATCAATACTAAGGTCTCCTCCTCCAACCTCTTCAGTTCGAAAATCATCAGGGATCTTCTCTGCTCTTGTTGGATCGATAGGGTCAACAGGAGGGAGAGGCTCTGGAGGCCGGAGAGAAAATTCATCACCCTTGGAGGTTTTTTTCTTCTTGGCCTCCCTCTCCTTGCTTTCTGCTCCTCATCTCCGGTCTCTTTTAGGAACCCTTGGGGGTTTTGGAGATCCTGCTTCCTCCCTAGCACTCTCATGCTCTACCACTTCTAGCGGAGCAGCATCGATCTGGCTTGGAGCTGGCCCCTCTGGGTTTGTGGGAGCAGTCTCCTCCACCTCGGCAGGATTAGCATCACCTGCAGCCTTCTTGCCTTTCTCTTTTTTGCCTTTTATCTTTCTTGGGGCCTTGGCTCGACCTGGCAAGTACAGTGACCCGTCTGGTGCATGTGTTCTTTTAAGGACAACATCCGGAGGGGGTGGTAAGTACTTCTCAGGTCAAGTCTCTCCGGCCAGTAGTGTTCTAGAGATGAGACCTGGCAAGATTGCCTCCGGTAAAGGCATCATGAAAATGGTTCCCCTATTTTTCAGCAGCCCAAGTGTTGATCTTGGTGCAAGTGGTCTACCCGGCCTTTAAAAAGTTATTGAAGTCTTTGGGCAGCTCTGTCAAGAAAAAAGACAAGACCAGTCAGTTTAAACAAAATCGATAAAAGTAAAAATGAGAATGTAAGGTAGGATCCTTACAATCACTTCTCCATCTGCTGGTGAGGAGACTCGGATTGACTCCAGCTTTGATCTTCCTTCCATTCTCCCAAGCGCCGCTTACAAACAAGAATTGAGTTCTCCAGTTTCTCTCCGACTCAAGTAGGTCATCCACTACTTTATAATTATCACCCATGTTGAAGTGATAGAAGGGAATGTGGTGATTTCTGCAGAGGTTGGCCACAGCTGCGAATTCCTCCATTGGTAAAGGAATCTCGGAGAGCCTGGAGGCCATGATGCGGCCATAAGTGTGTACCAGGCGTTGGGGCTCAGTTGGCTAGGGCAAAGTTTGATAAGATGGAAGTACCTGATTATCTCCGAATCTAAGGGAAACCTTAGCCCCCAGTTAAAGAGCTCAGTGAAGATGACTATTACACTAATCTTGCAGTCCATTGGGGTTTCAGGGTCTTTGGGGATTCTTATTTTCACGTTCTCCGGAATCCTCCACTTCGTACGCATCCGGCCCAATTCGGCTGTATGGAAACAAGAATATATTTAACGTTTACCTTGTGGAAACAAGGTCCCACTTTTCCTTCGAGGATTTCTGGTAATTATGGGTGCCTAAGGCATAGTTTCTATTTGCCTTTATCTTTCTTGGTAGCAGCAGCATCATAAGTTTGTCCGGAGGGTTCAGAATCGAACGGAGCCTCTTCGATGGAATCCTCCATTACTTCCTCCATTACCGAGGAGGGGTTTTCAGTTGTCTTTGGGAGGGGGGAGTTAGAAGTTGGTCCAGTCTAACCTCCGGACTGATAAGCTTCAATACTCTCCTGAACTCTGGCCTCCGGCTGGGGCTCAGATGTGGTGGTTTCTCTTCGAAGGCTTGAGCTAGTGGCCTCCGGTCCGGACAGCCTGTCCGGAGGTACTTTTATGGGTGCCTCTGACCCTGTATTGCTGTCTTTGACCCCTGATTTTGAAGGGGTGCCTTTAGAAGCCTGCCCTTTTACTAGGCGACCTTTTTTTCGATCGACTAACTTGTTGGGAGAGATGTATGCATCTGACCCCATGGATATAAATGGAGAAGGCTTTTTGAAGCTGGTAACTGCTAGCCCTGGTTCAACAGTGGGCTCTAATTCTTGAACCGACGAGCCTGAAACAATAGGAGAAAGGTTGGTTTGAAACAATCTCCTCGGTTTGACACTTCTGGTTGAGGAGTAGCCCTGGTCAGGCTCTGTGGTTGAGATTACTGGTTTGTCGGTGGGGAAGTAGGTAGGCCTGCAGCAATGCGCCTCTCCCGTTCGACTTTTTGTACTTTTTCTAGCTCTGATAGATTAAGCCACCCGCCTTTGATTAAAGCGTTCCGAGCCGTGAACATAAACTCACAACCAAAGAGAAGGATTGGTGTTTGAGAGAGAAAGCTCTGAAAATTAGCAAAGTGAATATGAAGATGATGGTAAAACAGTGGAGAAGTGATTAATTTATAGTAAACACTCAAAAAAGTGCTTTGATTCCTAGGAGAATTCGAAAGGATTTGCAATGATTAAGGAATGGCGCTGATGTCATCTTCATTTAATGAAGAGGTTACTTTTCAGAAAAGGTGGGAGCGAAATTCAAGGTGAAAAAACGGCTGAAATAACGAACCAAAGAGAGACACGTGTCCCACGAACTCTGGCAAAAAACTGCTTAAATTCAAGGAACCTTTTTCAGTCCGGATAAAGTTATGACACACTTCGAAGGACCTGTCCGGATGTAACTGTCACTAGCAACAGACTGTTTTTTAGGTCGTGCCAAAGGTTTTTTTTACACCACCTAAAAAAGGGACTACTGATGAGTCTGGATTTTGTCGGCACTTCGGACAGGGTCAGTTCGGTCATCTCTCAACTTAACCGGACAGGGGTAGTTCGGACACCATCATCCATTGGATTGTTCGAACAGAACTAAAGTACTTAAAACCTAATCACTTCTTGACTAAGCTGCATGTTCTCCTACTTAGAACTAATGGGTCCTTAAACTCGACCCGGGTCCATTAAACACGACCCGAAAGCCCATAAGGCCCAAATATAAGGGTATAAATACCCAACCACCAATATTAATTGCGGGTAATGAAAATTAAATACAACCAGACTGCTCAATTCTCCCTCTACACTCTATCCAAACATTAAATACTTACAAACTTCCACAAAACTCTAAATAAAAATTACCAACTTACCCTCACACAAAAACAAACCACACCAGGTCCGACCTACTCATTTTTCTAAACTGAACGAGTGTGTGGCTACCATTTTTTACAAGGCCCATAATCTTTTACAATTTTAAAAACCTCCCCCGGTCAAGACCCTGAGGTAAGGTAGAAAAAATAAGTGTTGCAAATACCATGATGATATCAAACATTAGATAAATATTGTATAGCGTTGAAAAAATAAATCCAAACGTTAATTGAGAACGAGAAAATGATCACGTTCGTCAAAAAGCACTTTTAGCGTGATTTGATAGTAAGGGAGGTTGGTGTGGCCCTGAAGCAAGAAAAAACTCTGATGTTTTTGGATCTCATTGATTTGTTTGATATATCTTCTGAATACTTGGACCCCAAGCTAGATAGGAGAGTGGTTATGATGGTGGAGGAGCCCACGGCTAAAGTAAAGGTTATAGAACTTTGCAAATTTTTCGAATTTTTGGGGATGATACTATTTTAGGAATTATGAACTTTTCTAAAAACGATACATTGTAATATTTGCTACTTAGCTTGAAATCGGTACTTCACCTCGTTTGTATAGATACTCATCCTCGTTTCTCTGTTTCGATGAAGATGATATGAGAGAGATGACAGGGTCGCATGAGGATGCAATGGTAATCGTAGCGAGCCTTTCCAGAGATGTGATCTGAAAGGTCTTGATAGAAGTTCTGCCAATATTTTGTTCATGATGATGTACAAGCATATGGAAATTCATTCGGCTATTCTCGGATCTGAATGGTCGATTATAGATTCTACTGAGGTAATTGCCGAGGTGATCACGGAATTTAAAGGGACTATGGTGTTGGGTCGTGATTCATTTAAGAAAGAAATTACAGTGTTGATTATCGTGGTGGACGCGCCCACGTCGTACAATACAATATTTGGAAGATCTTGTCTATCTAGAATGCATGCAGTTACTTTGAAAATTCACTAGTGCTTGAAGTACGTGGTATGAGATAACGTGGGAATGGTTTGGATTAGCCAGAAAATGGCGAGGGAGTGTTGTCGAACAACATTGGCCCCAAAGCAGATTAAATGGGTCGAACCAAAGAAAGTGTAGTAATTATTAAAGTCCACTTATGGGTCTGATCCTGTTAACGATCTGAAAGGTACCTGAATTTTGGTCCCTAACGAAAATTTCAAGGATTATGTTTTTCCTAACATGAAGAGTTTGAAGATCGGTCTAATGTTGTCTTCTAAGGTGAGGGATAAATTAATTCATTTTATGTCGATAAAGTTACACATGTTTGTATGGTATATTGAAGATGTTATAGAGGTACCCGGTGAGATTATCTGCCACAGATTAGCTTTCTGAAGCAGCATACGCCCAGTTATCCAGAATAGAAGGTATTTTTCTCATGCGAAATCCGAGGCGATTATGGCCGAGGTGGATCGTCTTCCGAAAGAGGGATACATACGAGAATCTCAGTACCCATTGTGAACAGTCAATCCAGTATTCCTAAAGAAGAAAAATAGGAAATGGGAACTGCGTGTGGATTTCAACAACTTAAACATAGCTTTTTTAAAGGACCCAATTTTGGTTCCCCGAATCGACCAGTTGGTAAACTTCATATTGAAAAATAGGTTGTTGTCTTTTATGGATGAGTATATAGGTTACAACAAAATTAATATGGATACGAAATACCAAGAGAGAACATCGTTCATTAATGGAAAAGGCTTGTATTGCTAAAAAATCATGTCATTTAGACTGAAAACTGTCGAGGCAACTTACCAGCGGCTAGTGACCAAAGATTTCGATGCTCAAATCGGACGTAATGTTGAGGTGTATATTGATGGCATGCTGATGAATAGTGAAAAAAACTAAGACCATTTCATAGATTTAGAGGAAACATTTGGTAAAATTAAAAGTAATAAAATTGAATTTAAATTTAAAGAAGTGCATGTTCGGAGTCTGATCCAGTTAATTTGTGGGCTACATAGTCAGCGAAAGAGGGATAGAGGCCGACCCGGTATAGTTTAATAATTTTAGCACTATAGACCCTCCTCGGTCCGTCAAATAGGTATATATATTAACCACCAGATTTGTGGATTTCAATAGATTCATATCTAGTTCTTCGGACAAATGGGCCTTATTTTTCCAAGTAGTAAGACAAGCCAACTATTTTAGTTGGACCCGAGAGTATACTAAAAAATATTATAAGAAGGAGTATATTTCTTCCCTTGAGATCTTGACGAAGCCTAACCCAAGGGAGAGGTTGTTCATTTATATAGTGGTTTCCGATTATGCTGTAAGTACGGTGTAAATTCGAGAAACCAATAATTTACCTCAGTTAGTGTACTATGTCAGCAAAAGCCTCCTCGGTGTGGAGAAAACATATTTGAAGTTTATTAAAAACTTGCATTTTATTTTGTAACCGCAGATCGAAAAGATGATATCCTATTTTCAAGCATATTTTGTTGTAGTTCAAACGTTTTTCCCTTGAATGAAGTATTACAAGGGCCCAATGTGTCGATTCAGATGACCAAATGGTTAATTGAATTGAGTGATTTTAACATTATTTTTAAGCCATGAACCGCAATCAAAACTCAGGCCTTGGCATATTTGTTTTTCAAATTCCACTTAACGAACAGGTACGGAAATTGACCAGGAAGAAGTAGATACCAAATGAACTATTCAAACTGATGAAGGTTAAACAACTTCAAGATGTGGGGTGAGGGGGTCCAGTTTATCTCCCCGGCTGGGATAGAATAATGAGACGGAATACAAGGCTGCTCTAGCACGATTAAGACTCACCAACATCTACGGAGCAAAAATAGTTTGGATGATAAGCAATTCACAGTTCTTCGGAAATCATGCATTCAGATAGTCCGAAGTTAGAAAGGACCACTTAATAAAATATTTGAACGCTTCAAAGGGCTTGGTAGTAGTTTTTAAAAATGTGTGGGCACGTCCACAAAGCTAGAAATTATGGCTGAATCTATGGTGACTAAGGCATATTCCAAAGGATACCCATGGATACTCACACAAGAAAGTCCCTCGACAGTAAAAAATATTGACTGAAATACGTGTTCGGATAAGGCTTTATATATCTCAACAAATGGTGAAAGATATTGGAGATATAATATTAGGGAGTTTCTAGCCAACAAATGAATGAATTAAAAGATATGATTCAAAGTGCATGGTTACACGATACTCAGAGATATCTTGTACAAGAAATTGTTGAGCAAACCCCTACTGTGATGCCACGTGGAAAATGAATCCTAAATAATATTATCTGAACTGCACGACGGAGAAAGATCAACGCATTGTGGGTATAAAACCCTACCGTGGGGTATTATTGGCCCACGATGATGACTGATTCCAAAAAATTGGTCAGAAGGTTTGACACTTGCCAACTGTTTGCCAACACGATTCATATGTATGTGGTACCTCTAGAATATGTATCTGAGGCACTACCTTTTGACCAATGGGGTATTAATTTGGTTAGACCGTTGATGATGGCTTCCGGAGGGCGACAAACAACAGTAGTCGCGGTAGACTATATTTCAAAGTAGGTGAAAGCCGATAAGTTTTATGGGAAAAAAGAAAAGGATGTGACCAAGTTGTTTATATTAATTTTTTTTTTTGCTTTGGTGTCTTGAGGTGGTTATTGATGGATAATGGCCCATAGTTCGACAACAAAGATAGGAGAGCCTTTTATTATTATCGATGCATACAACAATGTTTCTCGACACATTTTCACCCATATGAAAATGGTGAAGCCAAAATAACTAACCGAACAATCCTTAATGGGTTCAATAAAAATTTGGAAGGCAATGCTTCAAAATGGCCAGACTATTTACAAGAGGTGCTATAGGCTTACTGAACCAGCCCCGAACGATAATGCAAGAATCACCTTATGCATTAGTTTACGAGATGGATACTGTGACACGATAAGAGGAAATATTTCCCTCGTATCGAGTTAACGAGTATCCCAAAAAGGGTAATGATGAGGGAAGACGTGCTGAACTAGATATCATTAAGGGGAAAAACGGGCACATTTAAATTCTCTGCACTACCAAATATTGATGAGAATGAGATACGCATCTAGGATATACCGTCGCTCTACGACTTCGGCACATTCGAGTTGTTCTTTTATTGTCTGTGTAAGTGGGCAAGCACATCATTTGTAAAAAGGTCAAAGGTTTCCTTGGTTGGTTTGGGTGATGTAGTCGGGAGGTCATCATCATGGTGCTCATAGGATTGAGAATTTTCTCCTCGATCTTCTTGTGATACTCCATTGGTTTCATCAAAGGGGTAGGTTCTTTATTTTAAGCCCGATTCGAGTCTTACTTGCTATCTGACTCAATAACAACGACTCGTTTTAAGGATAGTGGGTCAACTTCTGCAGTGTCATGGTTCAATGCAGTGTCATGGTTCAATGAAGACATGTTCCCCTCGTATTCTCCCTTGCTCTCATCAACGGATAAGCATTTATGTTTATGTTTGGAGGAATGCATTTTTGATGTCCTTTTGGAGCCATCACCCATAATAACAACATTATCCTCTGAACATGAAACCTCAACTACGACTCTGACCTTGTTGTTTTTCTTCTTCTTCAGATTACCGTCACCTTTCTTGGAAACTCGATGATCGGAGCCCTATACCTCGTTGGTAAGAAGACAAGTGCATCAAGATGCTTTCCATCGTTTCAACACTTCGGCTTTCATGGGAGGCACCATGAGTTCCTCTAACAAGATATATTTTGTCATGTTGGCCCTCCAAATGTGACTCTTAACCAAATTGGTTTGGGTGAAACATCGATACAACCAATTAGATGATGCAGTTATTGCCAACTTTCTTAGCCGAGTGAAGATCTCCTCGACATCCTCTTGATGCTATTCCAAATCACCTATCATCCATGTTCTCTCTAGCACAAAAGAAACACTTGTAAAAAATATAAAACGAAGTATATACATGGACAAATTTGTTTGGGATAAAAAAATTACCTTTGCTCGTCCACTATAGGGAAAGCCGATGCGGACTCTCAGTCGATGCGGACTCTCAGTCGATGCTTCGAACCCTGTTTTCCAAAGCCTCAAAACGTACAAAAATATTTGTTTCCACTTTTTGTCCGCGTCCAACAGGTCGTCAACCACCTTGAACTTATTCCCTAAAATGAGTGAATAAAATGAAAATGAAGGGTTCTTCAAAACAATGTTTAGATTAATAAATTACTCTTTGAATAACCATATCCTGGAGATCAATGATTCCATGATGCAAAACATCAATGTAAACCATAAGTTTGGTCAGTCTGACTAGGACATATGTTCACCACTTCAAAAAACATGACCGTGGCAGATTCCAGAGGGAACTAAGGCTCCAATTGAGTATCTTTGGGAAGACAGCCAACTTGTCATCTCCAAATGATAAAATGAGTTTCCCTCACATTGAGAATCAAATTATAAACAACCTTGGGATGCCACATCGAACAATACTCTTTGTGGTGGTAAATTCGCCGACCTCTCACAACGCAATTCTTGGTCGATCTTCGTTATCTAGGATGCATGCGGTAACATCCATCGTGTATCAGTGTGTGAAATATGTGATAGGTAATAACGTTGTTGTTATCCGTAGCAGCCATAATGTGGTAAGAGAATGCTATCGAGCAACCCTGGTAACAAAAGTCGATAAAGAGATGGTTCAAGGTGAAGCTTAGCAATTAGTGGTGGAGACCTCATGATTGGAACCGATAGATGATCCTAATGAGACCTCTAGATTGCTTTTGACTGATGAAAACTGTGAAAGCTAAGAATTTGCTTTTGGAAAATGTTTAAAAATCGGGATAAATTTGTTTGGTGATATTCGAGAGATATTAATTTTCTTTCCTCAAATATAGATTGCATCTGTTTGCTTGGTGTTTTCATAAGATGTGACAGGATACCCCGATAGCGTAATCTATCATAGTTTATTTGTGCGCTCGAATGTCCGGCATATAACTCAAAGGCGGCGAGATTTTTCTCAAGAAAAGGAAGAGGCCATTATTTCAGAGGTAGAAATTTTGACAAAGGTGATCCCAGTATCCGCAGTGGACAATAAATCCGGAATTAGTCAAGAAAAAACAGAAAATGAAGGATATGTGTGAATTTTACAGACCTTAATCGAGCATGTCCTAAAGATCATTTCCTGATGCCAAGGATCGAACAACTAGTTGATTCAACATCAGGAAATAAACTGTTGTCTTTCATGGATGCCTACGCAGGTTATAATCAGATAAAGATGAATCCAAGGGACCAAGAAAGCACAACTTTTATAACTGGAAGAGGTCTTTACTGTTACAAGGTCATGCCCTTTAATTTAAAAAATATCGGTGCCCCTTACCAAATTCCCGTGAATAAGACTTTCAAGGAACAGATCGGGCGAAATGTTGAGGTTTACATAGATGATATGCTGGTAAAAAGTATATCTGATGAAGATCATTTCGCCGACCTAGAGGAGATGCTTAACAACTTAAAAATAATAAATCTTAAGCTGAATCTAGAAAAATACTCATTTGGTGTCCGTTTGGAAAAAATTTAGGGTTTATGATCAACGAAAAGGGGATCGAAGTAGATCATGTGTAATTAAATTCATTGTGTAGCATGGCACTACCGAGGAACATGAAAGAAGTCCAAATTTTGACAGGGCACTTGGTAGCACCAAACAGGTTTATATCCAAGTCTTTTGACAAGTGCACACCGTTTTTACAGGTTTTGAGAAATGCTAAAACGTTTAGTTGGTCACCTACTTGTACTGAGGCCTTTCTCGGCATAAAAAACTATCTTTCTTCTCCAACATTTTTTACAAAACTTAATCCTAGGGAAATTTTATTTTTTTATATTGCAGTATCCGATCACACTGTTAGTGCAACATTGGTGCGAGAAGCAGATCGAATACCCAAACCCGTCTACTATGTGAGTAAAAGCTTACTAGATGCTCAAAAAGGTATTTGAAACTGGAAAAGTTAGCTTTAGCATTGGTAACGACGTCTAGAAAAATGCGACCATGCTTGCAGGGTCATTCAATTGTGGTCAGAACTATTTTTTCGTTAAAAATGTATTACAAAGGCTATATATTTTGGGATGCATGTCTAAATGGTCGGTAGAGCTGGGCAATTTTGACATCGATTTCGAACCAAGAACAACAATAAATGGCCAAGCTTTGGCAGACTTTCTAGTAGAGTTCCACTCCAGCCGACCATAATACATAGAGGTTGAAAAATAAAATGAGCCATATGAGTGGATAATACGGACTGATGGTGGGTCAAGTATTACTGGGTGTGGAGCATGGATTCAAATCAATACACCATGAGGAATATCAATGCACCAAGCAATTCGTTTCAATTTTAAAGCGTCAAATAATGAAGTTGAATACGAAGCAGCATTGACGGGGTTGAGATCGGCACAAGAAATGTCCGATTAATAAGTGATTCCTAGTTGCTTGTTAATCACGCCACCGGACAGTCCAAAGCAAGAAATGAGCAGTTGATCCAATATTTAGTTGCATTCAAAGTTTTAACATCTGTTTTTGAAAACATTACCTATGAGCATGTACGTCGTGCGGAAAATGTAGTTGGCCGATTCGTTGACAGACATGGCATACGTCGGGGAATACCCATGGGTCTTAACGCAATAATGCTCATCGATCATCAAGCAAATAGAATTAAAAAACCGGCCTGAAATGGCTTGCCAAATTTCAACAGTCAATGGGGTGGATTGGAGAAATAACATTTGAAATTATTTGCCAAGTGGGGTGTTGCTCGAGGAGAAACCACTAGCAAAGAAAGTAAGATATAAGGTTAAATGATTCATAATAACCGGGGACTTACTTGACAAGAAATCTACGAGCAGACCACTATTAAGATGTTTGGGACACGTTGAGTCACATATGATTTTATCTTAACTTCATGATGGCGAGGGGTCAACTCATTGTGGTTTGAAAGCACTAATCAGAAGAGTTTTATTGTCAAGTTTTTATAGGCCTAGGATAACAGCTTATGCCAGAGAACTCGTGAAGAGATGTGATACTTGCCAAATATTTGCAATTCAATTCACATCCCAGCCACCCTATTAGAGTCCGTTTCAGAGGGGTTACCACTTGATAGACGGGGGATAGACTTGGTAGGTCCGCTTCCAATGCAACCAGAGGAATGAAAACTATAGTCGTTGTGGTATATTGATATTCTAAGTGGGTAGAAGCCGAACCGCTGTCCAGAACAAAGGCCAAAGATGTAGTTAAGTTTATTTGGTCAAATATCTGATGTCGACATGGAATCTCACAAAGGTTAACCATGGATAGTGGTCCCCAATTTGGTAGCAAAGAATTAAGAGAGTTATGTTCATCTCATATAATTCAACAATATTTTTGAGCATCTTTTCATCAGCAGGCTAATGGTCAGGTTGAAGTAATGAATAAGATGATTGTTGATAGTCTCAAGAAAAATCTAAAATAAAAGGCTATAAATGGCCTAGAATAATTTGCAAGAAGTACTTTGGGCATACCGAACCACACCACAAACTGTTACCCAATAATCAATTTACACTTTAGTATACGATATGGATAGGGTAACTCATGTAGAAACAATGTTTCCATCCTTTAGAATCAGTAACTACGAGGAGGGTAGCAATGGGTAGGATCGGTATTTATCCATTGACTTGATCAAAGAGAAACGAAGTCGCACTCATCTAATTTATTTACATTATGCGACGTTGATGAGAAGCAGGTACGCTTTAAAGGTGAAAAGAATAGAGTTTAAGATCGAAGAGAAGGTTCAGAGGAAAGTATTCTTACATACAAAAGATAAGATCCTTGGGAAATTGGCTCCTAATTGGGAATGACCTTATCAAGTGGTTGAAAGAGTAAAACCGGGAACGTACAGATTAAAGGACAAGCTCGATCGACCTTTACGACTGCCTTGGAATATCGAGCATTTGAAGTTGTATTTGGAATAGCCTTGAGTATATGTTTTCTTTTTTCCTTGATGATTTGTGTAAAACAATTTTTATCGGGGACACACTCTGTCCTCCCTTGGTGGAATGGGGAGGTTTTAATGAGGTATTTATAGAACCCGATCTTTTTATTAAGTTTGAAGCCTTATATCAATATGTTGGTACTACATATTCGAATCTTGAAGGTTTTTCAGCTAATAAGTTAATCTACATATTTGAACCTTAATGGTTTTCTAGCTAATAAGTTGATCAACATATTTGAACCTTAAAGGTTTTCCAGCTAATAAGTTGATCTACATATTTGAGCCTTAAAAGTTTTTCAGCTAATAAGTTGATTTACACATTCGAACATCAAAGGTTTTTCAACTAATAAGTTGATCTACATAATAGTGATTGGTAATTTCATTTTTTTAGTATCAAAACTTGA
This sequence comes from Limnanthes douglasii subsp. nivea, assembly GCA_036936605.1. NCBI lineage: Eukaryota > Viridiplantae > Streptophyta > Magnoliopsida > Brassicales > Limnanthaceae > Limnanthes > Limnanthes douglasii. The sequence continues at coordinate 93,867,803 of JAUPFV010000001.1, read as the reverse complement.
TCAATTTCGATTTCTAAATAATTATGGCGCACACCAAATATCTTAACAAAGGGCCATGTTGATAAACTTTGAAATATTACAAAATACAACGGTTTAAGTTCTTCGGAGAACAGATGCGAACACACTTCAAGATGTTTTACAAAAATTTCAACCAAGTTAGGAAGCAAAACAAAAAATATAACACATTGAAAATGAGGAAGATTACAAACAATATGAGCTTAACTATTTGATGGATCGTCGGATGAATCTTCACCAGCAATATCATCATCGCTAATGACCCCGTAGGGGTGATCTTATTCTAGAACATCTTTCCATATTGATCTTAAGGGTAGTTGAGGGTACTTGATATGGAAGAACAACGCATAAACACCTTTGGCATCAGAAAGCTCTTGCTTCATAATTTTTTTATATTTCGCGAAAAACAGGCTATTATCTTCTTTAGCCTTCTTCTTCTTCATAATAGACGGAAACTCTGAGGAATCTTTAGTTGTCATGGCTAATCGTTTTTGGAGGAATTGGTTTTGAATTAGTCGGGCGGCTGAAATCAGTGCGACATTATCCCGATCATATTCAGCTTTTGATAAAGAATTACGCAGAGATCGTTTAATTTTCTCTTGGTTTGACTGGGCCACTTTCCATTCAGATTCTTTCCCTTGAAGTGTTCGGAGGGAAGTCTCAGTCGACGTAGATCAGTTATTAGCTTTCTCAATCGCCTCTTTGGATTCTCTTTCGAAGTTGTTGAAATTTGAAAACTTCACTTCCACTTCAGGTGAACGCTTGGTGACTTCTGATAATTCTTGGTTAATTTCTATCACATTTCTTTCCTTTAAGGCTAGAGGAATGACCATGTCATATAAATTTATGGCCATGGTTTTTGAATCTCGGAGAGGGAAGTTACTTGGGCCTTGCAAGAAAATAATCATAGGTAGGGTGTCCGGGGAAATATTCTCAGGTATAACGATCGGTTCTTTCACAGAAGTGTGGAAAACCCTTTGTGGGGACAATTTGGTTTTGAGAGGTAATGATTCACTTACAGAGGCATCGACATCAACATGACTATTGATGTAACAAGGATCTAGATGATCAAACTTTATTGCAGCACAAACATGATTTTCATTCTCGGTATTGATAACTTTCTCCGATCCACCAACGATAATATCCACCTTGACTCCCCCATACTGTTCAAATAACACGGGAATGGGTGTTTGCTCAGCCAACAGATTTTTGTCAGATATCTTTGTCGTGGCTTGATCTCTTTTCTTTTTAGCTACCCAGGGCTTCTTGTTCCCCTCTTCAATGATAACTACTTTCTTTCTTTCCCCATAGCTTTTGTTTTGGTTGCTTTATTATGGCAGAACTTGTCTTCACTAGCGGTCGGCTCACTAAGCACAATAATATTTTCAGGGTTGGTAACTACATGCTCATGAAGCTCACTATCAGCGACTTTCCCCTTCACTTCATTCTCATTCTTGTGGTCGAATTGCTCTTCTGATGTAACACGCTTGCTAGGGGGCCGTTTTTGTTTGAGTAAAAAGACATCTCCATCGGGAGCATCTATCTTTTGAACTAGATCAGCAACATCGGGAGAAACCCTTAGCTGATCGAAGCTTAGAATTTTGTTAGAGTAACACCATAGGTTTCTGTTGACTAAATTGGTGTTTTTAAAAGCATCGATGAAACGCATGGCCCCAATTATTTTTGGCATAATTTTTGAGCTTAAAGAAAATGACATTGGCTGTTTTCAGATGCACTTTCTTTATGGCTTGCAATTCCAACTTGAAAGTTATATAAGAAAAAAAACACTGTTAAAAAAACGTTAGACCATTGTCACATGCAACACTGGTGATCTATCTACAAGTTAAGCGCTTGAGATTGTCTTTGTTATGAGGTCGACCAGTGTATCACGCTCCACTAACGAAAACAAATCATTGCTTCCACGCTTTATCAACTTCTAGCAAGTTGTTTGCTATCTTCTTGTTATTTTCCAACGAAGAGTTAGAAAAATGGTAAATTGGGGGATTTTGAAAGCCCAGTGACTGCTATGTATTCCTCCATAGACATCGACACTTCAACTAGGAGAGAATCCATTATAAACGACATCAGTGTATACCAGGCATTAGGAGTTAGTTGGGTCGGAAAAATCCCCAAGATCTCGAGGTACCTCATAATGTCGGGGTCGAGTGGAAGCCTTAGACCCCAATTAAACAGGTCGATAAACAATATCACCTCCTTTGTTGTACCGATAGAGGTGTCTCCCCGGGTAACCTGATACGAATGTTTACACAGTCAAGGATTCCCCACATAACTTTGAGCCCGCGCTGCTCATCCGGACTGTAATACAAGTACTTGCCATTATAAAGGGACATAATATGGTCTCGAGGTAAGCTATGGTGATAACCGATAGTTACTGCGTCAATTTCAGGTGGAATGGCTCCCTCGATTATCGCAGGATTAGCAGTGCCACTTTCTACGGTAGCAAACCAATTACCTTCCCGTTAGGTAATTTACTTTTTAACAGTTGTAGTATGCTCTGTAGCCTCAGTAGAGTAAATTTGAATATATGAAGGTTCAATAGAGGTCGGATTGATTTGTTGCTGATTCTCAATTTTTTCAGTAATATCAGGGTTGGTCGATTTATTAGGAAGACCACAGTCAATATTTTGTCCATTCATACAACCAGCTTATTTATGAGCTCCATTAAGAGGACGCCCATCCCGTACAGTTTTCTTCTTAGGACCGTCATCCTTAGAAATTTTTATGGAAGGAGCATAGGAGGTCGGCTTTTTACGTGGTCTAGTGGTGCTTTCTTTAGACGAAACTTTAGAAGGGATATCAGCGGGAGCTTTATCTTTTTTCTTTCTATCTTTCGAAGGGATGATTTTGAGAGCAGGCAGCGGTTCTGAAGCGGTTGTAGGGCGGAAAAATCTGGAACTGCTACTAACACGGGTATGTTCGAGGTTTGTGTCTGGTTGGTTTTTGGAAGCAGCTTCCTCGAGCCTTTATCATTCAGGGCCTCTCTTAACTACACCTCTAAATGTAGCCACAGTATTATGACCAGTTCTGTAACCAACAATGATATGGGTTAGCTGGACCATTTCGGGAAAGGATGATGAAGCACTCGAATCCTCCATAACTAGAAATTTGGGACTAGATTTCTTAACAAAAGAAGTTGGGGTTGCCGAAGGTGATAATCGGACAATTGGAAGTCTAGGAACAACTTTTTGGGGGGGGGGGGGGGGTGATTTTTTCGTACGAGAAGGGCTCGCCTCAGAATTTTGTTTAGATGACGGGTTTGGTACAGTTGTTGGAAAATCGAGTGGGGTTGAGCTCACTGGAACGGTCGGTATATTATCAATCAAGTCGGCTACTTTATATTCGGTAGCTCTCTCAGAGATACTGAGATAGTCGATGGCACCAAATATTGGTTTCATGGTAGGTTCGGTCTTCTTTTTATAAGCATGTCTTTTTATAAACAAAGACACGAATTGTAACTTATCTCTCTGTAAAGGCCAGGGATATCGTAAGTCTTTCTTTCTCTAAAAGTGTGGTGGGAATAAAAGTGAAGAAATGAAGGTATTTATAGGTAGATGGCTCCTTCAACGGTTTTCCTTATGGAGGAGTGCAACCAAAAAGAGGCGTCGGAAAGGTCAAGATTCGCGTTGGTTAATATCACGATTAAAATTTCCCAAATAGATTAAAGACACGTGTCAAACTCTGAAACTTTTTCCAGAGCTAGGGGGCTAGCGTCATAATTAAAGCCTCGGGTAGTCCAAGAGGCAAAACTTTGATTAAAAAAGCGACCGAAAGTTGGGCGGCACGTGTATACTGATAAGGGTATTTAATTTGCATTAGGAAATTGGGCTTAACAAAGTAAAGTCTTTGGGTGCAAGGCCCATCAGGAATGGGCCCTAAAAATGTTCCCTTACTAGAAAGAGATGATAGCAATTGGTTAAAGACCGACCAAGATTGATTCTAAAAGGCTAACAAAATTAATGTAACCTGACCCTGGGGATTGGTATATGTTGATTGGCCTCAATAACCACCAGGGATTTCTGACCTTATCACGAGACAGTCTTCATTCTTTCTTTCATCAAGACTGGGGGACTACTGATAAGGACGGAAAATATCTAGGTTGTATTGGACCGACATAATATGATTGTTTGTATTTGTATTATTCAAACTAGGAATTAATAAGGACTTAATGTGCAATATGAGAAGTGTGGGTGTAAATAGAAGAAAGATAGTCTATAGGGACCACTTGTATGAAATAGGCCCCACTAGTGTAACTATATAAAGAAAATACCCTTTTGGGGGGCAATTACGTTTTTTAATATATAATATGACTCTGACATCTTTCTCTGTCTACAAATCCCATTCATTATCTCTCTAAAGTTACTATGAATCACCCTTATAAACAAACCAGCAAATTAGGGCTCTAGATATTTCTAGAATCATCACAGCCAACATAACTTCATATTCTGATTCGTTATTAGTAGCATGAAGTATGAACTTAATAGTTTGTTTGATTTCATCTCCTTTGGAAATGTTAAACAACACCAACTCCACTGTCATTTCACCAGAATCCCCGACAACTCGAATATTGTCCCTTAAATTATTTTCCATCAGCTATTTTTACTCTATTTCATTTATTTTATCTTGAAACACGTTGATAAATTCAACCACTTCTTGTGCATTTATTGATGTTCTAGGTTCAAACTGAATTTCATATTCATCCAATTCAATTTATCATCTTGTTAATATCTTACAAAAATCTATTTTACAAAGCACACTTTTAGTGGGAAATATGTTCTAACAATAATAACATGAGTTTGAAATTATGGCCGCATTTTCCTTACAGATACTACTAAACTAATAACTATTTTCTTATAAGTTTAATGATGTGGTTTCCGCATCAACTAATATCTTACTCACATAATATGTTGGTTTTTAAATTTCATCATCTTCCCTTACCAGTACCGCACTAGCGACAAACTTATACACTACTAATTATAAAAATAAATACTCCATTTATTTTTGGTGTTGTTAAAATTTCAGGTGAACTCGTATATTTCCTTAAATCATTAAACGCCTTAGTACAATCATCATTCTAAGCAAAGCTCATATCCCCTATTAATATATCAAAAAATACATTTTATTTATTCGACGTTCTTGAAATACACCTTGACAAAGTAGTTAATCTCACTGTCAATTTTTGTAGTTCTTTAATTGATTTTAATGGAGACATTGTTAATCATTCTTTCAATTAACTTTGGTTATCTTCAATTCCCTCGTAAATGTTTTACAAAACTAAGAAACTTACCCAATTTTACCCCAAATGAACATTTCAATGGATTCAACTTTAGATTATACTTTCTTGAATCCCTGAAGGTTTCATACAATGTTGTTATATAGTCACTCGTTTTATTACTCTTAATTGCCATATCATCTATATAAGAATTCAAATTTTTGCCTAGTTGTTTAGTAAAAATACGATTTACTAGTCTTTGATATGTTGCTCCAACATTTTTAAAACCAAATGGCATTACCTTGTAGTAGCACAACATTTTTTCCATCGTAAAATTAGTACTTTTTTATCATTTAAATGCATTTTAATTTGATTATAACTTAAATAAACATCCATGAAAGATAGATACTCATGACTAGCCATTTGCAACTACTGGTTGCTCAATTCTAAGCAAAGGAAAAACATATTTTAGACAAGCTCAATGAAAATCATTATAATCAACATACATCCTCGTTTGTGTATTTTTCTTCTTAACAGGCACCTGATCTACTAACCTTGTTGGATACTTAAATTATATAATGTCTCATACTTTTAATAACCGATTAAGTTCTTTAACAATAACTTCTGACTTTTGAGCCTATTATATATTGTTTATTCATGACAAATAACTGGTTGACTAACTTCATTAATATCATATATATTCCATAAAAAAACATCAATATTTTCTTTTGAACAATCTATTAACTTATTTTTAAACTCATATTCAATCTCTCCTTCATCTTCACAATTTTATCGTCAATTAAACTACAATATTCTACATCTTTTAGAGCTTTAGTTTCATTTAACACTTCTCATTGATCATCAATTTCATCCTCTTTTATTACTAATTACGTTCACGAGATTCTTCTATCATCACATCTCCTGAAAACTTTTGACGTTGTGAAACTATTACATTTTTTGGAGCTAACGACACAGAATAACATTTTTTAGTTGTCTCCTCATTTCTTCGAAGTATTCATAATTGATCACATATTTAATACATTGATGACAAGATTATGTTACCACTTTCCTTTTATGCAACCATTTTTGTTCTAATATTGCATTATATGAACTTGAAACCTCAACTATCATAAAATGTAATAATAACATCTTTCTAATCTTTCTTTCCCGACTATGAGAGTTAATTCACAAACATTAAATATATCAACAAAACTAATCAACCCTCTATTAATTTTTTTAAATAATTTAACACCAATCGTTTGACGTTACTTGTTTTATAAAACACGCTAAAAAAACTAAATGTGTTTGATACTTTTTATACAAAATTATTTTTGTTAAAAAATATGTCACAAATAACTATTAATAAAGTGTAATTTTCTTGATAAAAATTTGGAATTGAATTTTTTATGGATATAAAATAATTAGTCGAAAAATAATTACAATAACAAACGAATTATATCTTTTCAATCGGTTTCATAACTCATTTGTTGTAGTAATTAACTCTTTATTTTTTCTCATAAATAAAAAATTGACCAGATTCATTTTCTATATTTGTCTTTGTAGGGACGGCCAAAAAACACTTAAAACAAGTAACTATATTTATAAACAAACTTACTTTTATAAAAGAATAATTAAATTGAATTAAACTATATAATTTAAAAATGTGACATCCGGGGATTTTACTTTATAAGTCATATATATTATATAGATTATCTTGAAGCAATTAAAATGATTTTTATTATTTAAATGACTGAAATAAATATTATTATATATCAATATATGGTAAAATCCAAATATCTAAAAGTGGTCTTTTAGCCTTTTTAAAGCATCCCATCAAATACTCTATAATTTTGATAATGTAGATAGTTTTCTATTATTATAAATTATTTAGATTACCAAATAATACAACATGATAGGTATAATTAAGTTAGGTATTTATTTTTTAAGTGAATAAAAAAATAAGGAGATTTTATATTGCGTAACTTCCACTAGAAATATACCGAACGAAAATTACGCTAGTAAATACAGAGAACCTTATACACTATTTGTTGGAAAAAATTAACCCATAGTCTTTAAGTTTACTAACTAGTCTCGTATAATTAGTCTTTTAAGACTAGTAAATACGGAGAGACTCGTACATTATTTCTTAGAACTAGTCTCGTATAATTAGTCTTTTAAGACTAGTAAATACGGAGAGACTCGTACATTATTTCTTAGAAGGAGAAAAAATTAAGATATAGCCTCTAAATTTACTAACCAGTCTCATATCATTAATCTTTTGGAATGCCTTTAAGAAATTCTTAAAACATATATCAACAATTATAATTTATAAGGTTAGGACGGTTTATATAAGTTTGGTAAAGCTTAGCTGACCTTTTATACTTAAACCGTAGTCTAAACTTTTTAGCTGTTATAGTTTATCTTGGTCAAATTTCGTGGATCAGTCTCTAATCCTCTTGTATTATCTCTTTGCTCGGTTTTATCCAATAGATACGAATTGCACTAAATGACATATCCTTTTGTTGTCATCAAAGGGCAAGTAGCACCAGTGGTCTAGTGGTAGAATAGTACCCTGCCACGGTACAGACCCGGGTTCGATTCCCGGCTGGTGCATCACTTCTGTTTTTGATCGAACAAAAAACGTTTTCCATTTTCCCAAAGACGAGATCCTCCTTTTAAATTTTATTTTCAACCAATGCTTAGTTAGCTGTTAGCTCAAAACCTGTAGATGACAGAGATGGAACACGGATTATTAATTTATTTCTTTAATCAAATGATCATACAAGAACCATAAGCACATCTATCTCTCGAGAAACAATCATCTGGATGTTCTTTTTCAACATGGTAAAAAGAATTGTACAACTCAGCTGATCTGTTTCTTAGTTTAGTTTCTCATTGATATAGCTTATAAGAATGAAACAAATAAAACCGAGAGTTAGGAATGTTGTCTATTATAATTCACATCATTCTCTTCGCTTTCAGTAATTACATTGTCTTCGTCGCTCTCTTGTTTCATTTTGTATGGGTTTCCGTCAGACTCGTTACCATCTGTTTCTTCATGGCTGCTCCATTTTCTTACAATTTTTGGAACAACACTTCTTAGTTCTGTTACCTTCACCACGGTAGTGGCATCATTATCATTGCTTATTCGCTCGAAACGAACGGCACCCACTTTTCTTGCATTACCTGCTAATATCTACACACAAAAAAACATATTGAATTTAAGAGCATAGATGCAAACATGTTGAATTTAAGAATACCTCTAGTTTGTAAACTTGATGTTTTTCCTTTGGATCTTTGCGCTCTGGTTTAGCTTCATCCTCACCGTGGGCATCGTCAATGTCTTCCCACTTATCCTTTTCCAGGACAACTCGGATGCTCTCACCAGTTCTAGGAATATAACCAAAGGCCTCGCACACATAACCAGAGACTGTCTCGTATTGATGACCCTGTAGAAAAGCAATAAGAGGACAGACATTTTATTATAATTATAATGAACATTACTAGAAACACTTAATTAAAAGTCAATGTGTTAAATAATCATTAATCGCATTCATATGTTAGTTTCTTTACAGCCAAACAAAACATAAAATTTTACTAATGAATGAAATACTTAGCCCCTATTGCAAATAAGAAGAAATAATGTTTTCTTCTTAGTGCAATTAAAGCCTCGTGCCACAAGGTGCAGCTTCTGCATTTAGCACATCAACAAAGAATGATATTTGCTTGTGCATGGCCAACACTCAAGACCAAGAAAAGAAATCGTACCTCTGCCATTTTGATATTCAAATCGTCAGATAGCTGATCAATCGATGTATTTGCATCAACATCATATATCCCCTCTGCTCGCATTACAATATACCCAGTTTTTTTCTGAATTTCTTCCTGTTTCCCAGAAGGAATACCAGAAGAAACGCATGAGCAAATATAAAAGCAAAACCCAAAGGGTTTATATAGATTGATTACCTAATAAAATTTCCATGCAGTCAATTTTTTGGTGGCAGGAAGCCTTTAATTCTTAATTATGAACAAAACAAGAGGCTCCAAACGTCTTAAGTTTATCCAAGTTACATTTTTTAGCACAGTTGATACATGCAAACCAATTATTGTAAGACAATGAAGTGACAGCTTAAAATTTATATTACTTTTCTGCTCTTCAGCTTGGTATCCATCATATTATAAGAGGAACTCTTTCTGATGAGATGTCAGTGTACATCGATTTATCATTAAGAAATTTAATCACTTAGATGCCATGTTTAAATTAGATTGCAAGGTCGTTTGTATGAAACTTACTTTGGAATCATTTTCATCAAAGATTTCACCGACAATTTCCTCAACCACATCTTCCAAAGTCACTATCTGCACCAAGAAAGAGAATTTTGCAAAGGGGCATAAGAAACCTTACTTTATGATGTACTAGACAATTAATGAAAAAACATAACAAGTACTCAACTAGACTATAATAAGCAGAAAAGAAAAACAGATTTTATTAATTTAAAAGTGGAGAGAAAGAGTTGATTCATACTCCCACAGTTCCACCGTACTCATTAAGAACAACAGCCATGTGAACCTTTCTAATGCGGAACTCTCTAAGAAGATTCCAAACTGACATAGAATCTGCATAGCCAATGACACTTTTCTACTTAATAAAATAAGCAAGGCAGTTTGATAAAGAAATAAAAAATGAAACAATAAATATCTAGGCAAAGAAGAGATCGTGATGGTAATTATCATTGTTTGTATACTGATTAACAGCTGAGATACTAAACTACCAGACAACAAATAGTCATACTATACTGTCTAAGGCATGATATTAAATGCTTTTCACCTAATTTGATAAAAGAGTGCTTGCATCTCGCTAGCATAGAAAACTTAATGTGCTTCTGTGACCGCAAGGTTATAGAATCTTTATCTCTATGAAAAGGGAATCAATAGCATTTACTTGTTTCTCCCATAGATTCACGATGTAAATGCAACAAAAAAAACTAATTTACTAGTAAAAGCCGAACTAGTAACAAGGTATACAATACAATAACGGTTGGTTACTGATCATTATCTCAAATTCTTGTCTCTCAGCTCCTTCAGTAAAGCGAAATGCGCTTGAGAGACGACACCAGAATGGCAGAAACATTAGATCTACATCCAGTGTTTATGAGCCTACTTTCATGGGGAACCAAAATCTAATTAATTTAATATATTCTAAAGGATGTATTAAAAGACAGCAAAGCAAACACATATCAAGACAAGATATGTCTACCACAGATAATACAGGAAGACAGGATATTATTATAGTGAAAAACAATATATTGGCAAAATACAACATAATACAACAAAATATTTGCTTCAAAATGTGAAGAAGCTAAAGATCACTTGAAAACCGTTTGAATCACTACAACAAACTTAATTTGAATTCAATTTAAAATTTACCTGGAACAAAGTATGCAGGTTTATGAGCCATATCTCCCACGGTTGTACTTTCAAGATGCTCACCCTTCAAAATCAAAATAGATTATAATTCTGCACACTATGAGATATTCGCATACAATTAATATACCAAGTCTTAAAAGTAAAAGACGAACAAATAATAAGAATTTTCTCAACCTTCTGAACATAATCGAGTAGATCCATTGCATAAGCAATGCCAACAATATTGTCAACACGTTGCTCGAAGACAGGAACCCTAAAGAAATTCAGGGACATTCTTATCATTGCCATCAACAATTCAGCAACAGGTTGAAAGTGGGAAAAAAACAAAGATACCTCGAATATTGATGAGTCACCCACATGCTGTGGAAATCAATAAGAGTTGCACTTGCATCAATTGCAACTACATCAACAAGTGGAGTCATTACCTCTCTAACATGAGTATCTTTTATTTCTAAGACATTCTCTATCATATCCTGCAAATAAACTATAAAAGTGAATACATCTAAACAAAAATTAAAGAACATGAAGCAAGTCATTAGTAGACAGTCTTTGTCATAGTTCAATAAGTAGCTAAATAAACCTAATTTTAATGTGAAACGATTATACAGAAATGCAAATATTAAAAAAGTTGAATCGACAACTTCAGAAACTGCAAGGAAATTATACAGCAAAATAAAAGTGAACAGAAATGCAAGCCAATCAGAAAAGGCAATTACCTGTTCTTCTTCTTCTATAGCACCACTCAGTTCTGCACCACGCAGCATCAGCTTCAATTCATCTTCGGTTACATATGGTTCACTGATTGCAAATGAAGACATAAGATAATGCATGTAATGCAAGGGAACTATGACAACAAGTGCATACAAACAGACAACACCTAGGATGCACATGCACGAATACTATGATAAGTTCTTAACTCCATAACAGCATATACATATAAACAGAAACACTTAGGATGCTCGAACACTATGATAAATTCTAAACGACAGCTAGTAAATACTCTCTTGTACATAATACACCTGAAAGCAGACCAACAATGACGGGCAATCACGATTACAAAATAATATAAGCCTGTTAATAACCGCACCTTCGTCCTTTCAATCCAAGAATTTTAAGCATTCCCATCGATAAGTAAGTGACGACTCTTCCTACAGGATATAATACCAATGAAAGCCACGCCACTGGCCTGACCTAGAGGTATGGTTGAGAGCAAAAGTCAAATAAACTGAAGCTCTTAACAACAAAGCAGTCAAGCATAAAAGATGTATAAGGGAAGCATGAAGCAGAAAGAAGAAATAAGCCATCATCTAAGCGTGAAAAAACTACAAGTGATTATGAAATTTACCACAAAGCGAACAACTTCTTCAGCATTGTGAACAGCAATACTTTTTGGAGTTATCTCAGTGAGGAGCAGTATCACAACCTAACATTAATAACCCAAAAAATAAACACAGCTGAAGATAAATAATACCAAAAAACAAATAACAAATGTTGCAAACTTTCCTTTCCATACATATAAAAGGCAAAATCACAGCAGAATAAAATTGTTGTACTCAAAGAGAAAAAGACTACAAACATACAGTCATGAACCCTGTTGCACCACTAACACCGGCTTCACCGAAGATGGCAGTTGCTGCTTCTGTGACTAAGGCAGTTGCTCCTATGTTGACTACACTAAGAAAATACATACATGCATCAACTAAGCTTTAAATTTCGATAAGCTACAAAAAGGAAAATTCGTTATAGTAAGGAAATGGTAGTACGTTGTGCCGATAAGAATAGTTGTCAAAAACCGGGTAACATCACTCCGAAGCATTTTGAACACACCATCTTCCGACTCCTTTTCAGCCAATTCACGTACCTGGTAGCATATGGTGTTGGAGATTAATTAGTCTCCGAAACCTTAGCAGGCTAGACAAATAAATCACAGATCAAGAAAGATATTCTGTCATTCATGTACACAAGATAGCTACTAGAAGGTATATTAGTCCCATGTATGCCCATATTTTGGATGATGGACACACAGAAATTCAAAAAATTGAAAATAAAAAATGAACTCCCAATATTAAGGCAAATTTAGAGAAAAAAAGTTATGTCTAATGCCCATAAGTGAAGACAGATTTGAATCATGCCCAGCAATACGATACCCCAGGATAAATTTTAGAATTAAAGGAAACTAGTGACTCATATTTTCTACCAATGAGTCCATTAATGACCTGGATGTAGCATGACTGAACACACATTCTATTACTAAATAAGATAACACAACATGCCAAAATAGCAACACATCTAGTTCTCTTGTTTGAGCTTTAAAATCTGCACACCTAGCTACTGATTATTTCCAGCATTACTAGTTTTGGCACCAGGATATATTTACCTTCCAAGGCCAGAGTGTGGTAATAGAAGTCTCGGCCATAGAGAAGAAGGCAGACAGGCTCAAAAGAGCTGCTAAGACCAAACCCTGCTCCCTTAAAACTTGAAGAACCTGCAAAATCTTAGGCATTGCCCTCTTCATCGACTCCAGGCAGTGACTTATCAATCCATTCCCTGCATTTACAAAACTCTCAATTGCAAACGCCCTCCTACATCCAAACACAAAAACCCCTGAAACCATTGCACCCAAAACAATGCCAGTTTTTAGTAGAAACTTTACAGTCTCTAAATTCCTGTTCCAATCAGCATCTTTTTCAGAATCCCGATCACCACAGCCGTTAGCTAAACATCTGAAAGACCTCCTCGCCAATTTCGAGCTCGAAAAATCTCCAAAATTGTAAGGAGCTATGCAATTTGATATCAGACGACAAGGGTATTGATGGTTTCTCGGGCGTATTCTTATTGGTGCTGGCTTCGAGGTTCGGTTGCATTTAACAAAAGTTAAAAACTTAGTGCGGTTAACGAACGCTGGTTGATTAAGAATCGACATCTCTAGAGCCATAGCCATAAAAAAAATTCAAAACACTCCAATGAATTACAGAAGAAGCCCAGAATTTGACAAAGAAACCCTAGAAGTGTTGCAAACAGCAGCTAAGCAACATTATTTATAGAAATAACTTATATGTACAAGACTAGCTGCTGGTTTGTCTTTTAGTGGTCTCTATTGAGCAGGGAAGTGTGTGTGAGTGAGAGACGATGAAGAAGTTAGGCGTCAGAGAATCTAGAGGTTGAAGGCGGATAAAACTCGGACGCAGAAAAAAGGTCGGTTCATTGTTTGATATTGAAACCCTAGAGGAGTTGAAGTTGGCAGAGACAGGCTCCTTTCTTTCTTTACCAACTCCACGGTCGAATTGAGGGGCAAAGATTTGGTGGCTGATAAAATTACGTCATATGCCCTTCTGCATCGTTCTCTTCTCTGTCCATTATCGGGTTTGTAATTGTGTCCGTTCTTTTTTTTAAAAAAAAAAATTAATTGTGTCCGTTCTACTTCTTCTACTCATCGGTAAAAACTTTTTTAAGGCTACTTGTTCTAGACGCTAGTTGTAAAAAATTACTATTCGTTGTGTTAAAAAAATTACTATTCATTTGTTTTATTTATCGTTTTAAATGAAAATATATTTCGACACATATTGTATATATAATTGAATAGTTAAAACAAAAAAAATAAATTTAGTTAATTTTAATGATTGTTCTATTTGTTTCCAAAAATTTCATTTTCAAATTATTAGTTTTGACAAGGGTGATTTTGAATTTTTTAAATTATCTTTCGAGAACATATAAAAAAATTGATTGGTTAGACACGATGTAATTGTAGTTTGTAAAGTAGATTTTCGTTATCTTATATTGGAAACCGGTTATATATCTTATACGAATCAGTTTCAGTATTTTTGTATGTGTTATTAGATTTTTTTACAATATATTTTTTAAAAACCTTCGAATTATGATGGTTTTAGGTGCCAAACTAAGAGTCGCATTTAAATTAGTAACACATGGCCTATTAAATTATGATTGTTTCTATGTGAAACTAGGCAATGTTATAAGTATTATTGTCTTACAAAATTATCATATTTTGCACGTAATCTCGGAATTTGTCGTATGTTGAAGTTTTTTATTTTGATGTTCACCCCATTGTGCGGAGAATCCAATCGTCTGGGTAATGTCGAATCTCATATCATAGTTCACCAAGTTTATTGAATAATTATGAAACGTATTTCACCTAGTCGGTGACGAATAAAACTAACTATTTCGTTAATGCACTGATGAATTAGGTTTTACCATTCTAACCACCGATATGTTGGTTTTGTTCGGAACCATACGTTATTTTCATGCCGTGGTTGATAAGGAGAATAAATGTATAAGGGCCAAAGTGCATAGAAATAAATGTATAAGGGCCAAAGTGCATAGAAATAAATGTATAAGGGCCAAAGTGCATAGAAATAAATGTATAAGGGCCAAAATGTATAGAATTAGGCGTATATGGGTCAAAGCGCATTAATTGTAAAGATGTAGCCAGAATAGGAAAGAATTTTAGAGTAGGGACCAAAAGATGTAATTAACCCGAATTAAAGCGTGTGGGGTCCACAATTGTACTATAAAAGGACCTCACACGCTTCACGAATTTCGAGATGAATAGTACGACTTTCTCTCTCTACTACTTTAACACTTTCTCTCTCTAAATTTGACTCTAAAGTATTTCTCTATCACAAAATCCTCCTCGGACTAACTTTCAACTCTTCAGTGGCGCCGTCTGTGGGAAGCGAGAATCGTTCCGACGATCATCACTCCCTAGAAATAGTTCTTGTTCCGAGGAGAACCATGGAAGGTCGGGGGGACGATCTAGTTGATCCCTGCGAGGAAAACATGGAAGGGGATGACTTTCGAAATGACTTGGAGTCCGAAGGAGAGGGAGGTCAGCGAGTTGAAAATGATTTTGACGACTCCGCTCTTTTGGCTCAGAGGAATGAACTGTTGCTGGAAATCGAAAAGTTGAAGGCGGAGAAAGAAGCCGCCCAAAGAAACATCCGATCTGAGATAAGGAGAGAGCCCGTCGAGCAAAGGGAGGAACGGGACGTTGAAACTCGTCCCAAGAAAAGGGATGATAGGTCCCGGAGGCGTGAGCGACGATCTCCAAGGAGGAAAGACAAGTACCGTTCGGACTCAGCTTCTTCGAGTGGCTATTCGCGGTACAGCACTTCTGAATCTTCTCCCCGAAGATGCCACAGGAAGAAAAAGCGTGGTCGAAGGCAAAATGAAGCTCGGAGGGGAAGGAGTTCGGAGAGGAAGTCCTCACGGGAGAGGAGTCGCCACGACCGAGTAGATGATCGCTCTCATGAGCAGGTGAAGTGCCCAGGGAAGGATAATGTAGGTCCTCGGAATTCGGAATGGCAGCAACAGTACACTTTGCCCTCCGAGGAGGGCTTGTACTTCTCGAACAATGATAATCTGAGGTCCAATGTTTATCGAACAGGGCACAATTGGAGAGCCTCTCCTTTGTCTTCGGAGATCTTAGTAGGGAATCTCCCAAAGCATTTTGACATCTCGAAGCTTGAAAAATTCGACGGAACTCAAGATCCGGATAGTCATATCGAACAATTTAAGAATTTTATGATAAACTTTGACGACGATGATAAACTCCTGTGCAGAGCATTCTCTCAAACTTTTAAGGGAGTGGCGTCCAAGTGGTACAACAGGTTACCTCAGGGGTCTATTAAAAACTTTGACATGTTCTGGAGCATTTTTAGACAACACTTCGTGGGTAGCAAGAAGTTTCGGGCCAACGGGGACACTATAATTTACTGCCGACAGAAAATGGGGGAGAGCCTCAAAAACTACACCAATCGTTTTGTCAAGACTAAGACAGACATGGAATACTGCAAGGATTCGGTGGCACTAGCCGCGTTTAGGATGGGATTGCTCCCCGGATTGTTGAAAGACACAGTGGCAGAAAGCCAAGCAATGACTTTTGGGGCATTACTGGACCAAGTTGAAAAGAGAATTCTGGTAGAAGAAACCCAAGCTTCAGAAAAAGGGTCTGGAGAACAATTGGACCATAATCAGTTCCAAAGGACTGAGTCAAGCACCCAGGGCCCTCGGTTGACTGTTCAGACTAAAAGCGCGGGTCAGTATCCTCCAAGGCCAAAATCAAATCAGCAATATTATGGCAATCACTCAAACCACAATCAGGGGGGAAGATATATGTCGAACAAGTGGATTCGACCCGACTACTATGCGGAGTTGACGGAAAATGTCGCTGCCATATTTGATAAAGCTAAATCTTCGGTCACGTTTAGGAAACCATTTCCCATACAGACACCAAGGGAAAGCAGAAGCGTTAACAAATATTGCAAGTATCACGAGGATGTGGGCCATGACACCAAAGATTGTATAGCCCTTAAGAAGGAGGTGCAGTCTCTCATCGAAAACGGAATGCTGCTAGAGTATGTCAAAAAGCACTCCCAGAAGAATGCCGCGGTAAAAGCTGTCTCAAAGAATACTGACACGACCATGGTGATTTCCGAAGGGGTTGACGATTTTGACATCGAGCAAGAGTATTTGGACCCAAAAGCTGGGAGGAACAATGTGAATTTGGTCGAAGAAGAAATCCCAAAGGGGAAAGTGGATAGTCTGTGTGCATTTTTTGAGTCCTTAGCAATCTTTGGCGGAGACACTATTGCAGGAAATTCGAACAGCTCACGCAAAAGGCACATGGTGAATTTGACCACCCAGATCGAAGCTGGAGTCTCCGCACAAATGCATCGGTCGCCTTCGCCTATTATTTGTTTTGATGATGATGATATGCGTAATATTGCAGGCCCCCATGAGGACGCTGTAGTGATCGCAGCGGGCATCGCGGGGGATCAGATTCAAAAGATACTTATTGACACAGGAAGCTCTGCGAACATTTTGTTTATGAGCACTTATCGCCGCATTTCTGACCCACCGGTTATCCGAAAATCTGACAGAACGATAGTAGGTTTTACTGGAGCTACCGCGGTTGTCGTGGGAGAATTTCAATGTATAGTAGAGTTGGGGCGTGGACCATTTAAAAAAGAAGTGGAGGTACTTTTCATTGTAGTCGATGCTCCCACCTCGTATAATGCCATTCTAGGTCGATCTTGGTTATCACGGATGCACGGCGTCATCTCCACGGTGCATCAGTGTCTGAAGTATGTTATCGGGAACAATATTGGCACGGTCAGAAGTAGCCAGAAAATGGCACGAGAATGCTATCAAATCGCCTTGTCTTCTAAGGGAGTTCGAGGGGGGCCTTCAGACTCAGCATAGCAATTAAAGGGGCCAACCTCCGAGGTCATTCCTTGTGATGATCCGAGGGAGGCCCCCGGATTTCAGGTCCCGGAGGAGGACTCTTCGCCACACGAGTTCATGACTGGGAAAGTTTTGAAAATAGGGGTTCATCTCTCCCCCGAGTTTAGAGGAAAGTTGATTAATTTTTTATCTGACAGGCTCGATATGTTTGCTTGGTGTGCACAGGATGTCACAGGGGTGCCGACGGAGATTATATGTCACAAGCTCGCCTTGCGATCAGATGTTCGACCAATAGTTCAGAAAAGGAGGCCTGTCTCCCCGGAAAAGGCCTCAGCGATCTTGTTGGAGGTCGAACGACTTTTAAGTATTGGTCATATTCGCGAGTCGCATTATCCCCTATGGGCATCGAATCCGGTGTTGGTAAGGAAGAAGAATGGCAAATGGAGGATGTGCATCGACTTCACAGATCTAAACCGTGCTTGCCCTAAGGATCCTTTTCCTGTCCCGCGCATTGATCAGTTAGTAGACTCGACCTCCGGAAATCGGTTGTTATCTTTCATGGATGCTTACTCGGGATACAATCAAATCCGTTTGGCTGCTAATGATGAGGAGAGCACTTCTTTTATTACCGGGCGAGGTCTATACTGCTACAAGGTCATGCCATTCGGTTTAAAAAACGCGGGGGCAACTTATCAGCGACTGGTTAACAAGACCTTCGAGGAGCAGATTGGGAGGAATATGGAAGCTTATATCGACGACATGTTGGTAAAAAGTGAGAAAGACGACGACCATTTTGCCGACCTCACAGAGACATTCCACAATTTGCGTAGGGTCAACTTAAAACTCAATCCAGAAAAGTGTATTTTCGGAGTGCGGTCGGGTAAATTTCTTGGCTACATGATCAGTGAGAAAGGTATTGAAGCGGACCCGGAGCAGTTAAGAGCGTTGATCAATATGAGTCCTCCTCGAAACATTAAGGAGGTGCAAATCTTGACAGGGCGGTTGGCTGCCCTCAATCGATTCATTTCCCGCTCGTCGGACAAATGTGCACCATTCTTTAAAGTTTTGCGAAATGCGAAGCATTTCTGCTGGACCGAAGAATGTTCGACGGCGTTTCGTCAAATTCAGGAGTATCTAACCTCTCCGGAGATTTTATCTAAACCATTGGTGGGGGAGACGTTGATTGTTTATGTAGCGGTATCCGCGTGTGCGGTCAGTTCCGTGCTCCTCCGGGAAGCTGACGCTCTATTGAGGCCAATTTATTATGTCAGCAAGAGTTTGCTGGATGCCGAAAAACGGTATCTTACTTTGGAGAAGGTGGCCTTGGCGTTGGTGACAGCAGCGAGGAAGATGAGACCTTATTTTCAAGCGCATCCAATAGTGGTCCGAACGACGTTTCCTCTGAAAAGTCTATTACAGCGACCTGACGTCTCTGGCAGAATGACTAAGTGGTCCGTTGAGTTGGGAGACTTTGATATAACATTTGAACCTCGCACAACAATAAAGGCACAGGTGTTAGCGGATTTTTTGGTTGAATTTCACTCTGATAGGGACGAACAGGAAGAACCTGACACAGTTGCTGAGGAAGAATGGGTAGTTCGAACGGATGGGGGGTCGAACATTTCAGGTTGCGGGGCAGGTGTCCAGCTAATATCCCCGCAAGGGGTTGCCATGTTTCAAGCCATCCGTTTTGTTTTCAAAGCTACTAATAATGAGGCTGAGTACGAAGCAGCTTTAGCCGGCCTACGCTTGGCCCAAATATGCGGGGCTCGACGGGTAAAATTGGTCAGTGATTCTCAGTTGGTGATCAATCAGGTTTCAGGGGAGTCCGAGGCAAGGAAGGAAACATTGGTACAGTACTTGAAACTGATAAAAGATTTGGCGTCGGAGTTCGAAGGCGTCAAGTTCGAGCATGTCCGACGGGAAATGAATGCCATCCCGGATTCTCTTGCTTCTGCTTCTCGGACAGAAGGTTATCCTTGGGTTTTGACCCAGACATGCCCATCGATCTCTATCTCTAAAGACCATGTGATGAATGTCTCAGAGGAAAATCATGCGATTACCCCTGATTGGAGAACGGTCATCATTGATTTTTTGGCTCATGACATCTTGCCCGCCGACAAATATGAAGCCAGAAAAGTAAGATTCAAATCTCACGGTTACATTTTGTTGGACGGATCGTTGTATAAGAAGTCTCTGAGTCGACCATTGCTGAGGTGCTTGAATGGACCCGACTCACAAATTATCCTCTCCGAGTTACACGATGGCGAAGGATCCGCTCATTGTGGATATAAAGCTCTGATTCGCCGAGTATTCTTGGCAGGATATTATTGGCCAACTATTTCGACCGATGCAAAAGATTTGGTCAAACGTTGTGACACGTGCCAGCGGTACGCTAATATAATCCACAAGCCAGGAGCACTGATGGAAAGCGTCCCAGAGGCGGTTCCTTTTGACAGATGGGGCATTGATTTGGTTGGACCTCTACCTATGGCCTCTGGGGGCAGACAGACGATAATTGTAGCCGTTGATTATTTTTCTAAGTGGGTAGAAGCTGAGCCACTTGCAGGAACAAAAGCCAAGGAGGTGATAAAGTTTGTTTTATCTAATATTTGTTGTCGTTTTGGTATGCCGTTGCAGATTACAACGGACAATGGACCACAGTTTGATAACAAAGAATTTCGGAGTTTTTGTGTGTCAAGGGGTATACGACAATGTTTCTCGGCGCCATTTCATCCTCAGGCAAATGGCCAGGTGGAAGTAACCAATCGCACCATCCTCGACGGGCTAAAGAAGAACTTAGAAGGCAAGGCGGGGAAATGGCCCGACTATTTACAGGAAGTACTATGGGCTTATCGAACAACTCCACGAACAGCTACTGCTGTGTCCCCTTTTGCCTTAGTTTATGGAATGGATGCCGTGGTCCCACCAGAGCTCCTCTTCCCCTCACACCGTATAGCAACTTATGACTCAGACGCCAATAAAGAGCATAGAGCTTTGGCGTTAGACCTGGTGGAGGAAAAGAGGCAGCGGGCGCAATTGACTTCCCTTCATTATCAAACTCTTATGCGAAGCCGATTTGCATCCAAAGTTAACCATAGAGATTTTCAGGTGGGAGACAAGGTCCTACGGAAAATCTTCTTGCACACCAAGGACAAAAGTTTGGGGAAGCTGGGTCCCAATTGGGAAGGCCCATACATGGTCACTGAAAAAATCAAACCAGGTACTTATCGGTTGAAGGATAAAGATGGGCGACATCTTCGTCTACCTTGGAATATTGAGCATTTAAAGCTGTATCTCGATTAGCAGAGCTAGGAGCAAATATTGTATTTCTGTTCCCTTTTCAGTGTATCCTTCGGGAAAAATTTTGGTGAGGACACACTCTTTCCTACCCTGCTAGGCACAGGAAGGTTTTAATGAGGTGTTCCGGTGATCCCATCAATACAAAGTTTCTTTGCCTTTAATTCTATTTTTTGGGTCACAGTAACATGTGCCTCGAATTGTTGTCCCTCACACTATTTTTTGGGTCACAGTAACATATGCCTCGAATTGTTGTCCCTCACACTATTTTTTGGGTCACAGTAACATGTGCCTCGAATTGTTGTCCCTCACACTATTTTTTGGGTCACAGTAACATGTGCCTCGAATTGTTGTCCCTCACACTATTTTTTGGGTCACAGTAACATGTGCCTCGAATTGTTGTCCCTCACACTATTTTTTGGGTCACAGTAACATGTGCCTCGAATTGTTGTCCCTCACACTATTTTTTGGGTCATAGAAACATGTCCCTCACACGATGATTTGGGACTTTCAAACTATTCTTCGGGTCACATGACGATGTGCCACGATGATTTGGGACTTTAAAACAATGCTTAGGGTCACATGGCGGTGTGCCACAATGAGTTGGGATTCAAAATATTCTTAAGGCCAAGTGTAAAACTTGGCGCATATATTGATAATTATTATTCGAAGGGCTACATTTCGAAGGCCACTTAAGTCAACATTCGAAGGCTTAAGGCCAAGTGTAAAACTTGGTGCATATATTTTGTAATTATTATTCGAAGGGCCATGTTCGAAGGACATATAAGGTGGAATTCGAAGGCTCAGGTATAAACATAAAACTGGATGCATCTGCCTAAGTAACAATTCTTCGATGACCCGGCGGGTTGAAGTTCGAAGGCGTTACTATAAGGATAGCCTCTGTTGAATCTTTCTCAGTGCAAAAATTCGAAGAACAGGTAAATATTTCAGTCTGTCAAAAACATAACAAATTTCTACTTTAAGTTGGTCCAAATGAACATTGTTCGAAGGGCTCACATCATGAAAAATTCGAAGAACAATACATTGTGGAATTACGGCCTATTCGGCCACACAAAAAGAACAATACTTGTTGGAAAAGCACAACAGCTTCCAACCATTACAAAAAAAGAAATAAAGGCCTTTTAGGCCATACAAAAAACCATCTACGACCTTGTCATTTAATCGGCGTCCTTTGAGTTATCACTCCCCTCAGTTTCTGAGTCTTCACTCTCACTGACAACTATTTGGGGTGGACGAAGTTCTGGGGGGACAAGCTTCCAGAAATGACCCAGTTCATACTCAGGGTGCTCAGTGTATATTTGGGTCAATAGGCCAGCTCGAGTGGCAGCGTCTCGGGCTGGTAAAGTCTTCGAACATGTGGCAGCATAGGCATCTGCACCTTTCTCTTTTGCCTCTTCGATCTCCACTGGGAAACTTCTAATTTTTCTCTTCAAACTGTCGCGCTCCTCGACTACATTTTTAAAACCCTCACTGCATTGTTCGAATGCATCGCATGCCTTGCGGTGCCCTGCTTTATATTCAGCAATTAGCCGTTCTTGGGCGGTAGTCTTTTTCTTGTATAAGTCTCTCTCCTCCTGGCAACATTGTTCTATTATTGTGATATAATGCTCAGCCGCAGAGAGACGTTCATACAAGGCATCAGCTTGGCCTTCGACAACTGCATGCTCCTTCCTGGCTTCTTCGAGCTTAGCGGCAGCAACTGATGCTTTGAATTTATAATGATTCTTGCGCTTCTCGAGATGGCGCAATTTCTTTCCTCGATTCACTGATGTATGAAGCAGCCTTCGCAGACTCATTGAAAAATCATCGTCTAAGGGAACCTCGAAGGAGCTCGAAGGAGACCCTAGATCTGCAGAATCGAACTCAGAAAAATTGCCACAGGCCACATCAGGGTGAACGAGTAAGGGAGTATTTGTTCGAGGGGCAGGGATAGGAGCCAGCCTTGGACTGCCTTCGAAGGAGGCTGGTTGAGACGCCTCAGTTAGAGGAGAGTGCAGAGTTTGATAGGAGGCTTCCTTGGGTGATAGGCCACCCCTGTTTTCAGCATCAACTGCTCCATCTTGGCCTTCTCTGTTGACATCAGTCCATCCATCATTGTCAGGAGTTTCTCCTCCCTCAGATCGCTCTTCTATGGGCTCAAGAAGGATGCCTTTTCCTTTTAAGTCTTTGATCTTGTTGTCCTTCTTTGTTGAAAGGATAGCAGCAGGGGGTAACGGAGTGGTATTTATCGTCACACCAGTGTTTATTCGGGGGGCTCCATCTGTCCGAGGGGCCACATCTGTTCGAAGGGTTCCATCTTTTCGAGGGGCTCCATCTGTTTCTTGAACGTTGCTAGAATTCGGGGTCCCTATGTCCCTCGAAGAACGTGGTTTGTTAGCCTTGGCAAGTGGTTTGGGGTTTGTTGATTGAGGTGGTACAGCCTCTTCTTCTGGAGGGTCACCCAAATGACTTTGTGAACGAGAGCGTTTGGGCAGATAGATGGTCACATCCGGCTTGCTACATCGTTCTAACACTTCCCGCTCAGACGGCGGAGTCATTAGAGCCCTCATACTTATACGATCTAGAGGGTTAAGTCTCCAGAGTCGACTTCTGGCCAAGTTCTCATCGACGAAGCAACGACGAAAACGATTATCCCACTGTTCTTTTGCCCACAAGCGAAGGTTACTGAAAACAGTGGTAGCTCCTTCGACGTAGTCGGAGTACGGTTTGGATACTCCGGTCATAGCTGAATCAAATAATAAAGGAGAAAAATAGTTATAATAAATATGCTGTTCGAAGACGTATGTGTCTTCGAGGGTGTTAATTCTTCGAGGCAACTATAAGATTCGAAGAAGTAATTAACTTAGAAAAATGTACAGAATAATTAAACATTCGAGGGCGTCCAACGATTCGAAGAGCACTTACATTTCATGGTCCATTTCAGGGAAAGTTTATGTGGATTCGAAGGGGTGGCTTGGGAACCGGTCTCCCAACATCCAGAGAAAAAAAGGAACTGTTGCCTCCATTTTTTGTCTGCTTCCAAGAGGTCCTTTAACACCTTTTGCCCCCGGTTGAATGTCATTGAGTAGAAGGGGAAGTAAGGGTTCCGAGCAAGGCCAGCTAGACCGATTATTTGTTCCAGCAAAAACTCTTGGCCTGAAAGCCTTGAGGCCATTATGCAAGCCATCAATGTGAACCACATGTTGGGCCCAACTTGTGAGGGACAGAGATCTATTTTGGCAAGGTATTCAATAAAGAAGGGGTCTAAGGGATACCTTAGCCCCCAGTTCATGATTTCTGTGTAGACCACCACTTCGTGATCCCTCACAGACAAGGGCGTCTCTCCTTCGGAGGGAAACCTGATATCAATATAAGAAGGAATGCCCCATCGAGCCCTAAGCATTGTCTCTTCATCCTCAGAAAAGTACTTGTACTTGATGTTGGCCAGGGCTACCATATGTTTGTTCTCGATACCTCTGATATTAGTTCCGACGATGTTGTCTAACTCCAAGGGCAAAGTCACATCTCCCTTTAATTTTGGTGCAATCCGGCGAGCTTGTTCCTCGGATATGGCCGAAGAGGAAGTACCACCAGTCGCAGGGGTTGACACGGAGGTAATGGGTTTTTTCCGGCCAAGGAACTTGTTGAAAGGTTTCATAACTATGGGGTCTAACGATTCCTCATGCCTAATCCGCATATCCTCTTCGGTGATAAGTGTTCTTGAAGGAGAGAACTGAGTACCATGGATGGTCATGGATGGTGTGGAGGGCAGACTAGAAGCTTCTGTTCCTTGCCTTCGAGGAGGACTTTCAGTATTGTCTTCTAGGTTTTGCCCTCGACTAAGATTTTCAGTATTTTGATCTAAGTTTTGCCTTCGAGGAGAACTTTCGGTATTGTGTTCTAGGTTTTGACTTTGAGGACTTCCAGTGTTGTGTTCTAGCCTTTGCCTTCGAGGAGGACTTTCGACGTTGTGTTCCAAATTTTGCCTTCGAGGAGGACTAACTGAGTTTCGAGGAGGATTTTCGGCATTCTGCTCCAAATTTTGTCTTCGAGGAGGGCTAACTGCGTTCCGAGGAGGACTACTCGAAATCCTTCGCGGGCCTGGAGATTTTTGGGGGTGGTCTTCAACATTAGTTGAAACAGTGGGCTCTCGAATGGTTAGGGAAGCCCCTCTAGCCCGTTTTCGTTCGTGAGAATTTTTTCTATCTCTGTGAGACTTTTTCCTCTTCGAACCTGACGAGTGCTTGTGAGACTTTTCTTTCCCCATTTCTTTCGGAGGGTTGTTTTCGTTGAGTAAGCTTTGACGAGCTACCTCACGAGGAATAATGGCAGTCGAATTGTCCGAAGGAGGCCAAGGACCGAAGAATGTTGTAGTCAATGGCGGGGGATGCGGCCTTACGTCTTCACCAGCGGCAACCCTCTCCTCGAACCGTTTACTAATCAACAGCCAATCAGGAATTCGACGAGCTTTATGCGCCAGCTTTATCTCTCTAGAAATGATTGAACAGAAGTTACATTAATGAAGAAAGAGGTTGGTATTTATAGAAGATTAATGGGCTTGTTTGGTGACAGGAGCCCGGGGACATTTTTGTGTTGTTTGCCTAGGGATATGATGGTCCTTATAGGTGAGCAATGTATGACAGCCTAGCTAAAGTAGAAGATGAAGAGTCTCGTGTCAGAGGTTGTCATGGGAAGTGGAAGAGTTTTCTGACAAAAGAATGCGCAGTAGAAGATGAAGAGTCTCGTGTCAGAGGTTGTCATGGGAAGTGGAAGAGTTTTCTGACAAAAGAATGCGTACCGTTTCTCCAAAAGAATGCTGACGATGGTATTTGTGCAGTGACATCATCAATCCTAGCATCATTTTTCGCCTAAGTAAATAATTTCCCGACGATCATTTTGCTCAAAATGTTGCAAGGATTGGGGGGCTACTTGGTACAGCAGAAACTCGGAGGGGTCTTATTATGATTTTCGAAGAGACAGCCTTTCGAGGAAGTAATTTTTAGGCTTGAGGGACTTATGATTTTCGAAGAGACAGTCTTTCGAGGAAGCGATTTTTACGCCTGAGGGACTTATGATTTTCGAAGAGACAGTCTTTCGAGGAAGCGATTTTTACGCCTGAGGGACTTGTAATTTTCGCAGAGACAGCTTTTCGAGGAAGTAATTTTTAGGCTTGAGGGACTTATGATTTTCGAAGAGACGATCTTTTGAGGAAGCGGCTTTTATACCTAAGGGACTTGCGAAGTTCGAAGAGGTTTTGGCTGGATAGAAGAATTGATCAGTCTTAGCAAAACAATTTTTTACTAAGACTGGGGGGCTACTGATAAGGAGAATAAATGTATAAGGGCCAAAGTGCATAGAAATAAATGTATAAGGGCCAAAGTGCATAGAAATAAATGTATAAGGGCCAAAGTGCATAGAAATAAATGTATAAGGGCCAAAATGTATAGAATTAGGCGTATATGGGTCAAAGCGCATTAATTGTAAAGATGTAGCCAGAATAGGAAAGAATTTTAGAGTAGGGACCAAAAGATGTAATTAACCCGAATTAAAGCGTGTGGGGTCCACAATTGTACTATAAAAGGACCTCACACGCTTCACGAATTTCGAGATGAATAGTACGACTTTCTCTCTCTACTACTTTAACACTTTCTCTCTCTAAATTTGACTCTAAAGTATTTCTCTATCACAAAATCCTCCTCGGACTAACTTTCAACTCTTCAGTGGTAGCAAGATTTACGATAATTATTGACTTTAGATATTTATTTTTAACGTTTTCCAACCTAGGCCACGAATAAAAGATTATGATATTGTTGCGATATCTAAATAATTATTAACGTGAATCCTTAAATAAGTTATTAATTATACAACACAAATAAGTCTGAGGTGAGTTACTCGAGCCAAAACTTATGAAATAATACTCAGGTGCAAGACACGACCTAACATGTTAACTTAACGATATTAAAAGACCACATGATCACTTACGGTCGAGACTGGCCAACTAGGCCAACCGGTCTCTTAAGGCCAGTGATGGCCAAGGTTGACCCGATGACCATAAGCAACCAGTTGGTCTCTTAACGCCAAGCTACCCTAAAATCATCCTTATAAGTAAGGATCCCTCTTCGACCCGACGATGAATTCACAACGAGCTTACGCTTGGTACTCTTCCGATTGTTAATTAACAAACACTTAGCCTCTATCATTCCTCTCATCCCTAAATGTCATCTAGGTGTACAAAAATCATGTATGACAACTTGTGGAAACATGGCCTAACATCGTACGAAAATGATTCCCCCAAAGATGTACCTCCCTTTGGAAAAGCGTTTAAAATAGCAAAAAATGATGCACCAATAAAGAACCAACAACCTAAAACCTCACCAAATTTGGGCTACTATATATTGAGTGAATATAGCCTTTATGAGATAGATGAAAGCTAGAGATAAAAACGGTAGCAACAATAAGATATTTTGTTTTGTAATCCATACTACCAATAATGTATAAGTGCTTTTCATTTAGTTGTTTCAAATACTTACGATATTTTGTTACAGATCCTTATTTGTTCAAACCACTATAGTTCATTAAGTTGGGGTGATTTTTGCCTCACTATTTTGGTCAGTTTTCGAGAACGATGCAACCACATATGTTAACCAACCAAAAAAGAGTATCGGTGGAGCCCCCCGGAAGCCATATTATTGTGCCCATTTTTTTTGGAAAGGACGAAGGTTATGTTCTACCAAAAAGAAACATCGGTAGTAGCAAGCACTTGAAAAACTACCCCCAAGAATATGCGATACAATTTTACAGATTGAAGGCTAGAATAGTCCAATATTTATTTTATTTTAAAAGACTTGGAGAGAGTAACTAACCCTCGTCAAGAACGTCCCACTAATAAGGGCTAAGGTAGAAAAATGAGGTATGTCGAGAGTTTTAGTGGACCTGAGGGCAACAACAAACTTAGTTTTCATCCTTTCCAAAGGTAGACTGTTTTTTAACATCATCCTCTGTGCTACCCCCAACTTAATAATGGGAGACAAAGGAAGAACCGTAGCCCTTTTGGGGAAAATAATATTAAAAATTTTGGTAGGAACCGAGAGATGGGCAAGATCGAGATGATGGAATTTTCGGTACTCAATTTATCGTCCCCTTACAACCTCGTTGTATGAAGACCTTGGTTGTTTGATTTTAATGTCGTCCTCTATCCTTATAATTAATGCATAAAATAAGCAATTGAGGATGAAATATGGGTAATCAATGGATACCACACGGTAAGTTACGAAAATGCTCGGGAAGATCCGCAGGGCTGAGCACCAACCTGTCAGTTACTAACATTAACCCGAGCGAGAATGTGTCAGCATAAGACCTCAAATACTCCCCTCGTAGTGGACAATCCAAGGGAGCACCAATCTGTGTTTACGACGACATAGGAGTTATAAAAGGTGTGCATCGGATGAGGAGATGATCGAGTAGTTAGCATCAGAGTAAATTTGAGGAAGAAAATAAAGACAAGTTTAATACTCTTACTAAAAGAACACGATGGAATCTTCGCATGTGACAACGCCTCGGTAATAGGTATACCTGAATCTTTTGCTACCCATAAGCTTATGATAGACCCACGCGTAAGGCTGGTATGGAAAAAGAATATGCACAGATGTATAGAATAACCTTGGCCAATATCATTTTCAAATCAACCTATGATGAGATGAACAATGTTCCAACCATCAAAATATATGAAATGATAGTAGTCAAGTTCACATATATAAGTCATTTGGTTATAGAAGAGTTTGAAGCCGAATTCACCTTGGGAAACGATAAATTCAATAAATTTGTTAACGTTATGTTCATAGTAGTCAACTCCTCCACCTCTTACAAAGCTATATTTAAGAGATTTTAGATTGACATGATGTTTGACATTGTCATTACTATACACCCTTGTATGTGTTATATTATATAGGAACACGTGAGAGTGATTATAAGAAACCATAAGATCATTCGCGAGTATCATGTTATTCTTTTATATTAAAGAAATAATGATCAAAGAGGTATATTGTAGAGATTGAAGTTTTGGACAAACTAAGAGATGTATCAAGCCCAGTAATACCATACAAAAATTACGAGGCCTTCGAGATTTCACTATCAAATAAACTTAGAGATTAACTAATAACTCTCTAATTTGACAACTTTGATGTCTTTTCTTAGATTAAAATGGATGTGACATGCGTTTCCTTTTATATTGTTTGTCATAAATTATTAGTTAACCTTAATGTATGGATTATAAAGTAGAAAAAAATGAGATTTCTCATTTGAGAAATACGAAGCTATAGTAACTGAAGTTGACCGACTCTCTAGTGTGAGATACATCTGGAAGTCTCAATACACCAACTGGACATTGCACCCCCTTCTGGTTAAGAAGAAGAACATGAAGTGGAAAATATTTATAAACTTCAGATACACGAATAAAACATATCTTAAATACCCATTTGCGGTCCCAAGAGTTTATCAGTTAGTAGTTTTAACTAAGAAATAATTACTTCTTCATTTTATGAATATCTACTCGGGCTATAATAAAATTCAGTTATACCCATGTGATCAAGAAGGTAACACGTTCATTACTGACTGGGCCTGCATTATTACAAGTTTATGTCATTTGGACTAAGAAATACATGGTTAACTTAAATAAATGATGGCAAACAAGGCTTTCGATAATCAAATAGGCCAAAATATTGAGGTTTATATTCTTGATATATTGGTTAATATTTTTTTATTTCAACTATATAAATGATCTTATTGAAATATTCAAAACCTAAGGGCTATCAACCTCAAGCCAAATCTTATAAATGCACCTTAGTGGAATGGTATAGAAAGTGGAATGGTATATAAAGTGACTTGGCTATCTGCTTTGTGAGAATTGGATAAAAGCTAGTCTATAATATTTAAAGGACTTAACCTTCATGCTTCATTTTAGATGCATCAACTAAGTCAATGTATTGAGTGGACATGTGGTTGCACTCAACAAATTCCTATTAAAATCCTTAGAAAAAATGCTTCTATTTTTTCTAAGTGTGCTTACCATTTCCATATGGATCTAGAAGTGTAATCATAGTTTAAAAATAACAAGGAATATTTGTCATTTTTCAAAGTTCTATTTAAGTCTCTCCCAAACGAGAAGATCTACCTTTACATAACAGTTCGCGCTTATGCAGTGAGTTTCGTTTTAGTAAGGGAGGTTGATAGAAGTCTGATACTCATTTATTACTTGAGTAAAAGCTTACTTGATACATAGACAAGATACCTCAAGCTAGATAAGCTCGCACCTACCTTAGTTATCTCTGTAGGAAAGACGAAACCATAATTCTAAAGTTATTCAATCACCGTCGATACCTGCTTCCTACTATGAAGTATACTATAAAAGCATGATATATCTTGATGTTTAACGCAATGGTTGGTTGAGTTAATAGACTTATGTAAAACCTTTCATGATATTAGATGGACCATCATCATATAAAGTTATCATATGATGATCATGGCTCTGTCAAATATGTGTTATCATATCAACTATGCACCAATGCATGCATTATATTGCCAATAAAAAATCAACTTAATCCATGATAATGAACATATCATCGTAGAATGTTATGCCATTTCATTGTGCGAGAATAATATTTAGGTGGTTTCCTCCCATCATTATAAATTACCTAGACAATCCACATGAGCCCTCTCTAATAACCGAGCATGGGGAAGCAGAGGAATAATTCACTTTTTTTTACCACATGGGCCGTATAAGGTGGGGCCTATGAGGGACTATGTGATCTCAAATACTAACATTTATATCCAACAATTTGGATATTTTTACTTAGTATGCACATGATGTCACAAGGCTTTGTACGAGACACCTGAATGCAATAAGGTATTCCGGAATATAAAAAAGTACGTAGCTTCCCGTAAAGATCTTAAGTGGCCAAACCCATGTGACACTTTTAAACCATGTAAATGTAGTTTTGGTTTAAAAAATAAGACAAACACCTGCCAAAGTATCTACTACATCCGTAAATATCTTCTTGTTACTAAGACTCAATTTGCAAGTGGAAAAACTTGTCTAGTTTTATTAGTGGTAGCCATAAAAATGAGGTCATACATCTAAAGTCATACTATTTTGGTAAGAATATATTTCCCATTAAGGATTTTTTCAAAAAATTCCAACGTATCAGGCAGGCTAACAAGGTGGTTTGTAGGTCTGTATGATTTTAACATCAAGTTCGAGTAGATTATTGAAGAGAGTCATTTTAACATCAAAGCCCAGAATGTGGCATAGTTACTCATTAAGTTCTAAGTTGAGACAATTTTGAACCATTATGGATAATATGTATGAACCATGTCTCAAATAGTCAAGGCATGTGTGCTAGTATCCAGCTTATTTATACTACAAATGACTCTCTTCAATAATCTACATTATTTGGATTCCCCACTTTAAATAATAATTTTGAGTACAAATCAACATTACCAAGGCTACAACTCTCCCAAATTAGTAGGGCACGACATGAAAGACTTCTCATTGACTCTTAACTTATAGTCAATCATTATTTGGGAAAAACCAAAGATGGAAACTAAACTTTTATCTTCTATCTAACATTAATATGGGTCAATACCTCCAGCTCGAACAAATGTAGTAAAACTCAAGTACCACGAGATGGAAAAAAACTAACGCACTAGGTTTTTCCAGAAGCAATGATTCTAAATTATTGGTCATTACTCGTGAATCATAAACCATTCATAATCTGAAAAGATTATATCCATTAGTGTCCATAACCATTGGCAAACCCCAATTCAAGCTTACCTTATGCAAATGACGCTCTCAACTGACAAATTCAAAATTAGAAATGTCAGAATATGATTCGCTCGCTACACTATGTTTGGTAACATTCTCTATAACAAGCTCTCTCACGACCTATTCTTTGATATTTAGGCTCTAACAAATCCGCATTCATACTCAAAAAACTCTACGAATAATAGAAGAGTTCTTATTTCAGATATAAAAGTCTCCCTAACAAAATCTTACTATCATTTTATTATTAACCTCTAACCCACAATGAAGTTATGTCATTCATGCGACGTTATAACAAATGTCATCGATTTGGTGAATATGACTCATACCACAATGGTACCAATGTAATCGATCTTCAAAGTTGTTCTATTTGACAGATAATAGTTAGACATAACGAGGATTTTGCCAAAGCCACTTGAAGGACAGTGTTTTCTCATAGTCATATCTGACTATGTTTGTTAATGGGTATATGTCAAACCTTTAGTGAGGAACTGAGCCTAATAAGTATTACATTTCCTTCAAATTTATATCATATTCAAGTACGAGATCCCCATGATATTGACCCCCACAAAACGAAAATAATTTTGTATACAAAATTTAAGGGATTAAACTAGATTTAGCCAACCCTTCTAATTGGTTTGGCTTATATGGTACCTTAAAGGTTCTGCAGGAAATTGGTCTAAGTTCCTCCAATAAATATATTATGGTCACATGGTACTACCTTAAAAATCTCACATAAAGAGAATTTATTGTCCCTAATCTAAAAGATAAAGGTCATGGTTCCAACATAATAAGAACAATTATAATGTTGAGCTAAACCATTTTTAGGAACAATGGTTCAAAAGACACCGCGAGATTAAGCACTAATGTATGTTTCTATGCAACATATATGATCTAAAATACATTTCCGTGAATCTCAAACATGGACCAAAATCTTAGAATGGGTTTTCCTCACATAAATTATAAAATATCACACAAATTAGGAAGGATCCTGAACTATGATGGATAAGATAAGGCATGTTCCTTACAAGTTGGTTGACGCAAAGGGGAATCCTTCACTCATCCGTGGAATATGGAACACTTAAAAATGTACGTTTTCTAAGGTTATATACTATATTGTATAATTATTTTAACTGTTGGGAAAGTATTCGTTTGTCCAACACACGATCCTAATTATACTATCGATTCTTTATGAAGAACAATTTATTTTATTCAAGAATTATCAACAAATAAAAGAAATCGTAATAAAACCTATCGCACAAGACAGATTTAACGATGTTTGGATCGTGAAGAAATTTTACATCCATGATAATATAAACTCTTTTATAAACAAGTAGGTACAAAAAGACTCTCAAAAGATGATGCGGTTTACAGAGCATTCTCTTTAGTGTTTATCTCTCACCTAGTTTCACTTGATATCAAAGACCCAAGTAATAGGAAATCTAATTAATATAAGAAGACCAAAACAAGAGACGATAATTTGTTTCATTCCAGCTACGATGCTTATATTTAGATTTCTTTGGATCATACGGCTTCATAAAGACTCACTTCAGACCATCCTACTTTGGATAAGCAGGTTTTGGATCAAACTGGTTCAAATCAACACATTTGTTTCAACTCAAAAGTCATTAGTCTTGTCAGTTTATCTTCACCCCTTCAGATCCAGTAGATGTCTCTGATACTAAGTCACGACTCAAGCTTCACCTAAAGAGTTTCAAGATATGTTTCCTATACATGTCATGACAGATTCAGCTATGCCAATGTATTCCTACAACAGTACCTCTATTGACGAGTTACTTCTAGCATAAACCTAACAATTTTCCACTTAAGATTATAGAAAATTTAGTATCCATTTCAGCCAATGTTATACTCTTTAGAGACTAACTCACATATATCTCATACTTGCACCAGTCTCGTGTAGTTTGCAAGCTTTGAAATTGGCAATACCTAGGTTATGGCATCCGAAAGATTTTCTTTGCTAGAAATGTTAGCCACCTTAACTTACTCTCTCTCTCTCTCTCTCCACCATGTCCCGGATGAAGTGCTGTTTGATGTATACATATTTACATAGCTCATGGAACTTCAATTTTTTCACTAAATGAGGCCAATAATGTTATTACACAAAAAATCACATATTTATCAACACTTGTGTGCTCACTCAACAATCCCTTCAGCGAAATATATTATTTCACGACTTCCATAGTAGCCATCTACTCCGCTTTCATTGAAGACAACACAAATACCTTTTTTATATAATACTTTTAACTAACAACTCATCCAAGAACATTAAAAAGACAACCCAAACTACATTTTTTTGCATCGAGGAAACCTATATAATCAGAGTCCACATACCCTTCTAACACTATATCACATGTAATTCTCCTGATTGTAGTATAATCCTACAATATCTGAGCCCTTCAAGTATCTCATGAGGCACTTGAGTGCATGCTTATATGTCTTCCACGTATTCGACATGAATCTGTTCAAAACACTTATGATGCGGGCAAGATTAGGTCTCGTGAAAATTATATCATACATTATTATACCAATAACATTGACATAAGGTATCTCCAACATGCATTTCTTATTTGCTTCTTTGGTTGGTACTTGAATAACACCGAGTTTGAATTGAGAACCAATAGGAGTTCCAAACGTTTTGCTTCTGACTTAGAGAAATTTCTTAAATATTTATGTATATATATTCTTGTTGAGATATAAATAAATACTCTTTCGACATATTCCTCCTTATATCTATACCAGTTTTCATTTTAGCCTCTCTCATATCCTTCTTCTCAAACTCTTCTTTCATCTGAGTTTTTACCGCTTAAATCTTCCTCTTATATCTTTCATTTATTAGTATGTCACTAACTTACAACAACAATAAGACTTATCTTTTCATGCATGTCTCTCCAAATCAACATACACAATTATCGTAGCAGTTACAGACATATTTGATGGATTTCATAAAAGAATCAAATCTTTATTCTATTTCATCACTGATTGTTTCAGCAGTAAAATAGTTTTTTCAACAAATACACATAACCTTCATTCCCTTATTCAAACTGATTCGGTTGAAACATGTAAATATCGTCTAGTTCACCATGCAGTAAAGAAGTAATAACATCAATTTGATATAGCTCAAGATCAAATCTAGCAAATATTGACAGCATAATCCTGATGGAGGTTTATTTCATGACCGACGAAAATATATCATTGAAATCGACACTCTCAATTTGTGTCAAATCCTTAACCACGAGCGTAGCCTTGTATCTGGGCAACTCAACACCAGAGATACTTGGCTTTCTCTTGAATGTTCATTTACTTCCAACCAGCTTATGACCATTCAGGTACTTCAAAAGAATCTATGTGTTCATCTTTTTTAGAGATCTTAATTATTCTTTCACAGTCATAAACCATTTTTATTTATAACTGCTCATCATATCATCATGATATCTTTCAGGTTCAAGATCATCTCTATATATTTTGATTGATATAGCGTAACCAATTACATCGGTAAAATCATATGTCCAAGATTGTTTTCTTGGTTTACGTGCGCTGTTCATTGCTAGTTGATAACTGTCAAAATTATGTTGCTATCATATTTGATCATCTGAAGGACCTGGACTACCAAACCTTCTGCTTACTTTGGACTTATACAATATTTGAACTTTATATGTACGATCCAAAGCGGAACCAGGTCCAAAATCTTCTTCGGCAGAAGCATCTACAACTTCACTTTGTAGATCAGATCAGTGGCGGATCCAAGGGGTGGCCATGTATGCCATGGACCACCCCAAATTCTAAAAATTAGTTTGGTACAGTAGAATGAGTGCTTAGTTTCTAAGCTTGAGGTTAAGGGTTCAAAACTTGGACCACCCCAAAATATTTTTTGGCATATCCTAAATTCTAATCCTGGATCCGCCTCTGGATCAGATCTATCATTAACTTCACATATCTTCCTGGTAGTACTAGATTGAGTATTCACTACTTCTTTAATAACATGTCCTCTTCATTAAAAACCATATCCTGCTTATTAAAGCCTTATAACGTCCAAGTCCAATACACCATAACATATACCACTTTAATCCTTCTGGATAGTCGAAGAATAAACATGTCAGTGCTCTTGGCCTATGTTTATCATACTTCTCATGTGCACATGTAGCACATTCAAATAATCTTAAATGTTCTACCTTAGGTTTCCCTCTAGTCTATGCCTCTTGAGAAAAAAGAAACTTAAGTATCATTGGTGGACTCATGTTGATGATATATGCAACCATTGTCATGGCTTCTACCCAGAACCTTTGACCCATTCTAATTGTATGAAATATACGCTTAACCTATTCCAACATAATTAAATTTATTCTCTCAATAAGACCATTTCGTTAGGGAGTCCCACTTACGTAACGGTGTCTAGAAATGCCAAGCTTTTCATAATTACTAGTGAACCTTTTGTTCACATATTCCAAGCCATTATTAGTCTGAAGCTTCTTCACTATTTCACTAGTTTGATTCTCTACCAAGTCTTCTAGTTCATGAAGGCAACAAACACTTCATCTTTTATCTTAAAAAATAAAACCCACACTTTCCAAGAATTGTCATCAATAAAATAACATAAAAATATGAATGAGCATAATCAAGTATTACATTAAATGTATGGTTTATAGGCATAAACTTCACCATTTTGCTCTTATCCACTATACAAATTTCATAAAAACTCAGGTTCTGAGCCGTGATATCATTTAACAACCCATATTTACTTAGTTAACTGAGTCAATCCTCACTCAAATTCTCTAGGTGATGATGGCATAGCCTAGTAGAATATTTACCTATACTAGACACCCCCATACTACTATAATATCCCGAAGAACTAATACACAATTAGTCCTATTGACTTTCATAACAAGAAAGGAGCCTTGCAAGACCTTACTTCTACTATCTACACCACTATATGAAACTATTCCTCATCTAACACCCTAATATAAATAAGGTTACGTTTAACTTCGGGTACATACCATACATTGTTAATGATAAGGTTATATGTTGATAGGACGTAATTACGCTTATTGAGGAAAATTAAAGATTCATATCACCAAGGTAAAAGAATCGACTGAATATATTATTAAAGTGTTATCTATTTGAAGATCCAGAATAGCAGATGGAAAAAGAGCATTGATAAAACATCTAAGTAATAATATCAGTAAAGAGAGAAGCAGTGGCAAAATATAAAAGCATTGGTATAATAAATTATATTTGGTAGCATACACTACGAGTGAATAATGTATAACAAGATAAAGACAAAAATATGATGGAAAGTACTCCATAAAAAGTGAAGCAATAACTAGAAGATAGTTGAAGGTGGTAAAAGACAATGGAATCCTCGAGAAAGACATGTTGTATTACTAAAATACCCATAACATTTATGGGGTAAATTATTAATTTATGTAAAATATAACTGACAAATGTCATAAGATATATGGGTAACTCATCCTGGATAATTAAGAATAATGTAGTTTTAAATAGAAGATCCAATCATTTTGAAATGATTGATTCATTTGCTAATAAAATTACTCTTACTATTACTCTTGATCATAAACTAGTCATAACTTGTTGACAATAATTTCAGAAAGAAAGTCATCCATCGTAATTGGCGACGTCTGTGAGAACTACGGATAAAAATGGGTCGAGATGGGTGCCAATATAGCTAAATTTTTAACCCAGTCGTTCTATATTTTTTTAAAACTCGTCGAGTTTAGTTACTTGTCGGGTAAAAGAATTTTGTTTCTCATACCCAAACCCACCGGGTTCAGATACTCATATACGGGTACCATATACTCAATTATTTATCTATATAAATATTTTCATGAAGATTATCTTTTAGAATAGTTTTTGAATAAAACAAAATAAAATATATTAAAAGTAGTAATAACATCGAATGCAAACTCTCAAACTTTTTCTTAAATTTAGTAACAAATATATAACACGCGCTTATTATTTAAAATTCTGTATTAATTTAATTTTTAATTTTTTATTATTATTATATGAATTTTTAAACTAAATTAAATTAAAATATACAATTCTACTTTTAAACATATTCAATTTATATCTTTGAATTTCTTAAGTATAAATAGTTTAATATTATTGTAAATGCAATCAAATATGAATAAAAAACTAGCAAACATAAACAAATAAAAAATCACAAACAATAAAAAAACTAGTTCAATCACATTATAATATAAATTAAAGGTTAAACCAATAATATCATACTTATTAATTATTAATATTAGAGAGTATTAATGATGGATAATGGTCATCAATTTCAAAATGACACATTAATAACTTTTTGTAGGAAGAACGAGATCAAATAATTTTTCTATAATCTCTATTATCCACAAGAAAATGAGCAAGTAGAGGTTACAAGAAAAATTATTTTCCATGTAATAAAAAGACCTGGAACTGGCTAAAGGGAGTAGCCAAATTTATTTTAAGAAATTTTGTAGGCATATAGAACAGCTCATAAGGCTACAAAAGATAAAACATTATTTGCTACGATTTATAAGATGAAAGTTGTCATTCCAGAACAAATTAGAATTCTTAGTTATCAGATTCAATATTATTCATCAGAAGATGATAACATAGAAAAACACATAAATGTTGATTTAATAGAAGAGTGACAAGACCAGTCTCAGGTTAGAGCATAACATTATAGAAGTCTGATACAGAGTCGTAGTAATGCAAAGTTGAAATTTTGAAGTTTTCAAGAAGGAGATCTGGCATTAAGAAAGGTATTCCAAAAGGACAAGGGATAAAAGCGTCAAGAATGCGGCTCCAAATTAGGATGGAAATTTTAAGGTGGTAATTAAAAGACGCAAATGAGCTTACAGACTGATTGATATTAAAGGAAATCCATTAAAATACCATTGGAATATTCATCATTTAAAATGTTATAAAATTAAAATGTAACATTTGGTCGATGTACTTTTTTTTACATGGTGGCACGAGTTTTTTTTTATAATGAGACACAATTAGGCCAATTATCAATCAAATATATTGAAAAAATATGTCTAAAGTGTGATCGTATTTTTAGTTACAATATGTATGAAGGTGATAATAATGTAGTTGTTAACTGGTGACTAATAATAATCATTTATGTTGATGATAATTATAATCTCTAACAAACTTTATTTATATTATCTAAGGAAGTTTTTTAAAAATAATTAAAGTATTCTCCAATGAAGTCTCTAATTAACCGATTACTAAGGTTTTTAAAAGTTTTTAGTCGACGGTTAAGGAATGTATAATAAAGTCTTCAACCTAAGACTACTAATTATTTTCTTTATATTAATATTGTTAAGATGTTTTAAAGAGATGAGTTATACAAAGGAAATAAGTGACATTAGTTATAAAAAATATAACAAAATTATAACTAATAAGCAAATATGAGTACAAGCTAAGCTAGCTGAAAATTGTAAGAGGTTACACATCCAATCAAAACGAATATGAGTATAAGAAAAGCTTAGCTGCGAAGCGTAAGAAGTCACACTAAGGTTCTAAATTCTATATCGTAAAGGCTTTAAGTTACGATCATAGTTATAAACTAACTATTAAAGCAAAAAGGGCCATACACCTCAATCAAACGAACATGACTATAAGTCGAGCCCTTCTGAAAAGTGTAAGAGGCCACCAGAGTTTTCAAATATGATAAGAAATCGCAATACACGACATATGATGATGATAAATAAGTGTATACATACTAATTATTAAAGGAATGATTTTATAAAATTCTAAAGAAAGAAGTGACATTCAAAAGTTATTTATGGATGGACGATTAAGAAATGTTTAAAAATATGTTTCTTAAGTTATAACGTACAGTAATATTTAAAGCAATGGTTAATTGAGAACTATAATAATACAATACAAAGGTTATCTTTAACAATGGCTAAGAAAGTATAAAAAATACAAAAGTAATGTTGATTAAGGGAAATATACGCCAAGTAAATATTTTTTTTATAAATAATAATATTGTTATAGAATACAAATAAATATGAAAAGAGTGGTATTAGATAATCGAAATGTCAGCCGATAAATAGTTTTAACTGGACAAAGAGTTTTAAGTAGACAATAAAGAATTTTAAGCATACTAAAATATTAAAGTAACAACTAGATGCTAGCTGACAAAGAGAACTAAGCATTTATATAAAAAAAATTAAAGTAATAACTGAATGCTAGACGGTAACAATTCTAAACAGATAGCTTGTTACACAACAATTCATAAAAGATTAAATATTTTCATGTTGAGTAGAGTACGGGATGGAGTATATGGTGATTCGTTTTGTGTTTCAGTGACATCGTTAAGGTCAATATTTTAAGTATTATTTTTTTGGTTATTAGTATCATATTTGTTTTTATCAATTTCTTCGGATAAAGAAGTATCAGTTTTGAAAAAAGCACTGACAGTTCTTCAAGTTTCGGCAATAGTTACTATATGTTAAGTGGATCTCCGACATAATTTCTGATATTCATCAGGAAAATAGTTATAGTATGACCCAAGAAAATTATTCCACGATCATTATGCTCAATTATTTTCTTCAAAATCAGTAAACGATGTTCTTTCATCATTTTTGTAGCATCATCTAATTTGTTTTCAAGCAAACTATCCTTAATTTTCTCAACATGGATTTCTTTATATTTTTAGCACTCTCAACTTCATCCTTGATATTTTATTGTTCCAACTATTTATTAGAGGTTTTGAGTTTCTTAAGTTTGTCATTCTTTCCTTTCAAGTCATTTTCAAAATATTTTTCTAACCAACATCTTTATATTTTTGGTCACTTATTTAATGTTTTTAATTATATTTCTCCTTCGCCAAAGTGGATAAGAGAGATTGAAAGCATTAATTCATCGGGGAACTGTCTGCCAACAAGCATGATAAAGTTAATTGTACTATGTAAAGTATTTTACCGATAAATACAAATCAATATTGATAAGAATAATATGTTGAAAATAAGTTGGAAACTTTTTACCTCAATGTGAAGCTCATTCTGATATTGGAGACGTTAGATGTTGGTAAGATCTGACGAGTAATTTTTATGATAATTAATTATAAAGAGACCACTGAAATCTTGTGGATCTAACAATGATGAATCACCTATATAAGCATTTGAAAATGAAGGAGTTTTAGAATTAGCATGTGGGACAAAGAGATTTACGCTAGACCCGATAAAAGAATACTTACGACATTCAATAAGAGCAGTATGATTGCTTGTACCGACAAAAGTAAGGGTTTTTGGTAACGTTGACTTGAATCTTGGATTGTAAGAGGATATTTTTCTAAAGGGAGAGCTTTCAACAAATTTCTTCTTCTTTTTTTTTATCAAAAAACTTGTGACTTTTAGAGAGGCTGACAACGGTAACAACATTATGCTTCTTAGATGATTGTTATGTGGGTTTTTTTTATTCTTTTTCCTTTGGGTTATTGGTTTCTTTTTTATTTAGGTTTCTTGATTCTATTTTGTTTGGGGATGTTAAGATCCATATCCCACTCATATTCATCTCTAAAACAAATTTTCAAAGCGTTGCTCAAATCTTATTTTTTGGCAGGTAGTTACATCTATTATTTTGTAGTAGCCAGAAATACAGAACCCTTCTATCAACCAGAGCAATAAAGAAAGTAGGTTTCTTATGTGAAAATGTTGTCAAATTTATCTTCCCAAACTCATTGAGAAGCAATGCAAGGTTCGTTAAAAAAACTGCACATGGAGTTACGTTGTTTCCAATATGTAGAGATTGCTTTAGCTTCTGAAAAATTAAAAATAGTTTACAATAAGGCTATGTTACGAAGATTTAAAAAGATAACATAATAAAATATGAAGTTTAAAATAATTTTTTGTTATTAAGCGTCTTTCAACATAGCCAACTAGTTCATGTGATTAAAAATCTCATCTGCTACTAACATATAAATTGTTTTCTTTTCAATTATGGTTAGAAGACGACAATGTAACTATACTTTTGAGATTTAGAGTAGCAAAATAGTTGCAATATGAGTCATTTACTTCGTTGAATTGGCATTCACAGAAGATCTTAGAAAATTCAAAAGGGGTATTTAAGAAGGCATACTGAACAACTGTACTAGTCAGTCTTCGCCAATTGTTGGGTCTAAGTTAACTGGGCATAATCTACATAGCTGAATCTAATATCTTGGAATAAAATGGGAACCTAATA
The DNA here is from genome assembly GCA_036936605.1 of Limnanthes douglasii subsp. nivea. Taxonomy (NCBI): domain Eukaryota; kingdom Viridiplantae; phylum Streptophyta; class Magnoliopsida; order Brassicales; family Limnanthaceae; genus Limnanthes; species Limnanthes douglasii. The sequence continues at coordinate 93,825,597 of JAUPFV010000001.1, read as the reverse complement.
CTCACTGCATCGTCTTATACAAGAAAAATACTTCATCACCAACAACATGGTAGAGATAATTACCTTCTAACAGGATGTGAATATTAATCTTACACATAATATCTCATTTTAATCGAATATGTTTTCCTTATTCACCCATATTTTCATGATATATACATTTTTACAAGAAAAAAATCTCTCAAAGAATCCAATCTTGTTTTCTTCAGGTTGATTAGAAGAGGAAGCAATACCGAGCTTCATAAATTTTTCTAACTCTTTATCATCATTTTTATCGTCATAAATTAAAGGTTCAAAAGGTTGTTGGGAAGTGGTAATGTTTTTCCTTTAGTAATTTTCTTAGTGTCATATTTGGTATTGTTAAGAAACGTCAAATCGATCTATAATGGTTTGATATCTTATCCACTAAAATATAATAAAAATAATGAACTTTTTGATTCATTAGTACCCAATGAGCTAACACTGTCTTCGAGTTGACCACTCTATTGGTCATTTTGAGAATTTGATGGATTGCTATCACAATTTTATTCCCTAACTATTAACATTTTACCTGATGAAAGCATAATAAAAGATGAATGATGGATTATGGTGTGAAAAAATGTAATATAAGTTTAATTATCTAAGATAATTATATATATGTTACCTATTCCAGTCAAATTAAAAGTAAACAAAATTACTTAAGAAAAACGACGAGAGTAGATGCAATCTTGAATTATAAAGGTTGAGGGTTTCGTGCACAAAGTAAGCATATAAAGAAGTTAGTGAGAGAAGTTGTGATAGTTAAAGATTGCAAAATAGAAAAATATATATAATGAATGAATGAAGCCCCAAAGGGGTAGCCGAGTTGGTTAGGTAAGGAATGCTTGTGACCAAAGGTCATGAGTTCGAGTCCCTCTACACACGCTTTCTCGGCTGAGCCTGTCACCTTGTGTGGTTTACCTTCATGCGTTGGTTTGCAGGCTATTGCATCAGACTAAGGCTTTACCATGTGCGCACTCATTGCACTCTGAGTAGCGGCTGCGGGTTCCCTCCGAAAATAATAATAATAATAATGAATAAGATTCATTGATTTAATGCGAGATGATCAGTTCAAAATCAAGGTCAGATGTATCATACACAAAGTGTCAGAATATAATTGGTTAAGAATATGTAACGTGATGTCGTTAATTCATTTTTTGTAAAAATTAATTGAATACATATAGTATTTAACAAACTAGGTAATCAATGGGAAAGTAAAATTAAAAAGTGATATGAATTGTACCTTTATTATTTTGTTAATATTCCTTAAACATATGGATATAGTTACGAACTACGAGGAGTCATGATAAGCTTATATGCTGCTGGGATGCTATTACCTTTATTAGGGAAAGATAGAGATTCATATCACCAAGCTAAAGACATCAACTAAATATGTCATTGAGGTGTTAGCTAGATGAATATCCATAATAACATATCGAAAGAGAGCATGGGTAAAACGACTGACTAATAACATCAGCAAAAAAATAGAGAAGCAGTGGCAAAAGATAGAAGCATTGACAAAATAGATGATATTTGATAGTTGGCGCTACAAATGAATAATGTATAACAAGATGAAGGTTGAAAGATGATGAAAGTACTAAGACATAAAGAGTGGAGAAGATAGTAGGAAGTGAATGAAGGTGGTAAAACATAATATAAGGTTTGAAAAAGATATGATACATTACTAAAATATCCATAACAATTAAGGGGTAAAGTGGTAATTTATATAACAGACGGCTGATACGTGACATAAGACACACATGTCACCCATTACATATAGTTAGGAATAAAGTAGCTATAAATAAGAGATCCAATCATTGTAAAAAAAGTTCATTCATTTGCTAATAAAATTACTCTTACTACTATTCTTGATTATAAATTTGTTCTTACTTTTTTCCAACAATTTGAGAAGAAAATTCTTTAATAAGTTATCACTCTCTCAAGTCCAGTAGACAACTTGAGCTGAACCATTCCAATTCTTTTGATATTGCAGGATTCTTCATTCCCTAGGTTGACCCTTCCACCATCAAGCATTCATAAGTATTCAAACCAATTCTTATTAGAAGTCATGTGAAATTACACACCCAAATTCAGCATATATATATATGTATATATACATATATATAATTATACATACAAAAATAAGAAGTCATTAACATACTCTCAATCATGAAATATTATCACAACATATTTGAATTCGGTCTTTTGATAGTTATTTCTATTTCCCTTATCCGGGCAGTTCCAACTGATATGACATTTCTTATCGCATACCCAACATATTACTTTTGAACTCGTTCTAGCCCTTTTGGACTTTGACTAGGAGTTTTCTATCCTTTTTGATGACGCAGCAGAAGTAGAAGAAGAAGAAACGATAGATGAAACCCTAATTCAAGAGTAACATGATGAAACCCTAATCTAAGGGTAACAAAAATTGAAATTTTCAGAGATAAAAAATATATTATTCCAAAAACTTAAAATAACTTAAGGCATGTGAGGCTTTATATAAGAGCTTCTCAAAACCCTAAATTATAATACAAGGAAATAAAATAAATATTTTAAAATAAAATAAAATAAAATCTTAATATAATTAGATTTGATTTAAATACATAAGATATTCGAATAAAATAAAATAAAATAAACAAGGCTTTTGTTTGGACTTTCTGGGCTACATCATCATCTCCTAGTTGACAAGAATTCGTCTTCGAATTCACAGCACCATCACCATCAAGAACCCAAGTTATTTATTTTATTTTATTCAATCATTACATTGGAAATTATAATTGTTGACCTTATCGGAATAAGATAAATTCTTCTCGAGTGTTCCTTATTCGAAGTAACATTGAAGCCATCCAGTTGAAGGAAAAAAAAATAGTTTCGAAAACATTTTCATAGCATGAAGACAACACCCCCATGTCCAGTTGATGAAAAAAAATGGTTTTGAAAACCTCTTCATAGCCTGAGACAACATCTCGATAGGCAATTTTTACCTTGATTCGACAATTGGTAGCCAATTTAAACTCCTTCAGTAACTGGTCAATATGATCATCATTGAAACACCTAGTGTGTCTTCCGCATACCAAACGATCTTTGAGATCTTCATGGCCGTATGTTGTTCTCTCCTTTAGACCTTGAATCAGATGAAATCAAGATTCAGAAACATGCTTGCCCCATAACAGGAACTGAGGCTCTGATACCAAACTGATGACGCAGCGGAAGTAGAAGAAGAAGCAACGATAGATGAAACCTTAATTCAAGAGTAATATGATGAAACCCTAATCTAAAGGTAACACAAATTGAAATTTTTCAGAGATAAAAAATATATTATTCCAAAAATTTAAAATAACTTAAGGATGTGAGGCTTTATATAAGAGCTTCTCAAAACCCTAAATTATAATACAAGGAAATAAAATAAATATTTTAAAATAAAATAAAATAAAATAAAATCTTAATATAATTAGATTTGATTTAAATACATAAGATATTTGAATAAAATAAAATAAAATAAACAAGGCTTTTGTTTGGACTTTCTGGGCTACATCACTTTTACTTGAATCTTGATTCCCTCATCGACCTTTCATACTCAGTCTGTGCCCTTCAGGATCACCCTTTAGAATACTATTTATTTAAACATGTTTGGAGTTCAAGATGTTTTTTTTACTTCCGCCATCATAAATGAGTCTTTCTCGTAGAGCATGGTGTCTACAAAGCGTTCATACTCTTTCGGCAAAAAACTAAAGATGGTGATTACTTGGTCCTCATCATTCATCTTCACACTAACTGCATCCAAGTTGAGTATGATTTAATTGTAAGCATATATGTGCCTTTGAATCTTTGTGCTAGTATCCATAGACATGCTGTAAGCCTGTTTAAGATCTTAAGATAAAATATCCCCAATGATTTAGGATCTTAAGATACATCGCATAACACTATATCTCCCCATCTTAGTATGGGGGCACTATGAGTTGTAGATAGTACCGAAGTATCAAACTGTGTAGATTTATCATTAATAGTATCAGTCAATCCTTTATGTACTAAGTAAGTTTTTACCTTAATTCTCAAGAGGTTAAATTCATTAAATTCATCAATTTTTTTAAGGCTAAGCTTCATAAAACTTATATTTTGCGGCTTTCGGTTTCCAAGCGAGATATACTTCTCCACTCTATAAATATGCAATCGATTTACTTATTCTATTGTTGTTCCACACTCACTGTACCACTTGTTGGGTTAATCTCCGTTCGTCTGAGATAAGAGCCAAATTATAATATTGACATTTCCTGAAGTCCAATTTACCTTGTTAAAAAATCAACAAAAAATAAAATAAAATGTAATAAAGCCAAACACACAAGAAAAATTTAACGTGGTTTAAATTGTGAAGAAAATCAACATCTATGAGCAACATGCACTCTTTTATAAATAGATAGGTTAAGAAGGATTATCAAATATAAATGACTAAATCTCTCTTTGTATCAAATGATGACAAAGTTTACAGGACACTTTCTTCAGTTTTTATCTCTAAGAAGACCAAGAACTAGTTCACTCACTAATGAAATATAATGCTCACGAAGCTCATCAAAACATTATATTTTTTCAACTTTATATTTTATTTCATTTATAGGTTTGGCAAAACGCATAATTCTTCATTTGACGCTCTAGATCAAATCTCATTAATCAACGGTTGTGATAAATCCTAATCTTTTAATATAAGAAACCTAGTTAATATAGAATACCTAGTTAATAAGAAATATAATTAATAAAGGAAAACCAAACCTAGTAAATAAAAGAATCTATTTCGGTCCAACTCGCTTTAGATTAGACTACTTCAAATTGTCTCGTTTCATATAACCCTGCTTCAGACCATTCTACTTCAAATCAACACATATCTTATTTGACTTAAAAGTCATCAGTTTTATCAGCTTGTCTTCAGCCCTTAGGATCCAGCAGACGTCTCTGCCACTAATTCATGGCTCAATATTAACCCATAGAGTTTCAAATGTTCTTGCCTATACATGTCACGACAAATCTAACTATGTCCATGTAGTCTTATGATAATACTTTTGTCGACAAGTTACTTATATCTTACATTTAATATTAACGTTATTTACAATATCTTTTCAATTTATCTAAATTATGCACCTTAGGTTATATTATTATTACATATTTTGTACTATTGGTATGATCTTTATAAGTCGGTAACATAAAAAGATTGCCACAAGGCACCCTATCGTTAATAATAACTTTGGTACAATTCTATCATGCGAGCTATTAATATTTCAGATAGAAATGATTAATTGAATAATAACTTATGAGCCATAACATCAACTTGTGTTTAATTACTCGAGGATCCCATAACCATACTTGACTCCCGAGTCTTGATACTAAGCATACCAGACATGCATTGCATCTTAATGGACCGACTACACATGCATTATGCCTTTTTTGTATTTGAACGAGTACTCAACATGATGTAGGCTCACATGCATAGGAATCCATTGCATTTTAATGGGACTAAGCACCCAAGCATCAAAATATGCATTATCTGAGTATGAGCACAATGTTGCCCAGATTTTGAGTCCATGTGTCAAAATTATGATATAAGGGATCGAGTGCCCATGCATCAAACGTGTATCATCCGAGTATGAGCACTGTACAAAACGAATTCTAAGTATAAGCATTATATATGCCTTAATGGGACGGAATGCCCATGTATCAAACTTGTATCATCCGATCATGAGCATTTTCTTCCGCGATGAACAAGTCCAAATAGCTCGCGTATATACTTAACGTATGGTTTCCGAGTCGAACACAGACCTTTACATTCATACCTGATCACCTCGAATAAGGTGCGATATTATATAACATTGCGTAAAAACATATAAAATCCACCCAAATGAATATTTACTTTATTTCTTTAGCGTGCCTACGACACCCTTAATATCTAGACGTAGACGATCGGGGAGGCTAACATGAACCTATCAGAAGGCATCCAAACTAAAAGTCTTGCTGCAATTAGTAAACCAAAATTTATGTTACGTTTAACGAGCATAATTTTTTGTTTGTAATAAACAAGCATAAATTTTGTATGTATATACATCAAACAAATAATTGTTTGCACAGTTAATAACAATTATCTTTTATACAACGAGTATCTCTCAATCCCGTTACTGAGTATAAATGAGTGTGCTAACCCCATTATAGAGCTCAATACTTATGAAACATGTGTGTGCTAACCCCACCACTGACAGAACACAAACGATCTCGTGTCCAACAACAACGTCCAATAGGTAATGTAATTTATAAATACTCAATACTACTAAAGAAAAAACACGCAGATCAATCAAGATAAGCCCGATCTTGTCCAATAGGTAAGATAATTTATAAATACTCGATACTACTAAGGGAATTGCTAAAAAAAAGCCAAAACTATTCCGCGAAGTCGCATGTTTCTCATTTTCAAAAATGCCACTCACCAAAAAACCCTTGGAAGTCAAATTAATTACAAGTTATGCCATTGAAGAGTCCAAACTACTCCATGAAGTTGCAAACATAATTTCAGACATCAACCTTAATTCATCATCTTCAAACTACTAAAAATAGAAACTTAACAACCAACAAAACCCATTTTCTCAAAAACCTCAAAACCTTTATAACATGGCCGGAAAAGAGTCGGAAACACTTCCCACACAGAGCAGCATGGTCGCCGAGGAGGTACATTGCATTTCCCTCACTCATTTTTGCGAAAAAATAAACTTTTGTAAAAAACCCATTTTGCTGTTCTTCGCCACCCTCTGGCGTGGACTACACTTCGTATGCCAATGAGAAGGCGTAGAGCAGCATAGCCACACCGTCTATTGGTATGAGGAACTTGCATACGCCGCACATGTGGCGTATGACGGGTGCCCTACGCCAGCCACTAGCGTGGTGATGTTGTACTACACCTTCTTATTGGAGAAATGAGCTTAACTTATCCGGAATGCCGATTTAATTGGTTTTTCTACTTCTTACATATTACAGGAGGTGACCCAATGAGACATTTCGCTTGTTTCGGACTACACTCACTATTTCACCACTCACGATGAGTATAGCTTAGACTCGATGACCGAGTGGGTAAAAAGTAGGGGAAAGTCGTTGGGTTTTTTGATAAACGTAGCATCGAATGAGGTAGGGAAAATGGGTAAAACACCGAGAGTATATTATCGGTGCGAGCGATCCATAATTTTTAAGTCGGCCGTTAAAGAGTGCGACCGTAAGCGTAAGGCTACCGGTAGCAAAAAAATAAATTGCCCTTTTCATTTGGTAGGAAATCTGGTAAAAGGAGACGATAAGTGGGATCTTAGTTTCCTTTCTGGGATGCACAACCATGAACCGATTAAGTATGCCCAAGGACATTTGCAATTGTCCAAGTTAAAACGAAAGGAAAAAGAGCTCGTTGATCTTTTGACGTTGAACGGAACAAGTCCGCGACAAATATTTGGTGCTTTGAAAAAGGCCAATCCGGAGAATGCTTCAAATATCCGTCACGTTTACAATCACTGTCAAAGAACGAGGATGGTAAAAATGGCGGTCGATCCCAAATGCAATGCTTGTTAGTTAAATTATAATTGCACAAGTACAAGTATTGGTTATGGACGGGGAATGACGGCTCTAACGTCATAACCAATTTGTTTTTCGCACATCCGCTTAGTATTGATTTAATACGGACCTTCCCACACTTGCTAATCATGGATAACAAGTATAAAGTTATTCGTTACAGGATGCATTTGTTCGAAGTAGTCGGGGTAACACCGACCAACAAAACGTTTTGCATTGGTTTCACGTTTATGGTGAGTGAAAAACAAGATAACTACGAATGGTCATTGGGATGCTTGAAAACGGTAATGGAGGAGAATGATTGTGAATTATCTTGTGTTATCGTTACGGACCGTGAACTAACCTTGCTGAATAGCATCGACAAAATATTCCCTAGCGCTAGTCACATGTTATGCGAGTGGCATATCAATAAGAATATTAGCGGGAGAACGAAAAATGTGTTTCAAGACGGGAAGGTGGCTAACAATTTTTTGGCGGCTTGGAACGACGTTATTTCTTCCAATACCGTTGAGGTGATGCACGAGAGGTTTTCTAAGATGCGGTCGGTGTTCAAAGACCAAGATAAGGCGGTGAATTATGTGGTTGGCTCGTGGATTACGCTTTATAAAGAGATGTTTGTTCACGCTTATACTAAAAAAATCATGCATTTTAATAATCACACCTCTAATAGGGCGGAAAGCTCGCATGCTACTTTGAAAAAATATGTCGGATCTAACCGATTGGATTTCGATGGGTTTTGGGATAAAGTACATTGCTGGTTAGCGATGCAACATTCGAACATTAAAGAATCGATGGAGCTTAGCAAGTGCCGTCTAATTCACAAATTTCAAGATTTTAAACCGTTCAAATTTTACGGGGGTATGTATCACCTATTGCATTGGCGATAGTATACGATAACTATGTTGATAAAAGTGGCGGTGAAAAATCTTCGTGCGTTTGCACCGATTGTATGATCCATGGTTTGTCGTGTTCCCACAAAGTTGAGGCAATCCGAAGAGTGGACGGTCATGTACCTACTCGGATTATAGATAAGCATTGGAAGAGACTAGATATCGTTCCTCGAGTTAAACTCACCGGCGAAAAAAAGGTGAAATTTAATTTCGCAAATCTAAATGCGAAACTTGAGGAGTTTGATGTTTACGAACAAAGTCATTGGCTACAAAAATTTCAACAAATTTTGGATCCGTTGACAACACTCCTTTGGGAACCCCTCGAGAAGGTTAAAACCCGTGGTAGAACTCCCGAACGTGTTGGAAGCCGTGGTCGTGGACGGGGTAGGGGTCGCGTTACAGGTAGCAAATCCAAAGTGATTATTCTACAAAAAAGGATCCTTCGTATCATAAATACGGCGAATAAGAAATATTCGATTCCCACGATAGTGCCAAAACTCTTACGAATGGAAACACCCGTCGCTAGTATAGCAACCCGATCGACACTCTCGGTAGCATTGCAAGAATGGTCGCCGCATATACTCCTACTAATTCCGGAGCAAAACCGCAAAAAAAAAACGGGTTGAATGTGTTGGTTTAGGCATTCCGGATGCGTCGAACCACATCACCGCTATACCGTCATTCTCGACTAAACCATTCCCGACGAGAGTACCAACTGTCCCGGACTCGAGATTTTCAAAAGACATACCTCAATATATGCATCTTTTCATAAGCCGAATTAAAAATGTAATGTCCGACGGTAATTGTGGTTTTAGAGCCATCGCGCATGGTATAGTCAGTTACGAAAGTGGATGGCTAATTGTTAGAGAAGCCTTGGTTCACGAGCTAAAGAGCGATCGGGAGTTTTATAAACGGGTTTCATATTACGACGATGAAAGCAAAGTCGATAAGGAGATACACCAGTTGACTTTAATAAAGAGAATGCACCTTTCGCAAATTGGATGTCCTTGCCTAGTTGTGGAAAACTAGTCACGACGACATTCAATTGTGTTTTTTCTATTGCCTTACTCCCGGTGGATGTACGACTTACCTACCGGTGAAAAATGCACCGCCGAAGAATGGTTCTTTATATGAGATCGGTGTGGCATTCGTCAATAAAAACCATTTTGTTCACGTGAGTAAAGAACTTTTAGTTTCGCACGCATTTAATCATTTATTTTCTTAACGCACATCGATATTCAATGTGGATTTGTAGGTTGACTTGGTTAAAGGGTCACCTTTACCGACTATAGATCCAACGTGGATGCGAACGGCGAGAAAAAACGCTATTTCTTGGTCCATCCCTTTGCTAGATAGAGTCCGTGTATTTTCAAGACTGCAAAATCCCACGCTGATACATTCCGTTGATATTGATGACCCCATAGTGGACTTAACCCAAGATTGCTAACTGAGTTGATGTTGTAATTTTTAGTTTGAAATCGAATTTATTTTGTGTTTGATTTTGTTGTTTTTTTGCTGTAAACTCACTTCGTATTGTATTCACGATCCATTAAACTACCTTCTAGTAACCAATTTTTGTGTAGATTTTTTTTTTTAATTTAACCAAAATTTGTATATGTAGATGTTTTCGCCGGCCAAATGGCGTAACTAACGACCCTCACGCCAACAGTTGACGTGAGGCAACCTTGCCACGCCAACTGTTGGTGTGAGGATACATCCCTACGCCATTTGGCTGGCGGAAACAACCTTTTGGAGTCTCTGTTCTCAAAAGAACAAAGAGCCCCTTAAGAATTAAGCCTATTGCCGCCACACAGTGGCGAAAAGGGCTTCCCTTACGCCATTTCCTAGAGGCAGTAGGCTAAACCCTAAAGTACAATATTTTTTACAACTGTAACTTAATTTTAATGTTTATTAAATTTAATAGATAATTAATGTTAGTAAATTTTAAATGCATAATTAAATTAATTTGTTAATTTCAAAAACTGTTTCATGTAACCAAACAAACTCAAAACACAAACTAAAACATAAAAGAGAACATGAACTGAAACATAAACTGAAACATGAACTTAAACACAAACTAAAACATAAAAGCGAACATGAACTGAAACATAAACTATAATATGAACTGAAACAAACTGAAACACTAACTCAAACTAAAACTAAAACATGAGCTCAAACTTAAACTAAAACATGAACTCAAACTTATCTATCAGGCCAGTTCCATTTCATCATCTTCATTTCTTCTTCCGCATCCTGGTAGTCACGCATTTCCTCTAGTTGGATGTCGATAATGTCAGAACGGACCTGATTCGTCTGATCCTCTGTTATCGAATCGGTGACCTGGAAATTGAACCGGTTACACGCAACACGACGTTCCAACTCGGTGAGGCCAGAAACTGGATGTAAACGGAATGTGACTAGGACTGACCACCTAGCTTTCACCTCATCAACACGCGTTGAAATTCTAGGCGGATGGACACCATCTCTTCCGTATATTAAGTACATCTGGCATAGTAGTGCCTCCCAATACGTTTTACGCCCCTCTAGCATGTTCGTGTTACCAACTTCAATTGATGCTTTCATCAGGTATTGATCTTCCAACTCAGTCCATGGATACATTTTTTGTTTAATTTATCAACTAGTTTACCCTTTAATATGGATACAACATCTGTTTATAGATAATTTTGTTTTCGGAAACGTAATCCAGTTAGACGAATGATAACGTGACATATGTAAAGTTAGGAGGACGAAAGATAAGGATAATGACGAATGCCTAAATTACTCGGTCTAGTTGCAGAGATGATTAAATTCAACTGGGACCCACCAATAAATCCAACCGGCATACTAACTCCCGCTAATACAAAAACTCCCGCAAAAATATTCCCACCAACATTTTAATTCCCTCCAACTCTCATTAACTAAAAAACTCCCGCCAAATGCGATTATCATTAACCAAAAAAATCCCGCCAATATAATAACTCCCGCCAAAAGTAACTATACTATATAAACATGTCACAGAATACAATATGTCATAATAGAAACCAAGCGTCTACTTACAAAAAAAACACAAACACTTGAATAGATGGAGTTTACAGCTGATGAAGTCTATCATTTGCTTAAGGCGGTGAGGGTTGACCGCCGAGAGCTGGGGGAAGATCGTAGCGATGCGTTCTTTGACCGTGTCCTATGCATGATGTATTTCAAGTATGGGCATTTAGGAGCAGGAGACGTTAAAGTGCGAAATCGTGACGAAATCAAAATCAGGTACCTCTTCGTCCAACCGCTCACTGCTCTGCTTTTCATGCCAACCAGATTTAAGAAAGAAGCACCTTTGGTCTGGAACATGATGGTAGCAAACTATATCAGTAGGGATATGGTGGCGTATCTGGAGGATAGGATTACGGAAAGGAATGAGGGGGACGATTCAGATGACAATTTGGGATACGATTTCGACGACTGATCATTTAACTATTTCCATGATTGTGCCTTTGAGTTGTTATGTTTAGAGTAGTTTGTGTTTCAATTATGTTACTCCTGCATGTGTGTTGTTTTAGATAGTACTACTATTTAAATTATGTTTGAATTATGTCTCAACTATGTTTCAATTATGTTTGAATTATGTTTCAATTATGTTTGAGTTATATTTCAATTATGTTTCACGTTTCCTTGAATGTACTACATTTATAAAACAACCAAAACATCTAAGAAATTGCAAAAATACAGATATATCAACTTCAAAATATGTAACCGCATAGTACGTGTATGAAAAAACAAACAAACCATCAAAGTAACCGACAACAGTTATAAAGTATCATACAAACAAAAAGTACAACATAATGTCTAAACAAGTCTCCTGGCAGTGGACACAACATCCTCGTAATCCCCAGCCATACGATCAAAATCATGATCAAACTCACCAACTCCAGGAAACAACAAGATCATGCGCATACCGGCTAACAAATGTCGGATGATAGCTCCCTCTCGATCCTCATGCACATAGTAATCAAGCGAGTAGATTGCGGTGTAGATGAGGTCGAACCAGCTAATCCGTTGATGAGGGAGAAGGTACTCAAGCTCACAAAAAGACTTCATCTCGTCTCTCATCATCACTCTCCAAAAAGCCTGATGCAATGTGTTGCTCTCCTAGTTCACCCAATCATCCGCATCGAATGCATACGCCATCGTCTTCGGTTTTCTCCTTGACTTGGACTGCATATCTACCAAAGGATGCGTGATACCCCTCTGGACACGGCCAAACTCCTGCTGAACTCGCTCTGGATAGTATTCCTGAGAGTACTCCACACCGCATATGACATTTCAAAACCACACTATATGTTCGAACGGGAAATGATCGCCTATAACACGATAAGGATCAAACAATCTATGCAATAAAAACGAATATGAACATAAACATAGATAAAAAAAATAAAGTTTTGGGACAACTAAATAATAAGACTTACATCGCTCTCCTGCAGGTTGTTGACGAAGATACAAAGGTTCAGCTTCGTCCGGGAGTCAGATACTGCTGCAGCTGTATCCCATCTACAAATAGTTGGCTGGCGCTCAGTGTAAGTAGAACGAGTAAAAGGGGGGAGCATGACAAAATGATCTCGTATCCATGTGTCCAGCAAGCCGATACATCCGGCCACAGTCCTCGTGTCGTGAAGGGAGGCCTCACCCAGGTGGTGGTACAAGTAAGCGAGAACAGCACTACCCCATGAGTACCTACCGACACCCTCCTGAGTCAAATCGCGCAACAAAAATAAATATTTGTAATTGGATTACATGTTGCTCTTGTCCGGGAATATGGCCGTTCCAAACATATGTAATATGTAGGTGCGGGCATCCGCATTTACCATCAGATCACTGAGACCAGGGCTATCATCGCAGAATTCTGGCCCACTAAACCTACTCCGGAGCCATTTAAACCCCAAACCAACGCCCTTGCATTTCTCAACCTCCATCACAATGGAAAACTCATCCACCATAAGCAGTTCAGCGCACTCGTGCATGACCATAGTTTTGTCAGATATAACAGGAAACACAGCAAGCTCACCCGGAACTGCTGAATCGGCAACTAAAACGGGCTGAGCAGCTTCTCGTACCCTACTCCGCTTCTTTATTCTCTTCGTCCGCGACCCATCAGCAGATTGCGGGGTGTCACCATGATCCATTACCTGAAATAAAAAACGTACGAAATGTCAAGGTTCTTCGAAAACACAAATTCTCATGCACAAAGCGTTTTTAGATAAATAATAGTATAAATGCGGTTAACACACGCCAAACAACAAGAATAAACTGGTCATAGGTGATTCCGGTGATCGGAGCAGGCATCGCCATCACTGTGGCGTGGGCAAGACATTCTACGCTACTCGTGTGGCATAATGACCCTATTCTTCGGTTTGACCATTTCAGGAAGTTCATTTGTTGAAACTCAAACTCCGGTTCTTCCCCTAAGAAAAAATAGAAAGGTTCCTCCTGACCGGTATTCACCGAAAAACGTTCCTCGTGCATCTAAATATCCGGTAAAAACGGACAGGAAAGGAATGACGAAGATTGCAAAGGCATTTTCAGCTACTATTCTTTCTGAACAAATCCCTAAAACAGCTCAAGAAGCTAAGAAGATGACTGAACGGCATGAGGCAATGAATACCGAAATGGAAGCTCTAAAAAGAAATGGTACATAGGAGAATTGTGTGTTACCACAAGGGAAGAAAGCAATCGCGTGTAAATGGGTGTTTAATATAAAATATAAATCCGATGGAACCATTGAGCGACACAAGGCAAGATTGGTTTCCAAAGGATATACACAAACATATGGTATAGAATACTCTGAAACGTTCTCTTCGGTTGCAAAGATTGACACTATTAGATTTTTACTTTTAATAGCCGCGAATAAAGATTGACCTCTTCATCAATTTGATGTAAAGAATGCTTTCTTACATGGAGACTTGGAAGAAGAGGTATATATGGAACCCCCACCAGGGTTCTCTGATGGTTTTCAAGAAAATGAGGTATGAAAACTGAAAAAGGCATTATATGGGCTCAAACAGTCTCCTCGTGCTTGGTTTGGGAGATTTACAATGGCAATGAAGCAGTATAGCTATAAACAGAGTAATAGGGATCATACCTTGTTTTACAAAAAGAGAGGAGAATTAGTCACTTGTCTTATAATATATGTCGACGATATGATTATAACGGGGAATGACGAAGAATAAATTAGCTCTCTTAGGAAAAACCTCTTCAAGGAGTTCGAAATGAAAGACCTTGGACGATTGAAGTATTTCCTAGGAATCGAGGTTTTTAGGTCAAGAGGAGGGATTTATTTCTCCCAACAGAAATATATATTGGATTTATTAGCTGAAGTTGGCATGGTGGATTGCAAACCAAATGACACTCCTATGGTTGTGAATCATAAACTAAAGATAATTGAAGGGGCCAGACTAGCGAGTAAAGAAAGGTACCAAAGGTTGGTGGGAAAATTGATTTACATGGCTCACACTTGACCCGACATTGCATACGCGGTGGGAGTAGTTAGCCAGTTCATGCATCATCCTCAGGAACACCATATGGAGGAAGTAATGAGGATTATTTGATATCTCAAAGGCACACCAGGAAGAGGCATATTTTTTAAGAAAAATAGATACCTTGATGTTGAAGTATTCACAGATGCTGATTGGGGAGGGAATCCTAACGACAAACGATCAATTGCTGGCTACTTTACTCTTTTTGGAGGTAACTTGGTGACTTGGAGGAGTAAGAAACAGAAAGTAGTATCACTGTCAAGCGCTGAATCAGAATTTAGAGGAATCGTTAAGGGGATTACCGAGATATTTTGGTTAAAGAAGATAATGAAAGAAATCGGATCCCCTCTTAAGTGTCCAACTCATTTAATATGCGATAATAAAGCTGCGATTAAGATTTCAGAGAACCCGGTACAGCACGATAGAACAAAGCACGTTGAAATAGATAGACACTTCATAAAAGAAAAGATTGAAGATGGGACATTCGAACTTCCGTTTGTTAGATCCGAAGACCAACTGGCAGACATCCTGACAAAAGTGGTTGCTGCAAGAACATTCGAATCAGTTTTATCCAAGTTGGGTATTGGTGATCCCACTACACAACTTGAGGGGGAGTGTTAGAATATATAGCTGATGGAGCAACTAGGAGACACACTTTTGCAAGGAGAAAAAACACTTAGTGTTAGAATATTCAGTATATTAAGTTTCCTTGTATAGGCCTTTAAGTTCTCTATATATTGAGAGCCTTACTTGAGTTTGCAAATAATAAAAAAAAAGATTCTCTAATAAACACAAAACCCTAGCCGCTTCCTGGCGGCTACTTCTCTCTTTGTTTTTAACAAAGACAACAACTGAGATGCTACGTAGAACATGTGCATGTTAACATGGTATCAGAGCACGTGTGATTCTGGGAATTCTGAACATCCTCAACAAAGATGGTTGGCAATGAAGTCGTGGTCAGTCAAATCCCTGATGAATTAACAATGCAGATTGCTGCCATTCTGAGAAATGGTCTCGGAACACAATAACAAACAACTAACCCCGAGAATTTTTCCCTAGGGATTAAACTCAGTGGTGACAACTATGCCCTATGGGCAAACCTGATAAAGAAAGCAATTGGGGGAAGGGGAAGAGGTTCTCACATCGATCCAAAACTGACAAAACATATACAAGGTGGGAACAAGATGATCAATGTGTTTTCACATGGATTATCCAGAATCTTGAATCCAGCTTGGTGAATAATGTTTCGCAATATCCCACTGCAAAATCCCTCTGGGATGGGTTAGCCACCACATACAGTTCTGGTACAGATTCGTTACAGGTGTTTGACCTTCATAAGAGGGCTAATTCATTAAGACAAGGGTCCGATACACTAGAAGACTTGTGGAACAAACTGCAGAACATCTGGATGTCTATAGATATGCGAGATCTGAAACCTATGAAAGACCTAGAAGACATTCAGATCTACAATAAGAAGACTCAAGAACAAAGACTCTATCAATTTCTAATGGCGATCAATGACAAGCTGGTACCAGTCAAGAGAGATATCCTGAAAAAGGATCTTCTTCCTTCCGTGGAAACAGCATATGCTACAATACGAAGGGAAGTGGCCAGGCTTAATATACTAAAATCAAGTTCTTCTGATAGTGACTCGATTGAAATTGGAATGAGTTTGGGTGCTAAAGATTATGCACAGAGGTTTAAATTAGCTCTCTTAGGAAAAACCTCTTCAAGGAATTCAAAATGAAAGACCTTGGGGGATTGAAGTATTTCCTAGGAATCGAGGTTCTTAGGTCAAGAGGAGGGATTTATATCTCCCAACGGAAATATATATTGGATTTATTAGCTGAAGTTGGCATGGTGGATTGCAAACCAAATGACACTCATATGGTTGTGAAT
The DNA here is from genome assembly GCA_036936605.1 of Limnanthes douglasii subsp. nivea. Classification (NCBI taxonomy): domain Eukaryota; kingdom Viridiplantae; phylum Streptophyta; class Magnoliopsida; order Brassicales; family Limnanthaceae; genus Limnanthes; species Limnanthes douglasii. Next base: position 93,808,682 of record JAUPFV010000001.1, on the reverse strand, counting down.
CATAAACTAAAGATAATTGAAGGGGCCAGACCCGCGAGTAAAGAAAGGTACCAAAGGTTGGTGGGAAAATTGATTTACGTGGCTCACACTTGACCCGACATTGCATACGCGGTGGGAGTAGTTAGCCAGTTCATGCATCATCCTCAGGAACACCATATGGAGGCAGTTTTGAGGATTATTCGATATCTCAAAAGCACACCAGGAAGAGGCATAATTTTTAAGATAAATGGACACCTTGATGTTGAAGTATTCACAGATGCTGATTGGGGAGGGAATCCTAACAACAAACGATCAACTGCTGGCTATTTTACTCTTCTTGGAGGTAACTCGGTGATTTGAAAGAGTAAGAAACAAAAAAATAGTATGAAAAAGTAGTAGTGGTTGAAAGCAAAATAACAATAATAAAAATTCTATTTCCACGTACTTGTAACCGAAGTTAAAAGAACTTTTTGAACTGGGTTCAAAATCGGCAATGAAGCTTTACTGCAGTACAAATAAAATCGAAGGATATGATCAAAATGATATCAATGATTATTTGAAGCGGGAGTCTGCAAGAAAAGAAATGATAATACAAAGAACACTTTTACTACACGGAAAAAGAACACTTTTACTACGGTTGAAATGAAATTTAAAATGGAGAGGAAATTTTAGTTTTGACGGTTCTCTTATAATTTCAGTATTGTCACTAATAAAAACCACGTGCCGATCAATTAAAGACTATTTTAACGTCATTTTTTAATCAATTAGAGACTATTCTAATGTAATTTTAAAAGATGATAAAATTCTGTTACCAAATCAATATAAAATTAAAAAAAAAAGTGACGGTGAATTTTTTGTACTATATCGAACCAATAAATTAATTGGTTCGAACCAAACGTCTTATAAACGACAGATTTTAGCCTCCGTCCACATGGACAAATAAAATTGTTACAGAAATACAGTATGAAAAATAATGTGTCATATAAAAAAAAAAATAGCAATAAATTAATAAGATAAACTGAGTTGGTAGGGTAGATGAGTTCGTGACCAAAATGTCATGTATTCGACTCCATTTACAAACGTTTTCTTGGTTTGAATTTGTCACCTTGCGTAGTTTACTTTGTGGTTTACTTTCTAACGTTGGTTTGCAGGCTATTGCGTCATATTGAATGTTTACCCTATCCGTATTTGTTAAGTAGCGGTCGCGGATTCCTTGAAAAAAAGAAAAGAGAACCTGATATAAACTAAAAAACCAATGTCTTACAACCATCTCCCCTAGTTGACAAGTTATGAGTCAAATGTTGAGTTACACAAATAATAGCACCCCAAGTTGACAAGTTATGAGTCAAATGTTGAGTTACACAAGTAATAGCACCCCAGGCTCCCTGCCTTTATTAAGCATCTTTCTCACTCTATAAACGACAACTTCAGACAACCAAGGAACTTCAGAAACTACTGAACATCAAAGACAGGTCCTTTTACTTTCTTTGAAATCCTTTGCGGTGGTTTCACGCAAGTGTGTAAATCTGTCCTGTTTTTGTTGGTTGTCCTGGGCTGTATCCAACAGGGTTTATCATCGAAGAACAAGACAGACAGTTAACTTAATCAGCTGGGACGATCTCAGAGTGGACAAAGAGAGTAGTATCGACTGCTAGAGTCAAACGAGCAATATATAATTATAGCTGACAAGAAAGGTAAGGGAGACTCTAAGACAGTGTAAGGAGCAGTAGACACGGTACCTATGCATAACAAACAAAGAGTCAAATGACACTACATTGTTCCTTTTCAGCAGTGAAATAAAAGGAACAGGCCAATTTATCTGGATGAGCCGAGGGAACATATTTGATGATAGTATACTCCCGTTCCTTCAACGACATTATAACTCCTCTACGTTGGGAGGACTGGAACGATCCTCGAAGACAAAAAGTAAATTAGTCCCTCACACTAGAAAGTAGAGTAGACATGATTAAAACCGGGTTTGAAGATCAAAGTGGTGTTCGTAGAACATCTGTGCAGAGAGAGTGGTAGGGTGCAATGGTTGAAGAAATTAAAGCTTCATGAAGTAATGCTTTTAATGGATCTGAAAATCATAGATCGAAGGAAATGGCCGACCTTTAGCCATTGTACCTTCTCTTGTTTCATTACTATTCTGGCTCAGAAATTCCAGAAATTCCAGTATAAACATATGAATAGCAAGGTGGCAGAGTATCCTATTCGGTGTTCCAAGGATCTATCATGAATCCTTAAACACTAATAGAAGATAACCACTTCCTACGTATTCGACAGAGAGATTTGTATGTCCTCTGACTTTGCATTAAAGGAATAAAAATTGAGGTAATGGAGTTAACATTTGGCAATCAAAACGAAAGGCAAACAGAGAATAAAATATAAACAGGAGTATTACCAAACATTCACCAATGTGTGCTGATCCTTGTTTCCATTCAGTCAGCTATAATAAAAATGTGGCATAAACAAAGAGGCGTAACACGATAAAAAAAACAAAAATTGCCCCTTAAATGAGTTTTAAAAACACCCCAATACAAGTATACCCTTTGTGAGCTCCATGATATAGATAAAGAATCTGCACTAGTGACCTTAAACAGTTGGAGCACTCATGTGCCAATATTGGGTGCTGGTGCTGCTATTGGTGGCCCATATGAATATCTCCATTGCCCACATGCCAAGCATTTATCAGACTTCACACTGTTTTCTAGAGTACAAAATTTACACGACCAAATGCTCGAGCCTATGTCTTTGGGTCTTGTACTGCTGCACAGCTCGCATATAGGAGCTAACGACTGCTTGAAGTAAGAAACCCAGTTAGAGCAGAGTTGCTTAACCAAATGTAGAATCAAGTATAGTTAAAGAGAAAGAAACGTGAAAGGAGAGGTTACACCAGGATCTCAATATTAATATCCACAAGATTAATTTTCCAATTTACCATTAGCCTCGGCATCTATCAATGGGTATCTCTGTATAAACATAATTAATGTTAAAGTTAGCATACTTACTGCATTCAGTAATGTGCATGTTCCACATTCCCACATATCAGCTTCTTTTGGAGCATCTTTTGTCACAGGATCAAGTGTAGAAGTGGAAGCTGGACAACTACATGAACCTGAAGGACTAAAGTTTAGCGGATACTTTGACTGACTAGTGCCAGCGTCCTGTGGTTTACAACTTTTTTTAGCAAATCCAGCACCATGATCAAGCAAAGGCCCAGATGCCAAACAATCCTCTGTAAGGTCTACAAAACTTGATTTGGGTTGATGATCAGAACTTCCAATGGCCAAATTGGTAATAGATCCATGACTTCTTTTTTGAGATCTTACGTCATGACTGGAGCCTGTAGTGTCCTTTCGGCTAGAGGTGGTAGTTTGTGCAACCGAGACAAAGTCCTCCAGAGCAGCATTGCAACTTTCTTCATCTCCACAATCTTCAGAAAACTGAGAACCACACCAGATCTCATCTTGACATCGCCTTTCAGCTGCCATTGCAGCTGCTTGTACTGGACTAAGTGCAGCCATAATGGTGCTATCACCACCAACACGTTTAGGTCCAGATGGAAGTAGAGATCCCACCTGTCTTCTCTTCTCCGCCGCAGTTAATGCAGTTCTCCTAAGAGATGATAGAGGAGGCTGACGGGAAAAACCACCCAAACGCCTACCTGAAAGGTCAAATCCTTGTCCTGTGCCTGTTATTCCCTTGGATATCAGCTCTTCACATTCCTGTTTGTATATGATAAGGAAAACTAATGAGTCAAAAAATAATTGACCTAAGCCAGACTATCTTAATCCCCAAGCAAAAACAACTTAGATCAGGATTATAAGACACACCGTTGTTTCCAATAGAGAAATAAAGATGAAATAATATGCATAAGCAACAGTCTTTAGGCCACAATGCTACACTATCAATAGACATACAAACTTCAGAATAGACAGATAACAAGTAACACAGCCTTTTATAAGAGAATATAAGGTTTTCTATATACAACCTTGCGAAGTTCATCCCAGAGCTTGTAGAAATTAGCATTATGAGGACCATGAACATTATGGCAAAGCTCATGAAGCATGGTGTCAAGAATGTCATGGAAAGGTAAGAAATCCCAGTCTCTGTTGGGTCTACGCAGTCTCAACTTCACATGAACACCCCCTCCTATATTAAGTCCTAAAAGAGCTGGATTCTTGGGACTGCAATTAAATCACAAAACCCAAAAAAGATTGACGTGCAAATATACAAATCAATACTACTTTACTCCACATATGAAACTAATAACGCATGCTTAAAACCAAGCACAACGTATCATAAGAAAACAAAACCAAATGCTTAAAAAAATGCCCAATTCAATTGATAGAAGAACCAATGGTTGTAGACAATGGTAAAACATATAACTTTAAAAAAATGAAGCATACCACATTTCGGAGAGAACCTTGACTCTCCATTTTCGTTTACGCATGATAGGTTGGACCTGCTTAGCGACGTTCTCTAGAATCTTCTTTGCTTCCTCTTCTCCTGGTTTTTTTAGGGTTTTGGTTTCCCATACTTTATGCAAATCCCCCAAATTCATCTCCTTCGCCAAATGAGAAACCCTAACTTCGTATCGATTTTACGTATTCCACACGTCTTCAACGTCGCTGGTTCTTAAGGAACTGAAAATAGGTTTTCCTTGCTTCAAAGTTCAAATTGAATGTCAAAAATAGGAGAAAAAGAACCCTAAACTGACAAAAAGAAGGGGATTTGGAAGAAGTAATCGTCTGAGATTTAAGGCTTTGTTTGGCGGGAATTTGAATCGTGAGGGATACGAGTAGTCAGAGTTTTTCTCTTTTGAAATTCAAAATGACTGGATTTGAATTGAACACAGAAATTAAGAACAGGCTGCTAATCCTGTTTTCCTAAAGTGGTGAGGTTGTCTCCCAACTTAAATTCCGCATATGAGTCAAAAAATTAATAACTATATTAATTGGGGTTTGGTTCGTTTTTAATCATAATTTTTCTTTTAAAGATAATTTTGTTTGAATTAATATTTATTTTATTAATTATTTATATCGTATAATTTTATTTTATTTTTTTAATGAAAGGACTTTTATTAAAACTCAAGAAAGTTCAGACCCACTTATGCAATGTTACAACAAATTGAAAAAATAATAAAAAACTCCTCATCGTCTTCAACCTTCCCTCCAATCCAAAAGCCCCAATTTGACAAACCCTAAATTCATACTCGTAAATAGCCCATCTCCAAACTTTCCAACACTAGAATTGCTTTCAAACTAGGAGGAGCATCATCTTCATTGAATTCAAAGTTTGCTTGAACCTTTAAAACCTCCTTAGCCAACCAATCAGCAACATAATTCTCCTCCCTATACACATGCCTCACTACCATTTCAGAAGCAATTAAGCTCCTACAGCACTTTAACAATGGCTCCAGATACCAAATCGAACATCCATGAAGAAGCATATTAACGACCACAGTTGAATCAACCTCCACATCGACTCTTTTCAGATCCAGCATCCTACAGAGCTTCAAACCGTCGAACAACGCACGACATTCAGCAATCAAAGGCGTAGACTTACCATATAGCCTTCCAATGGCCAAAAACAGACCACCACTACTGCTTCTGATCAATGCACCTCCACCAGCCTCGTGATTAAAGGTACAAGCCCCATCGATATTAACTTTGTATCTTCCACGCTTTGGGCATTTCCGTTTTAAGAACATAGGTTTATTCATTGCACTAATCTGATGCACACACCCCAGATTAGTACCTTCCTTAGTAAAACCAGCCCAGTGCTTCTTAGTCAAGATCTTTGCCTGATCCAGACTAGTGATAATGTAGATAATGTGTTGTATAATTGTAGCAGTAGTTGTAGAGATATTATTAGCCCTTTTCTTATTTCTAGCTGACCACATAGACCAGACCAAGATAGCAGGAAGAATAGTGTAAATATCACAGTTACCTTTTGCAGACCAATATCATTTCATGACAATGTGAGTAAGAGTCATATAAGGTTGTATATCAACCTTAAACATAAGACTGAAATGCAACCAAACTGACCAGACTTGAGAACATTGAACTAAGGCATGCTGAGTAGTTTCTATGTTATCACAATGTACACATTTAGATTCCATTTGAAAACCTTTAGCTTGCATCACAGAATCAGTAGGTAACCAGTTATGTATAGCCCTCCAAAGAAAAAACGAACATTTTTTAGGAGTAACAGCATTCCATGTCTTTGCATAGATTCTAGATTTGTTGCCTTTGTTTCTTATGTGATTCCAGGTATCTTTAAAGTTAAACAATCCATCTTTAGAAAGAGACCAGCATAGAACATCCCTTTTGTTTGTTAAGCCAATCTCTCTAATCTGAGCAACCTCAGTAATAGTGACAGTAGAGCTTAGTCTTTGCCAATCCCAGGCACCATTTAACCAGAAATCCCTGACATAAACATTACCACTATCCCAGAGAAACCTTCTTTCATTGTCGTTGTTCACTTTGATAAAAGAATTAGCTGAACACCATCTATCATACCAAAAATTGATATTACCACAACCAGGAAGCCAAAAAAGAATTTCCTCAGCCGTTTCTCTAGCCATAATCATTCTAGCCCAAGGCTTAGACTTTCTATTAGGAGAAATAGCAAGAGAAGGGTGAATATCATCCCTACAATAAATAGACATCATAAATCTGGCCCAAAAAGACTGATGACTTCTGAAGTTGAACCACAACTTTAAAGCATAAACTTCCTGCATATCACTAAGGCTTTTAAAATTCAGACCACCTTCATTTAAAGGCTTACAAAGCTTATTCCATTTAGCCCAACTAATTGCTTTCTTGTCTTCTCTTGTGCCCCACAGGAACTTATTAAACAAAATCTCCAACCTACTGATAATTCCAACAGGAAGACTAGTATGCTGCAATGTGTAGTTGGGAAAAGCAATCAAAATGGACTGAATTAACAGCATACGACCATCAAAGGAGAGATGGAGCCTATCCCAATCCATGATCCTGGATCTGACCTTTTGTATCAAATCTTCATAGTGAGCAATTCTAGTGCTTATTGTAATAGTAGCACCCAGATATCTGAAAGGCAAGTTAGTATGCTTTATGTTCCAGATATTTTCAATAACAGAAATCTGATGTAAAGACATTTTATTTGAAACAATTATTTTAGACTTAGCATGATTGATTTCTTGACCAGACACTGCCTGATAGTGATCCATTGTAGTCTTAATAGCATTCATTGAATCAATGTCTCCACTCAAAAAGACCATGAAATCATCAGCAAAAGCAAGGCAGGCCACATTCTGACTACTTCTAGTCTTGAAACGAAAGCTAATAGTATCATCAGAAACCTTCTTTATCATCCTTATCAAATATTCCTCTGCCATAATAAAAAGACTTGGGGAAAGTGGATCCCCTTGTCTTAGACCATGAGTATTTGCACAGAATCCAGTCAGTTCACCATTAACCAAAACAGAAGACCAAACTTGACTAATACAACTTCTAATAAGACCAGAAACCTTCATATTGAACCCAAACAGCTTAAGAATCTTGAAAAGAAATCCATGACTCAACTTGTCAAAAGCCTTGGTCATATCAGTCTTTATAATCACATTTCCTTTCTTTCTATTAGTATTGATATCAAAGAAAAGTTCCTGAGCCATAAGAATTGAATCATGAATACACCTTCCCTTCACAAAACCACCCTGCTCTTCAGAAATCAGATTAGGCAACACTTTAGCAATCCTATTATTAAGCAGTTTACTCACAATTCTAGAGAAGACTGTGGTTAAACTAATAGGACGGAAGTCCATCCATCTACAAGGATTATCAATTTTAGGAATCAAACAAATTGTAGTAGACTTAACCCCTTTAGGAAGAACAAAACCACTGAAAAAACCTCTTACGGCCTTGCACAAATCTTCACCCACAATATCCCAACACAACTTATAAAACTCAGCATTATATCCATCAGGACCAGCAGCTGAATCAGACCTTAATGACTTTACAACCCCATGAATCTCCTCAACTTCAGGAATACAAGCAATGCCACTATTATCCTCATCAATAATCAGAGCAGGGATAACATCCAACAGATCAGAATCATACCCAACACTGACCTCAGGAGCAAGCAAAGATCTGAAATAATCCACAGCAGAATTACCTATATCCTCCTTAGTAGTCAACCAACAACCATCCACTTTAATTCTATCCACTCTATTCTTCCTATTTCTTTTCTTAACAAAACTATGAAAGGCAGCAGTACTCCTATCAGACTCTTTAAGCCAAGAAACATGAGCTTTCTGTCTCCAAAACAGCTCCTCCCTATCCAAAAGCATAGAATGATTCTGCTTAGCATCAATCAAAGCAGCCTTGTTATCCTCATTAAATTGAATTTGAAGCTTTACTTCCATACTATTAATGACCTCCTCAGACTTTTTAATCGCATCAAAAATGTTACCAAAGATATTTTTATTCCAACCCTTCAAAGCCACTTTCAACCTTTGCTGCTTTAACCAGAAGTACATGATAGGATTTCTTACACCATCTATCTCAACAGACCAACTCTCATCAACCACTCTCAGAAAATCAGAATGAGTACCCCACATGTTTAGAAACTTAAAAGAAGACTTAGCTCTAACAAGACTAAAAGAAATCTTAACCACCATAGGACAGTGATCAGAACAATTACGGGCCAAATGAGATACAGCAGTGATATCAAAATACTCCAACCATGAAGAGTTATACATAACACGATCCAAACGTTTCCATTTTCGCCCATTAGACCATGTATATTGAGACCCACTATAACCAGCATCAATAAGAGCACAATCCATAATAAGATTGTTAAAATCATCCATAGCTCTTTGATTAATAATGGAACAACCAAGCTGCTCCTGGACACTAGAGACAGTGTTAAAATCACCAAACACAATCCACTTCTCAGATAACACATCCAGACTTCTAATAGAATCCCAAAGCATTAGTCTTTGCTCCCTATTACACTTTGCATAAACAATCGAAACATGAAACTCCTTATTCAGCACAGAATGAGCAACCTTAAGGTGAAGCAATTGATCAATATCCAGAACCACCTCAACATTATAATCCTGGTGCCAAAGCACCCAAATCTTGTTATTAACATTACTACCAAAACCACTCAACTTTAACTCTTTAGCAATCACACTCAAATTTTCCACCTTAATCAAAGGCTCTTGGATTGCAACAAAACTGACTTTAAAAGAGATCATCATAGACTTTAACCTCTTAATGGTTTCTTTATTAGCCAATCCCCTTGCATTCCAATTCAACAAGTTAATGGTCATTGATCAGGTGGTTTATGGGCTCTTTTGAGCTTCATAATTTTTGAAGAGACCGGTCCTTTTGTTCCCCACAACTTTGGTACCTTTTTAACCTTCTGAGTATCATTCTTCCTCAGTTTTCCTTTATCCAGTCTATCTTTCACCGGAGAATTAGGCAGAATGCCAATATATTTAGGAGAACTTTGAGTATCTTCACTCAAAACATCGAACATATTTCTCCTTTCCAAAGTCTTCAGTGCATCAATCATTTCCCCTTCCTTGACATCACTATCATTATTCTCATCTTCTCTAGCAGCCAAAGACAAAGCTGCATCAGACTCAATTCCCAAAACCTCCTTAACCACCACAGACTTTAACTGACCAACAACAACCTTTTCATTAGCAGCAGAACCAACCTCTTGATCATTAGAATTATTAAAATCTTGAGAAATATTATTCACATTAATTTCATTAGAAGGTCTTGAACTGGCATCAGACACACCCTCAAGATCCTTCCTCACACCATTTCTTTCCTCAAGAACCTTCCTCATATCTTCCCCATCTAACAAAACCTTCTTACAATTTTCTCTCGAATGACCTATATGAGCACACTGATTACAATAAAGTGGAACATGATCATAAACCAGATCAACCCAATAACTGTCCACCTCACCAAATTTCAATTGCACCTTATGAATTAATGGTTTCGAAACATCAATCTCCACCCAGAATCGACAACAGTTCTGTCTCGCTCTATTAACAGCCGGCACCCAAACTTTTAAAGAAGTTCCCAGAACTTTAGCCACTTCAGTAATCGTCGCCCTGTTAAACAAGAACTCTGGTAATCTTGGCAAAGACACCCAAACCGGAGTAAATGGACACTCCAAATTCGGATCAAAATCCGGCGTCCATTTTAACAACCTGAGAGTTTTACCACCCAAGACCCAAACATTCTTCGACCATAGTCTTTTAAAGTCATCAATTTCATTAAATTCGACGAAAATGTGTCTGTAGTCCCAAACAGATACATTATAATTACCAGTAAACTTGAACTTAGACAAAAAACTCCTAAAGATCTCCATTGAAGGTTTCCTTGAAGCAAACTTTGCAATCAGAGTATGCTTAGACAATTTAACAAGTCTTTCTTTATCCTCAATCTCAAAAGTAATAATTGGAAATTCCTTTGTCATAGTAACAGAGACGTTCGAATGTTCAAACTCTGTTTCTTTATTTTTTAAAAGATCAGCAAAAGATGATTTCTTCAATTCCTCAGCAATTTTTCCTTTCGCAGATTCCTCAAACATAGGATTCAATATCACATTACAATTATTTTCCGAAACCATACCTTCTCCAACTTTCTTCTGCAATTCCCCTGTTTCTTTATGAACAACATTCCTTAGCGAAGGAAAATCTTTATTCAAATTTGTAGCTTCAGACGACATTAATCACAGCAAAAATCACAATAAACTTAGAAGAATTGAAGGATTCAAAGAATGAATCCGAAGTCAAGAACTCTAACTCTGTTCTTGGAGAACAGAGTATTCCATTTTTCACTCATTTCCCTAGTTGATTTATATCGTATCGTATAATTTTATGAATATGTGAAACACTTTTTTTTACAAGTTTGTTAAAAAAACAATTCAAATTGTGACAAAATTTTAAACAAATTATATATTTTATCAAATAAAACTCAGCTTATATAATAAAAATAAAAATAATATTTGTAACCAGTTCTATAAAAAAAATAGGATGCAATATAGGTCTTAAAATATATATATTAAAAAATATCATACACTTAATTTTTAAATCATCTAATATCTTAGTATTCAATTTTTTAAATAATTTTTTAAATACTTAGTATTGTTTAGTAATTGATGTTGATTCTCGAGGTAGTTTGATGAGTTCAGATATTTGAGCTATTCTACTTTGACATTAATCCGAAAGGAAATTCATACCAGACCACTATAATGAAATTCTGAACACGACAAATGTAGTAAGTGTTGACTAAGCTAGCTACTAGTCACTTCAAACCAGATTACTAATGGATCCTTAAACTTGATCCGACTTCACGACCCGATCCAATAAGTTCATGGGTCAGTATAAATACCCAACCCACTTTCACTAATGAGGGTAATCAACATTTATTACTAGTAGACAGCTTAATTATCTCTCTACTCACCACTCAAAACATTAAATTCCACAAAACATCCAAAACACTTTACAAAATTACCCTCAGACAGTAATAAACCACACCAAATTGGCGACCACAATGGGAGAGCGACGGTGCCCAAATTTTACATTCAAAACCAGCAAGCAAAGCAGTTCAGATGGATCTGAATGAGCAGAATGCTCCACCCCCACATGTGGAAAATGCAAGGGAAAACAATGAATATACCATCGAGGAGCGAGACCAACTAAGGGCTGAAATAGAGGCTTTGAGAGCAATAAAATAAGCAGAAAAAGGAATTAAGGAGAAATCCTAAGTGTTAGTACTTCACCACACTGGCAATCCTGGAGACAATGAGCAATCTTTAAAACTCATCTCAGCTCAAAAAAGACACACCGATCTAAGCCTGATGAGAGTTCTGCATCTGAGTCCTCCAGCAGCTCATGAAATGAGGTAGAACTTGAAGAATCATTGTCTTCAAGTAGTGATAAATGAAGATCTAAAAAATAAAATGAGGTTAACTAAAAAGCATTCAAGGAAGAGGAACAAACATGGCAGGCTCAAGAGGTATCAGGGTAAATGGTCAACTCACAAGCATATTGATCAGTTGATGATTGATCTTTTTTCTTTTCAGACCGAACCGGGTATTTTTACAACCCTTAATGAAGACACCGTTTTCACTCGCAATAAGAATTGGAGGCAATCGCCTTTGTCCGCAAAAATACTCTCCGGACATCTTTCTAAAAGGTTTGATAGCTCTAAGATGGAGAAATATGATGGGAGTCGAGACCCGGACAACCATCTGGAACAGTTCAAAAACTTCATGATGAATTTTGACGATGATGACAAACTACTGTGTAGAGCTTTCTCCCAAACTTTCACAGGGAGTGCCCTTAAATGGTACAACAGTCTCCCTCAGGGGTGGATAATTTTTTTTGATACATTCTGGGTTGCCTTCTGGAGGAAATTTGTTGGAAGTAAAGAGCTTAAGGGTAATGGAGACATCATTATCCATTGTGCTTAGGAACCGAACGAGTTCTTGAAGGAGTACATAAGTCATTTTGTGAATACAAAAAATGGGCTAGCAGATTTCTTTGAGCAAGTTACAATTTCTTCCCTTAAGAAAAGTTTAAATCTTGGGAATCTAGCCGATTATGTGACTCGGAAAAAGGCTATGACCTGGGGTGGTTTATTGAATAAAGTGGGAAAACAGATCAATGTAGAAAAAACAAAAAAAACAAGGGTACACCGTTAAGTGAAGTCTACCACTACAACAACAACTCCTCCAGCCACTAACCAATCCGGTTATAGGATAAAGGAGACCGGACAGGGGTTTAACCTGTCAAGGTAGAATCATTCCAACCAAACTCAGAGCCAACAAACCAGAAGTAAGAGGGGGACCTGGGTCCAGCCTGAGTGGTTTGCTGAGTTGGGAGAGAATATGGCTACAATTTATGATAAGACCAAGAATAAAGTGCATTTGCAAAAACCAGCAGCGCTGCAGTCCCCCAGAGAAAATCGGAACACTCGCTTTTGTCAGTATCACAATGACATATGCCATGATACTAGAATTCCATAGCATTGAAGCAAGAGGTCCAGAACCTCATTGAGAGGGGATAGTTGGGGGCCTACGTTAAAAATAAAAGTTGAAACAGACTGTATAATGCGCAAAACAATGCTTCCCGGACGGGCCATTCGAACAATCATGAGACATATACACAAGAGGGTGCAATAGTGATTGTTGAAAGATTTGATGTAGAATCTGAGTATCTGGATCCGGATCCAAATCGAAATCAGGTGGGGTGATAAAAGACAAAACCAAAATAGTTTCCGGACTGATCAGCTTCTTCGAATCATTAACTATTTTTGGAGGAGATACAGTGACTGCACCTTCAACTTCATCAAGAAAGAGGCATGTCCACAATTTGGCCACTCAGTTAGATGGTGGAATGTCTACCTATTAGTTCCACTCATCTCCATTCATATTTTCGATGAGGATGACTTGAGGGATATTACAGGACCTCATGAAGATGCAGAGGTAATAGGGGCTTCAATATGGGGAGATGATATACGCTGAATTCTGATTGATACTGGCAGTTCGGCAAACATCCTATTTTTAAGCTCCTACAGGAAAATGAGAAACCCAGCGGTTATTCAACATTCGAACAGAACCATTGTAGGTTCACAAGAAGTTCTGCAGATGTGATTGGGGAGTTTGAAGAGGAAGTATTGTTGGGTAAAAGGCCTTTTAAAAAAATGGTAAGAGTACTATTTGTTGTGGTAGATTGCCCAACATCGTATAATACAATTTTTGGAAGGTCTTGGATCTCTTGAATACATGTTGTGGCCTCTACAGTCCACCAGTGCTTGAAATATGTTGTCTAGGGACAAGTAGGTGTTGTCCGGAGCAGTCAAAAGATAGACAGGGAATGTTATGCAATAGCCCTTGCCCCTAAAACTTTAGGGGCAGTCAGAATTAACAAGGATTAGCAGCTACTAGAGCCTTCTACTAAGAAGAATGAGATTGATGATCCCAATGAGGCTTCCAATGTTATAATACCTATCGAAGAGGTTAAAATTCACTCCCTCGCAGAAGGCAAGAATGTTAAGATTGGTTCTAAGCTATCACCAGAGTTGAAGCACCGGTTGTTATCCTTTTTAATGAATAATCAACATGTATTTTCATGGTGCAACAATGATGTTACTAGAGTACCAGCAGATATTATTGCACACAAGTGGTCAATCCGGAGTGATATTACACCAGTTGTACAGAAGATGAGGTCTTTTTCCAAGAAAAAAACATATATAGTTGTCCAATAAGTTGACCGATTAACCAAGATGGGTCACATTAAAGAATGTCAGTACCCTTTGTGGACTTTCAACCCTGTGTTAGTCAAGAAAAGGAATGGCAAGTGGCGTATGTATATTGATTTCACTGACCTCAATAGGGCATGCCTAAGGATCTGTATCCTGTTCCTCAAATAGATCAGTTAGTAGATTCTACAAGTGTAAACAAATTGTTGTCCTTTATGGATGCTTTCTTAGGGTACAACCAGATACAAGTAGATCTGAAGGATCAGGATCACACTAGTTTCATTACAGACAAAGGTCTTCACTGCTATAAGGTGATGCCCGTCAGGTTGAAAAATATTGGGGCCACTTATCAGAGGCTGGTGAATAAAGCTTTTGCTAATTAGATTGGCGGAAACATGGAAGTCTACATAGAAAATATGATTATTAAAATCTTGGAGGAAGATTCATATATATCTGACATTCAAGAGACATTTTTCAATTTAGAAGCTGTGAATTTAAAGTTGAACCATGAGAAGTGTGTATTTGGGGTCCGATCTGGAAACTTCTTAGGCTACATAATAAGTGAAAAAGGAATTCAGCATGATCCGGATCAGCTTAATTCCTTACTAGCAATGGACCTTCCTCGGAATGTTAAATAAGTTCAAAGGCTTACAGGGAGGTTGGCTGCATTGAATAGGTTTATCTCAAGGTCATAAAACAAGTGCGCTCCACTCTTCCAAGTGTTGAGAAATGCTAAGGACTTCAATTGGTCTCCACAGTGTGACCAGGATTTTATTGAAATAAAGAAGCATTTATCCTCACCCAAAAATCTTTTCAAACCTGTTCAGGGGGAAAAGCTCTACGTGTATCTTGTTGTATCAAAATATGCGATAAGTGCTGCTCTAGTGAGGGAGGTGGACAATTACCCTCGTCTAGTGTATTACATCAGTAAGAGTCTATTGGATGCTGAAAGAAGATACTTGAGATTAGAAAAATTAGCGTTGGTCTTAGTAATTGCAGCAAGAAAAATGAGACCATACTTCCAAGTTCATTCCATTTTTGTCCGGACGTCTTTCCCCTTGAAAAAAGTTCTTCAAAAAGCTGACGTATCAAGCAGAATGACCAAGTGGTCAGTGGAGTTGGGTGATTACGATATTGACTTCGCCCCTCGAACAGTGATTAAAGCCGAATCAGTGGTCTTGGAATGATTTCATGTTGATAGATCCTCCGGACAAGTATCAGGAAATTGTTCTAAAAAGAAATGGGTAGTTCGAACTGATGGTGGATCAAGTATTATGGGCTGTGGAGTTGGAATTTTCCTAACCTCTCCGTGATGATAGAATGTATCAGGCTATATGCTTTGGGTTCAGGGCTTCTAACAATGAGTCTGAATATGAAGCAACCAATTGGTCTTAAGTTGGCTCTCCTATGTGGGGTTAAGAGAGTCCGATTAATGAGTGATTCTCAATTACTCATCCACCATGCTCAAGGTCAGTCTTAAGAAAAGAAGGAACAGTTGATTAAATATTTTCTTATGTTGAAAGAAGTGGCAGCAAACTTTAAAAATATTTTCTAGGAGCACATTCCTAGATCGGAAAACACTTTGGCAGACTCCTTGATAACTATAGCCTATTCAGAATCCTACCCATGGATTCTTGTACGAGAATGTCCATCTGTACAAATAGATCAGAAGAAGGATGGTGAATAAAATATGAACATACTTGTTATTCAACCTAAAGATTGGAGATATGCACTTCTCCAATACATCTCCGATGGGATATTACCTCCAGATAAAGTTGTGGAAAAAAGATTAAGCACAAGGGCTGTGGTTTCTTGATACTAAAAGAAGTTCTTTATAAAAATTCTTTCAGTAGGCCGCTCCTACGCTGTTTAGAATTCGAAGAATCCCAAGTTGTATTATCTGAACTACATGATGGGGAAGGTTCTGCACACTTTGGCTATAGAGCTTTGACCAGAAGATTCTTGTTAGCAGGATACTACTGGCCAACCATAATGGCAGATGCTAAAGAAATGGTGAAAAAATGTGATCCTTGTAAAAAATATGAGAATGAAATTCATGTACCAGTAATACCTATAAAGTCTATATCTGAACCAGTACCTTTTGCCATATGAGGTATGGATCTAGTTGGGTCTCTTCCTATGGCGTCCGGTGGATGTAGAACAATCATAGTAGATATTGACTATTTCTCTAAATGGATAGAGGCAACTCCTTTGGCTGGAACCACTTCGAAGACAGTTATTAAATTTATATTATCTAACATATGTTGTAGGTTTCTGGTTCCCCATAAAATTACTACAGACAATGGGCCACAGTTTGATAATAAAGACATGGAAGCCTTCTATACCTCTAGAGGAATTCAACATTATTTTCCTTCTCATTTTCACCCTCAAGCAAATGGCCAAGTTGAGGTTGCAAATAGAATTATCTTGTCCGGATTAAAAAATAATTTGGAAGGATCTACAAGAAAGTGGCCAAGTTATTTACAAGACGTGTGTGGGCCTATCGAACTACTCCTCAGGCTGCCACACAAGAGTCTCCTTTTGCTTCCGTAGATCGGATGTATGCAATCACTCCCATAGAGGCTACTTTACCATCACACATAGTCCAAAACTATTCCGAACATGCTAATGATGTAGCAGTTAGGAATCAGTTGGACTTGATAGAAGAAAAAAAGGTAAAAGCACATATGAGAACAACAGACTACTAAGGCTTGATGAGGAGCAGATTTGCTTCCAAAGTTAAAAGAATGGATTTTCAAAAATGGGACAAAGTTTTAAGAAAAGTGTTTTTGTACACCAAGGAAAAACAATTCGATAAGCTAGCTCCGAACTGGGAAGGCCCTTATGTGGTATGTGAAAAGGTTAAACCAGGAACATACAAGCTCCAGGACAAAAGAGAGCTCTAAAGCACCCATGGAATGTTGAGCATCTCAGGTTATACTTAGAATAAAACTATTTTGTAAATATTTACTTTTTAAATATCAATGTAAATATTAGGGGGCATACTCTTTCCTATCCTGGTGGCGCGATGAGGTTTTACTGAGGTGTTCGGGTTTTTCAATAATATATGATGCCTTGTTCAAAAGTTTGGTGCAATTTTGTTTCAATTCGGATATTGAATTTTTATTGAACACCCCGGCTCTCAAGACTTCTTGAGTTGATCGGATATGCTTAACACTTGATCACATTTATTAAACACATGTGGTCGGAGATGTTGGATACTTTTGTTCAACACTTCTGAAATATTAAAGGCTATTTAAACATTGGCCATAGAAGATTTAAACAAAATATTAAACAAAAGGGAAATGTGATAATTAAAATCTGATTGGACTCAAACCGATCACTGGTACAAAAGATGTCTTTGCCATCCAAGGACTTCAGTATTTCAAAACAAAAATTACATAATATAACCTTAGGGCTTGTTCCCTTCGGATTTTTCTTCACCACCATATCTTCTGGGACTTTTGAGTTCAACACTTGAACTCTTACCCATTCCTTCATTATCATCATCAGTAGATACTATTCCACTAGAGTAGTTGCGCTTGTCACCATATATGCTAAGGTGTAGAATGGGATGTCATCATAGTCTACATATTCCCACAAGAGACCAATGGTCCTCTTAGGAAAGATCTCATGGAACAATAGGACCATATCAGACTTCATCCCATCATCCCTCTTCTCTAGAGAATCCATTATTTCATCAGCATATTTCTCTATGCCTGCAGCTATGGCTTGAGCTTGTTGGCGTTCTAGGACCTCTTTTTCTTTGGTCTTCTCCTGAACAGTATTCTTCAACTTTTCTTTATCATCGGACAAAGTCTGGATACTACCATCCTTAGTTTTCAATTGCTCCTTCAAAACTATGATATCTTTTGAAGAAGAGGTCTCCAGGTTAGAGTATTTGGTTTGAAGCTCCTTGCTTGCCGCTTCTGACTTGAGCAGTTCGGCATTTAACTCTTCTTTCTCCTTCTTCAATAACTCTATGCTTTGCTGAGCACTGAGAAGATCATTCGACAAGTTTTGTTTGTCTGTGGTTAGGGAATTGATGGTACCGGTTTGAGCCCTTATCTGTCTCTCCAGATCAAGCACTGTTCAGATATAGCCTAAAAGGACATGACTTAAAGTAACTTGCTCCCCGGATATTTCATAGGTCTCTCTATTATGAGTCACCACATTGGAAGAGTTTGGAGGACGGTAAGGCCCTACAAATTTATCTTTCTCTACGTCATTGAAATAAATGTTGATGTTTTAAAAGGCATCAAGATCTACCTCATTGTTACCATCACCAGCAACCTGTCCGGAATGGAGGTCGGTTGGAATTTCCTCCTGTAAGGTAGGATCGGTAGGAGCTAGAGGAAGGACTTTAGGATGATGAAGGATTATCTCTAGTCCCATAGTGACTTTCTTTTTCTTGGCAGTTTTCTCATCACTGCTGGCCTTACGCTTTTTATCCTTCTTCGGAGGCTTCGGTGGGTTGTTTGACCCACCAGCTTCCTTCACAGTCACTTCTAATGCTTCCAATAAATCATAATTAATACCTCATTGGTTCTCCGAACCGGTCCCTTCAGTAGTCGTTTGGGTTGGGTCTGTTGTGGCCTTCTTCTTCTTCTTCTTCTTCTTGTTTTCATCTTACTAGGGGCTTTGCCCCTGGAAGACAGGTATAGTTTGGCATCTTTGGCCTTTGTCCTACTTAGGATCACATCTGTGGGGGGAGGGTAGTTAACTCTTCCTAGGAGAGATCTCTTCTTCTTGGGTGTTCCACATGTGAGACCTCACAAAGTTTCCCGATTTGAAGCAATTGTGAAAGCATTGCCCCACTTCTCTGAGGCCCAAGCGTTCAACTTGACACAAGTATCCTGACGTGCCTCCAAGTAATTAAAGAACTCCTTCGGAAGCACTGAAAAGAAGTATAAGTCAGTACGAATTAAAAACTTAACACTAGAAAGATAAAAGAAGAAATAAAAGAAACTCACCAGTGCTCTTCTAGCAACTGGTTAAAAGGCTTGGGTTTGAGTCAGCCTTGATCGTCTTGCCTTTCTCCCAAACCCCACTAACAATAAGAACTGTGTCCTCTATGGTTTTTTGGACTCTAAGAGATCGTTCACTACCTTATAATCGTTCTCCATGTTGTAATGATATAAGGAGATCTGATGGTTTTTACACAAGCTTGACACAGTAGCAAACTGTTCCATCGTTAGTGGGATCTTAGACAGCCTGGATGACATGATGCAGGCTAGAAGGGTATACCAAGCATTGAGGCTCAGTTGGCTGGGGCACAACTTAATCAGATGGAAGTATCTGACTATCTCCGGGTCCAAAGAAAACCGGAGTCCCGAGTTCAACACTTTTGTGTAAACCACTACTTCATTTAGCTTGCAATCCATTGGGGTCTTTAGGGTGATCAGAATCCTTACTTTTATAGACTCTGGAATCCCCCACTTAGTGTGAATCCAACCCAGCTCAGCTGTGTAGGTATACACATAGGCAATGTTTTGAAGGGCCAACAGGTACTTTACGCTGACCTTCTCAAAGCATGGTCCCACTTTACCCTCCAAGCTCTCCCAAAGAGCATCCAAATGCGACATACCCACTTTGGTTTTGCCTTTCCAGATCTGCAGCTGTATCTTCTGTTTGACTGGACACCTCAGCCTCAAAATGGGTTTCTTCTATACTATCTTCCATAGTTTCTTCCATCATTGTGGAAGACTGTTCAGATGGCTTTGTAGACATTTGTTCGGATGGTTTTGCAGATGGTTGTTCAGATAGCTGTGCAGATGACAGTTCGAATATTCTGGTTTCTAGTAGGGGCTGTTTCCCGGATGGTTTAGCCTTTGGCACAGATTTTATTGCCTCCGAATTGGAGGGCTTTGAAGATGCGGGGGTGGATTTTGACTTGGATTGACGCGCGACTCGATGCAGAGTTAACTTATCTGGAGATTTTTCTGTGTCTGACCCGATTACAATGAAAGGCGAAGGCTTTCTTACACTAGATACAGCTTTTTCCTTAGGTAAAGGATTTTGGGACTCCTGGACAGAAGACCTGGATGGAAGAGGTGAAAGGTTTACTACAAATGGAAATTTCTTAACCGTGGAAGGTTTTAAAGAAGATGAGCCTTGATCTGTATTCAATTGTGCTTGATTACTTCTTTCACTAGGCGAAGCAGGAAGACCAGCAGCAATGCGCTCGTCTCTTGCTACTTTTTGTGGTCTCTTTAACTCAGATAAGTTCAACCAACCTCCTTTTACTAAGGCGTTTCTGGCTGTGAACATATATTATTCAAGAACAAATTTGAAAAAGAACTAAGCTTTCTCTTTCTATGATCGTTTGTGATTTTTGAAGACAATGAAATAGTAAGAAGGTTTTTATATAATAGTGAAAAAAGGACAATTACCTAAGAGAAGGTAAATCGATTTTGAGCAATGATTAAAAACTGCAAGGTGTGAAAGTTAAAGCCTAGGAATTTTTTTATCCTAGTGGGTACGAGAATCTTTGGAAAACAACGACTGGGAGGTTGAACTAAAGCCTCACACGAAATCAGTTCCACCAAAATTCGAACATGGTCATTCTTGAAGATTTTGTTTTGCAATTCGAAAGAAACAACAGATTGGAAAATGTTGGTATTGCTTTTTTGAGTTTTAGCTCTTCCAAAGATCCTTTGCAAGACCTAAAGGGGCTAATGATGAGTTCAAATATTTGAGCTACTCTACCTTGACATTAATCCGAAGGGCAATTCAGACTAAATCATTATAATGAAATTCCGAACAGGACAAATGTATTATGTGGTGACTAAGCTAGATACTAGTCGCTTCAAACCAGATTACTAATGAGTCCTTAAACTTGACCCAACTTCACGACCCGATCCAATAAGCCCATGGGTCAGTAATTAAGTATAAATACCCCAACCACTTTCATTAATGAGGGTAATCAAAAAAATTTAATAGTAGACAGCTTAATTATCTCTCTACTCATCACTTTAAACATTAAATTTCACAAAACATCCAAAATACTTTACAAAATTACCCTTAGACAGAAATAAACCACACCATAGTTAACTTGAGTTTCAGCCTTCTGCACCTTACAAAATATGTTTCCAAAGTAAGCCACATTCCAATTTTTAAGATCTTTTTTAATTGTAGTTAATTTATACCAAAATTTGAAAAGAGGGGAGCCATCCATATGGTTATCCAAACTGTTTTTAACAAAAGGAAGAAAGTTATCATCCAAGGTCCACATATCAAAGAATTTGAAGCTTTAATGATATATTTATTTGTCATTTCTAATGGTGATGCATATGGGACTATGATCAGAACAAGTTCTGGCCATATGAATCACTTTAGTATTGTTAAAATGGTTAGACAAGTTAAAGTTTATTAAAACTCTATCTAGTCTTTTCCATTTGCTGTTCCAGGTATGCTTAGACCCACAGTAGCCCGCATTATCAAGGTTGCAAGTTGTTATCATATCATTAAACTCCTCAGCACTCTCCATTGAATAGGTTAAACAACCAATTTGTTCATCAGTAGAACAAATAGCGTTGAAATCACCCATAAGAATCCAGTTGAAGTTGTTAGCCACATAAGAGATGTTCTTCAACTCATTACATATAATTCTTCTGTTATAGCTTTGGCATTTGGCATACACAATAGTAAGAAAGAAACTGACATTTTGATTAGTTTCTGTATGAATGAATTGATCACGATTTGAAATAATTTTGATAGAAAATCCATTTTTCCACATCAACCAAATTTTATTAGATAGGTTAGAAGTATAATTTTCAAACCCAAGCTTAGTTGTAATAGTAAGCAGGTAATCAACTGTGGTTAAAGGCTCCTGACAAGCAACAAGATCAATAATCTCTTTCTTAATGATGTAGTTAAGTCTTATATATGTAGATTTGTTGTTGATTCCCCTTAGATTCCAGCTAAGGACTTTTATCATCTAGAATTGGACTTAGTCTTCAAGGAGGATCTTATGAATATTAAGGATTTGATGGCTAAGTTGTTAGCTTTTTCCTTCCCTCTAGCTTCTCTGAGTTTCTTGTTAAAAACTTTATGGAATTCAGAATTACATTCATTGATCTTGTAGGTAGGTGTGGATTGTTTACTTCCAACATTATCTTTGTTAGGTGTAGATGCCTCAGAGCTGTTGTTTTCGTAATCCATGGTGTAACCTTTATTTAAGGACTGTATTGCTTCCATGATTTCATCATTTGTTGGAGTTTTTTATCCACAGTCTTCTTTATTAGCATTATTAGGAATTTTATCTATTGGAGCTTGTTAGTTTGGAATGTTAGCAAGTATTCCTTTCAAGCCGGATTTAGATTGATGTGTGTTCATCTCACTAGTGTAATCTTAAGTATTGTTTTCCTTAACCTTTACAGTGTGATATTTATCATTTCTTTCAAAGTCATCTTCTGTATTCATTATGTCCCGTATAGTGGTTTCTTTATTCTTAAAATCTTTTTTGCAAGAACCAGAATCATGTCCAACATGATAACAAAAGTTACAGTATCTTGGCAGATCTTTATAAAGCACATGTATCCAACAACCCTGATTATCTCCAAAACCAACCCAGAGTTTGTATTGATTTTTTTGAGTGAGATCCAATTCCACCCAGGCAAGACAAGAGTTGTGTTAAGCTCTGTTTCTTTCAGGAATCCTTATTTTCAGGGGATTACCTATAGTAATGCTAGAGAGTGAATCATCTTCTCGTGATACATGAACTCATAGAGTTTGTCAAATTTAATCCAAACCAGGAAGATGGGATATTCAAACTTGACGTTAAACTCCGGAGTCCATTTCAACCGTCTCATCAATGAGTTACCAATGGACCAAATATTTCTGGACCACACCTTGTACATATCATCCTTTGAGCTGAATTCTAGTAACAAATGTCTAGTATCTCAGAACTTAAACTTTAATCATTCTTAATTTTCATCTTTTAAAAGAAATCTTCAATAACTTTTTTTTGGGATTTTCCTTGACTAAAGTTCTAATTAATGTAAATTTTCTTTGGTTCATTAAATAATCTTTCACACTTAACGGAAACTGAACTGAAATGTGATCAGTTTTGTGTTAAAACAACATGGGGAAACTATCTTCTTCATCTTTCTTCCTGCAACATATTTATGTAAAAGATTTTAACATTCTATTTGGATTGTTTGCATCTTTCTCAAGAGGATCAGTGTGAGAAGTTAGCCCCAGCGATGCACAAAGATCAAAATATTCTTCAGACCTCATGGTACAGAACAGAGAATGCCCTGTTAAGCCCAATCAATAAACAAAAAATTGGTGAAATTCAGAGATAGAGTACAATAATTTAGGGATGAAAAAGAGATTGATTAGAAGATAGCTCAGTAATAAGGAGATTAATCAACAAGAAGTTGATTGTTGAGTTCTGTAATCTGTTTCTTGAGACTCTATTTCTTGGAGCTTCAAACTAAAATCAAGACGAACAAAACTAGATAAAGTAATTGTATATTTAATTTTTTTTACCAAAAATAATATGAGACCAGGCATAAGAAAGATGAAATATCGTACATTAATAAATCATGCGAAACAAAACATTATAAAGTTAAAAAGACTAAATATTATTAAGTCATACGAGACCGTACATGATAAAGTGAAGATACAAATCATTATTAATGCATGCGAGAACAGATATAATAAAGTTGTTATACCAAACTTTATTAAATCATGTGAGACCAGACATGATAAAGTTGAGAGACCATACATTAATAACTCAGGTGAAACCATGCATGATAAAGTTGAGAGACCAGATATTACTAAATCACGTGAGATCATGCACGATAAAGTTTAAAGATCATGCATTATTAAATCATGCAAGACAAACATGACAAAGTTGAGAGACCATAAATTATTATGTCATGCGAGACCAAGCATGAGAAGAATGGATAAATGTGACCATACATAATGAAACGGAGAGATGCGAGACATGTATTATTTGATGATAAAGATGTGGGACAATAGTTATTAGTTTTGGAGAAAAAAATAAAAAAAATATCATCAATAAATATAGTATTGTCTGTCTTATAAGAGAAGACAGATGGTAGTTTTATATTTTTTTCCGAGCTACGGTTTGAAAGATACAGACTTTCAAAGAAGTATGAAAAAAGGTTTGATTCAAAAAATGAGAAGATGGTTATTTGTAGGTTTTCATCTTGGTCCATGTAATTATTAGTAGTTTATCAATTTTAAGTACTAGGTGGTAATGAGAAACTTGGCTATGTATTATGGATAGTTTACCCATCAAAAAAATTCTAATCAGTTTAAGGAAAAATAATTTTTTTGTTTTGATATTAAAATATTATATAATATTTTTTTCCATCAAATTTTTATTTAAGGATAATGTTGAGGTCTATTCTCACAAATAAAATACTAAAGTAAGAACTCAATTGATTTTTAAAGAAAGATGATAATTATTTAGTCAGAAATCAAGGTATCCATTTACACTATTTCTTTATTTCTATTTATACAAAAAAAACCACTACGTACTTTATCACTCTATTACATAACTTTCGTTACAATCGTGACTCAGTGGTCATTAATATGAAGAGTTTAATTATTTTGGTTAATGTCCGTTCTTTGGTAACACCTTTTGGTGGGAGTAGTGGTAATAAACGTTCCTATATCATCAGTGCATAGCCTCATAACTATGTTATCTTTTCCTTCTCGTGTTGTTGTTATCTGATATTGTTGACACCTAGGGTCGGAAAACTGTCTGGCATGAACCTCTCGGTTTAGACTGTCATTAGTCGATAAATTTACTTTACCTATGACCATATCGGTTTAAGTTGTCATCGATCGATAATTTTACTTTACCTATGACCCTCTCAGTTTAAACTGTCCTTATTAGGAGGGATCCCTCATAATTGGTCTTGTACAGATCGGTCATCGTTTTTATGGGGATATCACCCAAGACAAACGGTAGTAATACGTTAGTTTACCTCTTCGAAGGTAATGACCTACCTGAGGGATATTAGTGTATCATATACAGTTTATATACACAAATTAAAATATTTGTTCACAAATTTATTTTATTAGATATCTATAAAATAATTCAAAAAAACAAAGTTATTTAAAATGGATCAAATTCCACAAAATCAAAATATAAGAGAATAATTTGTATTGATTACCTACTATTTTCTTAATTAAAAAAATAAAAATCAATGATATATTTTCTTTTGTATTTCGAATTAAACATCAATGATATAATGACCAATGTTTATTTTATTTCAGTTAAACATCAATGATATGCAAATTGATTTTTTCATTTTCTAATTAATTATCGACATTCATTTTTTTATATACAATTAAATTAATTTTCGAGATATGACTAATACAATTCAAGTTTAAAGACATTATTATTTTTTAGTGAGTGACCACTTGGAAATATAATCTGAATTATATCTTAGTACATTTCTTTTATGAGTTGTTGGGTGTAGATGTTGTTCTTAGATCTGACTATAAATTCAAAAAATATATATTGTTTGAGGATTTATCATATATTGTTTTTATATAGAAATAAATAAAAATGGCGACTATTTATGGTACAATTGGTTTAAATACCATATACTGAGACAATTTTTTGTGAGCATTTAAGTAACTATTAACTAAAATAATTGTATTAATCTTGTATAAATCATACATAGATTTCATGATTTTTTTTCAATTCAAAATTAATATCGGGTTTAATCAATAATAGACTTATAAGAAAACAGAACCAAATATCTAAATCGATATATATGTTTTAAATTAAAACTTGAAAAATTTAGAAAATTGTATTACAATGAGAATCGGGAAAATTATTTTCAATTATGTGAAATAAGGTATGGATTGTTCTTCAAATATATGGAAAAACTTTAAGTTTCGAGTAATTGTAAACATACATATATTCGATCTTTAAAAGTCCTTCAAACTTTTAACATTCTTAAGCTAAAATATGTACAAACTTTTAGAACCTATGTATCAAACTGTAAAAGTTTTTTTTTTAACTTTAGCAACTCTGCTCTAGTTACAGATAAACATTATACACATCTGTAGTTTAGGTTTGAGTTGATGATCAAATTATGTGGTTTAATGTGTATTGGTTACAAATAAAAGTGATACACATTTGCAGTTTAGGTTTGAGTTGATGATCAAATTATATGGTTGAATGTGTCGTAGACACCTGAAGTTAAAGTTAGTTGAATATTAAAATTGTACGCGGAACCTATGTATCAAACTGTAAAAGTTTTTTTAACTTTAGCAACTCTGCTCTAGTTACAGATAAGCATTATACACATCTGTAGTTTAGGTTTGAGTTGATGATCAAATTATGTGGTTTAATGTGTATTGGTTACAAATAAAAGTGATACACATTTGCAGTTTAGGTTTGAGTTGATGATCAAATTATATGGTTGAATGTGTCGTAGACACCTGAAGTTAAAGTTAGTTGAATATTAAAATTGTACTCGTAAACGTGTATTACGTACATGTAAATATCATAGGCATATGTAATTAAAGTTTTCTTGTATGTTGAAATTGTATGCCTAGTTGTGTACTTCTTATATCTAAATTTCATATGCATGTATAGTTAAAGTTTAGCTAAATGTTAGAAATTGTATGCTTAGGTGTGCATTTCTTACATGTAAATATCATAGGCATGTATACTTAAAGTTTGGCTGAATACCAAAATTGTATGTTTATGTGTGGATTTCTTACATGTAAATGTAATAGGCATATGCACTTAAAGTTTAGATGAATGTTAAAAATGCATGTTTATATGGTTATTACTTACAAGATAATGTTATAGGCTTGTGTAGTTAAAGTTTGGTTGAATGTTAAAATTATATGCCCATATATGTACTGCATACATCTAAATATCATAGAGATGCGTAGTTAAAGTTTAACTATATGCTAGAATTATATGCTTAGATGTGTATTACTTACAAGTAAATGTCATAAGTATGTGTAGTTAAAGTTTTGTTGAATGTTGAAATTGTATGCTTAAACGTGTATTGCTTACAGGTAAATACCATATCCATGTATAGTTAAAGTTTGACTGGATGGTGAAATTGTACGTAAGTATGCACTGATTACTGGTAAATATTATATATATACAACTTAGATTTGTTGGTTGTTGAATCTGCTGACATGTATATTGCTTACATATAAAAAATATATATAAGTATACATGTTCATTAGTTACATTTAGTTGTTTATTCTAAAGTATTTTGTTATTTATTTGAAACATTTAGCCGTAAAAATAATCATTAATCTATTACATATACAAAAATTAGTATACATTTGGTTTCGCTATAATTCTATTTTTCATTTAGGATGCATATACAATAACACATTTGAGCTTTTAGCATAAACTGGATATCTTTTGATAGGCTTAAATGTTGATGTAATAAGTTTTTTTATTTTACTCCGATAAAGTTTATGAAATTGTAAAGGTGTGTTAAACTTTTAATTTATAAAATTGAGTTGTAACAATTTTTTGGGTCCCGAAATTGCAGATATCTTGCTTTCTGACATAGATTCAATATGTTAGTCTTATTGTGGGAGCGAAAAAAGTAGGTGTGTGACTTGTAACTAATTTTGGGCTCATGAAATTGCAGTTATACGCACTTCCTAACCGAGAACCAATCACATCTCCACCTCGATTCCACCCATGATACTTATGCTTTACTGCACAATCGTCAGGTATTCTCTCTAAATCCAGATTAATTCTAAATATAGAGATTTGTATGTGTTTATTTGACTAATAGTTATTGGTTTTATTTGTTTTGTGAATATTTAGAAGGTGAAAAAAATTATAGTATAGCTCTTTGTGAGAAACTAGAAACCGGAAAATGAAACGTGATGTTCATGATTTTTTACTATTTTGGATTTTTTTATTTAAGTATGTTTTGTATGTTATTTTTTATGATTCGTTACTGTGACCATTTTATTTTGTCAAAATCTGCAAGGTCACCTCATAAGTTTGTAACTAGATTCCTAGATCATTCAGAAATTGAAACTTTACGTGATAATTTTGTGTGAGCTTTTGGTTTGCTAATTTTATGCTAACTCTCAAAAGATATAGTAACACGATAATTCCAAGATGATGGAATCTTAAGTCACTTGTGTTAATATTGTTCCAAATATTTGAAAATGGACATGTTATTGAAACTTACCCAAATAACAACTACTTGGCCAGACGAATTGGAGACAATGGGACAATTGGAGATTGAAGGTTGTATGATGCTAATATTTCCAAATAAATTAATTGGTGATATGCATGCTATTTTAACTCCTGTATGTTTTACACTTAAATTTACAAGTGGATGACACGTAATGAAGCATTCCCGTCTAGACATACTATAGGTTTTGGCATTTGCTACCATGGGATAACATAAGCGATTGTTGTCTTTTTATAAATCAAACTTTTATTTCTCGTTAAATTGAGTTATTTTAGATGTTTGTATATTGATATTGAACTATATACATATAATTTTGTTGCTTTAAGGATCTTATATTGGATTTTATTTCATAAATAGGCTATAATGGCTGATTGTGGATCATGCTTATTCAACATTGACGATGTCAAAGATTTTCGGAGGGTATATTCGTAATAAAGAAAGGAAATAATAAAACATTAGATAAGCTTTAGAGAAATATTGAGCAGCTTAATATATCAAATATAGAAAGAGAAACTCTTATCAAAGTGGTTGAGCAGTAAATGCTTTCTTAAATTTATAAATCTTAAATAAGGCTATATATAGACAAATATGCCAAATTGAGTTACATGGTCCGTGAGCCCATTTTAGTAACCAAGTACATTATTATATAAAATCCATAATATTACATCTTGATCACATCAGAATTATAAAGTAAAGTCTAGTTTAGTAACTCATTGGTCTAACTCGCTCTTATGAGAATTCAGTCCTTATCAATCATATCCATACATCTATGTTCCTTTATACGACACCCTTGGTGTGCTTTTGGAGTTTTAACTCTATATTCTATTTGTTATCACTAGCTTCTTCTCATTATAGTCTTGTACATACCGGCCCAGATGTTATCACATATGCTGTAAATCATGCTGACATTAAGGCTATATTTTGAATCCAACGGATATTAAATATTGTAAGTTTATATATACTTTGGTTTTATCTATTTGTGTTTAAAGCTTCTTGAATTTATGTCATATTTTTTGGAATTCTTTATTTCTAATAATATTTTATGTCATATTTATATTTTGTTGGGAAATTATTTGGGTTAAGAATAATTTTTACCCCATTCGTTTGGAAACAATAGAAGAATAAAACGAAAAATTAATTAAAAACACAAGATAATATTTACCATGATTTAGATTATGAAGAAATATTACATCTATGAGAAACATACACTCTATATTATTGTAATATGAGATTACAAGAAAACTCTAAAACACTAAACACTCAAACACTAAACACAAAAACACTCAACTTTGTTACAAATCTCTCTGCTAAACTTACAAAAAAACGTGAATTGAATAATATATATATTCAATTGTTTATTTCTTACTTTAATTGTAAGAAAACCTACAAATGTTCTCTCTCTAAAACTGGAGATTTTTATCACTAGAAAGAACACAAACTTGTTGGTCGCTCTTCTTGACACACCCTGAAACCTTGTCTTGCCTTTTATATTTACAGACTTCACAAGTAAGCCATAATTTCACTTCAGATTAGGTGGTTCAGATAAAACCCTAATACTTCAGGTGCTCTAAATTAAATCACTTTAATCAACAACTATAATAAAGCCATAATCCATTTGAGAATCTAGATTAAATCACTCTATCAACTGTTATAATAAATTTTAATACAATATATGCTTTAGATTAAATCATTTAATCAATGGTTGTGATTCAAATCATACTAAATCCCATATGCAAAAACGTGGATCCAACCAGGAACGAAACAAAATAATGTTGAAGCTTCAACACATGTACTTTTGCCAACTGGTTTGGATAATGTTATTGACAACATACTTTGACTTAGTATCTGCTGATTCGACCCAAGTCTCAGCCTAATAGAAAATAACCATGTCTATTAGATGTATTTGCACCTAAATCTTGGACACAACTATGTCTGGAAATAATCCAACAGTCTTTTCGTATACATGTCTTTGGACAATCTATCTTTGATGTATTCCTTTGGTAGTATCTTTGTTGACCAATTTTCCTACTAGCATAAACTTAACAATTATCCACATAGGTTTATAGTGACTCCCGCATCCGTTGTGTATAATGTTCCACTCTCTAAAGACTACCTCACCTGCACCTGATACTTGCAAAAATCTTATGAAGTCTGTGAGCTTTGAAATTATCAATACCTTGGTCAGAGTATCTGAATGATTTTATTTGCTAGTAATCTTAGCCACCTTTATTTGCTCTCTCTTACCACGTCTCGAATATAAGGTAGCTTTATTTTTACATGTTTAGTTCACTTATAGAATTTTTTTATTAAATGAAGAGCCTTAATATTATCATGAAACAAAATTACATCTTCCATCCATTCCAATGATTTCACTCAACAACCCCTTCAGCCAAATAACATTCTGCACGGCTTTCGTAATAGTCATATATTCGACTTTTATAGAAGATAACATAAGGACTTATTTTTATACAATATTTCCATCTAACAATTCATTCATACATATTAAATAAATCACCCGAAGTAGAGTCCACATACCATCTCAGTACCATATCACTTGTATCCTTCTGAATGTAGCACAATCTTACTACGACCAAACCTTAAAGTATCTCATGAGCCATTTGAGTGCATGAAGAATTCTTGAGATTAGACATGAATCTACTAAAAAAATGAAGACGTAAGCAATATCAGGTATTGTGAAAATCATAGCATACATAATACTATCAATAAAATTGACATAAGGTATCTCTAGCATATACTTCTTATCCGTAGTTCATGTTGGTGCTTGAGTGACTTTAAGTTGTAATTGGGAATCAATGAGAGTTCTAACCACTATTGCTCTGGACATGCCAAACTTTTGAAGGACCTTATGTAAATATAGTTGTTAAGATAAGAATAAAGACATATTCATTATGTTCCTCCTGATATCAATGCCAAGTATCCTCATAGCCTTTGATATATCCTACATCTCAAACTCTTATTTCACCCGAGTCTTCATAGTTTCAACCATTTTCATATCTCTTCTAGCTATTAGTATATCATCCATATACAATAAAAATATGATATGTTTATCCATGTGTGTTACTCATTCCAACATATAAAATTTCATAGCAGGTACAGACATATAAGATGGATCTCATAAAAGCATAAAATATTTTATTCCAATGTATCAACGATTGTTTCACCCCCATAGAAAGGTCTTTTAAACAAACACAAAACACCTTTTTCTATATTTCAAATAATTTTAATCGAACCATGTAAATTATCCGTACCAATTCACCATGCATGAAGGCTTTAATAATATCCATTTGATCTAGCTAAAGATTAAAATTAGAAACAATCAACAGAACCTTTATGGAGGTTTGTTTTATAATCAGTGAATATATGTAATTGAAATCAACGTTCCATTTTGTGTAAAACCTTAGCCATATGCCTAACCTTGTATATGGCTAAATTAATACCAAGAAGACTTGGCTTTATTTTAAGTATCTATTTACTCTCAATAAGCTTATAACCTTTTGGTCACTTCACAAGAATCTAAATGCCCATGATCTGAGTTCTTTCATCATGGATGTAAGTTGATATTATTTATAGTTGATTTACATAGGATCATGATAGTTTTATGGTTTAAGAATATCTCCATGCATTTCAATAGATAAATGATAACCAATTACATCAACAAAACTATACCTTTGCATTGCTTGATATTCGTGCTTTATCCCTCGCCAATTGATGACTGTCAAGCCCATGTTTCTTTCTAGTATGATACTTTGAACGCCTTGGAATACCAGAACCTAAAAAATATTTAGCCTCATGTTGTGGTTAAAATTACTATGCATAAAGTGAAGATGGACCATGTCATAAAGCATATTCGGCAAAAGTATAAAAAACTTTACTTTATAGAATAGACTCATTGTTAACTTCACATCTCTTATCAGAAGTACTAGGCTCGGTATTCATCGTCGTTTTTAATGATATGTCCTCCTCATTTTAAGCCAAGTCTTTTATTATCACAACCTTCTAACGTCCATGTTCAAAACACCACAATATTTACCATTTTACTTCTCCCGGATAACCAACCAACAAAAATTTAGTGCTCTCGGCCAAAGCTTGTCTTGTTTCACATGTGCATAGGTAGCACATTTGAACACTCTCAAAATTTCCAGCTGAGGTTTCTTTCTAGTCCATTCTTTTTAGGTACAAATAAATTTTAGCAGCGAAGATGGACTCATATTGATGATATACGTAATTGTTGTCATGAATTCTCCTAAGAACATTCGGCTTATTCCAGTTATATGAAACATACACCTAACATTTTCCACTAAGTTTGGTTCATTATTTTTCCAAGCTCATTTTATTATAGAGTTCTACTAACGGTTTTCTAGGAATGACAACTTTAAATAATAGCTAATAAGCTCATTGCTCACATATTCCAAGCCACTACTAGCCTGAATCTTCTTCAACATTTTCATGGTTTGATTCTTCATCAAAGTATTCTAGTTATTTAAAACCATCAAATTTTTCATTCTTGGTCTTCAAAAATATAACCCATACTTTTTTAGAATATTTATATATTAACATGATGAAGTACCTTGCATCACCTATAGTAGGCTCTTGTGCCAAACCCAAAAATTCAAATTAACATACTCAAGCACTTCATTAGTGTATGGATACTAGGTAAAAACTTTACCCTATTTCTCTTCACCATCATACAAACTTCAAACAATTTTATCTTCTGAAGTGTGTTGCCATCTAACAACACCTATTTGCTAAGTTCACTAAGACCTTTTTCACTCACATGCTCCAATAGAAGATATCATAACTTGGTTATATACTTATCCAGAGTAGACACACCTCATACGAATATAGAGCCCTAAATACTAACACACCATTAGTCCCATACGATTTCATAAACAACATAAGAGTTTTGCAATACCCTAAGAATTCCATATACACCCATATAGGTAAATGCATCCTCATCTAACATACCAATAAAAATAATTTTATGTTTAAATTTGAGTACATACCTTACATTTTAATTACTCTCTAAATTTATGTAGAAAATTTGATCCAACCAGTTCCCATACATTTGACAATATATGATTCATCATTCTTGAGGATGACTCTTCCATCATCAAATAATCTATATTTTTAAACCCAATATTTATTGGAAGTCATATGAAATGATGTGCCTGAACCTAACACCTATTTATCATTGTACATGTGGGAAGAAATATCCTTTAAACCATCAACACACTCACAATCATCTGGTACCATTGTAGTAACGACGATTTTGGTCTTTAAATTACTGTTGTTTTTTATTCTCTATGAATAATTCCTAATAATATGGTATTCCTTCTTGTACAACCAACATATCACTTCAGAACCGTCTCATCAGTTTTAGACTATTATTAAGAGTTTCTTCTTATATTTTTTTAATCTATCCTTATTGGACAACCCATCACACTCAATTTGAGACATTTCAACTCATTCATTCAGAACCATCTCCCCGTGCAGATATTTTGAGTTTAAAACACTTTTCCTATTGACTATTATAAATGACTCTTTATCGTAAAACATGGTGTCCATAAAATGTTCATACACCACTGACAGAGAACTTAAAAAAATTATTACATGGTCCTCATCGATCCACTTTGACGCCAATTGTATTCACCTCACATAATAGTTCATCTCCCAAGCTCAGTACGAGGGTACTATAATCTTTAGATAGTACCACGATATCAACTCCTATAAATTTATTATCAATGAAAGCACTCAACCCTTTATGTGTTAGGTAAGATTTAACCGTAAGTTTCTAGAGGTTAAAGTCATTATTTTTGTTGAATTTTCGAGGTTAATCTTTATAGAACTCATATTTTGTGGTTTTCTGGTTTCAAGGTGAGACATTTCTCTCCAACCTTTAGATCACTGATCGATCTACGTATATTCTTTGTTGTTCCACACTCACGACGATCACTTATTGGGATATCATTCGTCCTAAGAAGAACTTTTACCATACTCTATAGAAATAATAAAGAAAGAATAAAAAGAATCAACTAAGCACACATGATAACATTTAACGCGGTTTAGATCATGAAGAAATTCTACATTCAGAGAAACGCACATTATGTGTGTTTACCAATAAAAGGTTACAAAAATACTCTCAAATACTAAACACTCAATCATTCGACTCTGTCACAAAACCGTCTTATGAGCTTACAAAAAATGTGAATTTTAGAATATATATTCAAGTGTTTATCTTTTATCTCAACTGTAATCAAAACTACAAAATTTCTCTTTTTATAACCAGAGATTTCTCTCACTAGAAAGAACACAAACTTGCCACTCGTTGCTTATCTCGACACACATAAAATCCCATATTCTTTCTACTATTTATAGACTTCACAAGCAAAGCCATAGCTTCAGTTCTGATCTGAAGGTTCATATGAAACCATAATACTTTAGACACTTAAGATTAAATCAGTTTGATTAACATCTATAAATAAATCTTATTCCAATAAACACTCTAGATTAAATCATTTTAATCAACGACTATAATAAATCCCTAATACAATAGATGTTTCAGATTAAATATTTTAATAAGTGGTTGTGATTTAAATCATACTTCTAATCCCATATTAGAAAAATCCAATTCCAACCAAGAACAAAACATAACAGTGTTGAAATTTTAGCACAATAATTTCAATAACTACTCCAGGTCAGTTTATTGGCAACATGTTTCAGCTTAATCTTTACTCATTTGGTTTAGATATTCGGCCCAAGAGAAACCAACTAACATATAATCGACCAAGTTTGCCTTAGGGTTCCAATAATTATTTTTTTTGCAACTAAATTTTTACCACAAGTTATTTTTTAAGGTAATCCAACATTTTCTACCTATACATATCTTCGATTGATCCATGTAGTCCTTCGATAATACATATGCTGACGAGCTACTTCTAGCATATACCTAATATATTTCTTGTAGATTCAAAATGGTACTAGATACACAAGTCCATACAAAATCATCTAAATGTAATTCTGAACTAATATATGGTACATGTGGATGATCTTGTTCCTTTTTAGTTACTTAGATGATAAAATATCATATGGTTTTGCTATAATTCACCTTTTCATTTGGGATGCATATGCGGTAACATATTTGCAATTTAATTTAATATGTTGTTTTATCACACTACAATGGAATTTGTGGAGTTGTAAATATGGTTCCAACTTTTGATTCATAAAATTAACTTGTCAGTAACTTTTTCGTCATGATATTGTAGCTATTATACTTTGTGACTGAGATTCAATTTGTTAGTTTTATTATGGGTGCCTCGAAAGGTAGGATTTTAAGTTCTGATATGGTTTTCAAACTATTACTTATAATCCGATAATATAATAAGTATATTTGCTTGGTATTTGATTTTTTAAAAAACATTGGTCTCCATAATAGAAGCATATTAGTATCATTTTTAGGTTTAATCTACGATGTAGTCTCTTTTATTAGGGGTCTATCTTATGCTATGACTCGAACATTAAACAAGATGTTAATCTTTATGTCTAACTTAGTTGCTTCTTAAAACATATTTAGATGTCAAAAATTTATAAACATTTAATTGTATAAAACATACGTGAAAGGTGATACATCATTCTCTGGGCCTTCGACTATGCTCTTCATACTACTTTTGTGTATTTTAGTACATGCGGCTTTCACATTGGTACCTTTGGTTATATATGTTTTCACCATCAAAGGCTTCACAACAAACTTCCTAATAAGAGAACGTTTGAATGCAACTCTCCTTTCCAAAGAACCATATTATTTTTCATATTTATAGGTTGTAACAATTTTGGAAATATTTTTAGATAACTCCCCTCATCATCTAATGTGATGTCTTCCTAGTTTTTGTAGATTGAAACCTCTCGATGGCGGACATATGAAGCCATAAGTGTCTTTTAACAAAATTCTCGGGTATAGAAAATGACCAATACAAATGATGTTATTTTTTTGTTTCCCTAACTAGTCTAGTGTAATGCGTTTCGACATCTGGTACTTTCTCTAAGATTTTATCATCTGAAACTTTCGATAACTCATACAACAAATCTAGTTTAAAAAAATACAAAGTATTTCCAGCAAAAGAATCATAATTCAAATAATATATTAGGTGGATTACTAACTTTTTTAATTCTAGGTATCTGTAACAAAATTTTCATATTAGTTGTAACGAAATTTAATTTATCAGCAACGAAATTAAAGTCACATTACCTTAATATTGTCATGATAGTTTGCAACAAATTTACAATAGAGCTTGCAATAACACAATCCTTTTTCGTTCGAGTCATTTGCAATGAATTTCAGTTTCAATTACCTTATAGTTGCAAACGCTTTTCTATTAGCAACCTTGTCGATGCAATTGATGGTTCCGAATGTAAATCTGTTAAAAAAGGGTATTGCAATAGTGATGAATTTTGAAGTTTTTAGTTTGTTATAAATTATGTCTTATGCAGTAGTGAAATTCTAATTATTTTTTATCTCTCGCATGGACTAGATAAGTTACTAATAATGGAAAAATTTGTTCACTCTAATTACCCGACCTCCAAAAAAGTTAAGCTCATTGAGTTGTGACATAGAAGCAATAAAGAAGACGCGAAAAGAAAGTACATGTTATCACACGATCAACAACACGATTGTAGATTTAATGACACGTACTTAATGTATGCAAATCATCTATTGAGTAATCTCTTGAAATATTATATTCATATAAATAAAAAACTATTAAAAATAATAATGATCTTCTTAAATAAATTATAAATAATGTATTACTTGGATTTAGTTATTAATTTATTCTATATATATATATATCAATTTATGCATTAAGAACCACGTTACGAATTTTACCACACTAAAATATATATCAGTACATAAAAAATAACAAAAATATTTCAGCATACTATTTTAAAATATACCCAACAATGCGTTTATATTTCTTAATATTATGCACTTGAGATTATATATACGCACTTAATACATGTCATGACTGAAGACGGGTTTCATGCCAACTCTAAACATACTTGTTAAAAAATTCAAATTAATCCACGAATAATGGTGAGACTCAATTTTCCAAAAAATATCAATGACCGATAAACCTGTTTAAGCAACTCCGTATTCATGCAAACTATGCTAAAATTCAAACATTCTAAAGTTTATTATATGATTTTTTTAATGTGAGGTACATTAGAAATTTGTAAGCATCATTTATGATATTTTGACATACGAGTGATTTTTCAAAACTTTCAACTCGGTTTTCCCGCATTCAGCTATTTTGTAGACTTTTTATATCATCATTCATCAATATATATTATAGTAAACCGTTATTATATCAAATTTAGACACGATACACTAATTTCGTTAATTATATTATTATTTCCTACGTCCATAGCATAAAACTTGCAACGTTGGAATGATATTAAAAAACAAATTTTGATACATCAAAAGTATTCATAAGTAGTGTTCAAAGCAGTTGAAGGAGAAAAATAATAATATAACGAGAGCCTAACTATCTAAATCAGTATTAAAAACATAATTACATGGTAAGACGGAAAGGAAAAAAATACAACTGAGGATACATCAAAAGTATCCATAAGTAGTGTTCAAAGCAATTGAAGGAGAAAAATAATAATATAACGAGAGCCTAACTATCTAAATCAGTATTAAAAACATAATTACATGGTAAGACGGAAAGGAAAAAAATACAACTGAGGAT
This sequence comes from Limnanthes douglasii subsp. nivea, assembly GCA_036936605.1. Classification (NCBI taxonomy): domain Eukaryota; kingdom Viridiplantae; phylum Streptophyta; class Magnoliopsida; order Brassicales; family Limnanthaceae; genus Limnanthes; species Limnanthes douglasii. Next base: position 93,770,471 of record JAUPFV010000001.1, on the reverse strand, counting down.
AATATAATGGTTTACAGGGATCGCAAGCAACAAAAATAACCAGAAGCTGTGCAACAAGGCAAATTGATAACATTTAATAAACCATAAAGCACGAATAAAAGATGTACATCCTGATCAATCACTAGATAACACTAAATAACTATGAGTCTCATACAACATATAAGGACATAAGCAGCCATCAAACATAATAACTTCTATTGGGGTGTGACAAGCACATTAACCTTAAAATATACGTTGAACAGATTGCACAACAACAGACAACAACTACAACTAGTACTACATAGTATAGTCGGCCCACCATAACTAAAGTTAAGATCAAGCACAAAGAACACCTAAGAAAAAACCCATAAAAAACGAGAAAAAATGCATAAAAACCCACGAAAAAGTACGTAAAACTCTAAATCTGAAAATATAAGATCTAACACTTTACAACTTGATAACCTAAATTAAAAAATAACAATATAAAATATATAAAAAACAAATCTAGATCTGAAAACCAAGTTCTAGAACCGAAAAACCTAAAAAAATTGATTACTCAAGGAAAAATATATAAAAAAGTCACGTCTAGATCTTAAAATCTAAGATCTAGAACCGAATAACCCTAAAAACAACCAAAATCCTTAGATCTAGAGTATAACCCAAGATCAAACTGAAATAAAGTATATACAAAACCTCAACCTAGGTTATACTCTCTTTTAGCAAGAAAACTGACGAAGATAGATGACGAGACACCTGTGGAAAAACTATTATCGAACACATCAGTGCAAAAAACACAAGACCAATATGTACCAACCCGTGGAAGAGCAATTTTAGGCTAGCTGAAACACCTTCAACGGTCAGTTAGGGGAGCCATCATTAATATAAGATATTTCTAAGGATAAATGAAGATTATTATCTCCAAAACTACTTAAAAGAAGCTCTAAAATGAAAAAAGACTAAATATTAAAGTTCCAAAGAAAACGACTATATAAAAAAACCCGTTTACTGAAAAGGAAAGAAACATGTACGACAAAATACAATTATGATAGTAACAATTAGAGTTTTCAAATAAAAATAGAGTTTTTCCCTTAATAACTCTTTACTCCAATATAATTTATTGAAATAATTAGAATACAATATTTTATACTATAAACATATTTATTTTGCGTTGAAGAGTTGGCTTGGACCTTCTCGTGGATAGTAATTACCCATGAGTATTCGAAGCAAAAATTACTAAATGGAGAGTAGTTGTTGCAGTCATAGTTTGGTTGTGACTTCCACCTACAAGCTCTGGTTCAACTGTGTGTGGTGGTGAAAGCGCGGTGAAAGTGAAATGATGAATATGCTCGTAAATATAATAATTCATTCATTGGTATTTCCTTTTTAATATATGTTTTGATGTCGAAATCCAACATTTTCCAATAAAAACTATCGTTACATGATATCACGAAGGATAATATTTTATGGAGTGATGATAAAAAACTCTCATGATTTCTTCTAGAGAAACGAATAGTTGATGATAAATCAAAGGTGGACATAGTTGAGGAAATATAAAAAAATTGGAAGAAGTTTGAGTTATATATTGTGTTGTTGTTGAGAATGTATGTTAAATAGAGAAATATTTTGCAATCCAAAAGTTTCAAAAAAACTAATTAGTGAGGTAAAAATAATCTTAACAAATCGAACTGAAACAGTTGGAACAAATAAAGATCTGTACCAAAAGCTCTTATAAACCATAAGCAATTAAATGAAGAACACTTGTCTATTATTTGTATTATGGATTACAAAATAATATATCTTGGCATAGCTACAATTTTCTCTCTCCCTTTCGCCTACCTCACAAATGCTACATTAGCTTAGTACATAGTAGCCCTTATTTTGGAGAGGTCTATGGCCTTCCATACGCTTTTCAAGATGAAGGTACATTATTAGGAGCAACCTTTTTATACAATGTTAGGCCATGCTTCCGTACATTTTTTAGACACGAATTTCGTACTCCTAGACGACACTCGGGATGGAGGGGGAGTAATAATAAAGGATACATGTTTGTTGAGGGAGTTTTATTGGTTGTGGCTATCGTGGAAGAATATTTCTTTGGTCGCAAGGATGCTATTAAAGTGGAAGAGAGATCGGTTAACGATGAGGTCCTTGCTTTGTCGGTCCTGAATATTTACACCTTTAAGAAAGCGTGGCAACCTTAAATCCAATAACTCTTATCAAGTGAGGGTTAATAGGCTTAAGGATGAACTAGTCAATGAGAAGTTTCTCTTATGGCTAGTATCAAGAGGCTGAAATAACTTAAAAGGGTTAATGGACGTTCATGCAGATGAGGGTGAGAGGCGGTGTTTACATGACATGTAGCTTATCATGAACCAACAAGAAAAAGTAATGCTTCATTTCATAAATGTTTTCTTCAAACGATGGACTTTGGTTATTATTTCTAGGATTTTTTTACGCTATAATGTTTCGTCTTTTTCTAATATATCGTTTGCTTTCCCTGCTAGAACCTCAGACTTATCCGACAAAGGTGCTGGTTCTGATTACGACACTGCGGCCTTTCATCATGCAACCTATTTTACCTTATATTGTTCTACTAACCAAGTCTTAGGTGGGCGACTAGCTGAGATTTTGGAAGGGTTTGATATATCCCGACAGCGTGATTTTAGCATGAGAGATTGGAGGGCATATGTTGAACAATAAGTGAATGAGCTTAAAACTCAAGTTATTAGAGTGTACGAGGCTCATATTGATGCTCACTCTTCATACTTTGAAAGTGGAAGTTTGATATTTTGAGTAGGTTCATAAAATGGTTGATTTCATTTCTCGATAACAAAACCAAAATGGTGAGGCAAAAATCACTTTATCTAATAAATTCAAACAATTGAACAAACAAAGATATGTAGCAAAAGATCGTATAAACTAGAAAAAATTAAATTAAAAACATGTATATGTTATTTATAGTATGGATTATAAAGAAATATATCTTATTGTTGCTATAACTTTCTCTATACCTTTCACCTAGCTCACGAATGCTCCATTAACTCAATATATAGTCATTTTTAATAGAATATTTTCTATTTATCATATGTGTTATTTTAATTCATATTCGTAATAATATATATCGCACAAATGAGAGGAAAAAATAGAGCGAGAAAACCAAATTTCGTTATAAATGGAAGACTAATTCATAGAGAAAATAGGTTGACGAACACTTTAAAATCTAAATGAATGGGTCGACACTCTGATTACCTCAAAGCACAAGAAAATGGTCGACGAACATACCAATTATCATAAATAAATAAAGTTTTTCAAACGACTTTCTTAAGTAAATAAAGAAAAGTTGGTATCCGTCTGCATCAGAAAAAGAAAAAAAAAAGTCAGCATCAGACTCTGTCTCATGTATAGAATTAGAGGTCGACATACAAGTCCTTTAGCTAAAGAATTTTTCGTCGACATTTGACTTTCTCGGGTAAAAAATAAGGTGTCAACATCCGAATTATTCATGATAAACAAAGAAAGGTTTGTATTCAACTCTTGTAAATAAAGAAAGCAAATTTGAAATACAATTCGCTCATTTAAAAAAAGGGTTCGACATATATCTCCCTCGGATAAAAAAGAGAGTCGACATTCGACTTTCTCAGCTAAAGAAATAAAAACAGGCATCTAAGTCCTTCAGGTAAAGAAAAATGGATTGACATACGCCCCATATGGGGACATCTGACGACTATCTTGGATGGATGAAAGGGCTCGTCATCCGACTTCTTAAAATAAAGAAAGTCCAATTATCTTTTTAACTAATACTCATTATCTCTTTCGAGAATTTTTTGCTCTAGTAGTCGTTTAGACATTAAAAGAAATCATACAATATGTAACTTTACCATAGTAAATTAACAATAAAATTATTAAGTAAACATACATTAAATTTACAACGAGACAATTAAAATAAAATAAAATATTTTGATGCGAACTTTAGTTAAAAATCAAGATTAAATGTTTAAAGAATCACAGATGTCACGATCATCCGAATATTTTAGGTCAATCAAAATAGAGAAAATATTAAATAAAAAACCAACAAAACGTAATATAAAGTTATGGTTGGATACGGCACATCATTTGAAGGTCTACATTTTGACAAGACCATTTATCAAATTCTAAACCCTTTTATTCAATAAGTATTTTTTTAAAGAATAACTTAAACATTCATAACCAATTATGATATATCATTTCTTATGATAAGCTCATAGTTTTAAGATAACTAAAAAATAAAATCAATTATTTTATTCAAAAATATTTGTTTAAAAAAAATATATTCCAATATATATTATTTAACAAAAATATTGTAATGTTTTTAGTCAATTGAAAAATAAAATAAAAATAAAAATAAGAATATTTTAAAAAATATACAAAAATAAAATAAGAGCTCTTATTTAAAACATAATAAAAAGAATATTTCGATATAAAATAAAAAATAGACACAATTTATCCTTTCTCCAACATGTCACCACATAACATGTAAATTCAAAAAGAATGATTATAAATATTTTAATTTCTATGCATCACCAAATAATATGTAAATTTAAAAATAACGATGATACATAATATAAAAAATACAAAATAACATTCTAGTTCCTACTTATCACCACATAACATGTAAATTTAAAAATAATGATAATATATACTTTAATTATAAAAATATAAAAATAAATAAAAAATCTTAACTTATGAAAAGTAATATCATCCAAAATGATAATTACTAATATACTCGTTTATGAATTGTCAGATTGTCAGATTTTTTATTAGTCCAACGATATGAGAATTAATTATTTGAATTTAATTTGTATTATTGTGTACGATTTAGGTTTTTAAATTATATAAGAATAATTTTTTATTCTCATACCAAAATATTATTAAAATGTAAAATTTACTGTGATACTTGTTCAAATAAATATATAACTGAAATTTATTCCAAAAAATAAATATCCTAAAAATTATATATATATATATATATATATATATATGTATATGAAACTTAGCTATAAAAACCAAAGATCGGACGAATTCTTATAAAAATAAATAGTATTTTATTATTCTAAAATTCAAGTTTAATATCGATACACTTAAATACAATCCTAGTTTAGACATCAAGTCTAATGTTCTTTACTAGCCTACTTTTATGTGGTTATATTTTATGTATTTTGGTTTATCCAAAATGTTGTTCACTGACCTACTTTTATGTGGTTATATTTTATGTATTTTGGTCTATGCGGTTTGGATCAAACAGTAACCCGTATAACTAACTTTAATGAAATATCAATCTTTCATGGTATACCTACTTAAAATGAAACACAAATACAATTATGATCCAAATTTATATAAGTTTAATGTTGTTCTCTAACCTACTTTTATGCGGTTATATTTTATGCATTTTGGTCTACCATATAACTAACGTTGACAAAATATCAATCTTCCGGATATACTTACTTAAAATGAAATACAAAGGTCTACACTCATACAAATTCGGAAATTTAAGATATAGTATGTATTTTGGTCTACGCGCTTTGGGTCAAACAGTAATCACTGTATAACTAACTTTGACCAATCTTTTAATATATACTGCTTAAATTGAAACACAAATACAATCCTAGTCCAGATTTATATAGGTTTAATGTTGTTCACTAACCTACTTTTATGTGGTTATATTTTATGTATTTTGGTCTATCTAGTTTAGATCAAACAATGATCATGTATAACTAACTCTGATGAAATATCAATCTTCCAGAGTATACCTATTTAAAATAAAACAAAGATACAATCATGGTCCAAACTTATATAAATTTAATGTTATTGTCTGACTTACTTTTACGCGGTTATATTTTATTCATTGTTGTCCGACTTACTTTTACGCGGTTATATTTTATTCATTGTTGTCCGACCTACTTTTACGCGGTTATATTTTATGCAATTTGGTCTATGTATAACTAGCCTTGAATATACTTACTTAAAATGAAATATAATGATCTACACTTATACAAATTTGGAAATTTTAAGATATGATATGTACTAAATGGTAAACTAATCTAGCCACCATGTACCTATAAATAATAGTGATTAGTATTGAGTAATACCTATTTTTTTTTCTCTGTCAAAAGCTATGGAAGGTAGTCATTCTAACAATTGTGTTTATGTTTTTCAGCCGCAATCCAATGCTCCTCAACCCCTATCATCACGGCTGCAAACCACAACAGGGTCGACACACCAACCAATGCTTATGAGGCCAACTCCTATGCCTGTGGCACCGCAGCAACAATCCATGACACTACAAAACAATAACAGACGTTGGCCTGTTGGGTCAGGAAACGGACCAAGGGAGACGCTGCTAAGAGACATGGTCGTTAGCTCATCAGCTAATGAGACTATTTGGATGATAGAGGTTCCCCATGGAGCTGATATAGTCCAAACAATCGTAGACTATATTCATACAAACAATCTCGCAGGAGTTTCGGTTTTGGAGGGTGTTGGTAATGTATCATTCGCCAGGCTTCGTAAACCGGCAAATCATGGTTTTACGACGGTGCTATACAATAACATATTCGCCCTTACACATTTCTCGTGGTCAACCTTTTGCTCCTATCCACACTTTGGGTTCACAGTGAGTCTCGAGAGAATGGGAAACGTCAGCACAGGATTGGCTGTCCGTGAACTGATTGCGGCTGGTGCTGTGCACTTGAAGATGATATGCTTCTCCAAGTCAGGTGTCAATCTCGACTTAAGTTTGTAGTGCGTCGTCGTCCTTGGTAGACAAAAGTAAAAGAACAAATTTTACAACTTTATGTCTTGTTAAAAAAATAATTTGTGTTTTATTTATATGAATTGCGATGATTTTGGTTTTTTGGTATTCATGTTTGATTTTCTTCTACGTTTTTATTTATTTGATTATTTGTTATTTATTAAATTATATGTTGGCTGGGTAAATTTGTAAAACATTAGTTACCAGTACAACACATTGTGGTTAGGTATTTTAGTTCTTGTTTGTTACCCAATTAACCTTTTCTAGTTTTTGTTCACGTTCTTTTTACCACCGGACTATTATTCAAGTTTAATATTTCGACTTTTATATTCGATTTCGATTTCGTTCACGTAGCTCACTCCTGAACCACTTTGAACAATAAAAAATATATTTATATTTTGTTTTTTACTTTTATAAATATAATCAAATAAAACTTCAGTTATCAACATATAATTTTGCTACTAATAAAATTATTTTTATTTATTATATAACTGATATTAGTCAATAATATTAAAAATACATATTAGTTTTGCAAACTTCTTGTTAATTTTTATGCTTTAAGTTTCTTCCGGTATTTTACTATATTTTTGTTGTTTTCTTACTTTATATTTGATTTCAATTTACTTGTTTTTCCAATCGAAAATCAGTACTAAATTTAGTTTAATTTATTAATTGATTTTATAATTTATATGATGCTTTTTTTGTTTTGTTTTTTGTCCTTTTTTGAATATCCCATATGTCATTCTTCTATTACTTGATTTGTTGTTCTTTCATTTTTTTTCTTGGTGTTCTTGAACCTCTCTTTGATATATTTATTTTAGTTGAATATTTTGATATTCGCCTCTGCCCAGAATTTTCCATGACATTCAAAGAAATCGCTATAATCTTGTTCAACCAACTATCATTAGGAAACATCCAAAACTTTGACATGCTATGGATAACATTGTGAAACTAGTTTATTGGTAACAAAGTCATCAAGGGAAATGGTGACTGCACCATCTACTATACACACGAGTCGAACAAGAATCTTTGGAACTACACATAAAGGTTCATCTAAACGAAAACAATATTGAAAACTTTCATGATCTTGTGTCATTACGTAGTTTACAGACATGGAATATCGTCGAGATTCCTAGAAGACAATATAATGGAAAATAAGGCACTAAACTTTGGTGATTTATTGGCCCATGTGAAGAGGCATACCAAATTTGATTAGGACAATGAACACGAGGATCTTTGGGTCTCAAATGTTTACCATTCTTACCATATTTCATCGAATGTCAACGTGCCCACCATAATATCTTTGATACAAGACTCCTAGAACTCGCTCGTACCTCCATAAAATCCAAACAGAAAAACGAAAGGTCTTGAGAAGAAAACAAGAACAAGAACACCAATAGAAAAATAGAGTGAAACAAAAAAAAGTCTTGCACAAAGTTAATAAAGAACACATGAGTTAATATTAACATTCTACAAGCCCGAGAATACATGGAGTTCCAAGAAGAGTCGTGACTAAAGAAGGTAATTTAAGTATAACAATGATTTATGAAACTTAACGCAAAATTGCCGAACATTATATGATGAGGTGTGGAACCGCGTCAATAAAAACAATTTGATATATCTCGTTAAATGAGATACCGAGATTGAGTGAAAACTTGACATGATCAAGCCTCAACAACCAGCAAAAGTCAAACAACACTAGGTTGAAACCGTTATTCAGTCTCTTAGCACCTTCAAGAAAATGGCTATCATAGAATGGTTTGACGAATATATTGACTATAATCTAGAAGAAAATCATATATTTATGATTGTAGATGGTGTAACTCTATCATGCTCTATTATATTATTTAGAAAAATATATGTTTAGTACCTCAAGATCCAGCACAAGATTCAAACCTTGGTAAATTTTTATAGTTACCTATATACCTATATATATATATATATATATATATTATAATAATGACCTTTGGGGAGTCATGACACCGGATAAAGACACATTTAGCATTAAAGATATACACAACAATAGTTTTACCAATATATTGTTCAAAAGAACTAATGAGAAGATGCACAAAGTGTTGGTTTTGATATTATAGAATATGATATTGACTTGATTTACTAGGATATACTCTCCAGTCATAGGAAAGTTGAAGATTGAGTGGTTATGGGTCAACAAGAGCACATAAAACAGGTGCGACTATTGTTCATGATGGTAGATTCCCTCTCATCGTGCAATATCATCTTTATTATGCCGTTGCTTATCATCAACATTTGAGCCATCATAATCCAAACAAACTAAAGAGTAACCAAGAAATGTTATTATGTCTTTTTATACTACAAAAAAACTAAAAGAGGCCATAATCATCCTTGATAATATGGATATGGTCTGTGAGAGCCTCACTTCGTGGGTCCCAGAGAAGAAGTAGAAAGTATCAATATGATATCAAAAAATTTCCTTTGTATTAGCATAGGCTCACGAGGTAATCACCATATCAGTTTGTTACATATGTATATGTGAATTTGGATGTCTTTGCTTGAACTAAAAAATAATATAATTAACATATCAACCAAAGTGACCTGTCATAGTTTCTCAGTAAAATTTCGGTTTTAGCCACTATTATAGAAGAGAAGACCATTTTCCAAAAGAAGCCTAAAGCTATAGTATCCAAAGTGGATTAAATCAATTAATTAAGCCATATATGAGAAACAAATACATCCATTATGAACAACCAACCAATTTTAGTCAAGACAAAGAAAGATAAATGAAGGATATGTGTGAACTTCATATACCGTAACAAGATATGCTTGAAAAATCTTTTTTTATCTTCTAAGCACTGATCAACTAATTGACACAACTTCGGTAACCTATATGTTGTCCTTTATATACACATACTCAAGTTACAACTAGGTCTCGCTACATAAAAAAGACCATCATTACACTGTATTTATCATAGAGCAAGGAATTCAATGTAACAAGTTTATCTTCGGGCTCAAGAGCGTCCGGGCCACCTATCAGAGGTTGGTCAACAATACCTTCGCAAGTTAGCTTGGTCGTAAAACTTACATTGATGATATATTAATAAAAACAAACCAATAGTGAAATTATCTGCTATACCTCGTCAAGACTTTCACAAATACCCAACAGGTGAATGCGAGGCTAAATTGTAAAAATACTCATTCAATGTTCAATCTAAGAATTTCTTGTTATATATTTTGCGTAGAAAGTTGACTAATTTAGATCCAACGTATTTCTCCAACTTGGCTATTGGAAATCCTCTGTACAACCTCAATAAGTTCTATATTCAAGAAAAGAAGCTCGTTTCCCTCAGACAAATATCACCCCTTCTTTCATAGATCCAAAATGGGTTTCCCTTTTAATTCAAATTTATAGTGTGATACCCAGTTCGTCATAATAAATATACTAGACTTTCTTGAAATCCTGACAAATCTAAAGCTAAATAAGTTGTTTTTTCTATATTTATTTGTATATAATTATACGGTTAACACAATGCTAGACTGGGAATAAGTGAATACCCTGAGAACTATGTATTTTGTTAGTAAGTTTTTTTAGATGTTGAGACACTATATTACAACTACAGAAACTATGTTTAGTTTGGTAGTATAGACCATGAAAATGAGGCCTTACTTTCCCCTAAAATAACGTATTGCATAAGCCCAACATATATGGCATGCTTACGATATGTTTAGTTGAATTGGAGGAATTTGATATTAGGTTTAAACTACGTATGAAAGTATATATAGTAGAAAGTGTACGGGTATAATTGACTTCCACTTCAAGAAACTCCATAAATTAAACCATCAAGTTTGGCTTTACTTCCTTCAACAATAAGGACGAGTATAAAACTGCCATCATAAGACTAAGGCTTGGTTATATCTACGTGGTTCGGACGGTGAAACTCTTGTTATCTATGTTGAAAAATTTATACTACCAAAGTAATGATCATTGAAGAATTAGAGGAATTCGAGATTAGGTTTAAACTGCGTACTACCATCAAGGCTTAAATGTTAACAGACTTCTTAACTGAATTCCAATCATAGAGATCGCTACATTTGGTAGAAAATACCAGACCAATATGTCAAGTTCAAACTGATAGGAGTCCAACAATTTGAGATTTGGTGTACGGGTATAATTGACTTCCACTTGAGGGAACTCCATAAATTAAACCATCAAGTTTGGCTTTACTTCTTTCAGAAATGAGGCCGAGTATGAAACTGCCATCATAAGACTAATACTTGTTCATTTCTACGGGGTTCGGACGGATACGTTGAAAAACGTATACTACCAAAGCAATGATCATTGAAGAATGGGCATATTAGATATCTGGCATCCGAGTATACATAGTAGTAAGTGTACTGGCATAGAAAAAAGACAAAGCCAAAAGCATCAAGTTCTAAGTAATGAGATATGTATGGCTGGCATATATGTTGTACAAATATGGTCACACTAGACCTTTGCTCTAATGTATCAAACAAGACATGCCATATTTCATCCTAAATAGCTTCATAAATAAAAGTTAATGCTCATAGTAGCTACAGAAAGCTGCATAGATGAGTCATTCCGGCATGATACTTGAGGCCCACAATCTTGGTAGATATAAAAGCATTGTACAAATATTGCACACATGTCGGTTCACCAACTCTATCCAAATCCAAGTAATATCTCTCAATACAATCTCATAGGCGATCACCTTTGGTCGGTAGAAACTGGAAATTTTTAAGGACCTTGTCTAAAGCCTCAGATGGTAGGAAGGACCTCATTGTGGTATTGGATTAATAAACTAAGTGGATATAAGATAAACCCGTAATTAAAATAAAGGTGAAGTAAGTCATCAAATTTTGAAAGATAAATATGTGTTATAAGTATGAAGTATCTTAGGCCATTATCAGGTTCTTGATAATATTCCATTCCTTGAAAGCCAGTAAATACTAGAGCCAGTAAAACGGTAGCTACTAAACCATAAACTGTAGAAAACGATCTGTAATATCAAAACAGAACCATATTGGAAGACATTAGATGAGTCTTAGAATGTGAAACCGAAAAGGGACAAAACCTCCTCTAAAATGTTTCGTGGATATAACAAACCACTCAATGAACCAGTACTATCGAAATACCCTTCATCTAGTGTACATATTAAGAGTCATAGTACAAATATAACGACTTTACCTTTCTTTTGAATATCTACGATAATGATAGAATGGATATTAAAGGCCAAAGATCTTATATTGACGTAAGTAAAGAGAAATGGATGAAAGTTAACCTATACACGGAGCATTACAAAACTTTAATGAGAAGTATATACGAATTCAAGGTACATTTTCAAAGTTTCGAAGAAGGTGATCAAGTGATCAAATGAATTATTGTCCACAGTAAAGAGAAACCACTTGGAAAGCTCGGTTCAATGGAAGAGACCTTATACAGTAGCAACAAATAAGGAAAAGGGACAATCGCTTCCCCACCATTGAATCATATAACATCTTAAGTTGTACGTTTATTAGAATGTCTCACATGACTATAGATCTCTTTGTAATATGTAAATACTATTAATTTTTTATGTACATCATTTGGAACTTTGGTAGAGCGGAAATCTATAATGAGGCACCAATCATTGATAAAATTATTTTGTCAACTGATATAGTAATTTATTTGAAGTATAGTTTCAAACACCATAAAAAGCTTCATGCTCTTGTAACTAATTTAGTATTTAAGTAATTTTTTCTAAGTATAGTTTCAAAAATATTTGGGAGCCCCGAGCTCCACAACATGTCATTTTTGAGTAATGTCATCTAAATATATATTAATATTGTGAAATAACGCTTCTGATCCCCCACACATTAATATATACCTTCATAAATAATCACTCTCATAAGGTTAAAAAATTCACAATCATACTTTGCAACTACGAATAGCCTTCAAATATCTTCATCTGAAATAACTGACAATATATTACCCTCATTCTCAGCCAAGAATAACTCCAGCTCTTAATATATTAAGATTATCGAAACTACAAGACTTTATCACCATGAATCAGTGAACAAAGTATTTCCCAAATAAATTGACAATACTTTGCCTCTTTTTGATCTTATTCATAAAGATAAACTAAAATCCTAAACATTAAAAGTACAACTTGGAAGAGACTAAAATCCTAGTCCAAGAACGTTCATAGGGAATTGAAGCTCAAAGACAATGAAAATTATCGACATGGAAGAGACTAAGGCTCAACTAAAATTATTGTTTAGAATATTAACCCGAAGCCAGCATTTAGTAGAATTCATAAGTTTATAACTGAAGATAATAACATCTTTACAAGTCAAACTAATCAGGAAATCAAGCATTAAGAAGAAAACAGAATTTATTTATATATTTATATAAATTCATAGATCTTTAAAATATATTTGTTCAAAAAATATATTTTTCCTAGAGCAAGGCCAATACATCAACCTAATAAATCAAGTACAACTACTGATTTTGGTGACAAATTTACTAGAAGAAAGAATAAAATCAGTTGCATAGGCCTCAACCGTACAAAAAAATTCATCAGTTACCTCGGTTTTGTCCATGTAAGGAACACTATCAACTACTTCAGTCTTAGTTAGAGAAATGTTCCCATTAACATCATAGACCTCACCTAATGAAATGAAACTATCCTCTTATTCTCCTTCGTCCTCACCTTTAATTTATCCTTTGGTATAGATGGCTTTACGTTCGAAGGTATTGGGGATGTTTTCTATTTTTTGCTCCTAAGGAATATATAACTAAAATAATTCCAAGTCCGGGAAGTCCCGGTGAAAGCTGAGCACCAAGTTGGCCTCCAAAATTTGGCTTATCTCCTACGCAACGTTTTGTACAGCTTCGTCGATCTTCTTTAGCTCAGTCTCGTGACTCTCACAGTCAACCTCAGTTAGTTCTTCATATTTTTTAAGAGCGTCATTAGCGTGTTGTAAGGAACCATCATGGCGATGATCATTTTTGATGAAATCCAAGACATGAATATGTCAAGATCTCTTCAAACTCCTCGACATCTTTTGAGTAACTTGCACGATTTTTTTACATCCGAGCATGAACATCATTCAACGAAGCATACTTTGTTGTAACGTCCTTTGCATTGCTGGTTTTAATACCTAACTCTTTTTTATTTTTGACAACCCACACCTTTACTTCACGATTATTTTCAAGCGGCTTGACCACTATTCATACAGATTTTGCATGTCTGGAACCGTTGGAGCTTGAGCAAGCAATGCATGCTAAAGAATTACGAAAGAAAAGACGATAATCTTCAAACTTATAACAAAGTCAACCTCATCTTGATAAAAAAAACAAATATATATATATATATATATATATATATATATATATATATATATATATATATATATTATCAATATCGATCTCCATATGCCCCCAAGGGGTAGCCGAGTTGGTTGAGTATGACATTCTTATGACCAAAAGGTCATGAGTTTGAGTCCCTCTACATACGCTTTCTCGGCTGAGCCTGTCACCTTGCGTGGTTTACCATCTGGCGTTGGTTTGCAGGCTATCGCGTCAGACTGAGGGTTTACCCTGTGCGCACTCATTGCACTCTGAGTAGCGGCTGCGGGTTCCCTCCGAAAAAAAATATCGATCTCCATATGTCGTCATGTAAAATAACCAAGAAAAGTATGATAAGGTAACACTCTAGTCTAAGCGAAAAAATAAGCTTTTAAAAATCTATACAATTCATTCAACAGGAAAATCAATTTATTCTGCAGTGGATAATTCTCAGTGATCATCTCTACATCGACCATGTCTATCAGGATTATTGGTTCTACAACCTCTTGTGGTGCTAAAGGCTCAATCGCTCTATGAGGCCATGATCAGGTATCACATCCTTTCTCTTGGAAGCCGAACTGAGACCGACATCTATGAGCTCGGTTCAGGTGGTCGACTCTGGCATTTTCTTTTACGTTATGGGCTCAATTTTTCTCAATTTTTGCAACTCTCACAGTCGATATAACCTCTTTGCGACCGTTTTCTCTACTTATCATATGTTTTTTTCAACTTTCTCCTTCCTCCAAAACATGAGCCATATAATCGTGGTGGGAAACCTTCTAATCCATTTTTTCCTCATGGATCCTTGGGGAAACACGCTCTCATCCATATTCTCCTTTCATTTTCCATTAAAGGGGAGGCATTTTATTCACAGCCTTAAGGTTGCCTTCCTGGATAATAACTCTATTTCGGAATCATACTGGAAGTGAGATCTTAGCTGACTCATTACCCTCACTCTCGGAGATGGTCACTATGACAA
Organism: Limnanthes douglasii subsp. nivea; assembly: GCA_036936605.1. Lineage (NCBI taxonomy): Eukaryota > Viridiplantae > Streptophyta > Magnoliopsida > Brassicales > Limnanthaceae > Limnanthes > Limnanthes douglasii. Next base: position 93,755,402 of record JAUPFV010000001.1, on the reverse strand, counting down.
TATTTTTGTAGGTGAAAACTTTGGTTGTAGGTCTTCTTTTATGGGATTTACAATCTTGGTCGATGTATATTGTGCCTCACTAGCTACTTTGGTCGGTGCCAAATTAGGTTTTTCCAAATTTTACTTGTTTTAGACTAGGCCATAAGCCAATTTTTCAGTCTCCTCATTCAGAAGAAGCTTGAGAGGTTTTCTGAAAGTGACGAAATAACTTTGAAAGAAACTAGTAAACATACAACACAAAATTAAACCAATACTAGGCTTCATGCATAATCTACAATACACAAAATTAAACCAATACTAGGCTTCATGCATAATCTAGAATACATCCAAATCAGAGATATAAAATAGGACTTCTATATGGGAAAACTAAGCTAAATAGCTCATGGAAAACAGATCTCGATGTGTCAATCCTAAAGGGACGTATGACGACAATACGTTCAAGGTCTTTGCAGCGATGATAATTTGTTATGAATCTTATGTGTTATATTGGATTCTTCATTTTCACGAGGCGTACTGGTATAAGATTCTCCAAACAAACCGCCGAGATTCTAGTTCTCATTGTGAGAACAATCTTTATTAGAGTCATGAAGTTGTTTTCCCATACTTCTGTCTATTTTTTGTTTTTTGATAATACAGAAGAATATGATATGAAAAAATGGTGAAAATGTTTGGATATATACGATATACAGATTCCTGGCTAAAAGTTTCAAGTGACGGGTGAACAATTCTATTTAAAGAAAATTAATTAACAAATGCACCAACAACAAAGGAAACAGTCAAATGAACGGTTTATGAACCATTAATTGAACCAATAAATTCACTAACTTAATGGCCATTAATTTAGGTCACACAATGTAAATTTAGTCCTAAGTGTAGTTAGTGGAGTTAAACATAATAGTAACGACTTATAAACGGTAATATGGGAATAAATAAGCAAATAAACCCACAAATAAGGAAGACTATTTTCTGATCAATAAAGTTTACTACTTGGTGACGTCTGTGCGAACGTAACAAAGTACATAGCAATAAGATCAATCAACCATGGTAGTAACTAGGTCAAGGATTATGAGAGAAGTCCCGTAGCGGATCGGAGCCACGACCCATTAAAAAGTTGTAGCCAATCCACCGGTGAGGCAGGAACCAGAACCTCTGGTAGTTTCCATTACACCTGGAGTGACTAAGGCTATGCTGCTCAAGTTAGGACCGTAAACGGGGCAACAGACAGCCGTCAGTGATGCAGCAGGTGCGCTGCCACGAAATGCGACGATCCCTACCGTGCAACAAGTGACCATTAGTAATCCGATTACAACGGTCCAACGCTTGAAGCAACAAATTTAACACTTAAATTATGAGCAGCTTAGGGTAGCCTCTGAGTGGGAAGCCAAAAAACAGGCCATTCATGCCACTATAACACGGATGAATGACACGTTGCAAACGCTGACCGCCAGAGCTCGAGGGGCTGGCCAAACAAATCATCAGTCTGGACAAGATGCTAGTCGGGATAATAGATGTGATCGATCCTCTAAGCCTGAAAATCAGGCAGAAGGAAAAGGAGATAGTAAAGGAAATAAGCATTCAAAGGGCACGAACCACAACATGAAGCGCGACCTGGCAGATCCAAAAAGTTTAAGAAATGTGAGAATGTACAATACAACACAGTGCGACCTAAATTGTCCTTCTATGTCCTCAATGAGTCTCCCTTTTTAGAAAAAATCCTTGATGTCCAGTTTCCACGAAAGTTTGACTCGTTCAGAATGGAGGCGTATGATGGAATTGGAGACCCATAGAGGCATCTAAAGAAGTTTTGCAACATGATGATGACCTTTAACACCAATGATACTATGCTTTGCAAGGCTTGATTTATGACCCTCAAGGATAATGCAATTGACTGGTTCAGCAACCTACCTAAGACATATACGAATTCGCGGGACTATTAAGCGCTTTTAGAGAAATATTTGTAGGAAACAATGAGCTCAAACGTGAACGAGTCTCGATCATGGACTTATACCAATAGAGAGATGAGTCTTTAAAGAGTTATGTAAGGCATTTTGTTCAGATGTGGAGGAAAACATGACTGTAGCATCCCTCAAAAGGGGCCTCAACCAGCGTGGAGAGCTTTTCGCCGACCTGTTCCGATTCTTAACAGAGAAGATGGGCGATATGCTAGCCATAGAATATACATTCATCAGAGTGAATGATGCAAGGAAAGGGGATTTGCAGGACAAACAAGTTGCTGATCCCAAAAGAGGGCATCCCACCGAAAGAAAACCGATTGATGGCCTCGCCGGGAAAACTTTCATCGACCGGGGCACTCTGAGAATCCTTGTAGAAGATCACCCCATAATTAAGACTATTTTGGTCATTTACAATCAAATTAAGGGGATAAACAATATCAAGCCCCCATGGATTCAAGAGATCAAATATATACTTTTACTCATATTATAATGACCACAGTCTCCCTACTGACGAGTGCTGACAGTTCATAGACAGCAACGAGCTCACCCAATTCATCAAGCATCAAGACTGTCGTCAACAGCCGGAGAAAAGGGATGAGATGCGCCCGGCTATTGAAGACAATCCTGACAACAAGGAGCGAGTAGAAGCAAGCAAGCAACAATGGTTGTTCGCTATTGCAGGAGGATACTCCAGCATGACTGACAATTTACAAGGGCTTAACCTCACTAACGAAGAAAACTTTGAGGTGGCTAGCAACGTTATCTCCGCCTCTTGGGACAACACACCCTCTCTACTTACTATCGCAGGGGAGGTGGGAGGGGGTATTCTGAGGTAGCCTAAAGACTAAAAACTAGCAGGAGGACTCGAACTGACCTTGACGTATGCGAAGTTGGAGCCTCATCCTATCGCAATTACAGAGAGCTTGCAGCAGATCTCACGTTCAACGATGATGACTTAAGATGGTTCAACACGCCTCATGAGGATGCACTGACGATAAATATGGACATCGAGGGAGTAATGGTAACCCAAGTATTAGTGGATAAAGGTAGCTCAACCAACATTATTTTCAAAGATAGTTACGATTGAATGCACAAGGTTCCACCCTACAAGCCCACCCAACGAACACTAGTTAGATATGCAGGTAAAATTTCTCAATGTGTTGGAAAAGTCGAGCTGATGGTCAAAGTAGGTTACGGGGTCATCAAACTCGAGCTTAAATTCTATTCATGATCTCTGATGCTCCCAATCCTTATCACATAATAATCGACCGACCATGCTTGCATAGAATGGAGACACCCCATGTACATTCAGGCAATGCATCAAGTATCTATGGGAAGCACAGTCGGTATCATCTGAGGGAATCAACGGATGGCAAGAACATGTTATACGGTCACTGTCGACCCTGTAAAACCACTAAAAAAGTAGTGTACCTCCCTCACCCTAGAGCACCTGATGATCCTCAAGAAAAAGAACAACAAGAAGAAGACCATCCCGGCTCGATCGAGAAAGTAGTAGTAGAGGTCCTCACTATACGGTTAGTTAATTACTTAACCTCTATTTTTAAGAAATATTTGATTAAGCTGTTAAAAAAGAACTTGAATGTGTTCAGGTGGGATGCTAGTGATGTTTCAAGTGTTCACCCCTCAGTTATTTTTCAACAGTTATCTATCGACCCATATGCCAAACTTGTAAGACAAAAGCGACGATCCTTCTCAGTCGAAAAGCAAAAGGCCATATCTGTCGAGGTAACAAAAGTATCCAAATTAGGGAACATTAGACGAGCCCGATATTTGGTATAGGTGGATAACCCGGTTTTGGTTAAAAAATAGATGGGCCAGTGTTGCATGTGCGTTGATTTCACTAGTCTAAATCAACCATGCCCTAAAGATGCATTCCCCTTGCCTCGCATTGACCAACTTGCGTATTCTGCCTTGGGATGCGAATACGTATCATTTATGGATGCTTATTCAGAATGTAATCAGATTCGGCCCAACCCATTGGACGAAGAGCACACGAATTTTCTAACCGAGAGGGGCCTATACTGTTACACGGGGATGCCATTTGGGTTAACGCGGGTTCTACATACCAATTCATGGTCAACCACATCTTCAGTGAACATTTGGGCAAGTATATAGAAGCATACATCGACGACATAATTTTAAAAACCCATAGAACAGAACAACAACTCGAGGTGTTTCAGATTGTATTCAATTTACTTCGCCAGTTTAACTTGAAGCTTAACATAATCAAGTGATCCTTTTCCATGAGAAATGGAAACTTCATTACATAGTCAACAAAATGGGCATCAAAGTCGACCCCGTCCAGCTGCAAGAAGTTATCCAAATGGCACCTCAATGAAGCATCAAATAGGTATAATGTCTCATAGGACGCTTCGCAACATTTTCCCGGTTAATTTCTAGGGATTCAGATAAGAGCCATCATTTCTTCGAAGTTCTCTGAGGGGCTAAGAAGTTCGAATGGATAGAAATATGTGATAAAGAGTTTACCCTGCTAAAAAATTACCTTACATCTCCACGAATATTATCCGCACCCTTGGCTGGTGAACGGTTATTTTTATATTTATCTGTTTCACAAATTTCTGTTAGTGCAGTGTTTGAAAGAGAGCTCGCTAGTGTCTGACGACCCATCTATTACACGACCAAATGATTCTCGTATTCCTTTGATAAACCCTCCTTGCACCACTCATGGTGGGTTCCTTCACCTGCATAAGTAAAAAATGGTGTTAGCATTCATACCCATTCGTAAAAACTTCAAACTACTCGAAATATTGGTTACACTTTACTTTCCACTTTCTCTCTGACTGAAGATTCATAATCACATTTTCATGCTCCCAATTCCTTGATACAAACAAAAAATAGTGTTTCCAGTTCTTATTAGATGAAGGGTGCTTGACTATTTTCCTTACTCTGATCAACTAAGTGTAGAAGAACGGAGATTTGGCCAACTTAGTTATATTCAGGTCAAGTAGTAAATCTGATAGGCAAAACTTAATATCTAACAGTCGAGAGCTCGATACAATACTGAGTAGCATTCTTCATCAGTTGTCAGCCAGTTGGGTTAGGCATATGCCTATAATACTAAACAAGTCACGTATAAGTGATGGTAAGGGTAACTGAAGACCTCAATCGAATACGGTGGTGAATAGGCAAGTTTCATGGTCTTGCACCTGATAGGGATGCTCGGCGACCGAAGATACTCTTACTACGACATCGTTGGGTATCCCGTATCTATCCCTGAAGCTCAGTAGCCCACTATCGTCAAGGTACCCGTATTTGTGGGCTAGCCCGAAAAAGTACCTTTCTAAAAAGATTGGGTCTTCAAACTCCGATTTGGTGGTTTTCACCACTTTCTCTTTCTTCTTTCCCGCCTTCTTTGGTACCATCGTATACGCTCGAGTGATCGCAATGAGACAACATGACGCATAACAAAAATTAAAAGGGGAGTTGACTCATGGAAGGCTACCATTACCAGTCAAAAACGTTTTTGATTTAACTTGGTATCCGACTCACTGCCAACGCTCCAATCAAAAGGTTTTTTCCTAATACTAGTTTTCATTACAAAAGCTTCACTACAATACACAAGAAGTATACCTGATTTTTTATATGATGATGAAGTTCCTTTACGATGCAGTTACTTTATTGCAGCAAAGAGTCTTTGTGTAATAAAAACGAGAAACGTATTTTTGATAAGAGAGAAATGGTCTATTTCATTAGTATAAGGGATACTTCACAAGTTATAAATGGAATTCGAAATCCTATTTTTTTCACTCTACATGTGATTTAATGGCAGTTGTCAACCCTCTTTAAAATTTCACACGCTTCATCAAAACCCAAGCGCCAATTTCATAAATCGATGGTTCATGTGAGAACCACCATTACACATGCGTGTGATAAATGCTCACCACGTGTCACACTACCGTTATAACCTCTGAATATTCATTCCATCAGTGTATGCCATATGTCATAGTTTTAGGCATCCAATGTATCAATTCTTCTGTTTCGTTTATATTAATTACTTCATCGATTTTATGATGTCCATATATAATCCATGAACTAGTGGGGTGTCATGATGAGGGGGTATCCATTGGATCAAAAGTAGAAAGGTATCTGAGCAGTAGGAATCACTGGAAGAGCATAATGAACACCGAAATATATTGATTGTAAGATAAACTCAAGCTGAAAGTAAAGCCGATGACGAGCTTAACCTCACCGAGACCCATTCGAGGGATCAAGACCGGTCGAAAGGTGATAATACCGATGGGCTAAGAAAATAAACCGAGCGAATGCCCCATTGAGAGAGTAATGAGAGAGATGAAGACAAGGAAAAATGACCGGACCTTTATTGAGGAAAAGCGAAGCCAGACAAAGGGGACAGCGGATGAAGCCGATCGAGGACCAATAAAAAATGAAACAGTCAAAGTAACGGCTTAAGTACCATTAATTGAACTAATCAACCCAGTAACTTAATGGATATTAATTTAGGTCACCAATGTAAATTCAGGCATAAGTGTAGTTAATGGAGTTGAACATTGTAGTAACGGCTTCCAAACGGTAATAATGGGTATAACTAAGCAAATGAACCGACAAATAATGAAGACTCTTATCTGATCAATAAATTTCACTACTTGGCATTATCGTTGTTAGTTTTTACCATAAAACATACAAGAGGTCCCCTAGTTACATCTGTGTGGACCATAATGACCATGATCACCTAACTGATGAATATTAGCAATTAAAAGAGGAGTTCCATAGGTTATATTGTTAGGGAGACCTCGTCCATTTTGTCAACCAAAAGAAGAATGGAACCACCAAGGATAGGGAGTCTGGCGCCACAACTGAGGAGGCCTACGAAAAATCAAAGGAATCAAATGATAAACAAAAAAGGTTATGCACCCCTTCAGTAATACTGTAGGAATAATCAGGGGCCATCATAGAACAAAAAGGAACAACTATGCCATATCACTCGATCCGACTAAGCCGACTCAATAATAATTAACAAGATCGGGGGTCCGAGATAATCAGGGATAAACCAAACTCACCCATCTTGAAGTAGATGATCCCAGAGAGAATGAGAGGGAATAATACCCACTAAGAGAAGAAACCAATATAATATTGGAAGAAGGAAAGGTCATCAGAGTAGGTAATAAACTCAAACCTTTTTTGAAGACAAATTTATAGCATCGTTATAGAAAATTAAAGATATATTCGCGTGAAACGCAGAAAAGGTTACCGGGGTCGATCAAGAAGTCAAATACCCTACGCAATTGCCACTTTAAAGTTAACCCTCTGAAATGCTCTTTTGGTGAGCGTCACTAAACATTCATAGGCTTTATTGTCAGTAAAAAAAAGATATTGAAGTCAATCCTTTCAATGAAAGGAAATATTGACAGTAGAGACCCACAGAAACATTAAGGAAGTTCAACGGCTGACCAAGTTCCTGGCTGCCCTTTCCCACTTCATCTCAAAAGATTTAGACAAAAACCAACCCTTCTTCAAGATATCAAAAAGGGCCAAAATATTTGATGCAAAAAAGAGTGCAATGTACCGTTCCAAGCGTTAAAGGACTATTTAACATCGCAGAGGTGTTTTCAACACTAGACGCCGAAGAATCTATATACCCTTATTTATCAATTTCAAGTTACGCGTTAATCGGTGTACTGGTACGAGAGACAACATGGGCATAAAAACCCGTTTCCTATTTTAGCAAAGGCATAGTGGACGCCGAGACCGGATACCTTAACCCGAAAAAGCTAGTGCTCGGCCAAGTAGTAGCAACCAGGAAAACGTGCACGTACGTTCAAAGTCACACCATTGTCTTGCGTATATCCTTTACGTTATGAAGCGTATGAATATATCAGGATGACCTCCAAGGTGATCAGTCGAGCTAGGGGCATACAAAATCATGTACGAGCCATATTAAATGATAAAGGTCATGTGATGGCTAACTTTATCAACGAATTTTTAAGATGCAGAGGACCGAACGATAGTAGAATTCAAAATCAAGATGAAAATAACCCTCAATAGACAGTGGAGATCGATGGCACCTAAAACACTACTAGGGGGTGCATAAATTATTTTGAAAGAACTATTCGGTGAGTAAACACGATAATCAATTAGGTTTGGTTTCAAAATAATGAACAGGGTAGCAAAATATGAAGCTGTACTCGTTTGATCTGACTCACAGTTAGTCATTGTTCAAGCTAATTGGTCTTTCCAGGCTAAACAAAAAAGCCCACATGGGTACCTTGAGGCCTTAAGAGAATGGGAACGGAAGTTCTATCATGTTGAGTACAAGAAGATACCTCAGTCTGATAACTTTATCACAGATTTACTCGCCAAAATGGGTATCCAAGTGGACAACCCAATGGTCATCACCCAAGACGGTCCAATGGTGACAGCAAGTGTAGAGACAATATATGTACATATAATAACAACAAATACTGAATTTAGGGATGAATACATCGCGTATCTCTAAAACCAAACCCTCTTAGGTAATGTGTTGTACGTGAGAATTTTCACGTACAACACATATATTGATATGCATGAAGGAGAGGCGAGTGCTGACTATGGATACATAAGTATGATCAGACGCTTTCTACTAACAATATTCTACTTGCAAAGTTAATGGCCGATGCACAAGCTCTCATACAAACCTGTCACCCACGACAAGAGTTCGCTAACAAGTGACATATACCAAGTAAAATAATGAGCATCATGCCCGCATCATGCCCCTTGATAAATGAGGGATAGCTTTAGCTGGACCCCTTTCTATAGTCGTATGCAAACCATAATATTTAATGGTGGTGGTTGACTATTTCACGAAGTGGGTCGAGGCTAAGGCTTTCTCCAGAATAAGGGCCTATGAGATATGTGATCTTTTTAAAGAATCAAATATTTTCCAAATTTGGAATCCCATGAATCTGCATGACCGACCATGGGCTAAATTTTCAAAACACGATCATCATAACATTATGTTAGCGGTATGGAATAAGATATCATCTCTTGACACCGTACTATTTGTAAGCCAACAGATAGTTAAGTACAAATTAGAAAATCCTACCAAGAATAAAAAGGGCAGAAAACTCTAAAGGAAAATGGCCATACAAACACGCTGAGGTTCTATGAGCATACCGAACTAAAACTCGGTCAACCACCGGCGATACACCCTTCGCTTTAGATAATGAACCATAAAGCATGAATCAAAGCTGCATATCATGATCAATCACAAGACAACACTAGATAAATATAAGTTTCATACAACATACAAGGATAGAAGCAATATCGAACATAATAATTTAAGCATACTGACCTTAAAATTTACGTTGAACCGATACCACAACAACCAGCTACAACTAATACTACCTAGTATAATCTGACCACCACAACTGAAGTTAAAATACAACAAAAGCAAGTCTAAATATGAATATTTAAGATCTTGCACAAACAAAACCTATTAAAAACACATAAAAAACGAGATAAAGTGCATAAAAACCCACGAAAAAGAACGTAAAACTCTAAATCTGAAAATCTAAGATGTAACACCATACAACTTAATAACCAAAGTTAATAAATAACAAGATCAAATACATAAAAAGAAAAATCTAGATTTGAAAAAACAAGATCTAAAACTGAAAAACCTAAGAAAAACTGATTACTCAAAGAAAAATACATAAAAAATTATAGATCTCAAAATCTAAGATCTAGAACCGAATAACCCTAAAAAAACCAAAATTCTTGGATTTGGAGCATAACCCAAGATATATAGCATTAACCAAGATCAACCTAAAACAAAATATATAAAAGACCTTAACTTATGTTATACTCTCTTTTAGCAAGAAAATCAACAAAGATAGATGACGAGACACCGGTGAAAAAACTATTATTGAACACGTTAGTGCACGAGACCAATATGTATCGGCTTGCGTAAGAGCCATTTGTGGTTAATAGAACCAACCTGTGACGAGCTCATTCACCTGTGACGAGCACACCGAACTAAACCTCGGTCAACCACTAGAGATATACCATTCTCTTTTGATAATGAACCATAAAGCACGAATCAGAGCTGCACATCATGATTAATCACTCGACTACACTAGATAACTATGAGTGTCATACAACATATAAGGACATAAGCGGTCATCGAACATAATAACTTCCATTGGGGTGTGACAAGCACATTAACATTAAAATGTACGTTGAACAAATTGCACAACAACGGACAACAACTACAACTAGTACTACATATTATAGTCAGACCACCACAACTAAAGTTAAAATACATAAAAAGAAAGTCTAGATATGAAAATTTAAGATCAAACACAAAAAACACCTAAGAAAAAAGGTTTTGGCTAAAATGGAGCCCAAAAAATGTTAACCATTCCCAACATTTGAGCGTTTTTGGACTTTTACCATTTTGTCCTTGAACCCGTTTGTTCACCCGCCGGTTGAGATCTCCTCGACGGGTGAAACCTTCTCATCCGTCGGGTGAGACCCTCTCATCCGTCGGGTGAGACCCTCTCACCCGCCGGGCCACCTATGTTCACCCGGCGGGGAGCTTCCCCGCTTGCTCAACCGACGGGGATTAAAGAGTGTTTTCGATATGCTCTAAAATTGGTCAAAAGTTTGGGGCTGATTATCCCTCTTGGCCCTAATTTAGCCAAAACCAAGAAAAAACCCATAAAAACGAAAAATATGCTTAAAAATCCATGAAAAAAGTACGTAAAACTCTATATCTGAAAATCTAAGATCTAACCTCGTACAACTTTATAACCAAAGTTAAAAAATAACAAGATAAAATAGATAAAAAAACAAATGTAGATCTGAAAACCAAGATCTAGTACCCAAAAACCTTAAAAAACTGATTACTCAAGGAAAAATATATAAAAATGTCAAGTCTAGATCTCAAAATCTAGGATCTATAACTGCTTAACCCTAAACAAAACCAAAATCCTTAGATCTGGAGTGTAACCCAAGATCAAACTGAAATAAAGTATATAAAAAACCTTAACCGAGGTTATACTCTCTTTTAGCAAGAAAACTGACGAAGATAGATGGCGAAACACCCGTGAAAAAACTATTGTTGAACACGGCAGTGCAAAAAACACAAGACCAATATGTATCAACATGTGGAAGAGCCATTTCCGGCTAGCTGAAACACCTTCAATGGTCAGTTAGGCGAGCCATCATTAATTAATAAAAGAGATTTCTAAGGAGAAATGAAGATTCTGTCTTCAAAACTACTTAAAAGAAACTTTAAAATGAAAAAACCTCAATATTGAGGTTCCAAAGAAAACTAATATACAAAAAAAACCGTTCATAAAAAAAGAAAAGAAATATGAACGGAAAAATACAATTCTAATGGTAATAATTAGAGTTTTTAAATAAAAAGTAGAGTTGTTTTCCTTTAAAAATTCTTTCTACAAATGTAATTTATTCTAATAATTAGAATAAAATGTTTTATACTATGAACATATTTATTTTCGGTTGAAGAGCTCGCTTGGACCTTCTTGTGGATAGTAACTATCCATGAGTATTCAAAACTAGAATTATTAAATGGAGAGAGCAGTTGTTGCAGTCATAGTTTGGTTGTAATTTCCACCTACAAGCTCTGGTTTAACTGTGTGTGGTGGTGAAAACACGGTGAATGAGCTCGTAAATATAATTATTCATTCATTGGTATTTCATTTTTAATATAAGTTTTGATGTCGGAATCCACTATTGTCCAATAAAAATTATCGTTACATGATATCACAAAGGAAGATGTTTTATAGAGTGACTCTAGTGATTTCTTTTAGAGAAATGAATAGTTGATGATAGATGAAATGTGGACATAGGTGATGAAATATAAAAAAATATATAAGAAGTTTGAGTTGTATATTGTGGTGCTGCTGAGAATGTATGTTAAATACAGCAATATTTTCTAATCCAAAAGTTTTAAAAAACTAATTGGTGAGGTAAAAATCACCTTTACAAATAGAACTGAATTTTTTTGAACAAATAAAATTATGTAGCAGGATATCTTATAAAGTATATTCAATTAAATGAAGAACACTGGTCTATTATTTATAGTATATCTTAGAGTTACTACAATTTTCTCTCTCCCTTTCACCTACCTCACAAATGCTACATCAGCTTAATATATAGTAGCCGTTATTTTTAACAGGTCTTAGGTAGTTGACTCCTTATGCAGCCTTTTGTGGCATGCCATACGCTTTTCCACATAAAGGTACACTATTAGGAGCAACTTTTTTATACAATGTTAGGCCAGGCTTCCGTATATGTTTCCAGACATAGCTTCCGTACACCTAGACGACACTCGGTAGGTAATGGGAGTAATAATAAAGGATAAGTGTTTGTCGAGGGAGTTTTGTTGGTTGTGGCTATCGTCGAAGAATATTTTTTTGGCCGCAGGATGCCATTAAAGTAAAGAGAGATCGATTAACGATGAGGTCATTTGCTTCGTCGGTCCTGAATTTTTACAACTTAAAGAAAGCGTGGCTACCTCGAAGAAATCCAAGAAGTCTTATCAAGTGAGGGTTAATAGGATTAAGGATGAAGTAGTCAATGGGAAGGTTGCTCTTATGGCTAGTATCGAGAGACTCAAATAACTTAAAAGGGTTTATAGAGGTTCATGCAGATGAGGCTGAGAGGCGGTGTTTACATGACATGCAGCTTAACAAGACACAACGCCAAAAAAATGATGCTTCATTTCATAGATTTTTTCTTCAAACGAGGTGAAGCTACAACTGTTTAAGCTATGCAAAAGCTTTATCCTGATGTGAACTTTGGCAATTATTTTTAGTATTTTTTTACGCTATAATGGGTTGTCTTTTTCTAATATATATTTTGTTTTCCCTGGTAGAACCTCCGACTTATCCGACATCGATCCTGATTCTGATTACGACACTACGGTCTTTCATCATGCAACCTCTTTTAACCTATATTTTTATCCTAACGGAGTCTTGGGTGGGCGACTAGCTGAGATTTTGGAAGGGTTTGATATATCCCGACACCTTGATTTTAGCATGAGAGATTGGAGGGCATACGTTGAACAATAAGTGAATGAGCTTGAAATTCAAGTTATTAGAGTGTGCGAGGATTAGATTGATGCTAGTTTTTTATACTTTATTCCTTCCAAGATTTTGTCTCGAGATAAATATAAAGCATGCAAGCACCTTGTGGATGAGGATCAGACTTTCAATTAATATCCATTCACCAAACTTTTTTTTATAAGTAAAATGTTCCAGATATGATATTTTTCTTACATTATGTATCTTTTCATATCTTGTTGCTTATTGTGGTACTCCCTCTAATTTCTAGCAAACATTGGGGTCTCATAGGCGTGTTCAGATGCCTCAGGGTATAGCTGTGGTTTTTTATTGCTCCAAGTGTATTTTCAGCATAGTTTTTTGTGTTACTTTCTCCTTTTGTGTAAGCTTGCACATGCTTCACCGATTTGACGGCTTATGTGTCATGAAATTGTTGATCTAGCTTATACTCGATGTTGGCCAGACAATAGGTCAGGGCATCGACTTGTATAAAAGAGGACCTCTATTATTTCCGTCGATGAATTATACTACATTTTCTACATGTGGCCATAAATATCGATCACTTGTAGGTAACGAAAATAATAACAAAACTTTTATTAATTAATTTGGAGTTGGTACAACGGGCTACAAAATTAGTTGGAGAAAGTCACAACATATGATAGGTGGATAACCGGTCTAGTTTTTTTTAATATTATCTTTTGGGTCCTCACCACCCTCTTTAAGTTGATTAGTGGATTCCCTTCAGCACTTCAACAAGTCCTTCTCGTACAATATCTTTTATTTCCCCACACAATTCCTACTTTGGTACTGACCAGGTATATAAGACATTGGTGATGTGTAGAAGAGATGACTTTGAAGTCATGTAGCCACGATCTCCTTGGGATCAGATTGCAAGGTGTTAGATTATCGAGCACGACAAACTCAGTCACCTCATTCTTGGCCCATCACCCCAATCCGATAGATACCTCCAACAATATTATTCACAAAGGCATGATAGACTAACCATCATTAGAAGCTTTACATTTTGACAAGATGATTTATCAAATTCTTCATATTTTGTTTCCAAACCCTTTTATTCGATAAGTATTTTTTAATAGAAAAACTTAAACATTCATAACCAATTATGATATATCATTTCTTATGATAAGCTCATGGTTTAAACATAACTAAAAAATATATTCAAATATATATCATTTAACAAAAATATCGCAATCTTTTAAGTCAATTGAAAAGTAAAATAAAATAAAAATAAAAATATTACAATTTATCTTTTTTCCAACGTGTCACCACATAACATATAAATTTAAAAAGAATGATTATAAATAGTTTAGTTACTACGCATCACCACATAATATGTAAATTTAAAAATAACGATAATACATAATACAAATAATAAAAAATAGCATACTAATTCCTACTTATCACCGCATAACATGTAAATTTAAAAATAATGATAATACATACTCTAATTATAAAAATGTAAAAATTAATAAAAATTATTAGCTTACACAAATTAAAATCATCCAAAATGATAATTAATAATATACTCATTTATGAATTGTCAGATTTTTAATTAGTAGATTTGAATTTAATTTATATTATTGTGTACGATCTAGGTTTGTAAATTATAAAAGAATAATTTTTTATTTTCATAATGTAATATTTGCTATCAAATTTTGTTCTAATAAATATATAACTAAAATTTATTCTTAAAAATAAATATCCTAAAATTATATATATATATATATATATATATATATATATATATATATTAATTAATTAATTAATTAATTAATTAATTAATTAATGAAACTTACTATAAAACCAAAGATGGGAAGAGTTATTATAAAAAGATCTAGTATTTTATTAAACTAAAATTCAAATTTAATATCGATATAATATAAAATGAAATAGATACACAATCCGAATACATGATATTTGGATAAATGATTATACAAATTTTAAGAAAATGCAAATTAAAAATGAAATACAAACACAATCCTCACGACTTATACAAGTTTAATGTTCTTCCAAACCTACTTTTATGCAAATGTATTTGATGCATTTTTGTCTATGTTGATTAGATCAAATAGTAATATGTATAACTACCTTTGACGAAATATCAATCTTTTAGGGTATACCTACTTAAAATGAAACACATATACAATCCTCGTCCAAACTTATACAAGTGTAACGTTGTTCACTTATCTATTTTTATGTGGTTATATTTTATGTGGTTATATTTTATGTATTTTGGTTTACGTTGTTTAGATTCATCACTAATGTGTATAACTAAAATATCAATCTTTCAGGATATACGACTTAAAATAAAACACAAATAAAATCCTCGTCCAGACATCAAGTTTAATGTTGTTCTTATGTGGTTATATGTTATGTATTTTGGTTTATGTGGTTTGCATCAAACGGTAAGCACCGTATAACTAACTTTGACGAAATATCAATCTTTGAGGATATACTACTGAAAATACATCACAAAGACAATCCTGATCCACACATAAAGTTTAATGTTGTTCTTATGTGGTTATATTTTATGTATTTTAGTCTATGCGGTTTGGATCAAACAATAACCCCGTATAACTAACTTTGACGATACATCAATCTTTCAGGATATACTACTTAAAATGAAACACAAATACAATCCTGGTCTAAATATCAAGATTAATGTTGTTCACTGGCCTACTTTTACGTGATTATATTTTATGTATTTTGGTTTATGCGGTTTGGATCAAACAATAACCGTATAACTAACTTTGACGAAATATCAATCTTTCAAGATATACTACTTAAAGTGAAACACAAATACAATCCTAGTTCAGACATCAAGTATAATGTTCTTTACTAGCCTACTTTTATGTGGTTATATTTTATGTATTTTGGTCTATGCGGAATGTTGTTTACTGACCTACTTTTATGTGGTTATATTTTATGTATTTTGGTCTATGCGGTTTGGATCAAACCATAACCCCCTATAACTAAGTTTAATGAAATATCAATCTTTCATGGTATAGCTACTTAAAATGAAACACAAATACAATTCCTATCCAAATTTATACTTTTTTAATGTTGTTCTCTAACCTACTTTTATGCGGTTATATTTTATGCATTTTGGTCTACCATATAACTAACGTTGACAAAATATCAATCTTCCGGATATACTTACTTAAAATGAAATATAAAGGTCTACACTTATACAAATTTGGAAATTTTAAGATAGGGTATGTATTTTGGTCTACGCGCTTTGGGTCAAACAGTAATCACTGTATAACTAACTTTGACCAATCTTTTAATATATACTACTTAAATTGAAACACAAATACAATCTTGGTCCAGATTTATACAAGTTTAATGTTGTTCACTAACCTACTTTTATGTGGTTATATTATATGTATTTTGGTCTATCTAGTTTAGATCAAACAGTGATTCTTATAACTAACTTTGATGAAATATCAGTCTTCCAGAGTATATCTATTTAAAATAAAACAAAGATACAATCCAAGTCCAAGGTTATATAAGTTTAATGTTGTTGTCGGATTTACTTTTACGCGGTTATATTTTATTCATTGTTGTCCGACCTACTTTTAGACGGTTATATTTTATGCAATTTGGTCTTATAACTGGCGTTGAATATACTTACTTAAATGAAATATAAGGATCTACACTTATACAAATTTGAAAATTTTAAGATATGATATATACTAAATGGTGAACTAATCTAACCACGATGTACCTATAAATAATATTATTTATAGTGATACCTATTCTTTTTTCTTTGTCAAAAGCTATGGAAGGTAGTCATTCTAACAATTATGTTTATGTTTTTCAGCCACAATCCAATGCTCCTCAACCCCCATCATCACGGCTGCAAACCACAACAGGGTCGACATACCAACCAATGCTTATGAGGCCAACTCCTATGTTTGTGGCACCGCAGCAACATTCCATGACACTACAAAACAATAACAGACGATGGCCTGTTGGGTCAGGAAACGGACCAAGGGAGACGCTGCTAAGAGACATGGTCGTTAGCTCATCAACTAATGAGACTATTTGGATGATAGAGGTTCCCCATGGAGCTGATATAGTCCAAACAATCGTAGACTATATTCGTACAAACAATCTCGCAGGAGTTTCGGTTTTGGAGGGTGTTGGTAATGTATCATTCGCCAGGCTTCGTAAACCGGCAAATCATGGTTTTACGACGGTGCTATACAATAATTTGTACGCCCTTACACATTTCTCGGGGTCAACCTTTTGCTCCTATCCACACTTTGGGTTCACAGTGAGTCTCGAGAGAATGGGAAACATCAGCACAGGATTGGCTGTCCGTGAAGTGATTGCGGCTGGTGTTGTGCACTTGAAGATAGATGATATGCTTCTCCAAGTCAGGTGTCAATCTCGACTTAAGTTTGTAGTCTGTCGTCCTTGGTAGACAAAAGTAAAAGAACAAATTTTACAACTTTATGTCGTGTTAAACAAATAATTTGTGTTTTATTTATATGAATTGTGATGATTTTGGTTTTTTGGTATTCATGTTTGATTTTCTTCTACGTTTTTATTTATTTGATTATTTGTTATTTATTAAATTATATGTTGGCTGGGTAAATTTACTGCCATAAATTTGTAAAACATTAGTTACCATTACAACACATTGTGGTTGGTATTTTAGTTCTTGTTTGTTACCAATTAACTTTTTTTAATTTTTGTTCATGTGTTTTTTTACCATTATACAAGTTTAGTATTTTGGTTTTATATTTGATTTCAATTTCGTTCATATAGCTCACTCGGATTTAGAAGAACCATAGATATGTCCTGAACCACTTTGAACAATAAAAAATATATATTATATTTTGATTTTTTACTTTTATAAATAAAATTAAATATAATCAAATAAAAATTCAGTTATCAACGTATAATTTTGCTACTAATAAAAATTCAGTTATCAACATATAATTTTGCTACTAATAAAATGATTCAGTTATCAACATATAATTTTTAAATATAATTTTATGTTTATTTTCTTTATTTTTTAATTCATATTTGATTATTTATATTTATATTTATATTTATATTTATATTTATATTTATATTTATATTTATATCTTAGTCCTCGAATGAAAACTCAAAAACGATTTCAATTTATTTGTTTCTCCAATCAAAAATCAGTTACAAATTCAGTTTAATTTATTAATTGATTTTATAATTTATAGTGTTCTTTTTAATTTATTGTTTCTGGTTCTTCTCGAATAGCCGGTTTGTCATTCTACTATTATTTGATTCGTTGTTTTTTTCATTTTTTTTTGGGTGTTCTTGGTATATAATATATTAGGTATAACATAAATTTTTGTTCTATGACAATTTGAAAAAAAGCGCTCCCGTGCTTCAAGATTTGGCTTTCCAATTGATCTTTCCTTTCTTCTCCGGCCATCATCTCCGTCCGCCCTGATCTTTCCTCTACTCCTTTCTTTCGATAGATACTCTTCTATCATCGCTGGCGGTTGTATCTGATCGTCTGTTTCTATCATCGATTGCCCTGTTTTCCATTTCTGGCTGAAGATTGTCTCTGTTGCCTGGTTTAAGTTCTTTTGAATCTGGCCTCATGAATTATCATCAAAAGTCTGTTTCAGCCCAATAATCTGTGGATTATGGAGCACTTTCCGTCTGTTCGTGAAGCTTATGGGTCTTCAACTGCCAAAAACTGTCAAGAACGGGATGAAGAACCAAATAAGAACAGAGGAGTTTTGTATGCTAACATTGTGACTGCTTCTCACAAGATTGGTGATTTGGTGCAAGAAAATGTTTCTTACAAAGAGGATCATGTGTCATTGCAGTATAATGATAAATCTTTGAGATACTTAAAGTCTAAATCTAAGCACACAATTGTGTGTAAATGCTCTGCAGGCTTGCCGAAAAAAGCTGTGTTACTGGATTTTCTTAACAAATTTCATTTTGCTCAAGAGTTTAACTACTCTATTAAGGATTCCAGGCACATCCTAATAGAATTTGAGTCTTTTGAGGATTACTGCAAATTTTGGAAGAAAAATGTTTGGACCCTGGGAACCACTCAGTTCAGATTGTTGAAATGGAATGAAGGCTTCAATACGAGGTTTGAAAGTTCTATAACACCTATTTGGATAAGGATTGAAGGCCTTCCAGAGCACATGTATAACAAGGAAATTATTACTGATATTGCATCTTCTCTTGGGTCTCCTATGGAGGTCAAGGTTCCTTCGAAGAACAGGGCCCCATTATAACCATTTTTTGGCCAGAATAGAGTTGGATATTGCTGGCAAAATATACAACGATGTCTGGGTTGGTTTCGGTTGTAATATGGGTTGCTGGGTGAGAATCGTTTATCTTAACATGCCTAAATATTGTAACTCATGTTTCCACATTGGACATGATGTTGAGCAATGTAAAAAGCATGATAATGTGGCTGATGTTGGCAAGAAAACTCAAAAAGATCAATCTGACATCAAGAAAGATGATCTTCATCAGGCTCCTGCTTCTGATGCTGTGAATAAGACTCAAAGTGTAACTGCGAATGCTTTTACGGTTAATAATGTTAATAAGAATGGTGGTCTTTCAAGTGCGGATGCTGATTGCCACAGAAATAATGATAAAATGATGTCTTTAAAAGATGTTAATGGTGCTGTTCAAGCATTGGAGTTTGGTTTTAGTATTGCTGAGAATTCTAGAATCTGTGCTACTCCTGAGGGCTCACAATATGGAAGTCTGCCAAATACTCCTCTGCGTCGTTCAGATATGGGTTTGCACAACAAGGAAGATAGAAATATTGAAGCTATAGTTGTGAATGACAGTAATGCCGCTAGGAATCTGCAGAGTCATGTAGACAATAATGTGGAAGTGATTCGTCAAAATAATAGGCAAGGTTCTGTTAGTAAGAGTGATGAAATTATTGGTGCGCTTAAAAGCCCTGAGGATGCTATCAACAATATGGAGTATGAGAACTTAGCCTCTGATTCTTCTCCTAAAGCTGACAAGATATGTTCTTTGGTTTCCGATGTTCAACCTAAGGTTGCTAAGGGAAAAGGTATTGTTCCTGGAAAAAGGTTGACAAGAAGCCAACTAAGGAAGGATGCATCTGAGGATGAGGAGGAGTTCAGCTCAATAATTAATAAGCAAGTTAGGCAAGCAAGGAAGAAAGGGCTGACCAAAAGACAGCTTTCTGTCCCAAGTAACTCTAAACGATCTCTTACCTATGATTAACATCATTAATTGGAACATTCGTGGTGTTAAGGATAAATCTTCTTTTCGAAGACTTAA
This sequence comes from Limnanthes douglasii subsp. nivea, assembly GCA_036936605.1. Lineage (NCBI taxonomy): Eukaryota > Viridiplantae > Streptophyta > Magnoliopsida > Brassicales > Limnanthaceae > Limnanthes > Limnanthes douglasii. The sequence goes on along the minus strand of JAUPFV010000001.1, from coordinate 93,735,073 downwards.
GTTTCTTTCTAATAAAAACAAGGCTTGTATTGTGGCTATTCAAGAACCGTTAATTGGTTGTGACAATATCAGGGCTTATGCTTTAAAGCTTGGTTTCAGTCACTTTGCTAGCAATTGTACTAACAAAATATGGATTTTTTGGGATGATAGTATTATGGTTAATGTCTTGGTTGATCATGCTCAGTGTTTACACTTTGAGGCCAGCCATGTCCTTCTTAACACTAGCTCATTATTTACGATTGTTTATGCCAAATGCCAGCGTCTTAACAAGATCAGTCTTTGGGATACTCTTAATAACATTGCTAACACTGATAGAGCTTGGTTAGTTTGTGGAGATTTCAATGCCATCAGGTCCATTGATGATCAGGTAGGATGTTCTACTTTCTGTCAAAACAACACTGATGATTTCAACAGAATGATTCTTGGCTGTGGGTTGCAGGAGGTTGGGTTTGTTGGCTCTCACTTTACGTGGTATAACAAGACCAAATGACATCGTCTGGATTGGGTCTTTATTAATGATGCTTGGCTTTCCTTATTCAATAATAATTCTGTTATGCATAAGGCTCGTACTGGGTCTGATCATGTAGCTATGCTTATTAGTGCTTCTAACCTTTCTCATTCTTATAATAAGAGTTTCAGGTTTCAGAACATGTGGCTTTTAGATGAAGATTTTATGAATGTTGTTTCTAATAGCTGGGCTATAGCTATGGATGGTGACCCTTTGTTCATCTTTTGGCATAAGTTAAGGCGTTTGAAAGAATGTCTTTGTGTTTGGAACAGAGAGCATTTTGGTGATATTTTTTGCAAGATTAAAGCTCTTGAAGATGAGGTTCTTAGGGCTGAAATCACTCATCAGCAAGTTAATGACAATGTTTCAAAGACAAATCTCAATAAATATAATGCATTACTTTTAAATGCTTACAAGGTTGAAGAGGAGTTTTGGTTACAGAAATGTAATGTTGATTGGATAAAATATGGAGATAACAAATCCAAATTTTTCCATAGCTATGTTACTAATAAAAGAAAAAAAATGCTATAAATGGTGTGAGGGTTAACAGTTCCTGGATCCTGGATAAAGATGCTGTAGGTGCCTCTGTTGTTGATTTCTTCACCAATGTTCTGGCCACCAGTCCCTACAAAGACAATCAAACAGAGTCAGAAAGCTTAAATCATTGTATGTTTGATACTATTACTAATGTTATCACTGAGGATGAGAATAAAAGCCTTCTTAAGCTTCCTAATGATGATGAAGTATACAAAACAATCAGCAGTCTTAAGGCATCAAGTGTGGCAGGTTTGGATGGTTTTAATCAAACCTTTTATAAGCATTGTTGGGTGATAATTAAGTATGATCTGGTTGCTGCTTTGCATCATTTTATTAGAGGATTTAAAATCCCTAAAGGGGTTATGGCTACTGGGATATGCCTTATTCCTAAATCTATTAATCCTATTGGTTGGTCTGATTATCGACCTATTAGCCTATGTACTTTGCTTAACAGAATCATGGCTAGGATTATTAACGATAGGCTTGTTTTACTGCTCCCTAAAATTATATCTAAAACTCAGGGGGGGTTTGTTCCTGGCAACTCCATTCATTCTAATATTATAACTACTAAGGAGCTTCTCTTTGATCTCAATAGAAAGCTTAAACATAATAACATAATTGTTCAACTAGACATGTGTAAAGCATTTGATAAACTTAGTCATTCTTTTATCCTGAAAGTTCTTAAAAAGTTTGGTTTCTCTAATAGATTTATTAATCTTATTGAAAGTATGATTACTAACATTAGTGTCTCCATTCTTATTAATGGTACTTCTTATGGGTATTTTAAGACTACGAAAGGGCTTAGGCAGGGGGACCCTCTTTCTCCTAGCCTTTTTATCATTGCTGAGGAAGTGTTTCTTAGAGGTATCTCTCTACTCTTTCTTAATAACAAGGGGATGAGATATAAAAGTCGTAGTAAGCTATGTATTAGTAACTTAGCATTTGTTGATGATATTCTTTTATTTACTAACTGCAAGGAGGCTACCCTAGTTTCTCTTAGTAATTTTTTACAGGATTACCAAACCATCTCCGGTCAAGTCATTAACAAGCACAAGACAAATGTCATTATTGCTAATGGCACTAGTGTGGCTAAATTCAGGACTATTGCTAATACTACTGCCTTTAATAGTACATCTCTTCCTACTGTCTACCTTGGCATTACTATTGGCACCAATAATCACTCTTCTATATACATTAATTTGCTTAAGAAAATCAATGATCGAATATCTATGTGGGAATCTAAACACCTATCATTTGCTGGTCGTTTAACTCTTATTAACTCTGTCCTAATGAATATAGTCATCTATTGGATGCATGCTAATATTATCCCTAACAATGTCATTTCTAAGATTGAGAAGGCATTTAACAGTTTCCTATGGGGTTCTACTAGTACTTATAACAGGTTACATTGGTGTGCTTGGAAGAAGGTTTGTAAATGTTTTAATGAGGGTGGCTTAAACATCAGGAACTTGTCTGATGTTCAAACCTCTATCTCTTGCAAGCTTTGGTTGCAGTTCAGAGATAACAAAATGCTTTGGGCCAATTTACTTCATGATATTCATTGTGGTAAGAATCATCCTTTGCAACTTATTAATAATTCTAAAGGCTCTATGGTCTGGAATAGATTAATGAGGATTAGGCCTCTTGCTAAGCAATACATTTGCTGGTCTCTTGGGGATGGTAATGTCAGCTTTTGGCTGGACAAATGGTCTAACTCTGAACCTCTGTTGGTTCTGGATAATACTATTGACAACTCTTGGTTTCACAATGAGAAGGTTAATAGATACTGGTCTGGTAATCAATGGAATCTGACTAATATTACTAATCTTATTAGTCATAAGGATATTGATCATATCAACAATTGTAGGTTTGATCCTAACTGTCAAGATAGAATTATTTGGAGTTTGGCTACTAATGGATACTTAAATCTTAAGAGCACTTGGGATAACATTAGGACTCACTACAGTAAATCGAACATGTACTCTAAGGTTTGGAATGATTTAACTCCTAAAAAACATGCATTTATTCATTGGAAAATCATCAAAAATTACATTTCTACTGATTCTGTTCTTAGAAGTAGACATATGGTTGTTGTCTCTAAATGTCAGTTCTGTCCTAATTTTGAAACTACTGAGCATCTATTTATTGCTTGTAATACTATATGGGGTGTATGGCTTCATTTTTCTCACATCTTTAACATCATTATCTTTAGATATATGACTCCTATTCATATGACCAAAACCTGGTATAGATTCTCTAATAAACCTAATCATATTAGAAATGTATACCTTCTATCATTTTTAGTCTTACCTGGAAATACAGAAACTTTGCTAAGTTTAATAGTGCCTCTATTACTACTGCTTTTATTATCAAGAAGGTTTATGACTCTATTTTCTATATGAATTCTGCTGGTATATTCAAACCTATCCACTGGGCTAATGACTCATCTATTGCTGCTAGTTTTGGTCTGTTTAATCTTGTTTACAGGAATGAAAATAGGCCCTTAATAACTAAATGGATGGCTCCTAATCTTGGTCGTCTTAAACTCAATACGGATGCTTCTGTAGCATACAATGGGGAGGCTTCAGGTGGGGTTATTGTTAGGGATCATGAGGGCTTTCTTATTCAGGCATGTGGTAACCTATATGGTAAACTCTATCCTCTTCTGGCTGAGGCTAGGGCTCTTTTAGATGGTTTGCTTCTTTGCAAATCTAAAAAATTAAGCTACATTGACATTGAATCTGATTCCTCTCTTCTTGTGGACTACATAAAATCTGGTAATGTTAATACTACTCCCTGGTCTCTTTTATCCCTAATTAACTGTTGCAGAACCCTAATGACTTCTAGCATGACCATTAACCATGTTTATAGAGGTTCTAATCGAGCAGCTGACTGGCTAGCTCGTTGGACTATTAAATGTAAAATGAGACAAGAGTATGAATTTATCTCATCTCCTGCTGAATTAAAATCTATCCTAATCTTAGAAAGTTTAGGCATACCTTATGTAAATTATGGTTAACTGCTCCTTTATCTTTTGTTTCAGGCTCCCTGCTCATGCTCTGTGGTTGCTTGAATCTACTCAATGCTGAAGTTCTGCTCAATGCTGTGACGGATCTCCTATTGCTGCTCTCCACTGTATCGATTCAATAGTTCCTCCATTTCTGGCGAAATTCGTGAAGCTTCACTGATCTCATGGACCGGTCCTCAGGAGCACCATCTCTGTTCCACCATTTCTGCCAAACTGAGTACTGGGAGAGAGCTACACTGATCTCATGGACAATTTCTGACCTCAGGAGCACCATCTCTTTTCCTCCATTTCAGGCGAAATGCGTACTGGGAGAGAGCTACACTAAGGAGTCGAAACCTTCCATTTTCCAGATCCAGATCCAGATAGGGTTCCTTATGGCTGGAGGTTTTGAATTTAGGATTTGAGATGAAGAATGGAGTCGGTGTTCAGGGTTTTGACTGTATGGATCGAAAGTTTCGATTGATAGAAGGGTTGTAAATCATGGCTTAGGTTTCGAGTTGATGCTGATTTAGGGTTATGATTTGGGGCTGTAGGTTTAGGTTTGTGAGAAGTATTTGGAAAGGTTTAGATCTAGGGATTTCTTAATTTAGGGTTTTTTCTGATGGGCTTTAAATATGGTCCTTCAGTTTTAGAGTCTTTCTAAATTTTCTCTTTTGTAATATTTCTATTTGTTATTAATAAAGATCGGCATTGACTAAAAAATAAAATAAAATAAATTTTTGTTCTATATTTTTTCAGCGACGGACCATTAGTTTAGTATACACGTTTGGTATTTTTGCTTTATATTTGATTTCAATATCGTTCCGTTTCGTGGCTCACTCCAAACAAAAGTCGATTTTGAAGAAATATAGATATGTCTTCGACCACCGCGAACTATAAAAAATATATATTAAATTTTGATTTTTGATTTTTATAAATAAAATTAAATAAAATTAATTAAAAATTCAATTATCAACAAATAATTTTGCTATTAATAATTTTTATTTATTTATTATATATATGAAATTGGTCAATAATATTACAAATATTTATTAACTTTATAAATTTGTATGTTTTAAAGCTTTTTGAAAATATTTTACCTATAACACAAAAGAACTATTGTTTTTTATTTTCTTACAAGCATGAGCAACAAAACAGAAAATAAATAAAATTTTCACGAAAATCAGCGTAAAAGAAAAGATTTCAACATGGCTCGAATAGAAAATTAACACTAGGATTTCAATTTATTTGTTTTTCCTATCGAAAATTATTAACAAATTCAGTTTAATTTTTAATTGATTTTATAATTTATATGATGTTTTGATTTATTGTTTCTGGTTTTTTTAGTATCAGATTTTTCATTTCAATATTATTTAAGTTGTTGTTCTTTCATTTTTTTTCTTTGGTGTTCTTTTTAAACCTCTTTTTGGTATATTTATTTTAATTGAATATTTTGTATATAATACTTTTGGCATCCAATAAATTTTAATCGTGGATCCACCACTCACTCCAAACACAATATTTTGGGAAAAATCAACCAAATATAAATACATCATCGAATTTGTATCTTTGGTAGAAAACTAACGTCCTCGTATGAGCGAGTTTTCACAAATATCTAGAAACCCCACTCACATTCTCTACTAGTTTTCCAAAACAAATGTATGTTTCTTTGATGAGATGATACCTAATAATATTTCTTCGATGAGAGCATACCAAATAGATGTAAGGAAGGGCCATGCAACCCCTGACGTTGACGTGCAACATTAGATGCACGAGCTGAAGTAATATCATCTGATAAAATAAAAATAATATACTCTATACTAGCAAACACGCGTCTGTCTGGCCAAAATACCATGCATTATATCCTCCATCGTCCTGAAAACATTAAAAATTCAGAAAATAAAGATGATGTAACCTACTTATATACTCATGCACCACTAAAAACTTCATTTCAAATTTGATTGCACATCCCATCACTTTCACTCAAAGGTAATATAGTCTAAAAAATATGATGATTGTAGGTTTGTTAGCAAGTTCATGAGGTACTACTTTTATCATGATTGTTGCAGATATGGCCATAGAAATTGAAATCCTTCTTCTCACTATCTCATATAAAATAAATAAGGAGGTCGCACGAATGATCCCAATCTGAGAGGACGTTCGCAGTTAAACCACCAAATTCATATAACCTTTTACACGAGAAGATCAACTGAACTTCTACATTGTCGGTCCAACACCCATGTTGGGTCCATATGGAAACACAACAATTGTTCACCCCCCCTCCAATTATTTTAATTCAAAGGTGATAAGGCTAAGAAACACTCTTATTTTGGATTTGTTAGAAAGTTCATGAGGTATACTGCTCTTATCATGATTGTTCCAAATCTGGCCCCAAATTTAAATTCTTCTTCTCACCATTTCAAATTGAAAACATATGCAGTGGAACCATGCACACCATATTGAGGAATTCTAAAATGAGATGTTTGGTTTTGTAGAAGGATGACATGCTCCTCTGCCGAGAATTTTCTATGACATTCAAAGAAATTGTTATAATCATGTTCAACCAATTATCATCTGGAAACATCCACAACTTTGAAATGGTATGGATAACATTATGAAACTAGTTTACTGGTAACAAAGTCATCAAAGGAGATGGTTACTACATTATCTACTATACACATGAGTCGAACAAAATTCTTTGGAACTACACTTAAAGGTTCATCTAAACCAAGAAAAATGCTGAAAACTTTAATGAGCTTTTATTATTACGTAGTTTATAGATATGGATTATCGTCGGGATTCCTAGAAGATAATATAATGAAAATAAAGCACCAAACTTTGGTGATCCGTTGGCCCATGTGAAGAGGCATGTCAAAGTCGATAGGATAACGAACATGAGGATCTTGGGGTCTCAAATGTTTACGCTTCCTACCATATTTCAACGAATGTCAACGTCCTCATCATAATATCTTTGATATAAGACTCTTAGACCTCGGTCGTACCTCCCTGAAATCCAAACAGAAAAACAAAAGGTCTTGAGGAAAAAACAAAAAGAAGAACAACAATAGAAAAATAGAGTGAAACAACAAAAAGTCTTGCACAAAGATAATAAAGAACACATGGGTTAATATTCACATTCTACAAGCCTGATTATACATGGATTTCCAAGAAGAGTCGTGACTAAAAAAGGTAATTTAAGTATAACAACGATTTATAAAACTTAATGCAAGATTACCGAGCATTATAAGATGATCTGTAGAACCGCGTTAATAAAAATAATTTGATATATCTTGTTAAATGAGATACCATGGCTGATTAGAAACTAGCCATGATCAAGCCTCAACAAGCAGCGATAGTTAAACAACACCAGGTGTAAACCGTTATTCAACCTCTTAGCACCTTTAAGAAAATGACTACCATAGAAAGGTTTGACGAATACATCGACCATAATCCAGACGAAAAACATCTATTTATGATTGTAAAGTGTATAACTTTATAATGCTGTATTATATCATTTAGAAAAATGTATGTTCGGTACCTCAAGGTCCAGTGCAAGATTCAAACCTTATTTTTTATAGAAACCTATATAGTGATATATATATATTGATAGTAATGACCTTTGGGGAGTCATGACACCGAATAAAGACACATTTATCATTACACATATAGACACCAATAGTTTTACCAATATCTTGTTCAAAGGAACTTATGAGAAGATGCACAAAATGTCGGTTTTGATACTATAGAATATGATATTGACTTAATTTACTTGGACATACGCTACAGTCATAGGAAAGTTGAAGGTGGAGTGGTTATGGGTCAACGAGAGCACATAAAACAGGTGCAATAACTATTTCTGATGGTAGATTCTCTCTCATCGTGCAATATTATCTTCATCACATAGTTTATATATCATCAGAATTTGAGCCGACATAATCCAAACAAATTAAAGAGTAACCATAGAATGTTATTACACCTTTTTATACTAAAAAAATAAAAAACTACAAAAAGCCATAGTCATCCTTGATAATATGGATGATCCGTGAGAGCCCTCACTTGATGGGGTCGATAGAAGAAGTAGAGAGTATCAATATGATAACAGAAAAATTCCATTGTATCAACATAGACCCACGAGGTAATCACCATACCGGTTTGTTACATATCTATATGTGAATTTGTATGTATTTCCTTGAACTAAAAAATAATATTATTCGTGTATCCACCAAAATAACATGTCATAGTTTATTAACAGAATTTAGGTTTTCGCCATAATAAAGAAGAGAATATGATCTTTCCAAGATAAGCCTAAGCTATAGTAGCCAAAGTGGATCAACTCAATCATATAAGACATATACGGAAAAAAAATACATCCATTATGAACAACCAACCCATTTTTAGTCAAGAAAAAGAAAGCCAAATGGAGGATGTGTGTGAACTTCATATACTGTAACAAGACATGCCTAAAGAATCTTTTTTATCTTCTAAGCATTAATCAATTAATTGACACAACTTCTAGTAAAATATATGTTGTCCTTTATATACGCATACTCAGTTTAAAACTAGGTCTGGCTACATAAAAAAGACCATCATCACACCGTACTTATCATAGAGGTGGGAATTCAACATTACAAGTTTATCTTCGGGCTCAAGAGCGGCGGATCCACCTATGAGAAGTTGGTCAACATTACATTCTCAAGTTAGCGTGGATGTAACATGAAATTTACATTGATGATATATTAGTAACAAGAAACCAATAGTCAAATCATCTGCTAAACCTCGTCAAAACATTCACAAATACCCAACGGGCAAATGTAAGGCTAAATCGTAAAAATGATCATTCGATGTTCAGTCTGAGAATTTCTTGTGATACATTTTACGTAGAATGTGGACTAATTCAGATCTAGCATATTTTTCTGAACTGGCTGTCGAAAATCCTCTATACAACCTCAATAAGTTCTATATCCAAGTAAAGAAGCTTGTTGCCCTCGAACAAATACTACCCCTTCTTTCATACACCCAAAATGGTTGTCCTCTTTAATTGGTCTCTATAATGTGATAACCATTTCGTCATAATAAATAGATCTAGACTTTTCAAAATCCTGACAAAACCAAAGCTAAATAAGTTGTTTTTCTATACTTATTTGTATGATTATACGGTTAACACAGTGCTAGATTGGGAATACGTGAATACCCTGAGAACTATATATTTTATTAGTAAGTTTTTTTAGATGTTGAGACGCTCTATTTATAACTCTAGAAACTGTATTTAGTTTGGTAGTATCGACCATGAAAATGAGGCATTACTTTCAAGCTTACACCATCATAGTATGCACCTCGTTTCCCATAAAACAACGTATTGCATAAGCCCAACATATGTGGTATGATTACGATATGTTCAGTTGAATTAGAGGAATTCGATATTAGGTTTAAACTACGTACTACCATTGAGGCTTAAATGCTAGCATACTTTTTAACTGAATTCCAATTAGAGTGATCGCTACATTTGGTAGAAAATTCCAAACCAATATGTCAAGTTTAACTGATAGAAGTCCAACAATTTGAGATTTGGTATACGGGTATAATTAACTTCCACTTTAGGGGACTCCATAAATTAAACCATCAAGTTTGAATTTATTTCCTTCAACTATAAGGTCGACTATGAAACCATCAGCACAAGACTAGGACTTGTTCATATCTACGGGGCTTGGAGGGGGAAGCCTTTTGTTAGTTACGTTGAAAAAAGTATACTACCAAATTAATGATCATTGAAGAATGGAAATATTAGTGATCTGGCATCCAAGCATACATAGTAGAATGTACTTTGGTATAGGAAAAAGACAAAACCAAAAGCATCAAGATTTAAGTAATGAGTTATGTATGGCTGACATATACATTGTACAAATATGGTCACACTAAACCCCTGCTCTAATGTATCAAACAAGATAGGTCACATTTCATCCTAAATAACTTTATAAATAGAAATTAATGGTCATTGTAGCTACAAGACGCTGTATATATGAGTCTTTTAAATAGGATACTTGAGGCCTATAATATTGGTTGAAATAAAATCATTGGTTGAATAATGCACACATGTCGATTCACCAACTCTATCCAAATCTAAGTAGTATCTTTCAATACAATCTCATAGGAGATCACAGTTGGTCGGTAAAAACTAGACATTATAAGGCCCTTGTCGAAGCCTCAGATGGTAGAAAGGACCTCATTGTGCTATTGGATTACATATAAAAGTGGATAGAAAAAAAACCTCATATTAAAATCAAGGTGAAGGAAGTCATCAAATTCTAAAAAATAAATGTGTTATAAGTATAGAGTATCTCTGGTCATCATCATAGAAAAAAGTGTGTAATTTCAAAACATATACCTAATCTTGAGTCGAACCCATTATATTAAGGAAAAAAGTCTTCAAATTTCCATCTAAATCAAAATGGGCTGGTGGAGGTAACAAACAAAACCATCTTGGGACATAGATGAGTCTTAGAATGTGCAACCGAAAAGTGATCAAACTTCGTCTAAAATATTTCGTAAATATACCAAAACACTCTATGAACCACCACTACCAAAATTCCTTTTGTCTAATCTATATGATAAGAGTCGTAGTACCGATATAACAACTCTACATTTGTTTTAAATATTTAACTACAACGATAGAATGGATGCTGAAAGCCAAAGATCTGATATTGACCTAAGTAAACATAAGTGGAGGAAAATTAACCTACATATGGAGCATTACAAAACTTTAATGAGAAATATATACGAATCCAGGGTACATTTTCAAAGCTTCGAAGAAGCTGATCAAATGATCGGATGAATTTAGTAAAGAGAAGACACTTAGAAATCTCGGTTCAATGGAAAAGACCTTATAAAATAGCAACAAATATAAAATATGGGACCTATAAAATAATGAAAGAAGAAGGATAATCTCTTCCAACCCTTGAATCATATAAGATTTTAAGTTGTACATTGATTAGAAAGTCTCACATGACTTTTGATCTCTTTGTAATATGTAAATACTATTAATTTTTTATGAGCATTATTTGGAACCTCGGTAGAGCGAAAATTTATAATGAGACACATGTAAAATTATTTTATCAACTAATATATATGTTTGAATAATTTCCTTTAAGTATAGTTTTAAACACCATAAAGTGTGTTGTGCTTTTGTACTAATTTAGTATTTAATTAATTTTCTTTAAGTATAGTTTCAAAAATATTAGGGAGCCCCGATCTCCAGAACATATAATTGTTTGAGGAATGTCATCTAAATATAGATTCATATTGTTAAATACAGCTTTTGATCCCCCATATCTTAATTTATGCCTTCATAAATAATCACTCTTATAAGGCTAACATATTCACAATGATACTTTGCAACCACGAATAGCCTTCAAAATTCTTCATCTGAAATAATTGATAATACTTTACCTGAGACAAATTGAACAGACAGATGAAACAATTTGAACAAACAGATAGTTTAATTTTATTACTTGAAGAAATGAAACAAAATATTTAGTACTTATAGAAAATATGATTCAGACGTCTCTTAGTAATTTGGGACTTTCAGATTTCTTAATATAACTCTCACTACTTCACTAAGTCATTTAATAGTTGATAATTTATTTGGAGCTGTCTGCTTCTTTGCAGGTCCTTTGCGGGTCTTTGGTCTGTCTGCGGGTCCTGAGTCTCTCTGCTTCTTGTAACTTGGATTAAAGAGTGCACTATTTTTTACAGTCCTCCTTAGTGCATTCTTTCGATCAGCTAGACCGAGGGCTCCTCTGTATTCTTCAAACTTTGATTTGGGGAGAGGCTTAGTAAGCCCATCTGCAACCTGTTCATTTGTCCGTATAGGTTTCAACTCGATTTCTTGATTAAGTACCTTCTCTCAGATAAAGTGATGGTGAGTATCAACGTGTTTTGTGCGAGCATGAAGCACGGGATTTCCAGCAAGTTTAATGGCACTTTCGTTGTCACAAAAGATGGAAATAAGAAGATATAACACCTTATTGATATCTCCAAGAAGTCTTGTAAGCCAAATACACTCCTGTGAAGATAATACGGCTCCAACATATTAAGCTTCAGTAGTTAATAATGCCACTGTGTCTTGCTTCTTGCTGTACCAAAAGATAGTTGTTGAACCAGTATTGAAGCAGTATCCTGAAGTTGATCGTCTATCATTCACATTGCCTGCCCAATTAGCATCAACGAATCCACGCAAATGGAACTCTGTATTGTTTTGATACATCAACCCATACTCTAAAGTTCCTTTCACATATCGAAGAATTCTTTTTGCAGTAGCCATATGACCAATACATGGTTGATTCATAAATTGGGATATTATTCCAACAGAAAAAGTAATATCTGGACGAGTTACTGTTTAGTATAAAAGACAGCCCACAAGTTTGCGATACTCAATCGCATCACCTAATAATTCACCTTCATTTTTGTGTAATTTTAGACCTGGATCCATTGGAGTGGTTGTATAGTTTGCATTTTCCATACCAAAGTGGGCTAAAAGCTTAGTAGCATAACTTCTTTGTGATAGAAAATAGAAATCTGCTTTTTCAACTTCTAAACCAAGGAAGTAGTAAGCTTTTCCTAAGTTTTTCATCTCAAAACGAGTAGATAAATCATCTTTCAACCGTTTGATTTCAGTTAAATTATTACCAGTAATAATCATATCATCAACGTACAAAAGGATCATAGTATTTAAATTTTCATCAATTTTCACAAAGAGGCTTGGATCTGAATCAGATGGATAATAGTTGCAAAATAAGAAGTATTCCGCAATCTGACCATACCACGCATGAGGTGCTTGTTTGAGACCGTAGAGTGAGTTCTTAAGTTTGCAGACATATTCTGGAAATTCTTTTGAAATAAAACCAAATGGTTGTTCCATATATATCCCGATCCACTTCGCCGTAGAGGAAAGCATTATTTACATCGCATTGCCAAAGAGTCCAACCTTTGTTTGCTGCCAAAGAAATAATGGTGTGAATTGTTACCATCTTTGCAACTGGGCTGAGTGTTTCTTCAAAATCACAACCATGTTGTTGAGAGAAACCACGAGCAACTAGACGAGCTTTCTATTTAGAAACGCTTCCATCTACTGTCTTCTTTAACTTGTAAACCCATTTACATGTAACAAGTTCAACAACTTTCAGTTTCGGTACAAGAACCCAAGTATAATTTTTGTCCAAGGCTGCAATTTCATCTTTCATTGCATTCTCCCATTCTGACGTCCCTTGAGCTTCAATATAGGATGAAGGCTCATTTTCCAGCATTTCTTGTAACATAAAATAAGAAGTGATAGTACATTGGTTTGCTTGAACTCCATAATCTTTTAAATAAATAGGTAGCTTCCTAGGTCTTGTAGTTCTTCGCAATTCAATTTCTCCTTGTGATGAACTATTATGACCAGAAAATTATGAACTCCTCCTCTTACTATCATCTTCTTGAGCAGAGATCGACCCAGGATCAGTTTCAACAAATGGCATAAATACAGGTTTCGTCTGGACCAATAGTTGGGTAAAAATTAGAAACCTCGTTGAAAACAACATCACGAGTAGTCGCAATATTCTTAGTGATAGGATCCATACATCTTCACCCTTTCCTGTTCACGTTATAACCAACAAACACACACTTTCTTGCTTTGAGATCAAGCTTAGTTTGATTTTTCTTAGGTATATGAACAAAGTAAAGAGAAATAAAGACTCTAAAGTAACTCACATTAGGTTTGATAGTATATATCACCTCAAAAGGATATTTTGATGTACCTGGCCATGGACGCAATCGGTTTATCACATGATAGGCACACTGCAGAGCTGTTGCCCACAACTCTCTAGGAAGGTTCTTATCGTGCATCCAAGATAAAGTCATTGTTGTAAGATGTGCTAACTTACGCTCGGCGACTCCATTCTGTTGTGGGGTATCTGGGCATGTTAGTTGTCGATGAATACCATGTTTACGATAGAATTTCGAAAATTTGTGTGACTGGAATTCACCCCCATTATCAGTTCACAAACACTTCAAAACAGACCTGAATTGCTTCTCTACCATCTGTTTGAACTGAACAAAGTGTGTAAAAGCTTCTCCTTTGTTTTTCAAAAGATACACCCAACTATAGCGAGAGAAATCATCAACAATAACCATCATATAGTGGAAACCACTAAAGCTTGGTGTTATTGTAGGACCCACGAGATCAGAATGTACAAGCTCAAACATCGACGAAGCACGGTTCATAGATTTCTGAAAAGGGAGTCGATGCGACTTACCATATTGACAGCCAACACAAATGACATCTAGATTTATTGATTTGAATAAAGGAACTCCTTCAAGTAGTCTATTTGTTGATATTTGTTGCAATAGTTGATTACCAACATGTCTGAGTCGAGCATGCCAAAGTGAAGTCGTTGTATTTTGACTTGTCTTTTCTATATACGCCTCACTTGCAGATAAAACATATAAATAGTTTTCATTTCTTTCGAGTGAATAAGACATTAGCATCAACACCTTTATAATCATCAAGAATCTGAAAATCAGTTGGTCCGAATAAAACATACTTACCCGAATTAATGATTTGAGATTCTCCGCCAAGGATGACCCCAGCTTTTAATACATTAAGATTCTCAAAAGTACAAGACTTTATCACCATAAATCAATGAACAAATTCTTCTCCCAAAGAAATTGAGAATACATTGATTCTTTTTTATCTCATTCATAAAGGTAAAATAAAATCATAACATTAAAAGTACAACTAGATCGGAAGTTATTCCTAGTCCAAGAAGACTCCTAGGTAACCGAAGCTGTAAGATAAGGAAAATAAGCAACATGGATGAGACTAATGCTGAACTAGAATTATCATTTAGACTATTAACCCGACGCCAACATTTGGTAGATTTCATAAGTCTATAATTGAAGATAATAACATCTTGACAAGTCAAACAAAGTAGGAAATTAAGAATAAGAAGAAAAAATAATTTATTTATGTATTTATATAAATTTATAGATCTTTCAAAGATTATTGTTCAAGAAAAATATTTTTCATAGAGCAAGGGAAATACATCAACCTAAAATATCAAGTATAACTACTGGTTTTGGTGTCGTCTGTACTAGAAGGAAGAATAAAGTCGGTTGCCTTGGCCTCAACCGCATGAAATAATTCATTAGTTACCTCGTTTTTGTCCATGTAAGGAACAATATCAACCACTTCGGTCTTAGTTAGAGAAATGTTACCATCAACATCATAGACCTCACCTAGAGAAAGGGAACTATCTCTTATTCTTCTTCGTCATCACCTTTAATTTATCTTTTGGTATTGATGGCTTTATGTTCGGGGGTTTTGGAGATGTTTTTTTCGTTGCTCCTAAAAAATATATAACTAAAATAATTCAAATTCCAGGAAGTCCCGGTGAAAGTTAAGCACCAATTTGGCCTCTAAAATTTGGCCTCTAAAATTTGGCTTATCTCTTACACAGTATTTTATACAGTTTCGTCGACCTTCTTTAGCTTAGTCACGTGACTCTCATAATCAACCTCCATTAGTTTTTCGGATTTTTAAAAGTGTCATTAGCCTGTTGTAATGAATCATCGTGGTGATTGTTGGTGTAGAAGACAAAGATTTAATGGTGAGAATAATTGAAAGATAGAGAAGCAGATGAGTTACTCGAAAATCAAAAGACTTATATTCATTCATTTAGTAGATGAAGCTTTAAATACAAGATAAAATTCAATAACATAAGTTAAATGACTAACATAAGTTACATCAAAACCACAAGTAAACTAAAGCGTGTTCAGAGAAGTTTAATTGTGACTTTGTCCAAGAAAGACCCACAAAAGACCCATAAATTGAACCAACATAAACTAACAACTTCTAAATAATGCTGAAACAATGAACAATTATCTAAATAGCTTCAACACTCCTTGTTTAGATGTTGTTTAGATTTTTTGGCTTTCTTTTCTTCTTCTTCTTCGATTTTTTTGCGCCTTTCACTACCACCAAAAAATTTCACTCATGTCTTTCTTTCAACCGAAAGCTCAAGATTACTTGTTTCTATCGCAAGTTGTTTTTCGATAACATTTTCTAACTGGAATTCTACACCAATCCCATGTTTATCCATTAAAATTCCATTTTCATAGGCTTTCGAAGATAGAAGTAAAGCATTATTTTTCTTTTTTATACTTACATCTGTCAAAGCATTGACATTATCATTAGCTTTCCAAATACTTGACGATATTTGGTTAAACTATAGATAAGACTCCTTTGGATAAACCTCATCAATTTGTTCTCGAAGTAATGACTCGTGACTTGTTTGATGACTAAAGTTCTAAAACATCTGATTAGACAGATACAGTGAGTACTCAAAATTAGAACCACAACCTGCATCATGGACTTCTTGAGGCATATTGGTTAACCTGATACTTTCCTCTACATATATCTCAGTGGCACCATAAGATGAGTTACTAAAACATGGTTTAGAATGATGTTCCGACATATAATGAGAAAGTGATTATCGTTTCTCCATTGGATTTAGAGCAAACCTTTTTCCTTTCATTTTGATATTGAACAAGTCTTTGTCGCTAGCATCTTTGATTAGACATTCTTTATTCTCAAACAACACTTTATAGCCTTTATCAAGCAATTGACCAACACTTAAACAGATTTTGATCAATATTTGGTACAAATAAAACATCCGAAATAAACTTTGTACCTCCATAGCTTGTTATAGCTACTGTAGCTATTCCATTGACTTCCAATGTGTTCACCATTTCTAATCCTCACTCTCTTGACTTCGGTTTCTTTTAATTCTTCCAAGAGTTCTTTATCATATGTCATATGATTTGTGCACCCACTGTCAATCAACCAGCTTTCACTGGATTCTCTGCCCGAAAAACAAGTGACCACAAATAGTTGATCTTCTTCTTCTTGATCAGCTACACGTGCATCTGCTTTTGACCCTTTACTTTACACATTGCAGCTTCATGTCCAAGTTGATTACATTTGGAGCATTTAGCATCAGGCCTCCTCCAGCACCTGTTTAGTGGATGACCTTTAATTTTACAATGACGGCAAGGTGGGTAGGATTTTCTGACATCTACTTCTTTTCTTTTTTTGAAAAATTCTAGATGAATCTCACTCATTGACTTGAAAGTTTTATTATTTTTATACCTGTTGTTGTCTTGATGATTTTCAGGTAATGCACCTTCAATCACCCCTTCTTGCCTTATAGACCTTCTCTGCTCTTGTGCTTGCAAGGCATTTAAGAGTTCTGTAAGTGAGATATTTGACAGATTTTTGGTGTTCTCCAGAGTAGTAATGGTTTCTTCAAAATTCTCTAGAACAGTCACCAATACCTTTTCAACAATCCTGGAGTCTTTTAATTCATACCCAAGCAATCTCACGTATTGGAAATGTTGAGACGTCTGTCGGAATACTCTTTCACGTACTCAGACTCCTTCATCTTTTATAACTCAAAATTCCTAATTAAATTTAGGACTTTTATTCTACAAATCCTTTCATCTCTTTCCCACTCAGCCTTGAGGTAATCCCAAATTTCTTTGGCTGTTTTGAGAGACATTATTCGTGTGAATATCATATGAGATACAACTGCAAATAGACAAGCTTTTGCCTTTGATTTTCTCATCTTCTTTTCCTTATTTGCTTTGATCCGTGCCATAATAGGATTTTCTGGAAGTTGAGGAATTTTGTAACCCTCTTCTACTGCTTCCGAAATATCCAAATCCTCCAAGTAAGTCTCCATACGAATGGCCCACATTTGATAATCTTCTCCAACGAAGACTGGTGGTGCAGCTATTGAAAAATCTCTTTCCAATTTAACCTCACAAATCCCTTAAGAAGAGGGATCTGATACCACTTTGTTGGTGTAGAAGACATACATTTAATGGTGAAAATAATTGAAAAATAGAGAAACAGATGAGTTACTCGAAAATCAAAAGACTTCTTGTAGATGGAGTTTTAAATACAAGATAAAATTCACTAACATAAGTTAAATGACTGACATAAGTTAAATCAAAACCACAAGTAACTGTGACTTTGTCCAAGAAAAACCCACAAAAGACCCACAAAAGACCCATAAACTAGAACCAATGAACAACTGTCCAAACAACTTCAAAGATGATGATCATTTTTTATGAAATCCAAGACTTGAATATCTCAAAATCTTTTCAAACTCTTCAACATCTTTTGAGTAACTTGGACAATTTTTTACATCCGAGCATGAGCATCATTCAATGAAGCACACTTTGTTGCAACATCCTTGGAATTGCTGGTTTTAATTCCTAACTTTTTTTCAGTTTTGACAACCTACACCTTCACTTCACGACTTCTTTCAAGGGGCTTGACCAACATTCCTACAGAGTTTGACTTCTTTCAAGGGGCTTGACCAACATTCCTACAGAGTTTTCATGTCTGCAACTGTGGGAGCTTGATCAACCAATATATGCTAAAGAATCACAAAATTAATGACCATAATCTTCAAAATTATAGCAAAGTCAACCTCATCTTGAAATCAACAAAAATAATAAATATATTTTCATCAATATCGAGCTCTGTTTTTAGTCATGTCAAATAAACGAAGAAAGATATGAGAATGTAACACTTTAGTCTAAGCCAAAAGACCAAGTTTGTAAAAATATTTATTATTCATTTAATAGGAAAACGCATTACTTCTGCAATGGATCATTCTCGGTGATCATCTATATATCGACCATGTTAGCAGGATCATTGGATCTACAACCTCTGGTTGTGCTAAAGGTTCAACTGCTCTATGAGGGCATGATCAGATATCACATCTTTTATTTTGGAAGCCGAAGTGAGAGGGACATCTGTGAGCTCGGTTCGGGCGATTGACTCTCGCATTTTCTTGTATGTAATCGGCTCAAATTTTCTCAACTTCTTCAACTTTCACAGCCGACAAAACCTCTTTGCGACCGTTTTCTCTACTTGACATATTTTGTTTCAAAGTTTTCTCTTCCTCCATAACATGAGCCACATAATCGTTGTGGGAAACTATCTAATCCATTTTATCCTCATGGATCCTTCGGGAAACACGCTCTTATCCATATTCTCCTTCTGTTTTCTACTATAGGGGATGCATTTTCTTCATAGCCTTAGGTTTCCTTCATAGTGGAAGTTAGGTTTTAGCCGACTCATTACCCTCACTCTCGGAGATGGTCATTACGAAATTTTTTTTGTAGGTGAAAACTCTGGTTGAAAATCCTCATTTATGGGAATTACAATCTCGGCTGATGTATATTATACCTCACTAGCTAATTTAGATGGTGCAAAGTAGGTTTTTAGAACTCCTACTTTCTTTAGACTAGGCCATAAGCCAATTTTGAAAAATTTCTCCTCATTCAGAGAAAGCTTGTGAGGTTTTCTGAAAGTGATAAAAGAACTTTGAAAGAAACTACTAAAAATACAACACAAAATTAAACCAATACTAGGCTTCATGCATCATCTATAATATATCTAAATGAGAGAGATAAAAAAATAAAACTTACTCCTATATGAGAAAATCTAACTAAGCTAAACAACTCATGCGAAATGGATCTTGATGTGTCAATCCTGAAGGGCCGTAACGACGACATAGTGTTCAAGATCTTTTCAACGATGACGATTTTTTGATGAATCTCATGTCCTACATTGAGTTCTTCATTTTCATGAGACGTACTCGCATAAGCATGTCCAAACAAAATGCCGAGATCCTAATTCTTATTGTCAAAACAATTTTCATTAAAGTCACAAAGTTGTCTTCCCATACTTCAGTCCATTTTTTGTTTATAGATAATAAAGAATAATATAATCTGAAAAGATGGTAAAAACTCTAGTTTAAAAACAGATTAATATACACCATTTTGAGACAACAGGGATAATGCTCAAATCTCAAATATGTTTATTAGGTAATAGAGATGATTATTAAATAGTCCAAAGTTGAGAAGACAAAAAGACAGCACAAACTGAAAGGACAATGTGAAAAGAAACGGACAAATTCAAAGGACACAATTAAAGTTTGAGATTAAATGCAACACTCTCCCTCCTAATCTCAACCTCGTTTACTCAAGTTTTTTACTCCCAATAGTTTCCTCATGTTTTCAAACTTGACAGTAGCTAGCCCATTTGTCAAAATATCTGCTCTTTGATCGTTGCTGCAAACATGTTTCAAGATAACTTCTCCTCGCTCTACGCATTCCCTGATAAAGTGAAACCTTATGTCGATATGCTTGCTTCTACCATGGAACATAGGATTCTTAGCCAGGTCGATTGCAGATCGATTATCTATGCATAAAATCACTGGGCCAACAGCATCATGTGTTATCTGACTAAGAGTATTTCTAAGCCAAATACCTTGGCAAGCCGCTGCGGTAGCAGCCATGAATTCAGCTTCACACGATGATAGAGCAATACACATCTGTTTTTGTGAGACTCAAGTGATAATACTCTCATTCAAGTATTAAACTATGCCTCCTGTGCTCTTTCTATCTTCAATTTGTCCACCCAAGTCACTGTCTGAAAACCCAGTTAACACATTGTTTCCACTATTCTTTATATACACCAACCCGTGTTGTATAGTTCCCTTAACGTACCTGAGTATTCTTTTCACTGCATCCTGGTGCCTTTTTGTTGGTTTTTCCGTATATAGGCTGAGTATACCCACTGAGTATGCAACATCTGGTCGCGTATGAACCAAGTATCGTAGACCCCCTACCATACTCTTGTAGTCTGTAGCATTGACCAACTTTCCTGTCTCGTCTTGATCAAGTTGTTCCTTTGGATCCATTGGATACTTCGTCGGATTACAATCTACCATGCCTGCATTTTCCAGAATTTTTCGTGCATAACCTGCTTGTTTTAATTCGATATATCCTTCTCCTTGTTCAACTTCTATTCCCAAGTAGTAGCTGAGCTTTCCTATGTCGCTCATCTCGAACTGAAGCTTCATCTGGTTCTTGAAATCCTTGATTTCTAAGACACTCGTGCCTGTTACTAGAATGTTATCTACGTATACTGCAATAACCAAACCGTTTTCTCCCTCCTTCCTTGTGTATACAGCATGCTCGTACGGACAACGAGTAAATCCAATCTTTATAAGACTTGAATTCAGTTTGGCGTACCAAGCACGAGGCGCCTAGCGAAGTCCATACAAAGCTTTAGACAATTTGTACACTAGGTGCTCTTGTCCCTTTCTTTTAAATCCCTCTGGTTGGGCAACGTATACATCTTCCACTATATCTCCATTCAAGAAGGTCGTCTTTACGTCGAGATGGTGCACTTCCCATTGATTTTTAGCTGCCAAAGCTAATAGCAACCTCACTGTCTCCAAGCGAGTAACTGGTGCGTATACTTCATCAAAATCAATGCCATGTTCTTGTACATAACCCTTTGCTACGAGGCGTGCCTTGTACTTTACCACCTTCCCGTTGGCATCCCTTTTTAATTTATAGATCCATTTCAGACCTATGATCTTCTGTCCAGGTGGTAGACTCGTCAATTTCCATGTATTATTTGCCTCAATAGAATCCATCTCCTGCCTCATTGCTTGCCGCCAGTTGACATCTTTTGCTGCCTGTGTATAGTTGACAGGTTCGTCTACCCCCATGAGCAACAATTCTTCTTCATCAAGCTCTATTTCCTCCGTGACATTGTAAATTTCACTCAAAGGTCTGAATCTTTTTGGCTCTGTGCTATCATCGTAATTATCTCGATTGATTCTAGGAGCAAACGACTGAGAATGTGGAGTGGATACCTGAGTGTTACTGTAGTTTTCATATCCAACAGAGGACTGAGAAGACTCAGAAGCCCGCGACTGTGGTGTTGATGTCTGGGTGTTATTTCCACTACAGTTGTCATCACCATACTCTACGATTTCGGTCTCATCTTGACCTGTTTCATCAACCTCAGGCATACTTGCCACAATAAAACTCTCCTGTGTCTCCTCCCTATCTGCAATCACGCTCCACGGCCATTGCTTTGTTTCTTCGAAAATGACATCACGACTTATATGTATACGATCTTCCTTGGGATCATATAAATGGTATCCTTTAGTTCTAGGCTCTCTCTCCAGATTAACTTACTTTTTACTGCGATCATCCAGCTTTGTGTTGTCCACACTTGGAGTTTTCATGTGCGATAAGCACCCAAAGACTCGTACATGACTTATCTGCGGTTTCCTTGTTGTCCATGCTTCATACAGCGTCTTACCTGTCAATGCTCGCGTGGGTAGTCTATTGAGGATGTATACCGAGTTTCCAACTGCGTCAGCCCACATCTTTGATGGCAATTGCATTTCCTTGAGACTGCTTCTAGTCATCTCCACAATAGTTCGGTTTTGACGCTCTACCACTCCGTTTTGTTGCGGAGTGTAGGGTGTCGTGAGGTGTCGCTCAATTCCTGTATTCTCACAGTATTCTTTAAACTCATTAGAATTGAATTCACCTCCTCTGTCAGTTCTCAGCACCTTGATTCTTTTCTCTGACCCGTTCTCAACCAATACACGAAACTTTTTTAATGCTTCGAATGCCTCATCCTTGGTTCTTAGAAAGTACACCCACATAAACCTGCTAAAGTTATCAACTAACAAAAAGAAATATATATATCCATAGGTAGTAGTTGGAGATATCGGGCCGCACAGATCACCATGTATAAGTTCTAGTACCTTTTTTGCACTAAACTTGGATTTGGATGGAAATACATTCCTGGTTTGCTTTCCCATTAAGCACCCATCACACACGATATTTGGTTTTATTATCTTGGGCATTCCTTCTACCATCTGGTGCTTAAACATGAGATCCATGGCTTGATAATTGACGTGCCCAAGACGGGCATGCCACAATCTCGTGATGTCATCCGCTTTAGTCATCAGGCATTCCTGTTTGTTAGTTTCAATAATAATTTTGTAAAGTCGATTGGCAGATCGTTTTACCTTCATCAATAATCTGTCTTTGTTGTCGTAGATCCTCAGAAATTCTCCCTTGAGTTCCACATTATTGCCTTCTTCAGAAATCTGTCCCAATGATATGATGTTATTACGTAGACGAGGTATATAATACACCTTTAGCAGCATATTTTCTTCTCCATTTTTGCACAGTAATATCACAGTGCCCTTTCCTTTTATCTCGACTTTTGAACCATCTCCAAAACGCACCACACCTGATATACTCTTATCCAGTTCTGAAAACTTTTCTTTAAAACCTGTCATATGACTGCTTGCACCATTGTCCAGGTACCAGACATTCGATTCGCCTGCACATTCTCCACGCCTTGGAAATTGAGTAGATAGCAGTTTGTCCTCATTCAGGAGAAGCTTTGACGAGTCTTTATCATGTTTGGCCAAGAGTTTCTTGCATTCTGAGGCGAAGTGACCATAGATATCACAGTTGAAGCATTTGATAACACTCTTGTCAAACTTTCCACGACCTCTCTGCCTTGTGGATCTGTCACCATTGTTTCGCCTCAGCCATTCTTCACGCGTCAATAGAAGTTTTTTGTTGGCTCCTTCTCGTTTAGCCCATTCCTCTTCTGTCAACATGAGTTGAATCTCCTTTGTTTCTGTCGTTCCTTTTACTCGTTCTTCATCTGCCTTAAGTGAACCCACAGCTTCTTCGACAGTCATGCTCTCGATGTCTCTAAATTGCTCCAGTGTTGAAGTTATCTGTAGGAATCTGGCAGGGACAACACGCAGAAGTTTCTTTACGACGTATGATTCTTCCATCGTTTCCCCCAAAGCTCGAATATTTGTAACGAGGCTATTCATTCTCATGTGAAAATCTTCAAATTTTTAATTGTCACCCATATTCAGCATTTTGAATTCCGATTTTAAGGTCTAAATCCGTGCCTTCTTTGCTTTGTCTGCACCTTGGCATAATGTTCTTATCATATCCCAGGCGTCCTTCGCTGTTCCCTTGTTCGCAATTAAGAGCAATACATCTTCGGGAATTTCCTGATACACCATTGCTAGTGCTATCTTATATGTCTTCTCTTCGACAGCAACATTGGGATCTTTTGGCTCTACTGCATTTCAGACCCCTTGCGCTTGCATATAAACTTTCATTTTGATAGCCCAAGCCGTATAATTACTTCTATCCAGCATTGGGTAGCTCAGGCCGTACGAACCTCCTTTTCCTTTGTTCACCTCCATTGTTAGTGAAACAAATACGTCTGCCAAGACCTTCAGGCTCTGATACCAAATCTAGTCTAAAAACAGATTAATATACACCGTTTTGAGACAACAGGGATAATGCTCAAATCTCAGATATGTTTATTAGGTAATAGAGATGATTATTAAATAGTCCAAAGTTGAGAAGACAAAAAGACAGCACAAACTGAAAGGACAATGTGAAAAGAAACGGACAAATTCAAAGGATACAATTAAAGTTTGAGATTCAATGCAACAAAAACCTTCGGGTAGATATGATATACATATTTTTTGCTAAAAGTTTGAAGAGAAGGGTGAACAATTGTATTTAAACAATTTAAATAACAAATTATCCATATTTGTCTTGTATATGAATTCTTGAGATTCACTTATCTCCAATATTCATTATCACTTAAGCTGAAGCTGAAATGATTGGGTCATACACTGTTATGGTAATGATGGTTACCCATGTAAGCAACACAGATTGTAGAACTCTTCAAACCTCCAATACCTGACAATCCCACTCCTAAGTTTCATCATTACTTCCATGACAACACATTTTGTAGTTTCATCAATACCTGACAATCCCACATTTTGTGATCTCTAATATCAAAAGGTTTGGCCACCCAAAGGCTACCATGACTAATTAGTAGTACCATAGACGCCAAAGACTTCAACTAGTTATAAGCTCAATACGACTAGGGGATACCTCTGTAGACATATAAAAACTATTTATAAATAATAAAAAAAATGAACGTCTCAAATATTAATCCTGACTATAAATCTTGTCTACGAGATAACCACCTAAAAATTAAAATAGAGGAGGTACTACTCACGTATGTACTTTTTTCCTTGACAAACATATAATTTTTTGTTCACCATATGTTTATACTGACAAAGATTTTAATAAGGCGAATTACATCCAACAAATCTTAAATCTCTTACGCGTCCATCCATAATTAGTTTGTTAGTTTGATTTGGTACATAAATAGAAGCGGCATAGATGATTACCATCACACAACTCGGTGGAACTCGGTCGAACGAAAATTTGATTTGGAAGCACAAATCTTAATACTTCAGACTCAACGATGGCTCATCCAACAATAAAATATTTAAAACAATAGTCATACATCAATTACTTCACAAATCACAATAGAGAAAATACTAATAAAGTTATTAATTATAAAAGTTTAACTCATTCGGTATTAACATATTAAACAAATATTTATATATAACTTAGCCCAATCAGACTTAGTCATAAACACTTTAGGCAGAACTATTTTTCTCAAATATTTTAGATAGTGTTAAGCCGGAAGTAGCTTGTATATTTACCCTAAAGCTCACAAAGCTCATATTTTCTGTCAAGCACTCAGCGTCGGCAAGAGCTACCGTGGACGGTGACTGCCCTGAGGAACAAGAGGCAACAAGACTCGACATTGAACAAGAGGTCTGTCCTAGGGCTAAGGCATAACGCGTAATGGGCTTGTGTATTGGGTGGAAGAATTAGACCCTGGACCCTGATCTGCTGGACTCTAAGGGTATCAATAAAGCCCCACAAGACCCAACCTAGAAGACCCATGTGTTGTTCCCATGTCCAAACACCTACTCTCATTCTACCCTTGTATCCAAACACCTAGTATAAATCTTGAACTGAAATGTAACAAACTAGGGAATATTCTGTAAGTTTGTTACATCACAAATCTGTACTTAAATAGAAATCTTTACAATGAATAAAATCAGTGAAAAATCTTTACAAAATTCTGCTCTATCACTCACTTTCTATCTTCAACTTGGTATCAGAGTCATTCTGATCCGTTGAATGGCTAACTCCGATGAATCTTCATCACTGGCCTCAGACACCATAGGCTCCATTCTTCCCAACAACTCCTCTGCTGCTCCAAGGAGTCTCCAGCTGCATTCAATCAATAATGCAAATAACATTAGCCTCGACAGAAGCAACTATCTTCTTTGGAGAACAATTGTGTTACCCATGATCAAAGGTAACAAGCTAGGTGGCTATATCTCAGGTGAGAAGGTCTATCCTCCAAAACTCTCTACTGATAATGAAGGCAACATATCTGAGAATCCAGACTATGAAGAGTGGATCTCAAAAGACCAACTGCTGCTTGGTTGGTTGTATTCCACTATGAGCCCTGAGATAGCAGCTCAGTTAATGGAAGAAGAGACCTCCAAAGGTCTTTGGGAAGCAGTAGGAAAACTGTCTGGCTCACAGACAAGAGCCAGAGTCACTTACTTCAAAGCAGAGTTTTAGAAAACTCGTAAAGGGACTACTACTATGTCTGACTATTTCAACAGAATGAAAATGATATTTGACAACCTAATACGTGTAGGGTGTCTTACCTCCATGGATGATTTGATTACTCAGGTCCTTGCAGGTCTTGATGGTGACTACACACCAATAGTATTCAGCCTTGCTGACAAATATAGTCTCTCTTGGCTTGATCTGCAGACAAGCCTTCTAACCTTTGAAAGCAGGTTAGAACAACTGAGTGACCTGCAAAACACAATGTCTACAGTTAGTATGTCAAGTGCTAATTATGCTCAAAGAAATGATACAAAGCAACAAACCAACAATGCCAATCCAAGAGGCTACTCTGGACAAAACAGAAACTTCAATCGAAACTATAGAGGAAGGTTTAACTCTAACTACAGAGGTCGAGGCAGCTCTTACAGAGGCAGAGGTGGAAGGTTTGCTCAAAACAAACCAACCTGCCAAATTTATAGCAGATATGGTCACTCTGCTGTTGTTTGCTACTATAGAGATGACCCTTCAGTTATGGGGTCAACCTCTTCAAAACATCCTAAATCAGAAGGTGATCACAGTGCTTTGCTTGCAGTATAAGATACAACATCAGATGGAGTATGGTATGCTAACAGTGGAGCCAGCCACCATGTTACAGGTAGTACCAATCAGCTGACTCAGAAACATGACTACACAGGTATTAAACATGTCTTAGTTGGTAGTGGTGAGAGACTTCCAATCTCTCACATAGGTGAAACTTCTCTTTTATCACTACATAAACAACCTATTATTCTCAAATCTATACTTCATGTTCCCAAAATCAACAAAAATCTTATGTCTATTTCTCAACTCACCAGCTATAATCATGTTTTTGTTGAATTTTACAAAACTTTTTGTCTTGTGAAGGACAAGTTAACAGGGACAGTGTTGCTCAAAGGGAGATGTGAAGATGGATTATACAAGATGGATACTCTTTCTAGAAATCTACCTACCAATCCAATCACTTTCAATACTCAAGTCTGTGTGTCTAAGAGCTCTTTATGTTCTGCTAGGGTGTGTCCTTCTAATGTCTCTAAGATCTCTAAAGATGGATGGCATAGGAAGCTTGGCCATCCATCTCAGTCTGTTTTAACTAGTGTTCTTAAGTCATGTAACCTTCAAACTATTTCAAGTAATGAGAACAGTTTCTATGAGGCTTGTCAGCAAGGAAAGTCTCACACTCTTTCTTACCCTATATCTACTTCTCATACTAGAAATGTGTTAGATCTTATTCACACTGATGTTTGGGGGCCTTTCCCTGTCCTATCTACTGATGGGTTTAGGTTCTATGTTCTTTTTCTTGATGATTTCTCTAGATACTCTTGGGTCTACCCTATCAAAACTAAAGGGCAGGTTATTGAAGTGTTTAAAACTTTCAAAGCTCTTGTTGAAAATCAGTTTGAGAGGAAGATCAAAACAATTCAAAGTGATTGGGGGGAGAGTTTAGACCTCTGGCTACCCTAGCTAAAGAAAGTGGCATCCTACTACGAAGGTCTTGCCCTTACACATCAGCTCAAAATGGAAGAGGTGAGCGTAAACACAAGCACCTTGTGGAGACTGGATTGACCTTACTTGCTCAGTCTAAACTACCTTACAAATTTTGGGTTGAAGCCTTTGACACAAGTATATATCTCATTAACAGATTACCCACCCCCACTCTTAACAATATCTCACCATTTGAAACCCTATTTTATAAAAAACCCAATTACCTAGTCCTCAAAACTTTTGGGTGTGCCTGTTTCCCTTGTCTCAGACCTTACCAAACTCACAAATTCCAGTTTTATTCCCTTAAGTGTGTCTTTCTAGGCTACAGTAACAATCACAAAGGATATAAGTGTTTAAGTCCTACAAGGAGATTCTATTTGTCTAGAAATGTGGTGTTTAATGAGACTGACTTTCCTTTACTTCAGGGTTTCTTCAACAACCCCAAAGTAGTCAGTCTTATTGTCAGTCTGTCAATCTCTGGCTCCCTTCTATGTCTAGTCCTCTGGTTTCTCAAAGAGTAACCACTTGTACTAACCCCATATCTGATCCCTCCACTGAGCAACATACTTCTCAGCTTGTCCCACAGGCAGAACATCAGATCACCCCCTCACACTCTCTACCTAACCCACTATCTAAGACTCATACATACACTTCCTCACATTCACTCACAGACTTAGATACTGCCACTAATCCATACCAACACACTGATTTTCACACTAGTCCCACACCTACACTTATCATTGACTTACCCTTACCCACTCCAAACCACTCTATCTCTTCTTCCCAGCCTACAAACACACATACCATGCAGACAAGACACAAAAGTGGCATTCATAAAACCAAATTACCCTATATTGGAACCCTTACTACTACCAACAGGGACATGCTTACACCATCTAGTTTTTCTAAGGCTGCAGGGAATCCTAACTGGGTGGCTGCTATGAATGCTGAATACAATGCTCTAATGGCTAATAACACTTGGTCTTTAGTTCCCTTACCACCCTACTCTACTATGGTTGGGTGCAAATGGGTCTACAAAGTCAAATATGCTATGGATGGGTCTGTTCACCGATACAAGGCCATGCTAGTAGCCAAAGGGTTCCATCAAACTCCTAGTGTTGATTTCTATGACACTTTTAGTCCTGTTGTGAAGGCTTCTACAGTCAGGCTTATTCTCACTATTGTTGTTTCAATGAATTGGCTAGTCAGGCAGCTTGATATCAACAATGCCTTTCTAAATGACGAGCTACAAGAGACTGTTTACAGGCAACAACCTCAGGGTTTTGAAGATGTCATTCAACCTACCTATGTGTGCAAGTTACACAAGGCTCTATATGGCCTGAAGCAAGAACCTAGGGCCTGGTTTTCTAAATTACGTGATACTCTTACTTTGTGGGGGTTCAAGAATTTGAAAGCTGACTGCTCTCTCTTCTATTTGGTGACTACAACTACCATCCTACTCATCTGGGTTTATGTGGATGACATTCTCGTCACAGGTAATGATGCAGCATGGCTCACTCAGTTCACTCACAACCTCAATGCAAAGTTCTCTCTCAAAGATATGGGATCACTCTCTCTATTCTTAGGGAGGTTCATCGTGATGCTTCAGGTATATACCTCACTCAGCACAATTATGTTGAAAACTTACTTGTCAATTAGGGTGCTGCTCTATCCAAGCCTTGTCCCACTCCCCTTGCTCCTGGCACAGCTCTATCATCCACTGCTGGATCTCCACTCCCTTCACCTACACAATATCCGAGTTTGTTAGGAGCCTTGCAGTACCTAACACACCAGACCTGATATTGCATATGCCGTTAATCGACTTAGTCAATACCATCAATCTCCTACAACTACTCATTGGAAATGTCTCAAGAGAATTCTACGTTACTTATCTGGGTAACGTTGGCTGGGACTGCATATCAAGCCCTGCTTCCATCTTTAACTGCACGGATACTCTGATGCTGACTGGGCTTCCTCCATCGATGATCAACGCAGCACTGGGGAATATTGTATCTTTCTTAGAGAGACGTTGATCTCCTGGTCCTCTAAGAAGCAGAATATCGTCGCTCGATCGTCCACTGAGTCTGAGTACAGGGCACTTGCCAATCTGTCTGCCGAATTGATTTGGATTCGCTCGTTGCTTGCTGAACTTCGAATCCCCCTCATACCTCATTCTGTCATGTGGTGCGATAACCTGGGGGCAAGTGCACTGGCTTCGAATCCCGTCTTCCATGCTCGCACCAAACATATAGAGCTTGACGTGCATTTCATTCGAGATCAGGTTCTTGAAGGGGCTGTTCAGATTCGCTATGTCCCCACTCAAGACCAAATCGCCGATTCTCTCACCAAAGCTCTACCTCCGTCTCGATTTGCTTATTTACGTGACAAACTCGGGCTCCTGGAGTCACCGCTCTATTTGAAGGGGGATGTCAAGCATTCATCGTCGGCAAGAGCTATCGTGGACGGTGACTGCCCTGAGGAACAAGAGGCAACAAGACTCGACATTGAACAAGAGGTCTGTCCTAGGGCTAAGGCAAAACGCGTAGTGGGCTTGTGTATCGGGTCGAAGAATCAGACCCTGGACCCTGATCTACTGGACTCTAAGGGTATCACTAAAGCCCCACAAGACCCTACCTAGAAGACCCATGTGCTATTCCCATGTCCAAACACCTACTCTCATTCTACCTTTGTATCCAAATACCTAGTATAAATCTTGAACTAAAATGTAACAAACTAGGGAATATTCTGTAAGTTTGTTACATCACAAATCTGTACTTAAAGAACAATCTTTACAATGAATAAAATCAGTGAAAAAGCTTTATAAAATTCTGCTCTATCACTCACTCTCTATCTTCAACTTTTTCGAAGAACTATTGGCCAAAGCGTTCCTTATAGACACAACCTGTCTTTATTGTCGATGTCCTTGAATTTTTGTGATTACATTCCGCATGTGTCATATTTTCTCGTCACGTCTTGTCCACCGCTCGTATCTTTCCTCGACAAATTAATGCAACTATGTTTCACTTATTCCACTATCTCCAGCTATGTTTTCTCAGTTCTTTTTTTCTTATCTTATTTTTACCTATCACTTTTTACTAACTATTTTCAGTCGTGCATACATACCTAAACACATCCACCAATTAACACATCCACCAATTGTCCCACAGAAGTAAATACCATCGAATTCTAAATTCAATCATATATCTCACTCCAGCAAACCTACTTAGATCGGAATCAACCCAACCGAACATATAAACTCATCACCAATATAAATATACTGTAATAAATAATTAATATATTATAATACTTTAAAAATATAATTGTCGTAAATATTATAATTATGATTGATTTATAATAAGAATTAAATACAAATACTTAAAATTTACAAGATTTTAAAAAATATTCATTTTATAATTTTCATATCAAAACATCATTAGAAAAGTAACTAAAAAGATTAAAAAATTATAATTTGTATAATTTCCATCACCTTTTAGATATTTGAGCATTTGATGAGATATTTCACATCCTCAAATCAGTTCGGTAGGATCAGTTGGAAATCAGGATCGTGTCAATTCCATGTCCCACTTAATGAGAATACGGAAGTCAGTAAGATAGTAGTTAGGGATGCTTTTATTTTATGATCAGTTGCGCAAAAATAAGTCATGTCTATTCTTACCTATCCTATGGTGTGATAAGACATGCGATGAGTTATCTGTAAACAACATTATGTCATAAGTTCACATTCAAATTGATTTGTTTGAGTACATATAAATGATACAAGTAGAAGATTGTATGGATATCATAAACTCGGAATATCTCATCACATGTAAAGACAAAGTATCTATACATGCTATCTTTTGTCTATTTAAAGAAAAGTAATCAATATTAAGTTATATATATTAGAGCTACATATAATAAAAAGTATTATGGAAGTATATAGTACACATACGAGTAGTGTTTATTGTGCGTTTGAGAGAGAATTTATTAATCCAAAACTTTAGTTATTGGGCTCTAAAAGCTCGATCAAAATTATGGTCCTCTCAAATGACTTGTATACCATACCGTACAACTTAAGAATTAATTAAATGATTCATTTAATAAAAGATAATAGTTAAAAGAATAGGATCATATATTTAAGCACTACTAGTTAATTCAGTTAAATCAGTTCCCTAAATATAAATAGTTGTCTATTAATCTTAATTCACTATCTTCAGTATCCATGTATTTCTTAACACTTTTCTAATTTTTTTTCTCTAATCTTTTATTTCTTTATTATTCTATAGAGTGATTTTTAAATTGTTATTCTAATGAGATTGTAATCTTCATCCTTCAAAAATAATTCTTTATAATTGTTTTTAGAACTATCAATCTTTCGCTACAATACAAAGGGTTTATACGATAAAAGATGTATTATACATATTATTGGAAGGATTAACCCTCAATATTGTTTAGCATTCTTAACCTTATGTCGATATAGATTTACAAATGAAATAAAATAGTTTGAATAAGTAAAGATTTTGGTATCTATTATCGTGTTATAAAATAATGTACTTGATTATTTGAAGTATCCTCATTTTACACAGTGTTTCTTATTTTCTAATTTAAAATGATTATCTCTTGATTTTTAAATTTTTAAATTTTAACTAACTAATACAAATAAAACTGAAATAAAATATAAAAGTCGTACAATTAATAGAAAAAATCATAAATTATTAAAAGCCAAATTTAGAAACAATCTTAAACAATCACCATACTTTTGAAAATGATCCAAATTATCATTTTAAATTATTTACAAATAATTAACTGTAACATAGTTGTAACTTTTAATTTATAAACTTTAGATGTTTTAAAACTTTCTAAAGTTAAATAAGTGGCTAAAAATTATTATTAGTCTATATGTTTTAACAATATTGCCTTTTATTTCACAGGTTTGCTTTTGTATATATATATACAACGTTTTTTTTATGTTTACTAATGTTGTATTTTAGTATCTCATGTTTATCTAATTTGGTGTTTATCCAATATCACCAAATAGTATTTCATGTTTTATAAATGTTACCAAATAGTTTTCCATATTTCAACAAAGTTGCAATTTTAGTCGTAGTTAATTACATGCGAAAGGACTAAAATGTAATATTTTCAAATACAAGAGACTACTTCAAGACATAAGGGAACATAGATGATTAGTTTGACATAAACACGAAACATGATGGACTAATGATGATTTTTAGTCGAAAAAACTATTTATTCTAATAAATATGAAATTCTTTAAATATCGATAATAATAACCAAAACAAATAAAATTAATATTTATGGAATAAACCATACGTTTAAAAAAAACATGTTAGTTTTATATTTTATAATTAGTTTTTCAAAATTTATATAAAAAGTCATAATTTTTTATCAGATTCAAGATTAAAAACATTCTGGGTGTCAGTATAATAACATTAAATTAGACAGGAAGTTTTGAGTTTGTTACCTGATTAATTTAGAATCCAATTTTTAAATGATTTTGTTAATGTCCGGAAAATTTAGCTTTAAAAATTTAATTCTAATTTTGCTAAATTGTGGAGTAAGTGTAGAAAATATATTCGTTGATTTTAGAAATAAAATATTATTCCACTTTTTAGGTTTTTTAAAAACCTTTTAATAAATTTGTTATTGATTTTTAAAAAACTTTGTTGATTTCATCAAACTGTATTTCACCTCTCATTCTTCAAGCCTTATGGCTGGGCTGGAAGAAAAAGAATTATTAATCTTATATACGTACTCGTTTTATTTTTATTTTCATTTTCGTATACAAAACTTTAATAAAATAGGTTCTTTACGGAATATAATCCCGTCTCCCAATTCTTGTGCACATATCGACATGGACACTGACGAACTACTTTCAATGGTTTCTTCATATCTCTGTTATATATTATCCGAAATCGTATCAAATAATATATAACAAATTGCGGAAAAATAATTAAACCCTTTTGCTAAATTCATCTATAGAAGAAACAGAAAATCAAGAATACTTACGGGTTTGCCTCCTGCTATCCATCTAGTATTCTGTTCAGTTCTTTTGCGTTCTTCAGTGATTCCGTTTATGAAACTAAGAGACCTGCAGAATCAGATTAGAGAAGAAGGAAAGTTTCCAGACACTCAAGGAATAGGCCGTATTTCTGATTAGGGTTTAGGATTATGAAATACCTAAACCTAGCCCCTTATTTATATACTTTACAATGTGAAGCCCAACATTGTAAAGCCCATCCTTTATTACTTCCTTGTGTCCGGGACGATAACCTAATAAATTGATAATTCAATTTATATCCCTGATTTATTAATTGAGGCTTAAGTGTAGAGATTTGGGCCATCTTCATCACAGTGCCCAAATTCAACCCGGTTACCACACTTGAACCCATAACGCCTTTTTACCCATAGGTCCAATTTAGTTAATTAAATAATTAACTCGACTACTTGTAATTTGGACTTCCTTAAGACAATAATCGAATATGTTTATTTAGCATGTCGGTCCAAATCTTTGATAGTCTATAAATATATTAAATAAATATATTCCAACAATCTCCCACTTGGACCGTCATATGCTACTCAAGAATACATATTCAACTTTAATGGGATCCCTATATTCATTGTCAATGGATAAACGGTACAACCCCGTACATGACTGATAACAATAAAGGACTAAAGACCTATTTCTCGTAATGTGAACAATAGGATGCAACATTAATCACATTACCATTATCAATCAATTACTTGGGCCAATTATAGAGCGTGGCCTAAGAGTAATATGGCTTGTAATCGTACATATCTACTCTTAAATGGTTCCTACTTTTGGAGATTCAATACAGTACAGATATTAATAAATATTTCCAAGCATATATATATATATATATATATATATATATATATTGCAATACTGCAACATATAACATCAGATTCTATTACAAACTCTCCCACTAAAACTAACAATCCTCTAAATCAACTACACACATACTGATGGTGTGTCCCTGGAAAACCTTAGGCAAAACCGCCTTTGTTAGGGAATCTGCTATCATGGAGTTTGTTCCGATGTGCTCTATACTTATCTGACCCACATGTACTCTTTCTTTAACAGACAGAAACTTTATGTCTATGTGTTTGGATTTAGACGCGCTCTTGTTGCTGTTTGAGTACTGCACTGCGGAATTGTTATCACAATATAACCTCATAGGGCCTTTTATCCCTTGTACAATGAGTAATACAGTAACAAATTTCGCAGCCATAGTGCATGGTTTGATGCCTCAAAGCATGCAACAAATTCTGCTACCATGGTG
This sequence comes from Limnanthes douglasii subsp. nivea, assembly GCA_036936605.1. Lineage (NCBI taxonomy): Eukaryota > Viridiplantae > Streptophyta > Magnoliopsida > Brassicales > Limnanthaceae > Limnanthes > Limnanthes douglasii. The sequence continues at coordinate 93,699,747 of JAUPFV010000001.1, read as the reverse complement.
GACGATGCAATAAGTGTTTGCTTTACACTTTTCCAGGATATTGCACCTCCACCCAATAATAATATGTTGCATGATGTGCTTTTTAATGTGTCTGCGCATCCACAAAATCCGAGTCGGAATACCCAATGATCTCCAGTTTATCCGAATTCCTATATGTCAACATGTGCCCCTTTGTTCCTTGCAGATATTAGAGTACTCTTTTAACTGCTTTCCAGTGATCCATTCCTGGGTTACTAACATATCTCCCCAACATATTTACAGCAAAGGCAATGTCCGACCTAGTACAAACTTGAGCATACATTAAACTCCCAACTGCTGAAGCATAAGGTACCGTTTTCATTTCCTCAATCTCAAGTTTTATCTTAGGACATTGACTGAGACTAAGTCTGTCACCCTTTGGTATAGGGGTACTTAGGGGTTTGCAATCTGCCAATCCGTAACATTGTAACACACTTTTAATGTATGTCATTTGTGATAATCCAAGAATACCGCGAGGACGATCTCGATGTATCTGGATTCCTAACACAAAACTGGCATCACCAAGATCCTTCATATCAAACTAGTCTGATAGAAATCTTTTTGTAGTGTGTAACAATTCCTTATTGTTCGAGGCAAGCAATATGTCATCCACATATAATATAAGAAATATGAAATTACTCCCACTGAACTTGTGATACACACAATCCTCAACCGGGTTGATCTCAAAGTCATAACCGACTATCACCTCAAGGAATTTGTGATACCATTGACGAGAAGCTCGTTTAAGCCCATAAATGGATTTCTTAAGCCTGCAAACCAGATCTTTTGAGTTAATTTCTACAAAGTGTTCTGGTTGCATCATATAGACCGTTTTCTCAATATTACCATTGAGAAAAGCGGTCTTAACATCCATCTGATGAAGCTCAAGGTCAAAATGTGCAACTAATTCCATGATTGTTCGAAAGGAATCCTTCGTCGATACTGGACCGAAGGTTTCTTTAAAATCAATCCCTTCACGCGGAGTATAACCTTTCGCCACAAGACGTGCTTTATGTCTTTCCACATTACCCATGGAATCGCATTTGGTTTTGTAAACCCATTTACAACCAATTGCATTTTTCCCTTCAGGTAATGGGACAAGATCCCATACAGCATTATCCTGTATTGATTTATACTTTTCTATCATAGTGTCAATCCACTTTTGAGATTCAGAGCTTACCATGGCCTGTTTGTAGGATGAGGGATCATCTACAGTTCTAGCACATAACTCATCATGCTCCTTAAGATATACTATAAATTCTGGACCTATAGTACTTTTCCTTTCTATAGTGGACCTTCTTAATGGCACTATTTCCTCATGTTGCACTTCTTGAGGAGGTAGAGTTTGATCATTATGAAAAATGTCATTTTGATTCCCCTGTGGAAGATTATCTTGAGGTTCCTCTTGTTCTACCTGAATCATATCTGTATCTTGGTTAGAACCCTCAAGTGGAGCATCAGTGTTAATCTGAGGATTAACGTGTTCTAATGGGATCGAAATGATTGGCATTACTGCCCAATCTTCAGATATTTCAACATCCCTATTAAAACCTTCATGAATCTTTATGGATTCTTCCTCAAAATCAACATATGTTCCCTTATTCTTCCCCCCAAACTCAACATCCTCTAGAAACTTGGCCGTTCCTGTCTCAAATATTGTACCAGTGAGAGAATCATAAAACTTAAACCCTCTGGAATGTTCGGAATAACCTATGAAGAAATAACTAACGGTTTTTGGGTCCAGTTTCTTTTCTTGAGGTTTGTAAGGCCTCGCCTCAGGTTGACAACCCCACACGTGCAGATGATTTAAATTAGGTTTACGCATGTTCCAAAGCTCATATAGAATCCTAACAGTAGCCTTTGTGGGTACTCGATTGAGTAGATAAGAGACATATTTGATGGCTCCCCCAGAGAGATAATGGTAGAGATGAGTGACTTATCATGCTTCTAACCATATCTTTTAGTGTTCGGTTCCGTCTCTCAGATACACCGTTCATGCGAGGTGAACCAAGCATAGTATATTGAGGGACTATTCCACACTTCTCTAGGTACTGTGCAGAGGGTTCTGGACGTTGTTCACCAGATCCGTCATATCTACCATAGTATTCACCACCGCGGTCAGATCTAACGGTCTTTATTCTTTTACCAAGTTGTTTCTCAACCTCGGTCTTAAAAGTTATGAACTTGTCCAAGGCCTCAAACTTTTCATGAAGAAGATAGAGGTAACCAAAACGAGAGTAGTCGTCGATGAATGATATAAAGTACCGTTCTCCGTTCCATGATTCATGTGGAAAGGGTCCACAGATGTCGGTGTGTATCAACTCTAAGACTTCTTTCGCTCTATATGCTCCTATCCTTTTAACTTTGGTTTGTTTCCCTTTGCTACATTCGACACATATACCAAAGTCAGAGTAATCAAGGGGCCCTAATAAACCTTCAACAACAAGCTTGTCCATCCTAACTTTGGATATATGACCTAACCGCTTGTGCCACAGTTTAGAAGATTTTTCAGATTTAGTAATGTTGTTTGGTGTACATTGTGTATTCATATAAATATTGTGATTATTAATAGTATTCAACAAATACAAATTATCCTCTTTAATCAAATTTCCATTTCCAACAATCATATTATTTAGAGAGAGTGTAAAACAATTGTTTCCCATTAGACAAGAGTAACCTTGCAAGTCTAAAACTGGAAAAGAAATTAAGTTCCTTCGAAAAGTGGGAACATACATTACATCCTCTAAAAATAATACATGTCTAGTAGAAAGTTTTAAAGAAAAATCATATATAGCTAAAACATCACACGAGCTCCCGTTTGGCGTGAAAATGGATCTTTCATCATCACTTAACATCCTGCTCTTTGACGTACCCTGCAAAGAAACACAAACATGAGTTATTGCAGCCGAATCAACCCACCAAGTATTCCTTTTCACAGAAACTATATTACTTTCTGAAATAACCAAAGATGTGGGAGTACCTTTGCTTATCATGTAAGCCCGGTGTTTCTCACAATCCTTCTTCAGATGTCCTTTCTCTTTGCAGAAAAATCATCGACCTACATTCGATTCCTCAGGCTTTTTCTTCTTTAACGGACCTTGACCTGGTCCTTTGCCATCAGCTTTCCGCTTAGGTCCTGTCTTATTTGGTGATGTAATCACATTAGCCTCAAGCGTTATCCCTTTAAGTCTTTCCTCCTCCTATGCAGCGTGGGAAATCAACTCATTGATATTACACATTTCTCGCATGCAGTTATAGGTGGACTGGAAATACTTAAACCGGTCTGGCAGCGAATGAAATGTGAATCCCACGATGCATTCCTCAGGTAAGTCTAAACCGGTTGCCTTTAACTTTTGAACAATCATCTACATTCCCAGAATGTGCTCCCAAATTTTAGCTTTGCCATTATACTTTTTGGTACCTAGCTCGATGAGCAAACACTGCATCTCTAGCTTTTCATTTTTGGCAAAGGCTTTCTCAATCTCCGTGAGAAAGACCGAGGCAGTGGTAACACCTTTAGGGACAGCCCCAAGCAATGCTACTGGTATTCCCTGTAACAAGAGCGTCATGCATAACTTATTTGACCTTTCCCACTTTTCATCAGCCTTAGTCTCATCCGGTGTACTTTCCGGACTATGGGAGATGGTTTGGGAGTTGACAATGCATAATCGTAATCATGTACAGATAAAAACAACAACATTTCTTCCTTCCATAATTGGAAGTCCGAACAAACCAACGTCGGTGGACAATTCCCCAACAAATTGTAACCAATGGATACTATAATAAGAACAAACAACACAAAACACATTTAGCATATTGACGTATATCTCAAAACATATGGATGAATATGACAAATACATGTAAAACATAAAATTCATTGATAATAGATACCGAAGGGAAAATCATACTAACATGCAATTTTATGAGTTTGAGAAAAAAATAGCATGATCATTATTTTAATTTTCTACCAATGAGACCTTCCGGAGGGCCGATGTCATTTACTTAAAATTAAAATCAAAACAAGAACTATTTTCTGTCATTTTCTCCCGTTCATAATTAATTTAAACCCAAACGTGAACCTTCCAGAAGGTCGGTAATATTTGGATTTAAATTAATCTCCGAACCTTTCGAAGCCTAAGATCCTTAAGAACATTAATTTTAACCTTCCGGAGGGCCGATTAAATTGATATCTTAGTTTCACCTACCGGTCTACGAAACCTTAGTCATGCATCGTCATTTAATCGTTCACACACATACAATTTAATTCACAAACAAATATACAAAAAAAAACATGTCAAACGCATCATATTTGTGAAATATCTTGCTTCAAATATTTTCAAATTAATAATACTATTAATTTTTTTACATTAAAAATTAAAAAAATTAAACTAATTTCGAAAAAAAGAAGATTTTATTATTATTATTATTATTTAACTTAATATTTGCAGCAGAGCTGCAGGTCCTAGCCGGGCCCAGCCTGCAGCGTCCACTGCTGCAAATTTATTTGCAGTAGTGCTGCGGGTCCTGGGCGGGTCTAAGCTGTATTCATCATGCTGTTATTCTTGTTTGGGTATCTTTGTTGTCCCTATTCTTAGGCATGTTACGGCGTTCATCGCTGGACAGCCTTCGATCAACGTTAACATCAGGGATTAAGCTATCGATGAGCCACTGTCCCAATAGGTTTGATTTTATTCGTTAATTTAGGGCTGATTTGATGCTAATTTTGGGAGAAAAATTCCAGACATCAATAAACCCTAATTTTACCCGAAAAAAAATTCCCCAAACTATCAAAATTGCAATTTACTCATTATAAAACATGTGTTTCAATACAAATAAATCACATAACATGCTTTTCGTACAATCCCCAAATCCATGCCCTACCAATTCAATTCACACATAATCCCAATGACATGGATTCTTTACAATGAAGAAAAACATGCGTCTTTATCTATTAATACTCAATTTTATTATTCTACTGAATCCAAAGAGGGTTTATTTGGCTCTGATACCAAATGTTATATATTATCCGAAATCGCATCAATTAATATATAACAAATTGCGGAAAAATAATTAAACCCTTTTGCGAGATTCATCTATAGAACAAACAGAAAATCAAGAATACTTACGGGTTTGCCTGCTACTATCCATCTAGTATTCTCTTCATTTCTTTTGCGTTCTTCAACGATTCCACGTTCTCCGGCGATTCCGTTTATGAAACTAAGAGACCTGCAGAATCAGATTAGCGAAGAAAGAAAAGTTTCCAGACACTCAAGGAAGCAGCCGTATTTCTGATTAGGGTTTAGGATTATGAAATACCTAAACCTAGCCCCTTATTTATAGACTTTACAATGTGAAGCCTAACATTGTAAAGCCCATCCTTTATTACTTCCTTGTGTCCGGGACCATAACCTAATAAATTGATAATTCAATATATATCCCTGATTTATTAATTCAGGCTTAAGTGTTGAGATTTGGGCCCTCTTCATCACAGTGCCCAAATTCAACCTGGTTACCACACTTCAGCCCATGAAGCCTTTTTACCCATAGGTCCAATTTAGTTAATTAAATAATTAACTCGACTACTTTTAATTTGACTTCCTTAAGACAATAATCGAATATGTTTATTTAGCATGTCGGTCCAAATTATTGTTAGTCTATAAATATATTGAATAAATATATTCCAGCAATCTCTACAAGGTTACATTCGAAACCTTTCCTTCCCTCGAGATAAGGCCACTTATCAGCTCTTCATTGTCGCCACCCAGTTATCATTCACCGTTGAGCACAAGGATATTTGTTTTTGTGCATGCATGTTCTAATGTCTTCATCAAGCTCTCATAGGGACTTCCACACTGCGGACTAGGCTGGCAAGCTTTCCTTTGTTAAGGCATATAGGCTACTAAAGGAGCTCTCTCGTTCTTCTCTTGTACCCATGTTAAAATTTAACACGAGCTTAATAACGATGAAGACCTTTCTAAGTCGAATTCAACACTCACAATGCTAAGCTCGTCCATGGCTCTGTCCTCCAATCTAGTGATCATTTCCTTTTTCATGCGGATTGTATCGCTTTAGGCCCTCGTGACAATGACAACCTCTGTCACCATCATCTATCAACGCCCTTCATTTGGAGAAACATGTTGTTGTCGGTTCCCTCGACAACCTAACTTTCATCAACACGAAAGTCCTCACTACCATTAGTGGTGCTATAAAACCTCTGGAGCTGTTAATGATTACATCAGGACTTCTTAGTGCTTCCATCAATGTAACTCATCGCTCCTGAGGATTTGTAGCCACATCATCCTAAACATAGACAATTACTTGTAAACATGACATGTGTAACTCTTTACTTTTCTAAACCCCAAACATATTTATCATGCCCATTTTCATATCACCAATCCCACTACCTAACATATCCCATTTTGATTGAGGACAGTTTCAACCAGTTCTTCAACCAAACAGACTTATCTGTGCTTAGACCCACTAGGTTACAAGTCATCTTGAAACCATTCCAATAAACTCTTGGTATCACTCATTTACAAACCCTCGCTCATTGCTCTCAATCAACCATTTTATATACAAGTTCATTTAGTGTTACACACTTATGTGCGAGTATGTGACGAACCTCACGGACTAGCAAGATATTGTCCGTTTTGCGTTCGGAGACGCGTACGGGTTTGCTCTTTGGTGTACTCCCAAAAGACCTCTTGCTAGTTGAGGTTGGCTCACACTTATGTGGGATTGGGGTTCCTCTATGGGATGAAGTTTATTCTTAACTTTCCATCCGGAAATTTGGCGGTTAAGCCATTTATGGCTATGATACCATGTTAGAATTTGTGTGCAAATGTGTGACGACCTCACGGACTAGCAAGATATTGTCCGCTTTGCGCTCGGAGACGCGCACAGGTGTGCTCTTGGGTGTACTCGCAAAAGGCCTCTTGTTAGTTGAGGTGGACTCACACTTATATACACTCTCTTATGTCCAATCTTAGCAATGTAGGATTGGGTCGAGCAATACCCTAGATATGCATGTAATCTTTGGTCCAGTGTTTTTGTGAGGACCTAATACTCTTTTCATGTTCCCTTCTTCTTATCATGGGCGTAACAATCATGGACGTACCATCTTCAACAATTCATGTGGTTATCATGGATCTTATCCCTACCATACCGGATATATGGCAACTCAAGCGGTCTCCTCAAGGCCCAATATACCCATATAAAGACCCCATATCGTCGTTAGTGCTCTAGCCACTGTTATCACCGCAAGCATGCTCTATAGTGACCCTACATTGCTCCCAAGTACACATGACCCTCCAAATCCTTTCGTTGTCCATGAAAGCTCATTCCATCTGAGAATTCCAAGCATTATCCTTTTGCATGTATCCTAGAGTTAGGGCAATATTGTTATCGTCCCTGAAGATAAAAATTTGGTATATCAAGTCGAGAACAACAAAATGATCACCTCCTAATGCCATCAACGAGTATAATTTTGACTGGTCCAAATGCTTTTCGGGGTATTTTCTGAGGTAAGAACCTACTTCTTACCACTTTTAGTGTATTTTTTGTTAAACAATGAGGCATGAATGGTCTACATGAATAAAATGTGATTCATTATGAGTGCTTTTTCTTCTACTTCACTACCATTGATAATGTTATGTTTGTTCTCCATAATGCATCAGGTTCCTTAAGAGATGGGATCTCATTATCTCAACAATCTAAGAATATTTCAAATCGATCCCAATTTGTGTCAAGATACACGATCTAACCTGTGAAATTTGTACAGAGAAAGATCTAAGTGTCATTGATAGTTTCTTCTGTACACCCACTTACGTTGATACTCACGCAACAAACAAGGTTTGACTCAGCTTCATAAGAGTTTGTATTATTATGAAGTCATCATGATGAGTTCTTTGAGGTGTTCATAATCAAATGTTTGGGAAAATCCATATTTTTTACTCAATTAACAAAATTTATCTCTTACATGAAACAAATGAAATACCATTAGTTAACCTATACTAACCCCCTACCTCCCATAATTTGTGTCCACACCTGGTTTTCCTCAGAGTTTATACAAAGAGCACATCGTTGACAACAATTTCCATCATCTACCGGTCTCCTCTAGTCACAGTGACATCCCTTCCACTACATATTTCTCCCATGGAGAAGACTAAAATTCTTACATGACACGTTTTGAAGTAGATGGGGAAGATTGTCCCCTCGATGAGGAAAATGTAGACTACCCCTAGGTGATAACACTTTCCTATGTAAGCTTAACTCTGATTTCTCTAATGTTTACTGACAGTTATTGAAGTCAACTCTCCATGTTCTCATATGAGAATGCACATCAAGGCATCAATGGGATAACATGGTCCTTGATCAGTCTAGTCAAGTAAATTTTTTTTCTTATAAATATTTTTACTATGATTATATCAGCATAAAATATGTGTAGTCTCACTGACCATGTTCGTGAGAAGGACACTAGCGAATATATTTTTTATAATCAGATAAATTTTATTTTTCTTTTATAAATTAAAGTACGTGAAACAAGTAGAAAATATTGTATACTTTATGCTTCTTATGCTTCCATTCTGGATTTTTTAGACCAATTATAGTATGCACCATTAGATATAATATGATTGGCCTCGAACCTGAGTATGTTTAGAGTCACGGTTGAAAATTCCTCCCCTCAACTTATAGATTGATCAATTACATATATCTTGTCCAATACCTCGTTCTCTCTCTACAATACATATTTTCAATGATATCGATGATCTTGCCCTAGTTTGGAATGGCATTTCTCCCTCTTATTTCGTCATCACAATATTCTGTGGATTTTCACTAGGCGACTCAGACCTAATTGGTAATTCGGATCTTTGGATTCATCCATTAACGACTTCAAAAATTATAGTTACACTAGTGAGCTCAACGACCTCATACGCCCTTGTTTTTAATTCTCTTTGTCAAACAAACAGTCTAATAACTCTATATCATCTAAAATTGATAGAGTCCTTATATAATATTTGGGATGACCTTTTCCCACGACTTCCTCGTACCTCTGCCACACTCATATACCATTTTCCTTAGTACCCCTATTTAATTCGCCAAAAAACTATTCGTTATATGAATAATATGTGGCAATCTCACCCTCACTTTTTATTTATCATCACCAAGTAAGTAGAACCTCCTTATGGATGAGCCTATTATGTTGAATTTCCTACAAAGATTAAGTTTCTTAAATCCACTCTCTCCGCCATTAACAAGAGAAAGATTAGTCCTCTTTTTCCCGAATTCATCACGATCTCCCTTATGAGCCTCTCGCTCAATAAAGGTATAGAAAACGTTTTTTTAATGTAAAGGGGATCACTAAGGAACCCTTCGCTTGACAAAAAAATAGATATCTTATTTAACCAAGTTAAAAGGCTTTCTTTGACCTACATGAGTATTTAGATTTCCCTTACCTCAACCTCGATCAGTCTCAGCTTAGCCTCGCTCGGCCTCAAATCTACATCGGCTCGCCCTTAGCTTGGCATCAACTCGGTCTCCCTTAACCTTAACTCAGCATCGAATCGGTCTTACGATGGAAGCACTATCTCATCAAAAATTGAAAAAATATTTTCAAATTAAAGAGAGTTCATTTAAAAACCTCATACCTAGCGAAGCCCATACATATCGACAATGACGATGTATTATAAAAGGAGAAATAATATTGATAATAAAGAATCATAGTGATTGTAATCCTTTTTATGTAATAAATATATGTATTATTCATAAGTTCATCAAGCTTATATAATGTTTGTTTTGCCGATCTTGATTCCGGATTATACCTATCGACAAGGATGAGGCACGTTCGGTCTGAGAGCGGAAAATAAGTAATATGAGCCAGTAAAATGTAACTATGAATGTCTTTCATATAAAATCCAACCTATACTGCGAAGATTACACAGTTTATGGACGACTGAGTGTACCTACTAACAGGTGATTGTTAAGCGAAATAGGTCACTAAAAGCACTACCAAGATAACATGAAGAGCATAAGGACATAACACTTATCGATGATTGGACACAACTATTAGTTTAAAATTACTAGGAGATAATAGGATAGCGTATAGGAATTTCTAATATATAAAAGGATTGAAACCCTATGAAAATGTAATACCTTTCAATTGAGTAAATAAGAAAATGTACATTTATTCCTTTCGTTATTCTAGTTATCTATCATCACTAAAATCTCTCACCATATTTCGGCGCTGTATGTAGGAAATGAGTTAAATGATTCATTTAAAAAAAATAGATGGTGTTATCTAGGTAAAGAATTAAAAATAAAATCTCGACAACCCTACACGCGCAAGTTGGAAAAGACAACCAAGCTAACGTTTAGGGGATCATTTCAAGCTCACTGAGCGGAAAATGAAATGTGAGAGCAAACCCGGTAGACCCTCATGTAGCCTACACAATAACAATTAAGAACAAAGATCAATATAAGATAAAAGCTGAAGGAACCACCGAAGGAGTAGCCCTGGAGGATAACCCTCTTAATATTGGTATGTCGTGCACTTCTTCTAATGTGAAAATCTTAGAATATTAGATAGAAGATATCAAGAGGGAGTAACTTAAGGCTGCCCAAAGATAGAAAAAAAGCGATAAGAAAGCCAAATAGAGCCTCAATAAGATCACCAAAACCCTCTAACGCCTGAGCGAAAAGGTTTTATCTGAAAACGTGTTCAAGTAGAACATTCATCAAGAAACTAACGAGTCCAGGGGTACTCGTAGGACAAAATTCTATGCCCATGGAAGTGAACACACACGCGAGAGCAAGAGAAAGAAGAAAAAGAAAGAAGAGGGAAACACATTCCAACTGGGACGACCTGCCAAGAAATGAGGTTGTTCGTGGAGGCAATGGGCTCGAAGTGGTGGAGTACAACTCGTTAAGGGAAACTATGGCTGCTTATATTTTGTAGGAATCTTAGAGGAAAGCAACCTCAAAATTTCGATCCACACAAGATATAATCGTATGATAGATCGGGAGACCCTGTGCACCACCTAAAGTAGTTCAAGAACATGATGATGGCCTTCAAGCCAGACGATGCCGTACTGTGCAGATAATTTTCCATGACATTCAAAGGGAATGCCCTCGACTGGTTAAACAAACTCCAAAAGAGGTCGATCGGGTATTTTGAAGAGCTTAAGGTCGCCTTCACAAACCGTTTTTTAGGAAACAAAGACCATAATATTGAGGGTGATTCTATCAAGGTCGCCTTTTAGAAAACATTTCGTAGGAAACAAACATGTATAAATCTGACAAATGAATTTCATGTTAACTTGCGAAAAACCGGTGGCTATAGAAGCTTTCAAAAGGAGATTGGATCGCGAGGGTCCCCTTTTCATATACCTCATCTTATTCATCGTCAAGATGATGAGAGATATCCTAGCTAGGTTAGACCAGTTCATCCGAGTAGATGACTTAAAGTAGGAGGATCTGATACTCCCTTCCTAGCAAAAAGCTCAAGAACTCAGAGATCTGAGTGCTGATATGAGTTATGAGCAAATGCCCTGCATGAATTCTACTAGATTGCAAGTAAGAAGACCGTAAACTTTATATTATGATAATTCTGACATGAAATTGAAACCTCTCACGGAGAACATAGATACAATTTATGAAAAAAATCAAAGGAAGGGCCAAGTACGAGGCTCTAAAAAGTATGTATGTAACCCCTACAACAGGATTGCTCGTTACCTATGTGCGTACCATAATGACCACACTCACCCAATTGGCGAATGTTGATAATTAAAATAGGAGGTCTAGAGGTTGATCGATAACGAAGACCTCGTCTAATTTTTCAAGCAAAGGGAGGATATAACGACCAAGGACAGAAAGTCTGACGACCCAACTAAGGATACCTATGATAAATCAAAGGAATCAAAAGAGAAACAACATTGGCTATACATCATCTTTTAAGGAGATACCCCTTCAAGAATCAATGCCGCAGATTAAAAAATACATAGAAAATATCTGGATATCCATCTGATGGGAAATTCATCTTACAACAACTATCAGGAACCAATCATCGACGATACATTGAATAATAATTATCCCCCCCCCCATGAAAACACTCTGACCATTAATGCCAATATATTAAGGGTAATGGTCACTAGAGTGTTGGTAACAATGAGAGGTCAGCTAACATCATTTTCAAGGCAAGCTACAGACATGAAACTGGTTAGTTATGAGAGAAAATCAACTAAATTTATGGGGAGATCGAACTTCCAGTCATAGTAGGGAAATATAGCACGAAGAAAGTAGTTCAAACCCTATTTATGATCGATGATGCCCCAAACTCATATCAAGCGATAATGGGATGACTTTTGCTCCATAAAATTAAAGTCACTTCATTTTCATTCAGACAATATGTCAAATATTCTGTCGGTAATCTTGTTAGGAATAATCAGGGGTAATTAAAGAACAACAAGGAACTGGTATGCCATAACATTTGATCCTACTAAGCCGACTCAATAAAAATAAACAGCTCGGGGATCGAGGATAATCAGGGATAAACTAAACTCACCCACTTTGAAGTATATGATCCTAGGGAGGGTAAAGAAATAAGGCCCTCTAGGCGAAGAAACGTTTATAACATGGGAAGAAGACAAGATCGTCCGAGTATGTACTAAACTTATCTATTTGTTCAAAGATAATTTGACAACATTGTTACATAAAAATTAAGATATATTCGCGTGGAACGCCGGAAAAATTATAGGGGTCGATCCATAAGTTATATACCATTTGGTGGCAATAAAAAATGAGGTTCGAACAATCGAAGGCAATCTTAACCAAGCTTGGGTACATCCATTAGGCGCAATACCTGACATGGATAGTGAACCCCATTTTAGTTCAAGAGAAGAATGGGCAGTGGCGTGTTTATGTGTATTTCAGCAAACTTAATCGGGCATCCCGTAAAGACGCATTCCCACTCCCAAGAATTAAATAATTGGTTGATGTTGGTCGGACAAAAAGCTACTCTCATTCACGGATTCTTATTCTAGGTATAACCAAATATAAATCAACCCCGTAGATAAGGAGCTTACTAATTTCCAAACCAACTGCGGTCTCTACTGCTGTAATTTCATGTCATTCGGATTAAAGAACGCAAGTTCAATATACGAAAGACTAGTTAACAAGATATTCAAAAATCAGCTTGGTCAAAACATAGAGGCTTACTTTGATGACATTATTATCAAAATCAACTATGAGGAATGACAACTAGAAGTACTATAGAGAATCTTTGAAATCCTCCGTATGTGCCACCTTAAACTTAACCCTCTGAAATGCACTTGTGGTGTCTGTAGTAGAAAATTCATGACTTCATTGTCGGTAAAAAAAGATTGAACCAATCCTTCTCAACTAAATGAAATGTTGACAATAGAACCCCCCCCCCCCCCCCCTCCTCCCCTTCCCCAAAACATTAAGAAAGTTCAACGGCTGACCGGGTGCCTCTCTGCCATTTTTCCGCTTTATCTCAATTAATATTATTGTCGTATCCACCAAAGTGTCATGTCATAGTTTATCAATAAAAAATATGTTTTTGCCACTAATATAGAAGAGAAGACCATTTTTCTAAGAGAAACCTAAAATTATAGTAGCCAAAGTTGATCATCTCAATCAATGAAGCCATATATGAGATAATAATACATCTACTATGAACAAGCAACCCATTTTGAGTCAAGAAAAAGAAAGACAAATGGAGTATGTGTGTGAACTTCATATAGCGTACCGAGGCATGCCTAGATAATCTTTTTCATCTTCTAAGCATTGATCAACTAATTGATACAACTCAATAAAATGTATGTTGTCCTTTATATACGCATATTCAGGTTACAAATAGGTCTCGACCATTATTATACAGTATTTATCATAGAGCAAGGAATTCAACGTTACAAGATTATCTTCGGGCTCAAGAGCATCGGGGCGCCCTATCAGGGGTTGGTCAATAATACCCTCTCAAGTTAGCTTGGACGTAACCTGAAACTTACATTGATGATATATTAGTAACAAGAAACCAATAGTCAAATCATCTTCTAGACCTTGTCAAGACTTTCACAAATATCCAACGGGTGAATGTGAGGCTAAATCTTAAAAACGCTCCTTCGACATTCAGTTTGAGAATTTGTTGGATACATTTTGCATAGAAAGTGGACTAATTTAGATCCAACGCATTGCTCTCACTTGGCTGACAAAAATTCTCTTTACAATCTCAATAAGCTCTATATCCAAGTAAAGAAGCTCGTTTCCATGTATTACACCTTCTTTTATACACAAAAATGTTTGCCCGCTTTAATTGGACTCTATAGTGTGATACGTTGTTCGTCATAATAACTAAATACTAGACTTTCTTGAAATCCTGAGAAACCCAAAGCTAAATAAGTTATTTTTTCTATACTTATTTGTAAATGTTACGGTTGACATAGTGCTAGATTGGGAATAAACGTATACCCTTAGAACTATATATTTTGTTTGTAAGTTTTTATAGATGTTGAGACACTTTATTTACAATTATATAAACTATTTTTAGTTTTGTAGTATCAGCTATGAAAATTAGGACTTTCTTTCAAGCGAACACTATCATAGTATGAACCTCGTTTCCTCTAAAAAATGTATTGCATAGGCCCAACATATATGGTATACTTACGATATGTTTAGTAAAATGAGTGGAATTTGACATTAGGTTTGAAATGCGTACTACCATCACGGCTTAAATGTTAGTAGGCTTCTTAATTGAATGTCAATCAGAGAGATCACTACATTTGGTATAAAATACAAAACCAATATGTCAATTTTAAACTTATAGGGGTCCAACAATTTGGGATTTGGTGTAGGGGTGTAATTGACTTCCATTTCATGGGACTCTATAAATTAAACCATCAAGTTTGGCTTTACTTCCTTAAAAAATAAGGCCGATTATAAAACCATCATAATAATACTAAGTCTTGTACATATCTACAAGGTTCAGAGGGTGAAGCTCTTGTTAACTACCTTGAAAAAAATATACTACCAAAGTAATAATCATTGGAGAATGGACATATTAGTGATCTTGTATCCGATCATAGATGAGTTCTTCAGGCATGATATTTGAGACCCAAAATCTTGGTGGATACAAAATCATTAATTAAATAATGTCCACATGTTGTTTCACCAACTGTATCCCCAATCTAAGTAGTATATCTCCATATAATCTCATAGGGGATCAGATTTGGTCAGTACAAACTAGATATTTTAAGCCTCTCGTCAACATCCTCAGATGGTAAGAAGGACCTTATTGTGGTATTGGATTACTTATCTAAGTGGATAGAATAAGAATCCCTAACAAAAATCAAGATGAAGGAAGTCATCAAATTATGAAAGATAAATATGGTCTGTAATTTTAAAACATATACCTAACATCTACTGCTGAACCCAATATATTAAGTAAAAATTACCTTTACATTTCCATCCATATGAAAATGGCTGGTGGAAGTAACAAACAGAACCATTTTGGAAGACATTAGATGAATCTTAGAATGTGCAACCGAAAAGTGACAAAACCTCCTTTAAAATGTTTCGTCGATATACCAAACCACTCCATGAACCACCACTACCAAAATTCCTTTCATCTAGTCTACATAATAAGAGTCGAACTGCCAATATAACAACTTTACCTTTGTTTTGAATATCTAATTAGAATGATAGAAGGGATCCTGAAGGCCAAAATTCCGATATTGACCTAAGTAAAGAGAAATGGATGAAAGGTAACCTAAACATGGATATTTACACAAATTTAAGAAGAAACATATATGAATCTAAGGTACATTTTTAAAGCTTTGAAGAAAGTGATATAGTGATCAGTTGCATTGTTTTCCACAGTAAAGAGAAGACACTTGGAAAGCTCGGTTCAACAGAAAAACCTTATACAGTAGCAACAAATATAAAATATGGGACTTATAAAATAATTAAGGAAGAGGGACAACCTTTTCCCCCCCTTGAATCATATAACATCTTAAGTTGCACATATATTGGAAAGTCTCATATGACTTCGGAACTCTTTGTAATATGTAAATACTATTAATTTTAATGAGCATTATTTGAAACCTTGGTACAACGGAAATTTATAATGAGCGACCTGTCATTGATAAAATTATTTTGTCAACTATATATATATATATATATATATATATATATATATATATATATATATATATATATATATTATAGTAATTTTCTTTAAGTATAGTTTCAAAAATATTAGGGAGCCTCGAGCCACACAACATATCATTGTTGGATTAATATCATCTAAATATAGATTCATGTTGTGAAACAAAGTTTTGGATCTCCCACACCTTAATACATGCCTTCAAAAATAATCACTCTCATAAGGTTAACAAATTTACAATGATACTTTACAACCACGAATAGCCTTCAAACATCTTCATCTAAAATAACTCTACCATACTTTCTCACCATGAATCATTGAACAAAGTCTTCTCTTAAAGGAATTGACAATAAATGGCCTTTTTAAATCTCATTCATAAAGGTAAACTAAACCCCTGAATATTAAGAGTATAACTTGATCTGAAGTTATCCCTAGTCCAAGAAAACTCCTGGGGAACGAAGCTCTAAGACAATGAAAATTAGCAACATGGAAGAGACTAAGGCTCAATTAGAAAGTGAAATAACTTTGCAAGAAACTACTAAACATACAACAAATTTCAGAACAATACTACGCTTCATGCATCATCTATAATATATACAAATGAGAGATACAAAAAAATAAAAATAAATCATATATGAGAAACTCTAACTAAGATAAATAGCTCATGAGAAATGGATTTCGATGTGTCAATCTTGAAGGGCCATAACGACGACATAACGTTCAACTTCTCTGGAACGATGATAGATTTTTTTATAAAAATCATGTCCTACATTGGATTCTTATTTTCATGAGGTGTACTAGCATAAGCATCTCTAAACAAACCGCCGAGATCTTAGTTCTGATTGTCAGCACTTTATTAGAGTTACGAAGTTGTCTTTCCATACTTTTGTTCATTTTTTGTTTGTGGATAATAAAGAAGAACATGATACGAAAAAATGGTAAAAATCTTCTCGTAGATATGATATACAAATTCCTGGTTAAACATTTCAAATGAAGGGTGAACAATTCTATTTAAACAAAATTAATTAACAAATTATCTATATTTTTCTTGTATATAAATTCTTGAGATTCACTTATCTCCAATATTCATTATCACTAAAACTGAAGCTAAAATGATTAGTTCGTACAATGTCATGGTAACGATGGTTACCTATGCAAACAACACATGTTGAAGAACTCTTCAAATTTCTTAATGTCAAAAGGTTGCCACCTACCATGACTAGTTAGTAGCACCATAGACGTCAAAGACTTCAACTAGTTATAAGCTCAATACGACTAATCATATTGTAGCAATCATATAATTTGGTCGCTTATTGTTTCGCTTGCCTACCTTCTTATACTTCAAAAACACTAGGGGCAACCTCGTAGACAAAGCAAAACTATTTATAAAAAAAATCAACCTCTTAAAAATTTATCCTAACTGTAAATCTTGCCTACGAAATAACCACCTACAAAAATAACAGGGGCTACTACTTACGTATATACTTTTTTCTTTCGGAAACATATATATTTTTTGTTCAAAAGATGTTTATACGTACTAAGATTTTAATAAGGTGGGTTTCAAATAACCATCCATAATTAATTCGTTACTTTGGTTTGGTACACAAATAGGATCGGCTTCATAATTAGTTTGTTAGTTTGGTTTGCTATACAAATAGGATCGGCGTAGACGATTTCCATCACACAACTAGCTCGAACAAAAGTTTAACGATGATTTTGAAACACAAATTTCAATAGTCAGACTCAGCAATGACTCATCCAACGAATAAATATTTAAAACTATAGTCACGGATTATCGCACAAAGACTAGATGAAATACTTATAAAGTAATTAGTTAAAGGGTTTAACTCATTAGATTTTATAAAGTTATTAGTTATAATGGTTTAGCTTATTAGATACGAACATATTAAACAGATATTTATGTATAACTTAGCCTAATATGACTTGGTCAAAACACTTCAGGCAGAACTATTGTCCTAATATACTTTAGGCTTAGTCTTCAGCCGGAAGTAACTTATATATTTACTCTAAAGACCATAAAAACTCGAGGCCAAAGCGTTCCTTATAGATACAACATCTGTCTTCATGGTGGAAGATCCTCGATTTTTCGTAGAATTACTTACGTCGAATACCCACGATTACATTCCGCATGTCTCATATTTTCTAGGCATATCTTATTTTCTCGGCACAACTTATCCACCACTTGTATCTTTCCTCGACTAATTCATGCAACTATCTTTCACTTATTCCCCTATGTCCAGCTATGTTTTCTCAATTCTTCGTTTGCTGCTCTTATTTTTACCCATCACTTTACTAGCTATTTTCACTCGTACATACATATCTTTAACACCCCAACCAATTGTCCCACACAAATTAAGTTTTTTGGTATTACTATCCAATCCTAAATTGGATCATATATCTCACTCCAGCCAAGCACCTTAGATTGGAATCAACCCAACCTAACATATAAACTCATCACCAGTATACATATACTCTAATAAATAATTAATATATTATAATACTTTAAAAATATAATTATTATAAATATTATAATTATGATTTATTATAGACAATAATTGAAATACAAATACATACAATTTACGAGTTATAAAAAATAATTAATTTTATAATTTTCATATCAATACATCATTGGAAAGGTAACTAAAAAGATTAAAATGAGTTAAAAAAATTATATTGTAAAAAAAACAATAAAAATAAAATTAATTTTTTAATAAAAGATACTTTAAAACTACTATAAAAAAAATTGTTCTTACTAAATGTAACTCTATATTTGTCTTTTAATTTTTTAATATTAATATCAATCAAAGAAAAACGTAAGAGATTTTTAACCATTTCTCAAAAATATTTATTTGAGACATTTCATTTCTTTTTTATCAATTTGGGTATTATAAAATAAAATTATCTAAATAAGTCTATAAATAATATGTAAACTTTTTACATCTTTCTCTTTCTTTGGAAATAAATTTCTTGCTTTCAAAACCATAAAATCAAATGGGTCTGGATTTGACATGAAACCGATTGAAAAAAATTTAATTGGCAGTTATTAAAAGTTTCGTTTATGTTGTTTTAAGACCGAAGGGAGAGAAACAATGGAAAGATTTGGTAAGAGATCTAAATCAATTGAAATGATAAAGATATTTGTGTTGAGATAGAGCCGATGCAAGTAGTTCAAGTTAATATTCTTTCATATCCGAACCATGGACAACATGGTCCAAGTAGTATTCAGGTCTTCAACAATTTGTTTGGATTATCATGTACACAAATTTAATGGAAAAATTTATAGTAGTCTTTATGGTTCTTATAAAAGGGAGATAATTTAATGGAGAAGTTCAATAAAATCGGTGTTGGAAATAAACAAAAGTCAAGAGTTTCTGATATTTCTGTTATTTCTTTAGTGAAGTGTTCTTTACCTAATTTTTTTAAAAAAATTTTAAATTAAAATAATGAAATAACAATTTCAAAATTGTAGTAAATTAATTTGTTTCTTAAAAAGTTTTAATAATTGACTTTTTTTTTTCACATCGTATATTAAGCATGTTCGGACTTGCACGTTTAGGATGACTTGTATTGTTATTATGTTATGTTATTGTAGTGTTAAGTTTTATGTAACCTTATTTATTTGTGTATAGGGAAGTATCAGGGATTGAAAATGTAATTACCAATTATCGTTGGTACTTGAATTCTAAGATGTATGTGGTGATGTCATGCATACTTAAGGATTATTTGTTTCTAGTTACGAGTTTGAATTGGCATTCATCACCATTCAGATATTTGAGCACTTGATGTGGTATTTCACATCCTCAAACTATATAAGATATTCATGTTGTAACAAAGTACATCATATTAAAGTCTGATCAATTAGATATACAATTCAATTACATTTGTATGGCTTACAATTTGGAAAAAAATGATGATTATTCATGAAACAATATTGGCAGACCTAGTATCTACCCTGCGCGGGCTCTGTGAGGAAAGTCATGTAGGAAATCGGTTATGTTCCTTACAAGCTAAGGAATAGTTGTTGTATGTGTAGACCGACCCCAACGAAAGTATACCTCGTATGTTTCGTGACGGTGTCATCCGTTTCATGACATACTTGATGCGTTTATACATATTATACATAGGCACAACTAGTTTTTAGTGCTTAATAATTTGTTCATGAAATACTCCAACGGATCCTAATAGAAGGCTTGGTTGTTTTCATATATGGTCTTGAACCAATACCATCTTCCTTAAAGTATTATCTTTGAAAGGTGATGGATAACATGTAGGCGCCAACCGTCTTGGATAATAATCATGGTGATTAATTACATATGAATGCCTCTAAAAAACTTTTAACTTGATAAATTTAGCCCATTTTTTTCATATATGCGATGATTCTGATTAAGTGATATGTGTTTACATTATAGTTACACCTTTAGGTGACTATTCTAAATTATTCATATAAAATTGAATTATGATATGTTTGTTCGATATGCATACCATGATATTTATTAGACTATGATAATTGACTATTGTTCATTTTACTATAAACGTGTTAAGCGTACTATATAACAAGTGCATTAAAGAAGTTAAAATCCAAGGAGATTATTAAAACATTTATAAAACACATCCCTCATGTATCACCAATGTTATATTTTAGTCTCATATTTATCCAATGTCACCAAATAGTCTCTCATGTTTTATAAATGTCACAAAACAGTCCCCCATGTTTGAACAAAGTTTTCATTTTAGTCATAGTTAGTTACACGCAAGGGGACAAAAATGTAATGTCTGGAACATAAGGGACTACCTGGGAGACAAAAGTGAAGATAGGTGACTAGTTTAAGATAAACACGAATCATGAGGAACTAATGATGATTTTTAGTCCAAAAACCTATGTATTCTAATAAATATGAAATTCTTTAAAGAGAAAACTATCCATAAATATCTTCTGAAGTATCTAATATTAAACTAAAACCCATAAATGTGATAGTACCATAAGTTACCCCAACCTAACAAACGGACTAAAATACCCCCAAGGGTATAAATAAGTTTATTTAGGTTGAAATCCATTTTTTCCCTCTAAGCCAAATTGTTCACATTCCCTCACAAATTTGAGTTTTCTAATTTTGAACAAAGAGACACGAAACCCCGTACAAAAGACCCATAAGTGAAGTAAACCAAGAGTCATAGTAAACCTACAATCTAAAACCCCACAACCAGTTTGATAAGACGAGCACTAACCGTTGGTAATAACTGTTATATATTATCCGAAATCGCATCAAATAATATATAACAAATCACGGAAAAATAATAAAACCCTTTGCTAGATTCATCTATAGAAGAAACAAAAAATGAAGAATACTTACGGGTTTGTCTGCTGCTATCCATCTAGTATTCTCTAGCGTTCTTTTGCGTTCTTTAGCGATTCCACGTTCTCCGGCGATTCCGTTTATGAAACTAAGAGACCTGCAGAATCAGATTAGAGAAGAAGGAAAAGTTTCCAGACACTAAGGAAGCGACCGTATTTCTGATTAGGGTTTAGAGTGATGAAATACCTAAACCTAGCCCCTTATTTATAGATTTTACAATGTGAAGCCCAACATTGTAAAGCCCATCCTATGTTACTTCCTTGTGTCCGGGACCATAACCCAATAAATTGATAATTCAATTTATATCCCTGATTAATTAATTCAGGCTTAAGTGTTGAGATTTGGGCCCTCTTCATCACAGTGCCCAAATTCAACCCGGTTACCACACTTGAGCCCATAACGCCTTTTTACCCATAGGTCCAATTTAGTTAATTAAATAATTAACTCGACTACTTTTAATTTGGACTTCCTTAAGACAATAATCGAATATGTTTATTTAGCATATCGGTCCAAATTATTGTTAGTCTATAAATATATTAAATAAATATATTCCAACAATCTCCCACTTGGACCGTCATATGCTACTCAAGAATACATATTCAACTTTAATGGGATCTCTATATTCATTGTCAATGGGCAAACGGTACAACCCCGTACATGATTGATAACAATAAAGGACTAAAGACCTCTTTCTCGTAATGTGAACAATAGGATGCAACAGTAATCACATTACCATAATCAATCAATTACTTGGGCCAGTTATGGAGCGTGGTCTAAGAGTAATATGGCTTGTAATCGTACATATCTACTCTTAAATGGTTCCTACTTTTGGAGATCCAATACAGTACAGATATCAATAAATATTTCCAAGCATATATATTGAAATAAACTTTAATGTGCACAATACTGCAAAATATAACATCAGATCCTATTACAAACTCTCCCACTGAAACTAAAAATCCTATAAATCAACTACACCCATACTGATGGTGTGTCCCTGGAAAACCTTAGGCAAAACCGCCTTTGTTAGGGGATCTGCTATCATGGAGTTTGTACCAATGTGCTCTATACTTATCTGACCCATTTGTACTCTTTCTTTAACAGACATAAACTTTATGTCTATGTGTTTGGATTTAGACGCGCTCCTGTTGCTGTTAGAGTACTGTACTGCGGAATTTTTATCGCAATATAACCTCATAGGGCCTTCTATCCTTTGTACAATGCGTAATCCAGTAACAAAATTCCACAGCCATAGTGCCTGGTTTGATGCCTCAAAGCATGCAACGAATTCTACTGCCATGGTGGACGATGCAATAAGTGTTTGCTTTACACTTTTCCAGGATATTGCACCTCCAGCCAATAAAAATATGTTGCCTGACGTGCTTTTTAATGTGTCTGCGCATCCACCAAAATCCGAGTCGGAATACCCGATGATCTCCAGTTTATCCGACTTCCTATATGTCAACATGTGCCTCTTTGTTCCTTGCAGATATCGGAGTACTCTTTTAACTGCTTTCCAGTGATCCATTCCTGGGTTACTAACATATCTCCCCAACATTTTTACAGCAAATGCAATGTCCGGCCTTGTACAAACTTGAACATACACTAAACTCCCAACTGCAGAAGCATAAGGGACCATTTTCATTTCCTCAATCTCAAGTTTTGTCTTAGGACATTGACTCAGACTAAGTCTGTCTACCTTTGCTATAGGGGTACTTAGAGGTTTGCAATCTGCCAATCCGTAACGTTGTAACAGACTTTTAATGTATGCTTTTTGTGATAATCCAAGAATACCACGAGAACGATCTCGATGTATATGGATTCCTAACACAAAACTGGCATCACCAAGATCCTTCATATCAAACTTGTCTGATAGAAATCTTTTTGTAGTGTGTAACAATTCCTTATTGTTCGAGGCAAGCAATATGTCATCCACATATAATATAAGAAATATGAAATTACTCCCACTGAACTTGTGATAAACACAATCCTCAACCGAGTTGATCTCAAAGTCATAACCGACTATCACCTCAAGGAATTTGTGATACCATTGACGAGAAGCTTGTTTAAGCCCATAAATGGATTTCTTAAGTCTGCAAACCAGTTCTTTTGAGTTACTTTCTACAAAGTGTTCTGGTTGCATCATGTAGATCGTTTCTTCAATATTACCATTGAGAAAAGCAGTCTTAACATCCATTTGATGAAGCTCAGAGTCAAAATGTGCAACTAATGCCATGATTGTTCTAAAGGAATCCTTCGTCGATACTGGAGCGAAAGTTTCTTTAAAATCAATCCCTTCACGCTGAGTATAACCTTTCGCTACAAGACGTGCTTTATGTCTTTCCACATTACCCAGGGAATCGCGTTTGGTTTTGTAAACCCATTTACAACCAATTGCCTTTTTCCCTTCAGGTAATGGGACAAGATCCCATACCGCATTATCCTGCATTGATTTATACTCTTCTTTCATAGCGTCAATCCACTTTTGAGATTCAGAGCTTGCCATGGCCTGTTTGTAGGATGAGGGATCATCTACAGTTCCAGCACATAACTCATCATGCTCCTGAAGATATACTATAAATTCTGGACCTATAGTACTCTTCCTTTCTCTAGTGGACCTTCTTAGTGGCACTATTTCCTCTTGTTGCACTTCTTGAGGAGGTAGATTTTGATCCTTATGAACGATGTCATTTTGATTCCATTGTGGAAGATTATCTTGAGGTTCCTCTTGTTCTACCTGAATCTCTGTATCCTGGTTAGAACCCTCAAGTGGAGCATCAGTGTTAATCCGAGGATTACCTTGTTCTAATGGGATCGAAATGATTGGCATTACCGCCCAATCTTCAGATATCTCAGTATCCCTATTAAAACCTTCATGAATCTTTGTGGATTCTTCCTCAAAATCAACATATGTTCCCTTATTCTTC
The DNA here is from genome assembly GCA_036936605.1 of Limnanthes douglasii subsp. nivea. NCBI lineage: Eukaryota > Viridiplantae > Streptophyta > Magnoliopsida > Brassicales > Limnanthaceae > Limnanthes > Limnanthes douglasii. The sequence continues at coordinate 93,675,250 of JAUPFV010000001.1, read as the reverse complement.
CCCTAAACTCAACATCCTCTAGAAACTTGGCCGTTCCTGCCTCAAATATTGTACCAGTGAGAGAATCATAAAACTTAAACCCTCTAGAATGTTCGGAATAACCTATGAAGAAACAACTAACTGTTTTTGGGTCCAGTTTCTTTTCTTGAGGTTTGTAAGGCCTCGCCTCAGCTGGACAATCCCACACATGCAGATGCTTTAAAATAGGTTTACGCCTGTTCCAAAGCTCATATGGAGTCCTAACAGTAGCCTTTGTGGGTACTCGATTGAGTATATAAGCGGCACATTTGATGACTTCGCCCCAGAGAGATAATGGTAGAGATGAGTGACTTATCATGCTTCTAACCATATCTTTTAGTGTTCGGTTCCGTCTCTCAAATACACCGTTCATGCGAGGTGAACCGGGAATAGTGTATTGAGGGACTATTCCCTTCTTCTCTAGGTACTGTGCAAAGGGTCCTGGACGTTGTTCACCCGATCCGTCATATCTACCATAGTATTCACCACCACGGTCAGATCTAACGGTCTTAATGCTTTTACCAAGTTGTTTCTCAACCTCGGTCTTAAAAGTTATGAACTTGTCCAAGGCCTCAGACTTTTCATGAAGAAGATACAGGTAACCAAAACGAGAGTAGTCGTCGATGAATGATATAAAGTACCGCTGCCCGTTCCACGATTCCTGTGGAAACGGTCCACAGATGTCGGTATGTATCAACTCTAAGACTTCTTTCGCTCTATATGCTCCTATCCTTTTAACTTTGGTTTGTTTCCCTTTGATACACTCGACACATATACCGAAGTCAGAGTAATCATGGGGGCCTAATAAACCTTCAGCAACAAGCTTGTCCATCCTAACTTTGGATATATGACCTAACCGCTTGTGCCACAGTTTAGAAGATCTTTCAGATTTAGTAATGTTGTTTGGTGTACGTTGTGTATTCATAGAAATATTGTGATTATTAATAGTATTCAACAAATACAAATTATCTTCTTTAATCAAATTTCCATTTCCAACAATCATATTATTTAGAGAGAGTGTAAAACAATTGTTTCCCATCAGACAAGAGTAACCTTGCAAGTCTAAAACTGGAAAAGAAATTAAGTTCCTTCGAAAAGTGGGAACATACATTACATCCTCTAAAAATAATACATGTCCAGTGGAAAGTTTTAAAGAAAAATCACAAATAGCTAAAACATCACATGAGCTCCCATTTGCTGTGAAAATGGATCTTTCATCATCACTTAACATCACTAAGGAAGCGGCCGTATTTCTGATTAGGGTTTAGAGTGATGAAATACCTAAACCTAGCCCCTTATTTATAGATTTTACAATGTGAAGCCCAACATTGTAAAGCCCATCCTATGTTACTTCCTTGTGTCCGGGACCATAACCCAATAAATTGATAATTCAATTTATATCCCTCATTTTATTAATTCAGGCTTAAGTGTTGAGATTTGGGCCCTCTTCATCACAGTGCCCAAATTCAACATGGTTACCACACTTGAGCCCATAACGCCATTTAACCCATAGGTCCAATTTAGTTAATTAAATAATTAACTCGACTACTTTTAATTTGGACTTCCTTAAGACAATAATCGAATATGTTTATTTAGCATATTGGTCCAAATTATTGTTAGTCTATAAATATATTAAATAAATATATTCCAACAATAACTCCATCAAGCGCTTTAAACCATTGGTGGCGGGAAATCATTGGCCGCTGACTTCGAAATCGAACCAGCTGTCACTTTTGATCGTCAGAAACTACAGTAAAAGTACGTTGTCGAAGTCGATAAGCGTTTTGTTCTTGTTCTATTCTTGATTAGGGTTTTGTTAGTAGGTCATATCGATTCAGGTGTTGTTGTTTTTTGTCATGATCATCTGTTGAAGTTTCGCATCTTGTTCTTTTGTGGCATGGCTAAGGATTATGTGTTAGCTTGGTCTATGTACGTGCATTTGACTGTAGATACTAAATCAAATCTTGTTTAAATTGTAGTATGGTATCTTGCATGTTTGTTATTAAATAATACGTAAAGTATTGTTTCATAGGACGCACAGGTGACGAATAACAAGTAAATCGCAACTGCGATTTGAATTGGATCAAGGAACTTTTAAGTCGGAATAAAGCAGTCATATGTTTTTATTGCATCTGAAATGAAAGGTGTTTTTACAGGTTAGGTTTGATTAGCATACTGAACCAAACGACTACCGTAATTATCTCTGGCGACGGTAACACAACACCGAAAGCTAGTTAAAGAGTTTACTGTTGTTCGTACGATAATCAACCACCGGTAGTTGCTTTGAATTTCGAAACTCAGGGTAGCAGTTGCTTCGAGCAGCAGGCCAAATTCGTCAGGGACACCAAGCGACAGCCGTGCGTCTAGCCTTATAAATGCAAGCAGTGTAGCCCGCACATCGACCACCTACGAACCCATTTCAGATCTTTTGATTTCTAAGATTTTGTTACTATATCGGAATCTGAATCTTCAGGTCATTGATGATGCTGATCTAGCTTTAATGTCACTCTATTTTCGGTTGTATGTTTATTTTCACGAGATAATCAAACAAATTCGAATTCTCAGTTAATCTAGTCTTAGAAACATTCTAAACTTGAGTGTATGCTTTCTTGATCGTTAATGGGTCTTCTTGAAACTTTTCTAAGTTACTTACGTTTCTGGTCTTTCTAGTTTATTTTTAGGTGTAATAATGTTGATCATAGTAATTTCAAAATTTATTGCGTTTTTAAATAAAATTTACGGTATATGTTACTTTATTCGTGTGTATTAATTATTGCTGGGTATTGATTTTATCCAAAAATTGCGAGACCAACGTGGCATGGTATATTCAAATGCAAGACCAATCTAACAAGATCTATTTTACTTACAAATTTACTAAAATCAATCTAGCATGGTATGGTTTATTCACAAATCTCAAAAACAAGACCAATCTAGCAAGATTTATTTCACTAACAAATCGCAAGACTAATCTAGCATGTCATAATTTACTCACAAATCTTAAATGCAAGACCAATCTAGCATGACCTATTCTATTCACAATTGCAAGACCAATCTAGCATGATATAGTTTACTCACAAATCTCAAATGCAAGACCAATCTAGCATGATCTATTTTACTCACAAATCGTAAGACCAATCTAGCATGGTATAGTTCGCTCACAAATCTCAATTACAAGACCAATCTAGTAATACCTATTTTACTCACAAATCGCAGGACCAATCTAGCACGGTATAGTTTACTCACAAATCCCAAATACAAGACGGGTCCAGCACGACCTATTTTACTCACAAATTGCAAGAGCAATCTAGCCATACCTATTTTACACACAAATCGCAAGACCAATCTAGCATGGTTTAGTTGACTCACAACCCTCAAATGCAAGACCAATCTAGCATGATGTATTTTACTCACAAATTGGCAGACCAATCTAGCATGGTATAGTTTACTCACAAATTACAAATGTGAAACCAATCTAGCATGACCTATTTTACTCACAATTTGCAAGATTAATGTAGCATGGTTTAGTTTACTCACAAATCTCAAATGTAAGACCAATCTAGCATGGTATGTTTTACTCGCAAATCACATTATCTATTTTTTGACATAAATCTCATCACCTACTTTACCCCTAAATCGCATGATCTATTTTAAACATAAATCTCATGATCTATCTTAAACATAAATCTCATGACCTATTTTACACATAAATCGCATGATCTATGTTAGACATAAATTTCATGACCTATTTTACACATAAATTGCAATCTCATGATCTATTTTACTAATAAATCTCAAATGCAAGACCAATCTAGCATGGCCTATTTTACTCACAAATCGCAAGAACAATCTAGTATCTTCTATTTTACTCAAATGGCAAAACCAACATGGCATGACCTATTTTTCTTACCATTCTCAAATGCTAGACTAATCTAGTAAAAATATATTAATTGCTAAAACTAACTCAATTCTAATTTATATAAACGAAAAAGCTCATGTTGTGAAACAATATGCAAAATGACATAAATAAAAATTTAATATAAACATTCATAATAAGCTCCAACACCGTCCAAGTAGGGGTGGCAAACGGTTTGAACCGCGAACCATCAGAACCGTTTAACAGAGAACCAAGGTTTGCGGTCCTGGCGGGTTGCGGTCCTGGCGGTTGGCGGTTCTAACGGTTTGCGGTCCTGCCGGTTTGCGGTCCTAATGGGCCAGTTTCACAGTTAAACCACCAGTTCAAACCACCAGACAAACCATTTAGGAACCATTTATCAAAATATTTTATAATGTTATTTAAAATTAATTTGTAAGTGTTAATTGAATCTAATTTCAATAATTGAGATATGTACAATATAAACGAGTTAATTATGCTATTTAATATATTTTAATTTAAATATGTTATCATTTTAATCGAAATTCTATAATCAAGCAATTACATTCGAAAAAAAAGAATTGTAATTTAATTTTGATATGTTTGATTATATTTATGTATTTAAGATATTTTATTTAATATTAAGTAGATAATAAATAAAATATATACATCTAATTGTATTTTGATTACAACTTTCAATATTTAATAGTACTAGATATTTAAGATGTTTATGTAATTAAAATGTTTTATTTAATATTAAGGTTATTTTTTCGAACTATTCAATATTTGAAGTATAAATTTACAGTTTTCAAAATTGTATAAATTTGGATTATGTTCCAATTGCGTAAATACATGTAATTTGGTTCCTAAAAAAAAATTATATTCCGATGACATAATTAAATAAAATTAATTAAATATATTTATTTAGGATATTAACATTATCAACAACTATCTATTCTGATAAAAAAAATTATTTTTATCAAAAATACAATCAACTTTTGTTATCTATAATTAAAAAAAATGTTTTGTTTTTAAACTGTAAACATGTATAAATAAATAAAAATTAAACTTTTTTTTCACTCTTTGAAAATCCGTTCACACTAGAAATACAAAAACCTCTTTATAAATCCCGGCCCAATTCAATCAAAGGTCCAATTCATAGCTAAGTATTGTGAAAATGACGGTGATTTTTCTTTCCGGGGCATCCGGACATTTGTCCGGACATATGATTTTGGTTATAAAATAATTAAAACGTTTATAATATTTACAAATAAACCGCAGTTTTTTACAAATAATTAAAAGTTTAAATTAGATCAAACAAAGAACCCTACACAATTCTAGAATACCAAATTTGATATTAGGTTAGAACATATAACTATAAGAGCTTTTATTAAAAATAATTTAATATTTTCTTTTTCATAAAAGTACTAAAATTATTAAAAAATAATAGTTCGAAAACCGTATTTATAAAGTTATAATTTTTTTAAACAAAATAATAGTTCGAATTTCCTATTTATATTTTTTTTAAATATTAGTGTGAAATCCTATATATAGAGTTTTAATTTTTTGAAAAATAGTTTAAAGTGCATACACTTATAAAAAAAAATCAGTCGCGGATGACGTCAGCAAGTGACGTCACCCTTGCGGACCATCCGGTCAGACGTGCGGATGGTCCGCACGTTCAAACCTGCTACGGCTAGTTAAATCAAACTAGCCGTAGCAGGTCCGGACATATTTTTTGTCAGAATTTTCAATTTTTTTTTGGGTCTCCCTTATAAATAGACGAGACCCCAACTTCAACCTCACACACTCTCTAAATCTACTATAAATCTCTCTAAATCTCTCTACATGTTCAAGATTTTTTATAAAACTTAACTTTGTTATTTTACATATTATAGTTCTGTTTTCGAAATAGTTAGATTTTTTTTTTCGAAAAATAATTGTTATTAGTTTTTATTAGTTATTATTTGTGATTATCTCAAATTTCCAATGGCTTTTTGTGGCTTCAACAACAGGTTAGAACAAGCAACTCCGAAAACTGATTTTTTGGAATTTTTTCTTTTATGATGTCTCCTCCATCCGAGAGGGATCCGATCACACGACGCGTCAAATCTGCCACTGAACCTACGAATATGAGTAAGACTGTCAAACAAACTTTTAGTTTGAAAATTTCCGATAAGGAGAGACGAAGCGTCAAACCTGCTAGTACTACACGTACGACTTTAAGTAAGACCGCCAAACCAACTTTTAGTTCTAAAATGGTCGACAAGGTGACACGAAGTGTTAAACACCCGACTATAACTAAGAGTAAGACCGTTGTTCCTAAACAAAGTCTTAGTACGAAGACGAAGATGATCGATTTGATTGTTGCTGCGTTAAGTAAGGTTAATCGTGAGACTCGAGGACACGTTTTGGAAGATCCATTACAAATTGCAGTTATTGTTGAGAAAGTTTTGCGATTTAAAAAAGTGGTTAGCGACAAGCGACTAAAAAATGTATTTTAGCATTTGTAATATTAAATATTTTAATATAACTTGTAATATTTTAGTATTTCTAATATTAAATATTTTAATATAACTTGTAATATTTTAGTATTTGTAATATTAAATATTTTAATATAACTTGTAATATTTTAGCATGATAAAATATGATTTTGGTTTAAAAAATAATAAATAACACTTGTAATATTTAAAACCAAATCACAATAATAAAATTCAAAATGTAATATTAAAATTATAACAATATAACTTAAAAATAATAAATAACACTTGTTCTATTTAAAACCAAATCATAATAATAAAATTCAAAATGTAATATTAAAATTATAACCATAGAATTTGTAATATTTTAACATGATAAGATATAGTTTTGATTTGTAATATTAAAATCAACACTACTAATATTAGATCTAATAACATAATAATAATATTCAAAATGCGATAATAACATAAGTATAATAATTACAACACTTAAAATATTAATAACCAAAACAAATTAAATACTAACTAAAATGTAATAATAATTTTATAATCATATGCAATATCTCAATTTTTTTTAAATATAACTTAAGATATGATTTTGGTTATAAAATAATTAAAACATTTATAATATTTACAAATAAATCGCGGTTTTTTACAAATAAATCGTAGTTTTGCAGTTCCGGCGGTTTGCGGTCCTGCCAGTTTGCGGCTTATGCGGTCCTGCTGGTTTACAGCCCTAATCACCAGTTTCGCACTTAAACCACCAATTCATAAACAGATCTCCACTTTTGAACCGGTTCATGAGCCATTTAAGACCGTAGTAACAAGATCAAAAGGTGATAAACATTTTAGCGACAATCTTTCACTTATTGACTAAATTCTACTTTCTACTTTCCCCAAAGCCTGTCTAAAGAACTGTCAACATCACCCTGCAAAATCCCATAGCACCAAAATACAATAATCTGCTCCACAATTGGAAAAACAAGGTTCAAAGGACTCACTTAAATGATAATACAATTTAGGTCTTGAGATTTATGAAAACTTATTAACAATCTTACGTGTACAACGCAAACAACATATAATCTTCATGAAAAAAAATTGATACTAACATTTTGCTGAAGCTACAGCTTTATATAGTATATGAAGCCAGTTAACATGGCAAAACCGCCATAATCACATGGACACCGCGCAACGCAAGAACACGGGCAATTGACCACTAATAATATGCAAAGATTTGCAGTTTTTTTATCTTAATGCAAACAACAAGTCTCTATTTTGAGAAATAAACGGGGAAGAACAAATGATGTTTCTCTATTATTTAACTTTGTAATTTAACTATACTACAATCATAATTAGTTAATTACAAAAAGAATATTATAGTTATGGAACTTTAAATCAACTTTCGAAATCAAACTGTTTTTGTACCTATCCATTTTTTCAACCGCTGTTGATTCATCATTAGAGCAATAAATTATTTGTGGGATTCAAAGATGATCCAAATGAATACTATGTACAAGCTAAAGTTAGCAGCTATGGAGGAAGAAGAAGGAAAGAGCCAAAATAGTGTAACAACTTTTATTTTGTTATTTTTATTCCTTAATTGTACCTTCACAACACTATTATATTTATAGGTAGTTGGTACAGGCTGTGAGGGAATCTTATTGTTACAATGGCACACTTGTAAATAAGGGAGTAATAAGAATTGATTACATTTTGTATAATGGTGTCACACAGGACCAGCTTAATATAATATCGTGTGATATTTTAGGGAGAGCCATAAGCAATGGGTCATGGACCCTTGTCCACCAGACGACCCGATGGGCCTTTGAGACCGGCCCAACTAACCACTTCACATGTGAAGAGAAGTCAGTTCACTTAGGAGTGAACCCTAGCTGACTTCTCTTCTTCTTCTTCTTCTTCTTCCTACCTCTTCTGAAACCCATTTCTTTTACTTTCTTCAACAGCCAGTGTGGCTGTTCTACGAACGCCGGCAGCAGCACCTCCAATCGACCATTGAGAAGGTGTATGCTTAACATCCCCCCGCAAACGAAGGGGCGAGTCTGAGAGGCCGAGTTTGTCTATCAGGAAGAGAAATCGGGCGTGAGTGAGTGGCTTAGTCGGAAGATCGGCAAGCTGATCGTGAGAGGGAACGTGTCGTACCTGAAGGTGACCCTAGAGGACTTGGTCACGAACGAAGTGCACATCTAGTTCTATGTGCTTCGTTCGTGCATGAAAGACCGGATTGGAGGCGAGCGAACTAGCCCCGAGGTTATCGCACCAGAGAATCGATGGTGGAAACGGTGGAAGTCGAATTTCAGAGAGGACCGATCTCAACCACATCAGTTCAGCTGATAAGTTTGCAAGGGCCCTGTATTTCGACTCTGTGGAAGATCGAGCAGCGACATTTTGCTTCTTCGAGGACCAAGACACCAGAGAATCGCCCAGATAAACGCAGTAGGCGCCAACACTGCGTCTGTCATCGAGAGAAGAAGCCCAATCGGCGTCAGAGAACCTATGGAGTTGGAGATGGCTACAAGGCTGAATGTGAAGACCAAGCCATCTGGAACCAGATAAGTACCTCAGCAACCTTTTTAATGATTGCGAGTGAGTCGTATGTGGAGCTTGTTGAAATTGGATTAATTTATTCACTACAAAGGCAATATGAGGCCTTGTGTGAGTAAGATATTGAAGCGCTCCTAACAGGCTTCTGTATTTTGTAGGATCAGGAAGAGGAGTGCCAGAGGAGCTACACAAAGAGACACCAGCAGCCATGGGTGTAGGACAAGGCTTGGAGAAGGATAGCCCTTGTGCAGCTAGTAAGTTCTCTATATACTGATGCTGATTTAGGTATATGCCAGTGGGGTCACGGTACGCCTCAATGCCTAAGAAGAGGTGAAGTGGCCCCATATCCTTTAGAGAGAACAATGTATTCAGTTTATGAATGAATTGTGTTAGGCAAGCTGCTTGAGACCCAGTGACCAGAATGTCGTCAACGTAGACTAGGATAAGTATGATGGTTGCCTTAGTCACATAGTAGAACAGTGAGCAGTCTGCCCTAGAATTGATAAATCCCCAACTCATAAGAGTATCTTTGAGTCTAGAATACCATGCCCTGGGTGCCTGTTTTAAGCTATACAAGGCTTTGTGCAGTTTACACACATGTGTAGGGTGCACAGAGTCTTGAAACCCCTCAGGTTGATTCATGTACACATCTTCAGCCAGAAAACCATTTAAAAACGCATTGTTAATGTCAAGTTGACGTACCTCCCAATCTTTAGATACAACAAGAGCTAGGATAAGCCTGACAGTAGAGGGTTTTATGACTGGACTGAAAGTTTTATAGAAATCAATACCTGGGGTTTGATGAAACCCTTTGGCTACCAACCTGGCCTTATGCCTTTGAACAGACCCATCTAGATTGTGCTTCAACTTAAAAACCCACTTGCACCTAACAACATTCAGATTAGAAGACCATGGGACCAGGGACCAAGTCTTGTTAGCCATAAGTACCTTGTATTCATTATTCATGGCAGAGACCCATTCAGGATTAGAAACAGCCTCAGAGTACCTGGTAGGTTCAGAAGTTGACATATCAGTAGTAGTTAAGTGTCCAACATAGGGAGTTTGGGGTTTTAGTGTGCCATCCTGAGACCTAGTTTTCATGGTGTGAGTGTTGTGATGGAGAGACTGTGTAGGTGTAGAAGAGGAAATGAGTAGGCAGAAAGAAAGATTAGGATTGAGACATTGATATGTGTGTGAGGTTTTGCTATTTTCAGGATGACCACTAGCATAGGACATTTGTTGATTGTTCAATGTATGTCAGGGGGTAGACTTTGAGTTTGGCTGACTAGGTGACACAAACTGTGAGTGCATAGATATAGTTTGAGAGGGAGAGTTACCTTGAGTAGGAGTAGGAGACAAGGGAGTTGTCTGGCCAGAGGGAATATCTGATGTAGCTGTAGGTAGAGAGTTACAATTAGTTGCAAACAAACCTGACAAATTGGGCAACCAAGAGTCATAGGAGTAATTAGGGACAGACTCAGTGTTTTGAGCAGAAGGAAAACCCTTAGAAAATGGAAACTCTGTTTCATTAAAGACTACACTTCTAGAGATGTATGTCATCCCATTAGACCCTAGGCAGATATACCCCTTATGATACTGACTGTACCCAAGAAAAACACATTTAGCTGAGTGAAATTGAAACTTATGTGACTGATATGACCTTAGACAAGGGTAGCAAGGACAACCAAAAGTTTTAAGAGTAAGATAATTAGGTTTTTTTATGAAATACAACTTCATAAGGAGATTTGTTTGATAGAACAGGAGTAGGAATTCTGTTGATAAGGTAGATAGCTGTGTCAAACGAATGGGACCAGTATTTGTAGGGTAAGGAAGACTAAGCTAGCAGTGTCAACCCAGTTTCAACTAGGTGTCTATGCTTGCGCTCAACCCTTCCATTTTGGGCTGATGTGTAAGGGCATGACCTTCTGAGAATAAAACCTTGTTCCTGTGCTAAGGAAATAAGTGGCCTGAACTCCCCTCCCCAATCACTTTGAACCATTTTGATAGACCTTTCGAATTGCTTTTCAACTAGTGTTTTGAAGTTTAGAAAAATAGTGAAGACCTGACTTTTAGTTTTGATAGGGTAGAACCAGGTATATCTAGAATGATCATCAAGAAAAATTACGTAGAATCTGTACCTTTCTATAGATGGAACAGGAGAGGGACCCCATACATCAGTATGTATGAGGTCTAAGATGTTATTAGCATGTGAACTAGATAGAGAGAAAGGTAAGCTGTGAGACTTCCCCAATTGGCAAGCCTCACAAAAAACTGAGTGTATTCTTCTCAATGTTTTTCAAATTACAACTTTTTAGAACATGATTTAGAGTGTTTAGTGATGGATGTCCAAGCTTCCTATGCCATCCATCCTTTAGGGAATTAGAAACAACAGACTGAGACTCAGTAACATAGACTAGTGGTGAACCATGTAGGGCACTGTTTGCTTGTAACCTAGGGTAGCTCTCCAACCTGTAGAGTCCATTCTCAGATGTCTCTCTGAGAAGAGCAATCCCTGTTCCCTTGTCCTTCAAAAAACAAACAACATCATGAAATTCAACAAACACAGCATTGTTATTAGTAAGTTGAGAGACAGACACTAGATTTTTGTTTATTGAAGGAACATGTAGGACATTAGATAAGGGAAAAGGTGTTTTGGTTAATGACTGTAGATTAGCACACCCTATATGTTTGATGGACAACTTTTGACCACTACCAACTAGTACCCCTTTATTACCTAAGTATTCTGATTTTTGAGTCAGCAAACCTGAATTTCCTGTAACATGATGGCTTGCTCCACTGTCAGCAAACTAGGCAGTGTCACCAGTGTTGTCTTGAGTAGTGATGTAGGCAGCTTGTTCAGTGTCACTCTTAGACTGGTCAGTAGGTGTAGAACCCATGACAGAGGGGTCATCTTTGTAGTAGCAGACAGGGGCAGAATGACCAAATCTACCACAGACCTGGCAAGTTGGCTTGTTCTGAGAAAATCTGCCTCCTCTGCCTTTATAATAGTGTCCCCTACTTCTGTTGTTGCTTGAATAATTAGATCTGCCTCTGAACCCTCTGTTCTGTCCTCTATTACCACCATTGTAACCTCGTGAGCTATAGTTGCCATTGTTTTGCTGTTTGTAGTTAGTCTTTTGAGTGAAGTTGGCTGATGCTATAGTAAGATTAGACACATTGTTCTGTAAATTTGAAAGTTGCTCTAGTCTGCTCTCAAATGTGAGGAGACTAGTTTGAAGGTCTAACCAAGTTAAGTCCTCCTTGTCTGTCAGACTAACCACAATAGGTGTGTAGTCTGAGTCTAACCCAGCAAGAACTTGGGTGACTAGATCATCCATTGACACACCACAACCAGCAAGCATTAGGTTATCAGCAATAGATTTCATTTTGTTGAGATACTTAAACATTGATAGATTACCTTTACGAGTTCTTTGAAACTCTGATTTGAAATATGTGACTCTGGCTCTTGTTTGGGAGCCAGAGAGTTTTCTTGCTGCTTCCCAGAGGTCTCTTGAAGTTTGCTCTTCCATTAGTTGAGCTGCTACCTCTGGGCTCATAGTTGAGTAAAGCCAGCCCAATAGTAGCTGATCTTTAGCAACCCAGTCCTCATAATCAGGACTTTCAACAGCATTTCCTTCTGAGTCAGTGATGAACCTGACTAGACAGGGTTTGTCCCCTGTAATGTATCCTCCGAGTTTGTTTCCCTTGACTATAGGTAATACCATAGTCCTCCAGAGTAGGTAGTTGTTTCTGTCTAGCCTGATGTTGTGGTTGTTGTTGCTGTTCATTGTGTGCAGATTGAGATTCTTTTGGCTACTGGAGAAGCAGCTAGGGAGAACAGATCCAAGTGAGTCACTGCTCAATGGTGATGAATCGGTGTTGGCCATTGAAGGCTAGGAAGGCTCTGATACCAAGCTAAAGTTAGCAGCTATGGAGGAAGAAGAAGGAAAGAGCCAAAATAGTGTAACAACTTTTATTTTGTTATTTTTATTCCTTAATTGTACCTTCACAGCACTACCATATTTATAGGTAGTTGGTACAGGCTGTGAGGGAATCTTATTGTTACAATGACACACTTGTAAATAAGGGAGTACTAAGAATTGATTACATTTTGTACAATGGTGTCACACGGGACCAGCTTAATATAATATCGTGTGATATTTTAGGGAGAGCCATAAACAATGGGTCATGGACCCTTGTCCACCAGACGATCCGATGGGCCTTTGAGACCGGCCCAACTGACCACTTCACTTGTGAAGAGAAGTCAGTTCACTTAGGAGTGAACCCTAGCTGACTTCTCTTCTTCTTCTTCTTCCTGCCTCTTCTGAAACCCATTTCTTTTACTTTCTTCAACAGCCAGTGTGGCTGTTCTACGAACGCCGGCAGCAGCACCTCCAATCGACCATTGAGGAGGTGTATGCTTAACAGTACAGATAGACTAAACTTTGTTTTGTCTATGAGATATAATATCAAGACTAAAAATCCAACTTCTGAACTTAATCTAGATTTAAGATGTAAACAATGAAAACGCAGTTAAGAAAAAGAACCTGTCACAATAGCAGTAAGAGGCTAAGAGCAGAGCCATCAATCCTTTTTTTTTCAACATTGTACTTTTATTACCCAATTGAGAATTACAGGCTGAAAGAGTGTTTAATTAAACAACACAAGATCTCCAATTAAAACCCTAACTCTCCGAACACCATCTTCAGCCTCCATTCATCGTTCATCCGGAGAACTGAGAATCCACCATACTTCAGCACCAGATCCATACTTCACCACCAAACCCACATAAACAACCTAATTTTCAGATAAAAAAGCCAATCTTTCTCGACTTAGAAGAATAACCCACGCCAAAGAGAACAAAGCCACGAAAACAGCCCAAACCAGCCTTCTCTTCACCCTTGACGATCCACCTTTCCAGCAAATCTTTTTCTATCTCTTTGAAGTTCATCCTTTCCAACATAGTTTTACCGATAACCTTCTCGATTCAGCCCGAAACAGCCTTCATATTACCCTTTGAAGAATACCTATATTTAACGGCAACAAATACAAGTAAGAATCCAACTTTATTATCAACTAAACTAAGAATTGGAGTTTGTCTTAGATGGCATAACCCTAATTTGTCGAAGAAAACCAAGGCTCTTAGTTTTCCTGGGGCGTCCTAATGGTTTAAACTACTTCTAGGATTGTAGTTTCACTATACAAGAATTCAGGAAGATCTATATAGATTGGAGTTTTAGGGTTCTCCACATTGGGGTTGAATTTTGGAGACCAGTCCTGTAACCTCATACTCTTAACCCCAACCTGCCAGATATTTCTTCTCCAAGTCTTAGTAACACCCTCCATCTTATTGAATTCAATAAATATATAACACAAATCCCTGGCAGAGACATTATATTCTCCAATAAAATTGAAATTATCCAAGAAAGCCTTCACAATAGCAAAACTTGGCTTTCTAGTCGCGAACTTACCCACTAATGTGTGTTTGGTTACCCTTTGGAGATTTCCCAAATATTTCTCCTCAAATTTAATTTCAAAAAGATCTTGACATATTCTTATGAAAAAGTATGCCATTATTACACTTAAAAAGCTTAGCATAAGTCTTCTTATTGTTTGTGTTTTTTTCCAAATTTGTTGCATATTCGAAGGTTGGATTATTCTGTTGATCAGGGTGAGGATTCAACATCGGGAACAGCAGCTCGTGATCAGTGGATCCATGAAACCTCGAGGAACTGTCACCCTCTTACATAAGTGAGCAGAGAAAGGATCAAAGAAGGAGAAAACAGAAAGTTAGAATTTTCATTCTTGGAGAGTTCTTGATTCTGTAACTAACTCAAACCACCATGAAATTCTTCGAGTGGAACCTCATCTAAGGGAAATATGTTAATTTCCTGTCAAATCATATCAAAAAGAAAAAAGGAAAGCACAAAGACAAAAGTGAAATCAAAGCCTTAATTGTTAACGAAGTTCAGCAAATTATGCCTACGTCTCCAGACCTGCTGCAGATCGATTTTATTAGGAAGAACACAGTGACTCTGCCGTTTCTGGTGAATACACAAAGAAAACCCTAACACTTAGTTTTGTAGAGACTGTAACACTTAAAAAGGGAAAACAGTTACAGTCCTTAATGTGTAATTTATGACCCACTAAAATTACAGTGTCTTTTCAATTCACTCCAACTTTCTTTAATGTGTTTAGAACTTGCCTCATCTCCATTGTCTTTCACTATCTTTTCATTTAACATCTCTTCTATCCAATAATAACATGTTGAATAAGGCTGGATTATTATGTCAAAATAACAATCTCCACCTGAAGACTGGTTTCAACCTGTCTTCACACCTGCAATAGATCTTTCTGGTCTTATTACTCTTGGAGACCAACTGAAGCTGAACACAACTTCAGTTTTTCAATGGCTAGTGTCTTTGTCAACACATCAGCTGGATTCTTGCTTCCTTGGATCTTTTCCAGTATTAGAACCTCATCTTCTAATAAAGATCTAATGAAATTATACCGAAGACTAATGTGCTTGGTTCTTGAATGAATGTTGAATTCTTCGCCAATTGAATTGCACTTTGACTATTACTATGCAGAATGTTGTTATTCTGTTTGAATCCCAACTCAGTTAACAAACCTTGAAGCCATATCATCTCTTTACTGGCTTCGGTCACTGCTACATACTCAGCCTCTGTAGTTGATAAAGTGACAATTTTCTGTAACTTTGACATCCAACTAACAGCTGTAGTTCCAACAGTAAATATATAACCGGTAGTGCTTTTCCAGTGATCAACTTCACCTCCAAAATATGCATCTACGTACTCTTTTACCTTTAACTCACCCTTACCAAAGTACAAACACTTTTCTATGGTACCTAGTAGGTACCTCAAAATCCATTTGACAGCTTCCTAATTAAGTTTGCCTGGGTTTGACATAAACCTACTCACAACTCCCACTGCATAACTAATGTCTGGTCTCGTACAGACCATTGCATACATTAAACTTCCAATAGCTGAGGCGTAAGGAACCTTAGCCATGAAGTCTTTTTCTTCATCTGCCTTAGGGGATTGATCCTTGGATAAACGAAAGTGACCTGCCAATGGTGTACTAACTGGCTTTGCATCACACATGTTAAATCTCTTCCAAACGCGATCGATGTATTCTGACTAAGAAACTGAAAAACTTTTCTATGCTTATCTCTTATGATTTGCATTCCAAGAATCTTCCTCGCCGGACCCAAGTCCTTCATGTCAAATTCTTTTGACAATTGTAGCTTCAATCTTCTAATATCATCCATATCTAAACCTGCTACTAACATATCATCAACATGGAGTAGCAAAATGATATAACTGGACTTACATCTTTTAAAATAGCAACAATGGTCCGCATCACACTTCTGAAAACTCTCTTTGTGCATAAAACTGTCAAATTTCTTGTACCACTGTCTTGGAGCTTGTTTTAAACCGTACAAACTTTTCTTAAGTCTGCGTACCATGTTTTGTTTCCCTTCTTTTAAGAAACCTTCTGGTTGATACATATATATCTCCTCATCCAAATCCCTGTGAAGAAATGTAGTCTTCACATCTAACTGTTCAAGATAAAGGTCTTCAATGGAAACAATACTCAACACTGATCTAATAGTAGTGAGCTTCACAACTGGAGCAAAAATATCGGTGTAATCAATTCATTCCTTTTGTTGGAAACCTTTGACAACTAGTCGTACTTTGTATCTCTTAGAGCCATCATGCTCATCTTTTACCCGATACACCCATTTGTTATGAAGTGCCTTCTTAACCATTGGTAACTCAGTTAGGTCCCATGTATCATTTGAAATTAAAGACTTCATCTAATTTTTCATGGCAAACTCCCACTTACAAGCATCACTGGTCTGGCAAGCTTCATCATAGCATTCAGGTTCCCCTCCATTGGTAACTAACAGATAGTTCAAGTATCTTCTGTTGGGTACATGGGGTCAGGAAGATCTTTGCAAAACAGGAACTGCCTCAGTCGGCTGTAGGGTATCAGATTGCTGTCGATCGGTTTGTCCAAGGACTCTCCTTCTTGAGGGGTTAATTTGATCGGCTCTATTTCTTGACTATATGTGACTCCCTCGATATCTGCAAATACTGATTCATACGGCTTTGAGTCATTTGCTTCAGTTTTATATCCGTCCTTGTACATCACTGTTTCATTGAAGATCACATCTCTGCTTCGTATCATCTTCCTGTTCTCCTCATCCCAAACACGATAACCGAACTCATCTTCGCCATAGACGATCAGGAAATATTTTTTCGATTTCGGATCAAGCTTGTTCCTGACTTGGTCACTTATATGAACATATGTTGTAAAACCAAAAACTCTTAGATGTGATAATTTTATATCCTTACCACTCCATACCTCCTCGGGTATTCGATGTTCTAAGGGAACCGACGGGCCTCAGTTAACCAGGTAAGCCTTTGTGTTGATTGCTTCTGCCCAGAACTGCTTCGGTAAACCAGACTGTATTCGAATGCTTCTGGCTCTTTCTGTCAACGTTCTGGTCATACGTTCAGAAATACCATTGTGTTGAGGCGTACCTGGAACGGTTCTCTCCATCCTGATACTATGCTCATAACAAAAGTTCTTGAATTTGGTATCCTCATATTCACCACCATTATCAGTTCTCAGCTTTTTAATCTTCAGACCTGTCTCATTCTCAACCATAGATTTTCATCTCCTAAAAACATTAAACACTTCAGATTTATGCTTCAAAAAACAAACCCATACCTTTCGAGAATGATCATCGATAAAGTTCACGAAATAGTGTTTCCATCCTATAGATGAAACATTTGTTGGCCCCCAAACGTCAGAGTGAACAAGCTCCAGCCTTTCTTTCTTTGGGGTTCTACCACTTGTCTGAAAACTGACCCTTTTCTGTTTTCCAAGTATGCAATCTTCACACATGTCTATATCGACTGACTTTTGACCTGCAAGCTTCCCATCCGAGTACATAATTTTTATACCCTTCACACTCATATGGCCAAGCCTCTGGTGCCAAACATTTGGATTTTCATTTCATGCTGCTATTGCAATTGAACAGCTCGTTTCTGCTGTCTTGTAAAGAGTACCACTCTTCTTTCCGCGAGCAAACATCATCGCTCCCTTTGAAATTTTCCAATTGTCACCATGGAAGATCGTACTATACCCTTTGCTAGCCAACTATCCTACGGAGATTAAGTTCTTTCTCAGACTGGGGATATGTCTGACATCTTTCAGTTTCCATACAGACCCATTCAACTTAATCTTCACAGTACCTTTACCAATAATATCACAAGGTTGATCATCACAAAGATATATTTTTCCAAGGTTTACCAGGGACATACCTCTCGAAGAATTCTTTCTTGGAAGTCGCGTGAAACGATGCTCTAGAGTCAAATACCCAAGACTCTTCCCTGCTTTTTAAGGAGCATATTAATGCATCATCTCCTTCTGAAGTGATATTTGCCTTTGTCTTCTTCTCCTGGTCCTTTGGTTCTCTTTTGTACTGAAATTTATAGTGCTCGGTCTTCCCACAATTCCAACACTCGCTGTTTCTCAACCCCTGGGAATTTTTAGGATTCCTAGACTTGGACCTCCACTCTTTTGATTTGCCTCGGTAGTTCAATTTACCGCGTCCATATACTCTGGTTGAATTTCTTCCTCTCGATTCTGTATGTAAGACTGAGGAGATTGATGAATCACCTGATTCTCTCCTTCGAATCTCTTCAATGAGAACTAGGTTACGAACATCATCTAAATTCAACTTATTGCTTCCTGACAAGCTACTCACCCTAGTGACAGTAGCATTCCAACTATCTGGTAGTGAAGACAACAGTATCAATGCTCGTATTTCTACATCAAAATCAATTTCAACTGAAATCAACTGGCTTGTGATTGTATTAAGTTCATTGAGGTGTTGAGCTACCAAAGCGTCTTCCATCATTCGCAAATTGAATAAACGCCTCATCAAGTGAACTTTGTTAGACGCTGATGGCTTCTCATACATACTGGAGAGATCCTTCATAATACCTGTCGTGGTTGTTTCCTTTATGATGTTAAAAGAAACATTGCGGGATAGTGTCAATCGGATGACTCCAAGAGCTTGTCTATCAAGAAGGGTCAATTCTTCATATTTCATACCCTCTGGTTTCTTTTCTGAGAGGGGTTGATAAATCTTTTTCTGGTAGAGCTAATCTTCAATCTGCATCTTCTAGAACCCAAAATTTACACCATCAAATTTTTCGAGTCTCACCTTTCCTTCGTCTGTAGCCATTGCTCCCACTCAAATCTGATTTCCTTTGGATCGCTACTAGTCTAGCTCTGATACCAGTTCTAAAGGAAATATGCTAATTTCCTGTCAAATCAAATCAAAAAGAAAAAAGGAAAGCACAAAAACAAAAGTGAAATCAAAGACACAATTGTTAACGGAGTTCAACAAATTATTCCTGCGTCTCCGGACCTGCTGCAGATCGATTTTATTAGGAAGAACATAGTAACTCTACCGTTTCTGGTGAATACACAAAAAGAAACCCTAGCACTTAGTTTTGTAGAGACTGTAACACTTAAAGAGGGAAAACAGTTACAGTCCTTAATGTGTAATTTATGACCCATTAAAATTACAGTGTCTTTTCAATTCACTCCAACTCTCTTTAATATGTTTAGCACTTACCTCATTTCCATTGCCTTTCACTGTCTTTTCATCTAGCATCTCTTCTATCCAATAATAACATGTTGAATAAGGATAGATTATTATGTCAAAAATAACACCTCATTTGTCTTTACATCAAAGAACTTAGTCCAGAGCCATCAATATTTTGAATAACTTCATCTGCTCTGATGTCGAGGAAGCATAGATATCAGATGGACCTTTCCACTCGAGAAACCGCATAGACTTTTTTTTTACTTTTTATGGTCTACATCAAGAAAAAATATTATTACATACATGGTTTCGAGTAAGACAACCCCAAGATCAACACACTCTATCCTCTCTGAATCCACAACCGAGAAATCATTCATCGTGACGCTCATAAATTCAACTGTAAAAAAAATACATAGCTAAACACAGGAACGAATAGCCAAAATCGAATACATGTATTGGCAAAATGAACCGAGTTTTTGGCGGTGAATTTGAGAATTTTCAAAAAGAGGGATTTGGGGATCGGTTAGTTGAAGATGAAGAGGAAACGACTCTGGAGAAGTCATGATTTTTAGTGTTTACGGTATGAGGAGAGGAAGACGACTACTTACAAATACAATACTTTAAAATATCTGACTGGGTTAAAAAATCAGGTCTTCCTATAAAAAGACTTATATAGTTGGTTGACGATAGTTAGGCTATTAAAAAAATTCAGCTCTTTCTAAAAAAAGACTTATATAGTTGGTTGAAGATAGTTAAGGTATTAAAAAAATTGGATATTGAATAAGAGTTATTTATTTAATTATTTATTGTTGGATATTAAATAAGACTTTTAGTTGGTTTTGTGCCTTATCTTGAACCCCGCCGGTTGAGAACAGTCCTCCCGACGAGGAACCATTTTTTTTTCATGATGTTCATCCACCCCGCCGAGTGAGAACTAGTCCACCCGACGGCGTAGCCTATTTTTCCCAGGTAGTTCTTGAACCTCGCTGTCACCCCCAATACGAACTGTACGTCAAGAAACACGGTTGCTTTAACATCACCCCTTGTATCCTTAGTGAGCATTCCGTAGTGGATGTGGTGAACACGATAAATCGTGTACGACCGTTAGACAAGACAGCTGAAGAACTAGTGTCCTTCGCAAGAAAAGTGTTTGACCTTACTAGTCCATGGCTTGGTGTAATACTACTCGTGTTTGTTCATTGTATGCTATTTAAGTTTAACGACCATGCTTTTAGGTTTTAGACTCAGTATTTTGATGTTTTTTTATGTTGGATTCAAACGTTGATTCATATGTTTTTAAAAATGAATACATAAAAATTGTTTTGTTTCAGAATTTGTTTTCTTTATAATTTGTATCATTTCTATATAGATTCTCATTTTTAACCAAGTTACTAATATATGAGGCGGCTTTTTTAGAGTGAGGAAATTTAAATCTATAATCCCATCGGTTGAATTATTTTCAACTCGCGGGGTTGTTTTCACCCGATAGTTTAAAATTGTTCAACCACTAGTTGACAGTTAATGACCTGGCGGTTGAAAGCGAGGAATTGAAGTTGTCATAAAGCTAGGATTTTTAATTATTCAGCCACCAGTTGGAGCATTTTTAACCGGCGGTTGAAAACGTACCCGCCCATTGAAGTATTTTAGCCCGCCGGGGCAATTACCTTCCGATATGAGACCTCTAACCTGTCGGTGTAGTGTGCGGTAGTTGAATAATTTTCAACAGTCGGGTAAGCTATCACCCCGGCGGTTGAAAAATAGTCAACCTTCGGGTCACATAACCTTATTATAACTTAATGTTGTTATGGTTATGGGTAACATCCCCGGCTAGTTGAGAATTGTCAACCGCCGGGGATCTGATCATCCCAGCGGGGGAGTAGTCAACCGGCGGTTGACAAATAGTTCACCGCCGGTTGGAATCTTATATACTCTAATCCACAGGCTAGAACGCTAGAATAGCGCTGGGTGAGCTGCAATCGATAAGTGATCTGTACGACATCAATCAATAACAAAGTTGTGCCTAATATGTGTTGCATCCGTAACTCCTACCTTGCTAAAAAAGAAATCATAAGCCATCTTATTTTTCGGTATTTGGACAAATAACTAGTTCCTTTGTTCTCTACCTCACCCTTGTGCAGATTAGCATCGAATTCTAGTTAGCAAAAATATGGAGACGTCCCTCTATGTCGAAAGGCTGCTGCTATAGAGGATGAAGATAGAAAAGGGATTGGATCAGTTCATTCTTTGGTTGATGGTGTTTGTGGGGGTCTACTTATTTAGATTTGTTTATTTATATTGGGAGAGAAGGAGAAAGAAGAAAGGAATAAGAAGAATGCAAACAAAATGGAGAGAAGAGAAACGATTCGAGGTAGAAGAAGAAGTATATCTTTATAAGGCTTCAATTGTTTCTTTAATTAAATGACACATATAATTCATTTAGTAGGTGCCATGTCAAAACAATTTTATATCTCACCAATATCTATGCCAACAAGGATTTTGGTCAAAGGGAAAAAATCGTAGCTAAACTCAAGGGACGAGTGGTGATACAAAAATCTGGAGACTGTGGTGGCATGTGGCATCCTCTCATGGATCAGAGGATCTGGTCGACTAATTTATCCAAACGCGATAGTCGAGGGACTGTCAACGGATACTTGAAAGTCAAGGGACTATCTTCCACCAAACGCGATAGTCGAGGGACGATGTACTGTTCAAAGCTTCAATATTCCCTTCAGAAAAGATGTATTGGTGTTCTGGTCTTAGGGAGAGTTGTGGTTTCCTCTGGTTCATTCTGTTTCCCTTCTCGTATCTCTCATATTATAGATGAACTAGAAGAACCCTTTGTAATAGTGGCCTTCGTAATTACAACTTCGACACAAGGGGAAAATACTTCATTTCTAAATAGACATTAGATTCAGCTTTACAATTTTAGTATTGGTTTTAAAATCCTTTGAGCCTCTATAACCAGTAATAAATATTTTGACATACTTGAAAGGTGATACATCCTTCTATGGGCCTTCGACTCTGCTCCTCCTACTATTTTCGTTTACTTTACCATATGAGGCTTTCACCTTGGCACCTTTGGTTATATATGTTCTCAAAATCAAATGATTCACAACAACCGACCGTCTAAATGCAACTCTCCCTTCCAAAGAACCATATTATTTTTCATTCTTCGAGGTCCCAACAATTTTGGAAATATTTTCAGATGAATCTCCTCATCATCTATCCTGATGTCTTCCTAGTTTTTATAGAGTGAGACCTCTCGATGACAATATATAGGGCCATATGAGTTTTTTAACAAACTTCTCAGGTACAGAAAATGACAAATACGAATGATGTTATTTTTTGGTTTCCCTAACCAATTAGTTGTTAAGGAACTAACAAGTTCTTCCAAAGTAGTCTACTATGTTTTAGTTAAGAAAGAGATCAGTTTATTCATCAATAGGTTTTCCCTATTTATAATATACAGACGAGTGGGTAGTTACATTTGGTTACACTAGAAGCGCCACTAACCCACTTTAACCATTATCGCTATAATTATAGAACTAACAACTATTAACAATATTATCCTTATAATCGTGGAATAACTAACACGCCCTAAACTCGTGGATTTAATCGTGTGTTAACATTGCAAATAAAAGCTCTGAGTGCAATCTACACGTTAATCTGAGTTGGAATCTTCTTTTTAAGAACCCCAGAGTTGACCTAATTCACTGAGCTCAAACTCGAGCTCGGAACAAAGTTTGGTCTATTGTGTTGAGCTCGAGTTCACTTATGACGCGCTCAAGTCCTTTCCTTTTACCACATTCCTTGCTCTAGTCGATCAACTCTACTATGTCGTTATCAAGCTCATCATGGGCTTGACTTCAATCGATCAACTCTTATTTTACATCATCGAGCTCATCATGATCTTGAGTTCAGCAACATCATGCCTGCTCTTAAGTTTGCTTCCATTATTATGCTCTGTGCACCGTTGAGCTCGGTTCAATGACGAGCTCAGTATCTCTTTGAGATCATCCCCATTATCTGCGAATAACGTCAACATGTTATTGCTCTCTTCCGCGTTATCCATTGTTGATGTTGATCTGATGTTGAGCTCATCCAAACCATAGATCTTGTTCTCTTCTTCTGCTCATCATAATCCCAACTCTTAGTGCTCCATGCTCGTATCCTGGGGAATCCCCCCTTATAAGGGCCCCCCCGTACTTTAGAGGTTGATTAAGACATTAATAAAATTGTAAATTATAAATTAAAAACTCTACTTATGATAATAATTTGAATCGTCCTGTGTCTGCTTCTTTCTGACACGTGTCATGAAGACAAATGGCGGTTTTCTGACAACGCCATTTCCTGCAGTTTATCTTTTGGCGACTTAGCTTCCTGACACTATTTTCAAATAGACAATGATTTCATAACTTTCACGCGTTCGCGAAAACGTTCCACTACTCAAATAACTTCCTCATTTATTTGTTTAAACCATATTTCTGCAAGTGTTCTACTCTATTCTTCTTGAAAAAACTCTTTAGGCAAACTTATTCCCAGGTGTTCACTTCTTTCCTTCGTCAACAACTTTTCAAGTAACATCCTTCTTCTTAACTCTTTCGCTTATGTTGAATGTTGTAGATAACCCAATATTCAAGGTTTTAAAAGCTTTAGTTGTAGAGGAGTCCCCAAAATTGTTTGCCCTTACCATCACAATCGTTCTGATTTATGTCATTCCCTAATTACAGTTTGTAGAAAAACCATGGCACCCAAAAAGGGAGTGAGGAGTATGGCCGCCAAAATTTCAGAATCCTCATACGAGGATGTGAACAACTTAGAAAACTATTTTTCTCAAATAGCTCATAGATACAGTAATTTATAGGATGAAGGAATCACCAATCTAAAGAAAAGATGAAATATTCGTGATAACATAACCATTATGGCTCCTGGTTTAGGCGAGCATCCTTACCACACACAGGAAACAGAAACCTGCCTCTTCACTACTTTGTTCCACTGGTGACTTAGGTTACCCCTCCCTGAACTAATTCGTGACTACTTCAGCATTCTGGGTATTTTCCCCACCCATATGTCAGCAAATGACTGGAGGCTGTTGCTCAGCATAGTCCTTAGTTCGCGCTTGTTAAACATCAAAATATGTAGAACTAGCAAACTCTGATAGGAATTGGAAAAATTCCTTTGTCTTTGTTTCAGGTAATTGGCAACTCACGACCGCTACCCTAAATCTTCAACTAGAATGCCAATGGAAGAAAACTTGTAAGCCTTGTTTTCATTTTGTAGGGAAATATTAATTTGTTCGAACTGGTTGATCATACCCTTGTGTCTTCAGGTGAACTTTCAAACTAGTGGAAAGAAGGAAGACCAGACGATTACGTAAATCCCCTGATCAAAGTTAGAAGGTTATCCTTTGAAACCTGGCAACAAGACCCCAAAAATCTGTTCACTCGATACAACTATTTACGATCAGGACTGTGGCCCATTCCTGAAATCAGCACATCAGAAGAGGAAGGAATCAAAATGGAAGACGACTCTAAAGCTACCATGGACTGTCTCAAGATGAATTTAGAATAGAAGCTCTGTAAGAAAAATAGTCCTGGCGTTTGGCTAGCAGTTCTTCAAGTCACACGCAAAGCCAACGAAGCTGAGGATTCTGCCTCTGCAGCAGCTCTCTCTATTGATCAAGGCAATGACGGTGGTAAAGAGTAAGAGAAGGTTGTCGAGAAAAATGAAAAAGAAGCACCCCATGTGCCTAAAACTGCTCAACCCACTGATCCTCGAGCAGAAAAAGAATATGAAGATGAAGAGACTAACTCTGGTGCCCTCAACAAGAGGACGAAGAAAAAACAAAAGGTAATTGAAGTTGTTCCTCTAACCACCAGAAAATTTATACTCCGAGATGAAGAAGGCGAGGGTAACGAAGCCACTTCTAATGAAGGAGCAAGTCTTCTTAACCCATCAATAAGAGAAGCTGGTGAAGGATAAAATTCTCCTGGGGCTAAGGAGTTACTTGATCTGGCTAATTCTAAGGAGAATGACCGTGGAGCTGCAAAAGATACAGTGTTGCAACCCCCACCCATGCGACTTCAGCTCAGCAACTAGCACTGAGATCATCTGTAGGATTTCAAGCTCCCTCTGTGGAGAACACTGAAAGGATTAACCCTACCGATAATGATGCAGAGACCAGCCAACAAAGGGTACCTGTAGTGGAGCGCCCAAAGGTGCAAGTTCCATGTCCTTCCTCATATATGTTCGAGCAACTACGCAGGACACATGACATGTCCTATTATGATAAGATGTCCAACGAAGAGCTCTTACAAAGACAAACAAAACTAGCTATAGAGGTAAAACCTGTTAACTCATACACTTCAAATTGTATACTACATATGTATATTTACCTTCATTGTTGAACGTTCAGATGCAGCATAACTCATTCATCTTGAGTTATCGGAATATGTCTTCTCCTGATGTAACTGCAATGTAGAGATGGAAGCCTGACGCCATGTTTTTTGGATCTTCCAAATTTTGCACCGCTGAAATCCACGTTTGAGGCATGCATATGCCTCAGCCAAAGCTGTGAAACACGAGGCCTTGGATGCTAAATCCCGGTTAGAGAAAGTGGTTGCATATCTTCAAAAAACTGTGATGTGCAATGACCAACGTGTCACGGCTCTCTCTGAAAACCATAAGATGGTGATAAATCAGAACGAGAACCTGCTGAAGAGGAACTACGATCTGAAAATGCAAAATGTTAAACTGCTGGACAGGGCTAACCACCAGGCGAACAGGGTAAAAGAACAAGCAGATCGGATTGCTACTCTGACTGCCGAGGTGAGCTAATTGACTACGGAAGTCAAAGAAGGGCGTATGCAGCTCGAGCAGGAACAAAAACAATGGCAAGAAAAGATAAACGGAGCTGTTGAGGAGAGGGAAACACAATTGTTGGCAACTGCAACTAGCATGATTGCCACGGAGAACCAAAAAGCTGTTGCAGAATTGATTGCCCTTAATCATGGTCTGAAATTAGGCTCCTTTGGTCACCTTTTTCATCCTACTGCCCCGACCTCGATCGTGGCCCCCAAGAAAAGCAAAGAGACTAACACTACCGTGGATGCTTCCGTACTTATTGAACTCAACTGGCGTCTCTCTTTTTTGTGTTAAACTTATGGTACTACTTGCAGTATCTGGACCCCATTATTTTGAATTCATGCATGCTTTTATTTAATCATTATTACAAACGTATGTTGATAAATGTAGACTACAGGTGTACTGAGTTATCTGGATACTTTTTATAACCCCGAGCTCAGTACGACTCATTGCGTAGCTTAGACAATATGTGCCATGATAGCTTTTTTGGGGAGAGATCCTATGGACCCTATTGCGTTGTCTTTTCGGACTTGGTCTTTGGCCAGTTCCCTAATATACCCAGTACAAAGTATAGATTCAGTATGGTCATTGCGTAGCCCGTAGGCGTGGCCAATTAGCTCATTCGCGTTTATAGACACTTAGTCTGGATTCAGTATGGTCCGTTGCGTAGCCTTACGAAGGCGTGATCATTGACCCATTCGCTGGTTATAAAAGTAAAACTCACACACATATTTGGCGAAAATACTAAATTATATTAAAAAGACTCAAAAGCTTGTTTGTAGATGCCTCAGTAAAAAACCTCCCCGCGCCATCAAAGAGGAAAAAGCGCACATCTTTACATTTTATACATTTTGACAATACAATTTTAGGTGATTAACATTCCAAGGATGCTTGAGTCATTGACCTTCTTGATCTGCTAATCTGTACGCGCCATGGTGTCCTGCCCATATAACTGAGTACGGGCCTTCTCAATTTGGTCCTACCTTACCACCTGCGCTGCTACCAGAACTCTGAAACACCTTTTTCAAAACCAAGTCACCTTCCTTAAATGATCTTGGCTTCAACCGAGCATTGAAACATCCTCTCATGAGACTTCGATAATGCTCTGCTCGAACCCTGTCCTGGTCTTACCTTTCGTTAATTAGATCCAGTGACGTTGACTTGGCTATAAGATTTGCTTCTTCCTCATAGTGCTGAATTCTATGGCTCGGTACCATGACTTCCGCTGGGATAACTGCTTCAGCTCCGTATACCAAAGCAAAAGGTGTATCACCTGTTGTAGAACGCAGCGTGGTCCTATAAGCCCATACTACCTCTGCCAACTTGTCTGGCCATTTGCCACTGTCTCCTTCTAACTTTTTCTTTATCCCTTCTAACAACGTTCGGTTAGTGACTTTAACCTGCCCGTTTGCCTGAGGATAATAAGGGGTCCAAAAACGATGGAGAATCCCATACCGTTTACAGAAGTTTGTAAGGACCGAATTTTGAAATTGAGGCCCGTTGTCTGTCATTAAAATTTTCGGAATGCCATACCGAGTCAGAATTTGATTGTGTATAAAATCACATACCTCTTGAGCTCGAGTTCTAAACAAAGCTTTAGCTTCCACCCATTTCGAAAAATAATCGACGACCACAATGAGAAACTGTCGCTTGCCTGTAGCCGTTGGCAGGGACCTACCAAATCTATCCCCCATTTATCAAACGGACATGGGACAGAAATATTCTGCATGGACTCGCTCGGTTTATGCTGCGTGTTTGAGTATTCTTGACACTTATGACTGTGCAAGACGAGATTTTCAGCATCATTTGCTAGCTCATGCCAATAATATCGAGCGAGCAGGAATAATCGAATCAACGTTCGGTGTCCATAATAAGTCCATGCTTCTCCAGAATGTATATCTTCTAATACAGAATTAGCTTCAGTTCGATCAAGGTAGTGAAGCAGGGGTCTCGTTGAGCTTTTCCTATATAAAATATCAACAATGACACAATACTTAAGCCACTTTGATTTGCAATGCACGAGCCTCACTCTTACCTTCAGGCAACGGTCCTTGATTATGGTAATGGAGGTATGGAGTCCGCCAATCATCCTTGTTAATAGACGAATCAATCGTAGCAACCGTTAAAATCAGCTCTGTCACAAGGAGTTGCTAGATTAAAATTGCTGGATTCTCTCCCGCAGCTGCTACCTTTTCCAAAATGTCTCCTGCCAAATTATCTCTTCGAGGGATCTGTTCATAAGAAACGTGAGTAAACTTGGACTCATATTCTTTAAGAATTACGATATATCCCGTGCTTGATTTACCACCAACTGAGAATCAGATCTGATTTTGATAGCTCGAGCTCCACATATTAGAGAAAACTTCATACCACATAGGGCGGCTTCATATTCCGCAACATTATTTGTAACCGGAAAATTAAAACGCACTGACTACTTAATCTCCTCTCCTGTTGGAGTTCTGACCACAATGCCTGCACCTACTCCTGTTGTTGAAGATGCACCATCTACTTCAATAATCCATTCATCGAGCCTGAACGTATGTTCGTCGCCTTCCTCATCATACTCTTCCCTTGAAGAGGTGAACTCAGCTAAAAAATCCGCAACTTCCTGTCCTTTTATAGCTACACGTGGCCCAAAATGAATGTCATATTCTCCCAGCTCTATGCTCCATTTAGTTAATCTACAAGAAATATCGGGCTTTTGCGGGAATGCTCGCAAAGGATATGCCCACCGTGATAACATGGCCTTGAAAATATGGCCTCATTCTCTGAGCTGCAGGACTTCTTAGTGGAATTTTATGCTGATAGATCTTCCGGACAAGAATCGGGAAATTGTTCTAAGAAGGAATGGGTAGTTCGAACTGATGGTAGATCAAGTACTATGGGCTGTGAAGCTGGCCATATGATGACAAGATGTATCAGGCCATATGTTTTGGGTTCAGAGCTTCCAACAATGAGTTTGGATATGAAGCAGCCATAACTGGTCTTAAGTTGGCTCTCCTATCTGAAACAAAGAAAGAATAATTGGTCAAGTACTTACCTATGTTGAAAGAAGTTGCCGAAAACTTTAAAAATATTTGCTATGAGCACATTCGTAGATCGGAAAACACTCTGGTTTACTCTTTCGCAACTATAGCCTATTCTGAATCCTACCCATGGGTTTTTGTACAAGAATGTCCATCCCTACAAACAGATCTGGAGAAATAGGGTGAAGAAAATATGAACATACTTGTTATTAAACCTAAATATTGGAGATATGCTCTTCTTCAATACATCTCCAATGAAGTCTTACCTTGGATAAATATGGGGCTACTGATGAGTTCAGATATTTGAGCAATTGTGTCTAGACTTAATCCGATGGGCAATTCGGACCATGACCACTATCATAAAATTTCGAACAGGACAAATGTATTAAATGTTGACTAAGCTAGCTGCTGGTCACTTCAAACCAGATTACTAATGGGTCTTTAAACTTGACCCGACTTCACGACCCGACCCAATAAGCCCATGAGTTAGTAATTAAGTATAAATACCCCAACCGCTTTCATTAATGGGGGTAATCAATATTTAGTACTAGCAGACAACTTAATTATCTCTCTACTCACCACTCTAAACATTAAATTCTACAAAGCATCCAAAACACTTTAAAAGATTACCCTCAAACAGAAATAAACCACACCATAGATTATACTCTCTTTTTTAGTAAGAAAACCTACGAAGATAGATGACCAAACACACGTGAGAAGACTATTGTCGAACACGTGACTGAAAAAAACACAAGACCAATATGTACCGCCTACGTAAGAGCCATTCGTGGCTAGCGTAAACACTTTCGATGGTCAGTTAGGGGATCCATCGTTAATAAAAGAGAGTTCTAAACAAAAATGAAAAAACTATCTACAAGACTACTCAAAACAATCTCTAAAATTAATAAAGATAAATATTAAAGTTCCAAAGTTACATGTCTATTAAAAAAAAACCCGTTCACAGGAAAAAAAATAAATATTAACGACAAATTACAATTCTAAGAATTAGAGTTTCGAATGCTTATGAGGCCAACTCCTATTCTTGTGGCACCGCAGCAACAATCCATGCCACTACAAAACAATAACAGACGTTGGCGTGTTGGGTTAGGAAACGGACCAAGGGAGACACTGCTAAGAGACATGGTCGTTAGCTCATCAGCTAACGAGACCAGTTGGATGATAGAGGTTCCCCATGGAGCTGATATAGTCCAAACAATCGTAGACTATATTCGTACAAATAATCTCGCAGGAATTTCGGTTTTGGAGGGTGTTGGTAATGTATCATTCGCCAGGCTTCGTAAACCGGCAAATCATGGTTTTACGACGGTGCTATACAATAATACGTACGCCCTTACACATTTCTCGGGGTCAGCCTTTTGCTCCTATACAAACTCTGGGTTTACAGTGAGTCTCGAGAGAATGGGAAACATCAGCACAGGATTGGCTGTCCGTCAACTTATTGCGGCTGGTGTTGTGCACTTGAAGGTGATATGCTTCCCCAAGTCAGGTGTCAATCTCGCCTTAAGTTTGTAGTGTGTCGTTGTCTTTGGGAGACAAAAATAAAATAAGAAATTTTATTACTTTATCTTATGTTAAAGACATGATTTGTGTTTTATTTATATGAATTCTGATGATTTTGATTTTTTGGTATTCATGTTTGATTTTCTTCTATGTTATTATTTATTCTCTTGAAGTTTTCTAATGATCAATCTAGTTTTTTTGATTATTTGTTATATATTAAATTTATATGTAAGCTATGTAAATTCACTGTCATAAATTTGTAAAACATTAGTTACAACTTACCATTACAACACATTCTGGTTAGCTATTTCAGTTGTTGTTTGTTACACAATTAACTTTTTCTAGTTTTTGTTCATATTTTTTTACTTTTATGGAACTCTGGTATTTCGGCTCTATGTTTGATTTCAATTTCAATTTCAATTTCGACTTATAATCTCTTTTATTATATTTTGATTTTGATTTTATAAATAAAATTAAATATATTCAAATAAAAATTCAATTATCAACAAATAATTTCGCTAATAATAAAAAGATTTTTATTTATTATATAACTGAAATCGGTCAATAATATTACACAGATTTATAAATTTTATAAAATTGTTTTTAATTTTATGGTTTAAGTTTATTTAAGTATTTTACTATATTTTTGTTGTTTTTTAACTCGAATTTGATTATCTTTTTATCTGTTTTTTATATATATTTTAGTTCCAAAATGAATTTTTTAAACATTTTAGTATATACATACATATATATATATATATAATATTATAATATTTTGTTTTCATTTTCAAAATGTTGGTAAATATATGAAAACCTTAATTTCATTAATTTTTTATATTTTTTATATTTATTTTTCCTCTAATTCTTAGTATCTTCAGAAAAATCAACAAGCTTTTTATTTTTTCACAAACGTAGGCAACAAAGAAAAAATAAATAAAAAATTATCACCAAAATCAGCATGAAAGCAACGATTTCAACTTCGCTCAAATAAAAAAATAACGCAACGATTTCAGTTTACTTGAAATCCCAACGAAAATCAATTACAAATTAAGTTTAATTTCTTAATTGATTTTATAATTTATATGATGTTCTTTTTTATATATCGTTTCTTGTTATTTTTTTGAATATCCGGTTTGTTATTTCTATATTATATGATTTTTTGTTTTTTTTAATTGATTTTTGGTGTTTTTTTTAATCTCTCTTTGGTATACTTATTTTAGGTGAATACTGTGTATAAAATATTTTTATATAAAACAAATTTTAGTCGTGGATCCACCACTCACTCCAAACACAATATTTTGGGAAAATCAACCAAATATAAATACCTCGTTGAATTAGTGGTCGTTTGTAGAAAACTAAGATCCTCATAAGGGCGAGTTTTTTGATATATCTAGAAACCACACTTACATTCTTTACTAGCTTTAAAAAAATAAATGTATTCTTTTTTATGAGATGAGACCCAATAATGTTTCTTCGATGAGATCATACCCAACACTTGTAAGGAATGACCATGAAACCTCTGTCGTTGACGTGCAACATCAGTTGCACAAGCTGCATTAATTTCATTTGCGAGGATAAAAATAATACAGTCTCTAGTAGCAGACGTGCGTCTTTCAGGCCGAAATAACATGCATTATATAATCCATTGTCATAAAAGCATTAAAAATTCATAAAATAAAAACCATGTAACCTACTTATATGCTCATGCAACACTAAAAACTTTATTTCAAATGTGATTACATATCCCATCACTTTCAGTCATAGGTAATACAGTCTAAACAATACTTTGATCGTGGAGCTGTTAGCAAGTTCAAGGTACTACTTGTATCATGATTGTTCCGGATCTAGCCATAGAAATAAAAATCCATCTTCTCACTATCTCAAATAGAATAAATAAGGCGGTCGCACGGCTGAGCCCAATCTGATAGGACACTCGGACTTAAAACACCAAATTCATTTAACGTTCTACATAAGAAAATCAACCGAACCTCTAGATTGTTGGTCCAACATTCATGTTGGGTCCATAGGGCTACACAGCAACAGTCCACCCCCTCCCATCATTTTCATTCAAAGGTGATACAGATTAAGAAACCCTCTGATTTTGGGTATGTTAGAAAGTTTAGGATGTACTACTTTTATCGCGATTGTTCCAAATCTGGCCCAGAAAACTGAATTCTTCTTCTCACCCTCGTAAATAGAAAAAATAATCAATGAAACCATGAGCACCACATCGAGGAATTAAAAAATGAGATGTTCGTTTTCGTAGAAAGATGATAGGCTCCTCTGTCGAGTATTTTCAATGACATTCAAAAAAATTGTTATAATCTTGTTCAACCAACTATCATCTGGAAACATCCGCAACTTTGACATGATATGAATAACAGTGTGAAACTAGTTTATTGGTAACAAAGTCATCAAGGAAGACAATAACTACATCATCTACTATACATACGAATCAAACAGCAGTATTTGGAACTACACATAAACGTTTATATAAACCAAGAAGAGTATTGAAAACTTTCAAGATCTTGTGTCATTATGTATTTTACAAACAAATGGAAACAGGTTTTATTTGGGGCCTAGGTATCAGAATTAGACACTACGACCATGCAAATCGAACGCGTTGAGCAGCCAAATGATTTTCGGAAGCATCACTATGTGGTGAAGTCCAGACGCTAAAATCTATCTTTTAAGCCCTCGTTTTGTTGTTTGCGTGAATTTTCTACATTTTCTCCTATTTTTATTGGATTTTATTAAAATACTTAACCAACTCCAATCGCTTTGAAATTGGGTTGAGCTTTATTTTATTTTGTAAGGAACAAGCTGTAATTTTGGCCTAATGTTTTGAGCACTTTTATAAAAGGCTCTCAAACCCTAGTTTTGTCGACATACTTTTTTGAATAGAACTTGAGTTTTCTCTAAAGTCTCTTATACTCTGACCGAGGGTTAGAGATTATCAATTTTCTATTTTCGTCTTTCTTTTCTATCTGTTTGCCATCGTTTGTTCCATCTTGTAGTTCAATGCTACTATATTAGTATCAAAGCGACAGAGCTCCTATAGTGTGGGTTCTGAAGGTATGCCTCCAAAGAGATCCTTATGTGGGAAGTCCACTCTTCTGATATTAGAATCGGTCGACCGTGGCAATATGATAGAAGTTTCACATATGATGGTAGAAAAAACCGCTATAGTTTCATATGGAATAACATTAGATTCATATTAACATGAACTAAGGAGGTATCCTTAAAACCTGTACTTGTTGTATCACAGGAGTCAGGTAAGAACGTTTTAGCTCGAAAAGGATTTATAGAGCATGCTAATGACATATGGATTGTTTATCTTTTGGTGGTTAAAGAATCTAATGTTGATCCGTTTACGAGGATACCTGAGCGTGTTTGGCCGCTATTAGCAAGATTTTTCTATTATCTTTCCCGATAATCTACCTACAAGTCTTCCTCCATTAGGAGACATCCAACACCAGATTGACCTAGTACCAGGCTAGTCTACCAAACCGACCACACTACCGGATGAGTCCAAAAGAGAATGAAGAGCTCTAGAGATAGTTGGAAGAACTGTTAACAAAAAGGCTACATCCATTAGAGTCTTAGTCCTTGTACGATTCCTGCACTGTTAACACCAAAGAAAAATGGCTCAATTAGGATGTGTGTGGATATCTGGGCTATCAACAAAATTATAGTGAGGTATAGATGTCTTATTTCTCGCCCTGATGATTTACTGGATGAGTTGAGTGGTGCTACAATGTTAACGAAGATGGATTTGAAGAGCGGATATCACCAGATTCTTATTCACATGGAAGATGAGTGGAAACAGCCTTTAAAACCCGAGAAAGTCTATTTGAGTGGATGGTTATGCCATTTTCCCTTCCCAACGCTCCTAGCACGTTCATGCGGGTTATGAACCAGGTATTTCGCCCGTTCATTGGAAAATTTCTAGTTGTGTACTTTGACGATATTCTCATATATAGTACTACGAAGGAACTGTACCTCCAACAATTACGAGAAGTGTTGGTTGTTTTGAAACAATAAGAGTTTTAAGGGGGACTTGACAAGTGTTTTTTTATGACAGATTCAGTTCTCTTTCTGGGTATGTTGTGTGAAAGGATGGTTTATCAGTGGATAAGTCAAAAGTGGCAGTAGTGCGTGAGTGGCCAACACCTACTTCTATCATTGAAGTCCGCTCTTTTCACGGACTAGTCTCCTTTTACAAAAAGTCCATACATAACTTCAACACTGTTATGGCTCATATTACGGATTGTATGAAGAGCAAGACGTTCTGTTGGACCCCTGAAGAAACTACCGCGTTTGAAGAGATCAAGGTACGACTGGCCACTACGCCGATTCTGGTTTTACCTGACTTTTTTACAGGGTTTGAACTGCATTGTGATGCATCAGGATTGGGCATTAGATCTGTAATCAGCCAACGAGGCTGGCATGTAGCCTACTCAGTGCAAGGTTGAGTGGATCTAAACTCAAGTACAACACCTATGACAAAGAGTTTTATGTTGTTATACGAGCGTTGAAGCCCTGCAGTTCCTACTTGGCCTATAATGACTTTGTCCTATACACCGATCATGATACCTTGTAGCATCTTAAAAGTCAGGAGAATCTCTCTTCCCGCCATGCACGTTGGGCAGCATTTACTCAACAATTTACCTTTTCCATCAAGTATACATTGGGGGAACTTAACTGCGTAGTTGATGCACCGAGCCGACGCAATATGACGATTCGTATGGAAAGAGAAGTTGTGGGAATCGAGTTAATGAAGGGTCTACTGGCTATCGATCCATATTTTGGTCATCTTCTAGAAGACGTCTGCACAGGTTTGAGAAAATATTTTGCAGTGAGCAACGGTTACCTCTTCAAAGGTAATCTACTCTGTATTCCCGAGGGTAGTTTCAGGTTACTCATTTTACAAGAGAGACACAACGAGAGGTATGGTGGTAGAGATAAACCTTTGACTCTGTATCCAGTCAATTCTTGTGGCCGCATTTGAGGCGAGATGTTATCCATTTTGTAGCTGGTTGTCGGGTTTTCCATGAGGCAAAAGGTATATCCTCCAACGCAGGTCTAAACCTACTACTCCCAATATCGGAAGGATTGTGGTGAAGCGTCAACATGGATTTCGTCTCTAGGCTACGAGGAACACAGAGAGGTAACGATTTTATTTTTGTAGTGGTTGACAGGTTTTCTAAAATGGCCCATTTAATTGTCTACAAGAAAACCACAGATGTTGTGAATGTTGCAAATTTATACTTTCGTGAGGTCTATCGCTTACATGGCCTACCAGTCAATATTGTTTCTGATAGCGATACGCGTTTTGTCGGGAATTTTTTAAGGAGTTTGTGGCGTCTCACAAACACAAAGCTGAGTTTTAGCAGGGCGTATCACCCGGAGACAGACGGCCAAACCGGGGTAACTAATCAAACGTTAGGCAACATGTTACGCATAGAGGTCTGTGGGAACTGGAAAGCATGGGATTCCCGCTTTTATCACATTGAGTTTGCCTACAACACGAACCAAAAGCGCAGTACTCGGTATAGTTCCTCCATGGTAGTCTATAGCTATAACCCACGGGATCCTATGGATTTGGTTTTCCCAACGCTTGACAATTTTCTAGCTAGGGTCGAGAACGTCATTGATGATCTATGGGAGATCCATGAGAACACACGCAAACACATGGAGGAAACAACACATAAGTACAAGGTTATCGCAGATAAGAAACGCCGACTGGTGGAGTTTGCAGGAGGGGACTTTGTATGGGAAGTTTTGACCAGAGATCGATATCCTGTACACGAGTACAAAAAGTTAGCTGCAAGGAAAGTGGGTCCATTTGAAATCATTGAAAAACTTAATCCCAATGCATACAGGTTGAAGCTACCCAGCAACACAGAGACCCATAACGTTTTCAACGTAAAGAACCTGGTGTTGTTCACCAATTTTGTTGAGGATGAAGATGAGAATTTGTGGGTGAATTCTTCTCAAGAAAGAGAGGATGATGTAGTTGCACGAGTCAATGGCTATATGACCCTTTTGGACAAACAGAAACAGGCTTTATTTGGGGCCCAGGTATCAGAATTAGCTGCTGCAAGCACTCAAATCGAACGCGTCGAGAAGCCCAACGATTTTTAGAAGCATCGCTATTTCTAAAGTCCGGGCCTTAAATTCTATCGTTTAAGCCCTTAAATTCTACCACATGGAATATCGTTAGGATTCCTAAAAGATAATATAACTAATAATAAGACACTAAACTTTGATGATCCGTTGGCCCATGTGAAAAGGCATGTCAAAGTAAATACAACAATGAACATGCGGATCGTAGGGTCTCAGATGTTTACCCTTCATACCATATTTCATCGAATGTTAAAGAGACCTCCATAATATCTTTGATACAAGACTCATAGACCTCGACGGTACCTTGCTGAAATCCAAACAGTAAAACGAAACGTATTGAGAAAAAGATAAGAACAACAACAATAGAAAAATAAAATAAAGCAATAAAAAGTCCCCCACAAAGCTAATAAATAACACATGGGTTAATATTCACATTCTACTAGCCCGAGAATAAATAGACTTCCAAGAACAATTGTGGCTAAAGCATGTAATTTAAGTACATCCACAATTTATGAAACTTAACGCAAGATTGCCGAGCATTATAAGGTATTATGGCTGAGTGGAAACCAGCTGTGATCAAGCCTCAACAACTAGCGAGAGCATAACAACATCAGGTTACAGCCTTCATTCAATATTTTAGCACGTTGAAGAAAATGGATATCATAGGAAGGTTTGATGAATACATCGATCGTAATCCAAACGGAAAACATATGTTTATGATTGTACAGGGTGGAACTTTATCATGCTCTATTATATCATTTGGAAAATGTCTGTTCAGTACCTCAAGATCCAACACAAGATTCAACCCTTGGTTTATTTTTATATATTGATAATAATTACCTTTGTGGAGTCATAATACATGATAAAGGCATGTTTATTATTACGTGAAGATCATAAATAGAGAGGTTCGAACGATTATGGTATATACTGGTAGTTTTGTAAAATCATGTTTCAAAGAAACCTATGAGAAATGTTGGTTTTGATACCATATAATAGGGTATTCACTTGATTCACTAGAACGTACGCTCCAACTATAGGAAAGTTGAAGGTGGAGTGTTTATGGGTTAACAAGAGCACATAAAAAAAGTGCAATAACTGTTCATGATAGTAGATTCTCTTTTGTCGTCCAATATCATCTTCATCAAACCGTTGCTATATCATTAAATTTTGAGCCAGCATAATCCAAACAAACTAAAGACTAACCAAAAAAATGTGATTATGCAATTTTTATACTCCAAAAATAAAAACTACAAGAGGCCATAGTCATCATTGATAATATGGATGATCTGGAGGTGTGGTCGAGGGAAGAAGTAGAGAGTATCAATATGATAGCAGAAAAATTCATTTCTATCAACATAGGCCCACGAGGTAATCATCATACCGGTTTTTTACATATCTATATTTAAATTTGGATATCTTTGCTTGAACTGGAAATAATATTATTGGCGTATCCACAAAAGTGACATGTCCTAGTTTATCAATAAAAATTAGGTTTTGACCACAAATATAAAAGAGAATACCATTTTCCATAAGAAGCTTAAAGCTATAGTAGCCCAAGTGGATCGACTGAATCAATTTAGCTATATATGAGAAAAAATACATCCATTATGAATAACCAACCCATTCTTAGTAAAAAAAAAGACAAATGGAGGATGTGTGTGAACTTCATATACCGTAACAAGACATGCCTGAAGAATCTTTTTCATCTTCAAAGAATTGATCAACTAATAGACACAACTTCAGTAAACTATATGTTGTCCTTTATATATGTATACTCAGGTTACAACTAGGTCTCGTTACATAAAAAAGACCATCATCACATCCTATTTATCATAAAGTAAGGAATTCAATGTTACAAGATTATCTTCGGGCTCAAGAGTGTCGGGGCCACCTATCAGAGGTTAGTAAACAATACCTTCTCAAGTTAGGATGGATGTAACATGAAAATTAAATTGATGATATATTAGTAACAAGAAACCAACAGTCAAATAATTTGCTAGACCTCGTCCAAACTTTCACGGATATCAAACGAGTGAATGTGAGGCTAAATCGTAAAAATGCTCCTTCGATGTTCAGTTTGAGAATTTCTTGGGATGTATGTTACATCGAAAGTGGACTAATTCAGACCCAACGTATTTATCCGACTAGGTTGTCGGAAATCCTTTGTACAATCCCAATAAATTCTATATCCAAGCAAAGAAGACCGTTTCCATCGGACAAATACTACACCTTCTTTTATAGACCCAAAATGGTTGCCCTCTTTAATTAGACACTATAGTGTGATACGAATTTTGTCATAATAAATAAATACTATACTTTCTTGAATCCCTGACAAAGCCAAACCTAAATAAGTTCTTTTTTCTATACTTATCTGTATCTGACTATGATTAACATAGTGGTAGATTGGGAATAAACAAATACCCTTAGAACTATATATTTTGTTAGTAAGGTTTTTTAGATGTTGAGACACTCTATTTAAAATCATAGAAAGTATTTTTAGTTTTGTAATATCAGCTATGAAAATGAGGCCTTACTTTCAAGCGTATACCATCATAATATGAACCTCGTTTCCTCCAAAAAACGTATTGCATAAGCCTAACATATATGGTATGCTTACGATATGTTCAGTAGAATAAGGGGAATTTAATATGAAGTTTTAAATGCGTAATACCATCAAGGATTAAATGCTCGCATAATTCTTAATTGAATTCGAATCAGAGATATCGCTCCATTTGGTAGAAAATACCAAACCAATATGTCAAGTTTAAACTGATAGGGGTCACAACAATTTGGGATTTGGTGTAGGGTATAATTGACATCCACTTCATGGGATTCCATAAATTAAACCTTCAAATTTGGTTTTACTTCTTTCAACAATGAGACTGAGTATGAAACCTCCATTATAAGACTAAGTCTTGTTCATATCTACTGGGTTCAGAGGGTCAAGCTCTTGTAAATTACGTACATAAAGTATACTACCAAATTAAATTTTAATTGAAGAATAGACACACTAGTGATCTGGAATCCGAGCATAGATGAGTCATTCAGGTAGGATACTTGAGGCCCACAGTCATGGTAGATAAAAAATCATTAATTAAATATTGCACACATGTCGGTTCACCAACTCTATGCCCAATCCAAGTAGTATCTCTCAATATAATCTCATAGGCGATAACATTTGGTCAGTAGAAACTAGATATTTTAAGACCCTTGTCGTAAACCTCAAATGGTAAGGAAGGACCTCATTGTGGTCTTGGATTAATTATCTAAATGGATAGAAGAAAAAACCCTAACTAAAATCAAGGTGAAGGAAGTCATCAAATTCTGAAAGATAAATATGTGTTGTCGGTATGGAGTATCTTAGGCCATCATCATTATGTAATTTTAAAATATATACCTAACATCTACAGCTGAACCTAATATATTAAGTAAAAATATCTTCACATTTCCATCCATATGAAAATGGGCTGGTGGAGGTAACAAACAGAACCATTTTGGAAGACATTAGATGAATCTTAGAATGTGCAACCGAAAAGTGACAAAACCTCCTCTAAAATGTTTCGTCGATATACCAAACCACTCCATGAACCACCACTACCAAAATGCCTTTCGTCTAGTCTACATGATAAGAGTCGAACTGCCAATATAACTACTATACCGGTGTTTTGAATATCTAACTACAATGATAGAATGGATCCTGAAGGCCAAAGATCTGATATTGACCTAAGTAAAGATAAATGGATGAAATTTAACCTAAACACGGAGAATTACATAAAGTTAATGAGAAACATATTTGAATCGACGGTACATTCTTAAAGCTATGAAGAAAGTGATGTAGTGATTGGTTTCATTTTTTTCCACAGTAAAGAGAAGACACTTGGAAAGCTCGATTCAATAGAAAAGACCTTATACAATAGCAATAAATATAAAATATGAGACCTATAAAATAATGAACGAAGAGAGACAACCTTTTTCCCACCCTTGAATCATATAACATCTTAAGTTGCACATTTATTGGAAAGTATCACATGAATTTAGATCTCTTTGTAATATATAAATACTATTAATTTTGTATGAGCATTATTTGGAACCTTGGTAGAGCGTGAATTTATAATGAGCCACTTGTCATTGATAAAATTATTTTGTCAACCAATATATGTTTTAGTAATTTGCTTTAAGTATAGTTTCAGAGACTGTAAAGAGGCTCGTACTCTTGTAACTAATTTAGTATTTAAGTAATTTTCTCTAAGTATAGTTTCAAAAATATTATGGAGCCTCGAACTCAAAAACATGTTATTGTTTGATTAAAATCATTTAATTATAGATCCATGTTGTGAAATAGATCTTCCAATCTTCCACACCTTAATATATGCCTTCATAAATAATCACTCTCATAAGGTTAAAAAATTTACAATGATACTTTACAACTACGAATAGCCTTCAGAAATCTTCATCTAAAATAACTAACAATATGGTACCCTCCTTCTCAACCAAAGATAACTCCAGCTCTTAATACATTAAAATTGTAAAAACTACAAGACTTTATCCTAAAGAAATTGACAATACATTACCTCTTTTTGATCTCATTCATAAAGGTAAACTAAAACCCTGAACATTAAGAGTATAATTTGATCTGAAGTTATCCATAGTCCAAGAAAACTCCCAGGGAACCGAAACTCTAAGACAATGAAAATTAACAACATGGAAGAGACTAAGGCTCAACTAGAATTATCGTTTAAAATATGAGGCCAACATTTAATATATTTTATAAGTCTATGACTGAAGATAATAACATCCTCAAAAGGCAAACAAAGCAGAAAATTAAGCTTAAGAAAAAAAATATTTATATATTTTATAGAAGTTCATAGATATTTAAACATTTTTGTTCAAAACCAATATTTTTCCTAGAGCAAGGCCAATACAGCAACCTAAAAAAATCAAGATCATAGACCTTGTCTAGAGGAAATGAACTATCATCTTATACTCGTTCGTCCTAGCCTTTAATTTATCATTTGGTATTGATGAATTTACGTTCGAGGGTGTTGGGGATGTTTTCTATTTGTTATTCCTAAATATAATATATAACTAAAATAATTCCAAGTCCGGGGAGTCCTAGTGAAAGTTAAGCACCAAGTTAGCCTCCAAAATTTTATTTATCTCCTATGCAGCATTTTGTACAGCTTCATTGATCTTCTTTAGCTCAGTCTCGTGACTTTCACAGTCAACCTTCATTTCTTCTTCATATTTTTTGGAGTGTCATTAGCCTGTTGTAAATAATAATCGTAATGATAATTATGTGTGATGAAATCCAAGACACGAATATCTCAAGATCTCTTCAATTCTTTAACATTTTTTAACTAATTTTTACATCCAAGCATGAACATCATTAAATGAAGCACACATTGTTGCAACGTCCTTTGCATTATTAGTTTTAATACCTAACTTTTTTTTCAGTTTTGAAAACCTACACCTTTACTTCACGACTATTTTCAAGTGCTTTGACGTCCATTCCAACAGAGTTTGCATGTTTGGAACTGTGAGAGCTTATTCATCCAATGAATGCTAAAACATCGCAAAATAAATTACCATAATCCTCAAAATTATAGCAAAGCCAACCTCATCTTGAAATCAACAAAAAAATAAAAACAAAAAAAGATATATTTTTATTAATATCGAGCTTCATGTGTTGTCATGTCAAATCAACCAACAAAAATATTAAAAGGTAACACTCTAGTCTATGTTAAAAAAACCAAGTTTCTAAAATTATATACCATTCATTTAACAGGAAAATGCATATCTTCTACAATGGATGATTCTCGATGAGCATCTCCATATCGACCACGTCTATCAGGATTATTGGATCTACAACCTCTGGTGGTGTTAGAGGCTCAATCTCTTTACGAGGGCATGATCAAGTATCATATCGTTTAATTTGGAATCCAAACTGAGTGGGAAATCTGTGAGCTCGGTTCGGGCGATTGACTCTGGTATTTTCTTGTACGCAGTCGGCTCAATTTTTCTCAACTTTGACAGCCGACAGAACCTCTTTGTGGCCGTTTACTCTACTTAGCGTATGTTTTATTTTTCAAGTTTCATCTTCCTCCATAGCATGAGCCACATAATAGGTGTGAGCAACCTTCTAATCTATTTTATCCTCGTGGATCCTTAAGGAAACATGCTCTCATCCACATTCTCCTTCTATTTCCACTAAAGGATAGGCATTTTCTTCACATCCTTAAGGTTTCCTTCGTGGATAATAACTCTATTTTGGGACCATGGCGGAAGTGATGTTTTAGCCAACTCATTACCCTCACTCTCGGAGATAGTCACTAAGATAATCGTTTTGTAGGTGAAAACTCTGGTTGAAGTTCCTATTTTATGGGCTTTACAATCTCGGTTGATGTATATTATGTCTCACTAGCTAGTTTGGTTGGTGCCAAGTGACGTTCTACAACTCCTACTTGCTTTAGACTAGGCTATAAGACAATTTTGAGAAATTTCTCCTCATTCAGAAGAAGCTTGACAAGTTTTTGAAAGTGACAAAAGAACTTTGCAAGAAACTACTACACATATAACACAATTTTAATCCAATATTAGGCTTCATGCATCATCTATCATATATACAAATGAGAGATAAAAAAAATAGAAATTACTCATATATGAGAAACTCTAATTAAGATACATAGCTTGAAGGGTCGTAACGACGACATGACATTCAAGATCTTTGCAGCGATGATAGTTTTTTTGGTAAATCTCATGTCCTACATTGGATTCTTCATTTTCATGAGGTGTACTGGCATAAGCATCTTAAAACAAACTGCCGAGATCTTAGTTTTGATTGTCAGAACAATCTTCATTAGAGTCAAGAAGTTGTCTTCCCATACTTCTTTCAATTTTTTGTTTGTGAATAATAAAGA
Source organism: Limnanthes douglasii subsp. nivea (assembly GCA_036936605.1). NCBI lineage: Eukaryota > Viridiplantae > Streptophyta > Magnoliopsida > Brassicales > Limnanthaceae > Limnanthes > Limnanthes douglasii. The sequence continues at coordinate 93,631,211 of JAUPFV010000001.1, read as the reverse complement.
AGAACATGATATGAAAAAATGGTGAAAATCTTATGGTAGATATGATATACGGATTTCTGGCTAAATTTTTCAAGTGAAGGGTGAACAATTCTATTTAAACAAAATAAATTAACGAATTATTCATATTTGTCTTGTATATGAATTCTTGAGATTCACTTATCTCCAATATTCATTATCACTAAAGCTGAAGTTGAAATGATTGGATTGTACAGTGCCATGGTAATGATGGTTACCCATGCAAGCAACACATGTTGAAGAACTCTTCAAATCTCCAATACATTACAATCTTACTTCTAAGTTTCATTATTACCTCCATGACAAGACGTTTGGTATCCTTATGTCATCTCTAATATCAAAAGATTTAGCCACCCAAAGGCTATCATGACTAGTTAGAGCACCATAGAGGTCAAAGACTTCACCTAGTTATAAGCTCAATACGACTAATCTTATTGTAGTCATCATATAATTTGGTCGCTTGTTGTTTCGGCTAGACTACCTTATTATACTTCAAAACCACTAGGGGAAACCTTCGTAGACAAAGCAAAAGTATTTATATAAAAAAATCAAACTCTTAAAAATTAATCCTGACTGTAAATTTTGTTTACGAGATTACCACCTACAAAAAGAACAGGGGGCTACTACTCACGTATGTACTTTTTTCCTTCAGAAACATTTAATTTTTTTGGTTCAAGAGATGTTTATTCTGACGAAGATTTGAATAAGGCGGATTGAATTCAACAAATCATAAATCTCCATAATTAGTTCGTTAGTTTTGTTTGGAACAAATAGGATCTACATAGACGATTCCCATTACCCAGCTAGCTCGAATAAAGGTTTAACAATAATTTTGAATTACAAATAGGATCTACATAGACAATTCGTATCACACAACTAGCTCGAACAAAAGTTTAACAATGCTTTTGAAGTACGAAATTTAATACTTCAAACTTAACAATGGCTCATCCAACGGAGAAATATTTAAAACTATAGTCTAGAGGACATACTTTAGGCAGAACTATTGTCCTAATATACTTTAGATAAGAGTGTTAAACCGGAAGTAGCTTATATACTTACCGTAAAGCCCGTAAAAGATCGAGGCCAATATAATCTGTCTTCATTGTCGAAGTCCTTAAAGTTTTGTAAAATTACATATGCCGCAGACCCACTATTACCTTCCGCAAGTCTCATATTTTCTCGGCACATCTCGTCCACCACTTGTATCTTTCACTTATTCCACTATGTCCAGCTATGTTGTGTCAATTCTTTTTTCTTCTCTTATTTTTACCCATCACGTTTTACTAACTATTTTCACTCGTGCATACATATCTTACCACATGGACCAATTGTCCCACAGAAGTTTAGTTTTTTGGTATTACTATCCATTCCTAAATTCGATCAAATATCTCACTCCAACAAACCTACTTAGATCGGAATCAACCCAACCTGACGTATAAACTCATCACCAATATAAATATACTCTAGTAAATAATTAATAGATTATAATACTTTACAAATACAATTTTTGTAAATATTATAATTAGGATTTATTATAGTTAAGAATTAAATACAAATACATAAAATTTACGAAAGTTATAAAAAATATTAATTATTATAATTTTCATACCAAAACATCGGAAAGGGAATTAAAAAATTAAAATAATAATAATCACTTTTATAATTTTCATCACTTTTGAGATATTTGAGCATTTGATGAGATATTTCACATCCTCAAATCACTTCGGTAGGATCAGTTGGAAGCCATATCTAGTGATTACAGGATCGTGTCGATTCCATTGTTGCACTCAATGAGAATACAGAATTCAGTAGGATAGTAGTTGGGGATGCATTTATTTTATGATCTGTTGCGCAAAGATAAGTCATGTCCGTTCATACCTATCATATGGCGTGATAAGACATGCAATAGGTTATCTGTAAACAACAATATTTCAAAAGTTCACATTCAAATTGATATCTTTCTGTACATATAAATGATCCAAGTAGAAGATTATAAGGATATCATAAACTCATAATATTTCATCACATGTAAATAAATACAGAGTATCCATGCATGTTATTACTTGTCCATGTAAAGAAATGTAATCAATATTAAGTTATATATATTGGAGCTACATATAATAAAAAATATTATGGAGGTATATAGTACACATACTAGTTGGGTTTATTGTGCGCTTAATAGAGAATTCCTTAATCCAACACTTTAGTTATTGGGTCCTAAAAGCTCAATAAAAGTTATAGTCCTCTATAATGGCTAGTATACCCTATCGTACAACTCAAGAATTAAATAAATGATTGATTTAATAAAAGATAATAGTTAAAAAAAAAGGATTGTTTCATCAAACAATACTAGTTAATTTAGTGAAATCAATTCACTATAAATAAATAGTTGTCTACTAATCTTAATTCATTATCTTCGGTATCCATGTATTTTTTTACACTTTTCTACTATTTTTTTCTCTCATCTTTTTTTTATTTTTCTTTAGAGTGATTCTTAAGTTGTTAATCTAATGGGATTGTAATATTTATTTTTGAAAGACAGTTCTTTGGAAAAAGAAATAGAAATATCAATCTTTCGCTACAATAAGAAGGGTTTATAAAAAAATGCAAAATAATAAGTTTTTCATCTTTAAATATTATACATCTTTAAAAATGGAAGAATCAACTTTGAATAGTTCTTAACTTTTAATAAGTAAAGATTTTGGTATTCGTTTACTATTATCGTGTTATAAAATAATGTAGTTGATTATTTGAGGTATCGTGATTTTACGTAAAGAAAAAGTGTTTCTTGTTTTCTAATTTGAATTTTAAAATATAATTAACTAAAAAAAAACTTAATACAAATAAAAATGAAATAAAATATAAATAGTGGTATAATTAATGGAAAAAAATCATAAACTATTAAAAGTAAAACTAACAAACAATCTTAAACATTCACTATACTCTTGAAAATGATCCAAACTATCATTTTCCCTTATTTATAAATAATTAACCTTAAAATAGTTGTAAATTTTAATTTATAAACTTTCAAAGTTTTAAAACTTATAACTTTCTAATGTTAAACAATTGGCTAAAAATTATTATTAGTCCTTTACGTTTTAATAATGTTCTACTTTAGCCTCTCATGATAACTTTTGCGCGTATATATATAACATCTCTTATGTTTCACTAATGTTATATTTTAGTCTTTCGTGTTTATCCAATGTCACCAAATAGTTTCTCGTGTTTATCCAATGTCACCAAATAGTTTCTTATGTTTGATAAATGTCACCAAATAATCTCTTATGTTTCAACAAAGTTGCAATTTTAGTCATAGTTAATTACACAAGAGGGGACTAAAATGCAATATTTTGGAACACAAGGGACTACCTTGAAGACAAAAGTGAACGTAGATGACTAGTTTGACATAAAAACGAAACATGATGGACTAATGATTATTTTTAATATGAAAAAAATATTTTTTCTAATAAATATGAAATTCTTTAAATATCTACAATATAAAATAATAATATTTATGGAATAAATCGTATGTTTAAAAGGACGTGTTAGTTTTATATCTTATAATTAATTTTCAAAATGTATATAAAAAATCATAATTTTATATCAGATTCAGGATTAAAAACATTCACGATTGTTTTCACTATAATAATATGGAAAGAGGATCTCATTCTCCCTTTTAGGTTTTTAAAAACTTTTTAATAAATTTGTTATTGATTTTAAAAAACTCCGTTGATTTCATCAAACTGTACTTCACCCTTCATTCTAAAATCCTTATGGCATGACGGAAAAACATTTAATCTTATATATTTACTTGTTTTATTCTCATTTTCATTTTGGTCTACAAAACCTTAAATTTTTTGGATTAACACTTCAATCGTAAATTTATTTCTTTTTATAAGTGAGGACATTTTCAACCAGCTCTTCAATCAAACACACTTACCTAGGTTTAGACCTGCTAGCAATGTTTTCAATCCATCTCAAATAGTTCAATAACCCGCTAGGTTACAAGTCCTACTTAACCCATTCTAATAAACTCTTAGTATCACTCATTAACAAACCCTCGCTCATCACTCTCAATCAAACATTTTCCATACAAGTTCCTCCAACAATACCCTGGATCTGCATGCAAGCTTTGGTCCAGTGCTTTTGTGAGAACCTAATATTCTTTTCATGTTCACATTTTCATACTCCGGGCGTAACAGTCGTGGACGTACCATATTCAACCAATCATGTGGTCATCATGGATCTTAACTCTACCATACCGGATATACGGCAACTCAAGCGCTCTCCTGAAGGCCCAATAAGTTGGCGGAAAATATAAAACAACACTCACTAAAACAAACAAACAACTTGATGCAGATTACAAAGAAGAAATGTTACAAGAACACTATTATAACTCACACTACAAGATAAATATGTTTTCTAACACTCAAGAGATAATTCTTCTCTCTCTATTCTTTCACTCTAACTTTATATCTAACTTTACTTCTTAGTGTTTTTTGTGATGCTCTAGATGGTGGGAGAGCTCCACTATTTATGGAACCCTAGTGGAGACAAGGATCCACCATCTAAGATCTTATGGATACTTATACACTCAAACTCAAGACTACACTCAAGGTAAAAGTGTTTCTTACACTCAACATCAAAGAGTATCTTGCACTCAACTTAAGGATGGTTTTACGCATAACCTCCACTACTAAATAAATATTAATTTAATTGTTTCCAGAATGTGATTTCTAGATGGGCCTTATTAAGTGGGTTGGACCCTTTAAGTGGGTCAAGTTTATGATCCAACACTCCCTCTTAAACTTGATCTCGTGACCCCTAGTAGAGTCTTTAATCGTTTGAAGTCTTCGCTTTTCAGTGGTTTGGTGAAAATATCGGCAGCTTGATCTTGTATCTTCACATATTCTACTTGCACATCATTTCTTGAGATACACTCCCTTATGTAGTGGTAGCAAACATCGATATGCTTGCTTCGATCATGGAATACTGGATTTATTCGCTAAGGCGATGGCTGACTTATTGTCGACATACACTTTCCTTGGCTCATTCTATGCTAGGTCTATCTCCTTCAATACATTTTTGAGCCAAATTGCATGACTAACACATGTAGTAGCAGCAACGTATTCCACCTCACAAGTAGACAACGTGACAATCAGTTTTTCTTTGACATCCATGTGAAGATAATGTTTCCCATAAAAAATACAAATCCAGTAGTACTCATTCGAGTGTCTATGTCTCCACCCCAATCACTATCCGTATACCCAACAAATTTTTAATCATTAGAAATGGAATATAGTAATCCAGAATCAATTGTATCTTTCAGATAGCGAAGGATTCTTTTTACAGCCTTAAAATGGGTTGTTGTTGGAAATTCCATGTATATTCAAAAGTCCATATATTCCGCTTTTGTATATAAGTAAGAATACTCCGATCTCCACAATAGTGTGATATTATCCACTTTGGGCCCACTGGCCCGCACGGCTTTGCTTTTGGTCCACTTCCAAAAGGCCTCACACTAATGGAGATGTATTCTTAACTTATATACTGATCTTTCTTCCAATGTTTAACCGATGTGGGATGTGGGACTTTGGTCGCACCTAACAATCCTCTTATCGAAAAGTACCAATCTAGCCTCTTCTCAATGGATTTCCATTCGCCTACTCTAGTCAGGTGGAGAGAAACCTAAACTCTATAGCTTTAGGGCGGATCTATCTGCTCACTCTGTGCCGCTCCTTGATCAAGCCACCTGCTTGATAAGTTATCAGGCACTCCATCTTTAGATGAATCTGCTCCGCTCCTTGATCAAGCCACCTACTTGATGAGCCATCTGGCGCTCCATCTTTAGATGAATCTGCGTCGCTCCTTGATCAAGTCACCTGCTTGATGAGCCATCTGGCGCTCCATCTATCCAGCAAATCATTCACCTTGAGTATGAGTCCTGACAAGATGTTCGACGTCGTGAGAATTTCACCACATCATCACAACCCACGACATTGCGTTCTATCTGGGCCTGGTGCTCTGATACCATTTGTAGGGAATATTGGGTCCGTATATTCAAAAGTCTGTATATTCCGCCTTTGTATATAAGTAAGAATACTCCAATCTCCACAATAGTGTGATATTGTCCGTTTTGGGCCCACTGGCCCGCACAGCTTTGCTTTTGGTCCACTTCCAAAAGGCCTCACACTAATGGAGATGTATTCTTAACTTATATACTGATCTTTCTTCCCATGTTTAACCGATGTGGGATGTGGGACTTCGGTCGCACCTAACATGAAGAATATTCGGTCTCGTGCAAGTTAGACAGCGTAGACTCCCTACCAAACTTTTGAATAATGTCGGATCTACACTTTCGTCGTCTTCATGCTTGGATATTTTGAATTCAAACTCCATGGGTGTGGTTATCGGGCTACAATTCTCCATCTTAAACTTCTTCAGAATATCTTTAGCATAGCTTTTTTGTGAGATTAAAATTATCCATCTTTTTGTTGCTTAACTTCAATGCACGGGTAGCACGCCATGACCCCAAGTCTTTCATCTCGAATTCCTTCGTCATTACTCCCTTGAATTTATTGAACATACTTGGGTTGCTTCCGGTAAAGATCAAATCGTCCACGTATAGACACACAATCAAAATATCTTCATATTTAAAACCAGCAAGCAGTTCAGATGGATCCGAATGAGAAGAATGTTCCACCTCCAAAGGTGGAAGGTGGAAGGTGCAAGAGAAAACAAGAGATATACCATCGAGGAGCGAGACCAACTGAGGGCTGAAATAGAGGCTTTGAGAGCAATAAAACAGGCAAAACAAGAAATTAAGGAGAAATCTTGAGCGTCAGTACTTCACCATAATGAAAATCCTGGAGACAATGAGAAATCTTTGAAGACTCATCTCAGCTCAAAAAAGACACACCGATCTAAGCCTGTTGAGAGTTCTGCATCTGAGTCCTTCAGCAGCTCATCAAATAACGCAGAACTTGAAGAATCACTATCTTCAAGTAGTGATGAAGGAAGATCTAAGAAGAAAATAAGGATAACTTAAAAAATATTCAAGAAAGAGGGACAGACATGGCAGGCTCAATAGGAACCAGGGAAAGGGGTCAGCTCACAAGCATATTGATAAATTGTTGAATAATCCCGTTACCTTCCATTCCGAACCGAGTATTTTTGAAACCCCTAATTAAGATATTGTTTTTAGTTGCAGCAAGTATTGGAGGAAATCGCCTTTATCCGCAAAAATAATATTCGTACATCTTCCTAAAAGTTTTGATAGCTCCAAGATGGAGAAATACGATGGGAGTCGATATCCGGACAACCATCTTGAACAGTTCAAGAACTTTATGATTGATTTTGACGACGATGACAAGCTATTGTGTAGGGATTTCTCCCAAAATTTCATACGGAGTGCCCTTAAATGGTACAATAGTCTCCCTCAAGGGTGTATAAGAAATTTTGATACGTTTTGGGTTGCCTTCGGGAGGAAATTTGTTGAAAGTAAGGAACTTAAGGGTAATGGAGACACCATTATCCATTGTTCTCAGGAACCAAACGAGCCCATGAAGGAATACATTCATCAATTTGTGAATACAAAGAATGGGCTAGCATATTTCTTTAAGCAAGTTACAATTGCTTCCCTTAGGTAAGGTTTAAATCTTGGGAATCTAGCCGATTTAGTAACTCAAAAGAAGGCTATGACCTGGGGTGGTTTGTTGAATCAAGTGGGAAAAAAAATCAATGTAGAAGAGACGAAGAAAACAAGAGTACACCGTCAAGTGAGATCTACCACTACAATATCAACTCCTCCAGCTACTAACCAATCCGGTTTTAGGGAAAATGAGACCAGACAAGGGTCTAATCGGTCAAGGAAAAATCAATCCAACCAAACTCAGAGCCAATAAACCAAAAGTAAGAGGGGAGTATGGGTTCAGCCTGAGTGGTTCCCTGAGTTGGTGGAGAACATGGTTGCAATTTATGACAAGACTAAGAATGAGGTGCATTTTATAAAACCGGCAACGTTGCAGTTGCTCAGAGAAAACGGAGCACTCATTTTTATCAATATCACAATTACATAGGCCATGATACTCAGAATTGCATAGAATTAAAGCAAGAGGTCTGGAACCTCATTGAAAGGGGAAAATTGAGGGCTTACGTTAAAGGTGGGAGCAGACCGGATAATGTGCAAACCAATGCTCCCCGGACGGGTCCTTCGAACAATCCTTGGACATCTACACAAAAGGGTGCAATGGTGATTGTTGAAAGATTTGATGTTGAATATGAGTATGCGGATCCAGATCCAATTCGAAATCATGTGGGGTGATAACAGAAAAAACCAAGACAGTTTCCGGACTGATCAGCTTCTTTGAATCATTAACTATTTTTGGAGAAGATACAGTGATTGCACCTTCAACTTCATGAAGGAAGAGTCATGTTCACAATTTGGCCACCCAATTGGATGGTCGGATGTCCACCTATCAGTTTCAATACCCATCTTCATTTATATTTTTTGATGATGATGACTTAAGGGATATTGCAGGGCCTCATGAAGATGCGGTGGTAATAAGAGATTCAATATGGGGGAAACGATATACAATGAATTTTGATTGATACGGGCAGTTCGGCAGACATCCAGTTCTTAAGATCCTACAAGAAAATTAGAAACCCTTCGGTTATACAATGTTCGAACAGAACCATGGTAGGCTTCACAAGAAGTTTTGCAGATGTGATCAGGGAGTTCGAAGAGGAAGTATTGTTGGGCAACGGGCCCTTTAAAAAAATGGCGAGAGTGTTGTTTGTTGTGGTGGATTGCCCAACATCGTATAATGCAGTTTTTGGGAGGTCTTGTCTCTCCATAATGCATTCTATGGCCTCTATGGTCCACCAATTCTTGAAATATGGACAAGTAGGTGTTATCCGGAGCAGTCAAAAGATAGCCAAGAAAAGCTATGCAACAGTCTTTGCCCCTAAAATTCTAGGGGCAGTCAGTATTAACAAAGATTAGCAGCTACTAGAGCCTTTTACTGAGGAGAATAAGATTGATGATCCTAAGGAGGTCTCATTATTATAATATATATCGAAGAGGTTGAAACTCACTCCCTCGCAGAGGGAAAGAATGTTAAGGTTGGTTCTAAGCTAGCACCGGTATTGAAGCACTAGTTGTTATCCTTTTTAGTGAATAATTAACATGTTTTTGCATGGTGCAACAGTGATATTAACGGAGTACCAGCATATATTATTTCACACAAGTTATCAATCCTGAGTGATATTGCATCAGCCGTACCAAAAATAAGGTCTTTTTCTAAGGAAAACGTATATGTGGTTGTCCAAGAAGTTGACCGGTTGACCAAGATGGGTCATACTAAAGAATCTCAGTACCCTTTGTGGACTGCCAACCCTGTGTTAGTCAAGAAAAATAATGGCAATTGGCGTATGTGCATTGATTTCACTGATCTCAATAGGGAATGCCCTAAGGATCTTTATCTCGTTTCTCAAATAGATCATTTAGTGGATTCTAAATCTGGAAACAAATTGTTGTCTTTTATGGATGTTTTCTTAGGGTACAACCAGATACAAATAGATCTAAAGGATCAATATCACGCTACTTTCATTACAGACAGAGGTCTTCATTGTTATATGGTGATGCCGTTCAGATTGAAAAATAATGGGGCCATTTATCAAATGTTGATGAATAAATCTTGTGCTAATCAAATTGGCAGGGACATGGAGGTCTACATAGATGATATGATGGTTAAAATCTTGGAGGAAGATTCACATATATCTGACCTTCAAGAGACATTCGCTAATTTAGAAGTTGTGAATTAAAATTGAACCCTGAGAAATGTGTATTTGGGGTCCAATTTGGAAAATTCTTTGGCTACATAATAAGTGATAAGGGAATCTAGCCTGATCTGAATCAACTTAATGTCATACTAGCAATGGACCCTCCTCGGAATGTTAAAGAATTTCAAAGGCTAACATGACGATTGGCTGCGTTGAACAAATTTTTCTCAAGATCATCAGGCAAATGCACTCTATCTTCCAAGTGTTGAGAAATGGTAAAGACTTCATTTGGTCTTCATAGTATGACCAGGCTTTTATAGAAATAAAGAAGCATTTATCCTCACCCAAAACTCTTTTCAAACCTGTTCGGGAGGAGAAGCTCTATGTGTATCTAGCTGTATCAGAATATGTAATAAGTGTTGCTCTAGTGAGGGAGTCTGGGTTCAGAGCTTCCAACAATGAGTCTGAATATGAAGCAGCCATAACTAGTCTTAAGTTGGCTCTCCTACGTGGGGCTAATTGCGTCCGGTTAATGAGTGATTCCCAGTTGCTCATTCACCATGCTCAGGGAAAATCTTAAGCAAAGAAAGAATAGTTGGTCAAGTACTTACTTATGTTTAAAGAAGTTGCCGCAAAGATTAAAAATATTTTCTAAGAGCGCATTCCTAGATCGGAAAATACTCTGGTTGACTCTTTGGAAACTATAGCCTATTATGAATCCTACCCATGGATTTTTGTACAAGAATGTCCATCCATACAAACAGATTTGGAGAAATAGGGTGAAGAAAATATGAACATACTTGTTATGGAACCTTAATATTGGAGATATACTCTTCTTCAATACATATCCAATGAAGTTTTACCTCCGGATAAAGATGGGGCTACTGATGAGTTCATATATTTGAGCTATTGTGTCTAGACTTAATCCGATGGGCGATTCAGACCATGCCCACTATAATAAAATTCCAAACAGGAAAAATGTTTAAAATGTTGATTAAGCTAGCTGCTGGTCACTTCAAACCTTATTACTTATGGATCTTTAAACTTGACGACTCTAAACAGCTTGATTATCTCTCTACTCACCACTCTAAACACTAAATTCTACAAAGCATCCAAAACACTTTAAAAGATTACCCTCAGACAGATATAAACCACACCATAGGTTATACTCTTTTTTTACCAAGAAAACCTATGAAGATAGATGACCAAACACACATGAGAATACTATTGTCGAACACGTTACTGCAAAAAACACAAGACCAATATGTAACGCCCTGCGTAAGAGCCATTCAGGGCTAGTGTAAACACTTTCGATGGTCAGTTAGGGGATCCAACATTAATAAAAGAGAGTTCTAAAAAAATGAAGAATCTGTCTACAAAAATACTCAAAACAATCTCTGAAATTAATAAAGATAAATATTAAAGCTCCAAAGAACATGTTTATACAAAAAACCCCGTTTACAGGAAAGAAAAGAAATATTAACGACAAATTACCATTCTAACAATTAGAGTTTCTAAATTAAAAATAGAGTTTTTTCCTTTAAAAACTCTTTACTCCAAATATAATCTATTCTAATAATTAAAATAAAATGTTTTATATTATGAGCGTATTTATTTTTGGTCAAAGCGTCGGCTTGGACCTTATTGTAGAGAGTAACTACCTGTGTGTATCAAAGCCATAATTACTAAATGAAGAGTAGTTGTTGCAGCAATAGCTTAGTTGCAACTTCCACCCATAATCTCGCAAGTGGAATTACACAAGGTTTGTTTAACAGTGTGTGGTGGTGAAAGCGCACTGAAAGTGAAATCGTGGTATTTCCTTTTTAATTTAAATCTCTATGTCGGAATCCAGTATTGTCCAATAAAAACAATCGTTATATGATATCACGAAGGACAATATTTTATGGAGTGATAACAAAAAAATCTTATGATTTCTTTTAGAGAAATTGATAGTTGATGATAAATGAAAGGTTGACATAGTTGAGAAAAAATAAAAATAATATGAAAAAGTTTTAGTTATATATTGTGATACTGCTGAGAATGTATGTTAAATAGAGAAATATTTTGTAATAAAAAACTTTCAAAAAACTAATTGGTGTCGTAAAATCACTTTAACAAATAAAATTGAACAAACAAAAATTTGTAGCAAAAGATGGTATAAAACTATAAGCAATAGAAGGAAGAACACTTGTATATTATTTTTAGTACGGATCACAAAGAAGTATATTTTTTTTTTGGCTACAATTTTCTTTCTACCTTTAACCTACTTCACAAATGATACATTAACTCAATATATAGTAGCCCTTATTTTCCAGAGGTCTTAGGCCATTCACTTTTTATGCAGCATTTTTTGGCCTTCCAGGCGCTTTTCTAGACAAAGTTACATCATTGGGAGAAAACTTTTGTACAATGTCAGGCTATGCTTCCATACTTTGTTTCGGACACGACTTCCATACACCTTTACGATACTCGATGGAGGAGGGGATGAATAATAAAAGCTAAGTGTTTATCGAGGGATTTTTGTTGGTTGTGGCTATCGTTAAAGGAGTTTTTGGCCGCAAGGATTTTGTGTCAAGATAAATGTATAGCATCCATTCACCAAAAAAAATTTAGTAAGTAAAATTTTCGAGATATGTTATATATTTTCTTACATTATGTATCTCTTTATGTCTTGTTTATTATTGTGGTTGTACTGCTCCTAATTTCTAGCAAGAGTTGGGGTCTCATAGGTGTGTTTACATGCCTTAGGGGTATAACTTTGGTTTTTAATTTCTTAAAGTGTGTTGTTAGCGTATGTTTTTTTCCATTACTTTCTCCTTTTGTGTATGCTTGCATATGCTCTGCCGATTTGATAATTTATATATCATGCAATTTTTGGTCTAGCTTATATCCAATATTGGCTAGCCAACAGGTCAGGGCGTGGACTTGTATATAAGAGGATACTTCTGTTGTTTCCTTTGATGAAACAAATATTCCAACCATCCTGAAACTTTGGTTATAAATCAAGATTAGACGTTTAAAAGCCATAAATATCACTGTCACCTGAAGATTTTAGGTCAATCCAAATAGATAAAATATTAAGGAAAAATAATAATAAAGCGTAACATAAGGTCATAGTCGGACACGACACAACGTTGTAAGGTTTACATTTTAACAAGACGATTTATCAAATTTTTCGTATTCTGTTTCGAAACCCTTTTATTAAATAAGTATTTTTAAGAAAAAAACTTAAACATTCATACCCAATTATGATATACCATTTCTTATGATAAGATTATAGTTTTAACATATGTAAAAAATAAAAATAATTATTTTTTTGAAAAAAGATATTTCAATATATATTATTTAACAATAGTATTTTTTTAGTTAACTGCAAAATAAAATACAAAATAAATATTCCAATATTTTAAAAAATACACAAAAAAATCACAACTCTTATTTAAAGAATAATTTAAAAAGTATTTTGATATAAAATCAAAGCTTTTAATAAAAATGTAGATACGTTTTATTCTTTTTCCAATGTGTCACCACATAACATGTAAATTTTAAAAGAACCATTATATATATATTTTAGCTTCTACGCATAACCACATAATATCTAAATTTAATAATAACGATGATACATAATATGAAAAATTAAAATAAACTTCTAATTTCTACGTATCACCACATAACGTGTAAACTTAAAAATAATGATGATAGATACTCTAATTATAAAAATACAGAAATTAATAAAAAATCTTAACATAAAAAAGTATAAATCATCCAAAATGATAATTAATAATATACATCTAAAACGAGTAAAAAAATTAGTTATTTGTGATGAAATCTCAATTTTTTAATTAGTCCAACCATTTGAGAATTAATTGTTTCAATTGAATTTGTATTATTTTGTACGACGTTTGTAAATTATAAAAGAAACATTTTTTTTATTATCATACTAAAATATTATTAAAATATAAAATTAACTATTATATTTGTTCTAATAAATATATAACTCAAATTTATCATAAAAAATAAATATCCTAAAATTAGAAATATATATTAACAAAACTTAGCTATAAAAACAGTAGATTGGACGACTTCTTATAAAAAAATCTAGTGTTTTATTATTCTAAGATTCAAGTTTAATATCAAGATAATTTAAAATGAAATACAGACGACAATCCAAATACACGTTTATACAAATTTAAAGTTGATGCAACTTAAAATGAAACACAAACGCAATCTTTTTCGAGGCTTAAACAAGTTTAAGATTCTTCCCAAACCTACTTTCGTGCGGTGCATTTTGGCCTACGTTGTTTAGATCAAACAGTAACCTTTATAACTATCTTTGACCAGATATCAATCATTCAGGATATACATACTTAAAATGAAACACATATACAATCCTGGTCTAGACTTATACAAGTTTAATGTTGTTTAATGACCTACTTTTATGCGATTATATTTTATGTCTTTTGGTTTACGCGGTTTGGATCAAACAGTACCACCTATAACTAACTTTGACGAAATATCAATCTTTCAGGATATAAAACTTATACAAGTCTAATGTTGTTCACTGACGTACTTTAATGTGGTTATATTTTATGTTTTTTGGTCTATGCGGTTTGGATCAAACCGTAACCACGTATAACTAACTTTGACGAAATATCAATCTTTCACGATATGCTACTTAAAATGAAACACAAATACAATATAATACAAGTCCAAACTTATATAAGTTTAATGTTATGAAATACAAAGGTCTATACTTATATAAATTTGAAAATTTTAAGATATGATATGTATTTTGGTCTACGCGGTTTGGGTCAAACAGTAATCACAGTATAACTAATTTTGACCAATCTTTTAGAATATACTACCTAAATTGAAACAAAAATACAACCCTGGTCCAGATTTATAGAAGTAATGTTGTCCACTAACCTATATTTATGTGGTTATATTTTTAAGTATTTTGGTCTTTGGATCAAACAGTAATCCGTATAACTACCTTTCACAAAATATCAATCTTCTAGAGTATACCTACTTAAAATGAAACACAAATACAATCCTAGTCCAAATTTATAGTCCAAATTTATATAAGTTTAATATTGTTCTCTGATCTATTTTTATGGGGTTATATATTATGCATTTTGGTCAATGATATAACTAGCGTTGAATATACTTAATGGTGAAGTAATCTAACAACCATGTACCTATAAATAACAGTGATTATAGTATTGAGTATACCTATTCTTTTTTCTCTTTCAAAAGCTATGGAAGGTAATTATTCTAACAATTATGTTTATGTTTTTCGGCCAATATCCAATGCTCCTCAGCACCCATCATCACGGCTGCAAACCACAACAGGGTCGACACACCAACCAATGCTTATGAGGCCAACTCCTATTCTTGTGGCACCGCAGCAACAATCCATGCCACTACAAAACAATAACAGACGTTGGCCTGTTGGGTCAGGAAACGGACCAAGGGAGACACTGCTAAGAGACATGGTCGTTAGCTCATCAGCTAACGAGACCAGTTGGATGATAGAGGTTCCCCATGGAGCTGATATAGTCCAAACAATCGTAGACTATATTCGTACAAATAATCTCGCAGGAATTTCGGTTTTGGAGGGTGTTGGTAATGTATCATTCGCCAGGCTTCGTAAACCGGCAAATCATGGTTTTACGACGGTGCTATACAATAATACGTACGCCCTTACACATTTCTCGGGGTCAGCCTTTTGCTCCTATACAAACTCTGGGTTTACAGTGAGTCTCGAGAGAATGGGAAACATCAGCACAGGATTGGCTGTCCGTCAACTTATTGCGGCTGGTGTTGTGCACTTGAAGGTGATATGCTTCCCCAAGTCAGGTGTCAATCTCGCCTTAAGTTTGTAGTGTGTCGTTGTCTTTGGGAGACAAAAATAAAATAAGAAATTTTATTACTTTATCTTATGTTAAAGACATGATTTGTGTTTTATTTATATGAATTCTGATGATTTTGATTTTTTGGTATTCATGTTTGATTTTCTTCTATGTTATTATTTATTCTCTTGAAGTTTTCTAATGATCAATCTAGTTTTTTTGATTATTTGTTATATATTAAATTTATATGTAAGCTATGTAAATTCACTGTCATAAATTTGTAAAACATTAGTTACAACTTACCATTACAACACATTCTGGTTAGCTATTTCAGTTGTTGTTTGTTACACAATTAACTTTTTCTAGTTTTTGTTCATATTTTTTTACTTTTATGGAACTCTGGTATTTCGGCTCTATGTTTGATTTCAATTTCAATTTCAATTTCGACTTATAATCTCTTTTATTATATTTTGATTTTGATTTTATAAATAAAATTAAATATATTCAAATAAAAATTCAATTATCAACAAATAATTTCGCTAATAATAAAAAGATTTTATTTATTATATAACTGAAATCGGTCAATAATATTACACAGATTTATTAATTTTATAATATTGTTTTTAATTTTATGGTTTAAGTTTATTTAATTACTTTACTTTATTTTTGTTGTTTTTTAACTCGAATTTGATTATCTTTTTATTATTTTTATTTTTACTTTTATTTACATTTTAGTTCTCAAATGAATCTTTTAAACGTTTTAGTATATATATATATTATACTATTTTCTTTTGGTTTTCAAAATGTTGGCAAAAATATGAAACACTTAATTTCATTTATTTTTTATATTTTATTTTATTTTATTTTTTCCCCTAATTCTCAGTATCTTCAAAAAAGTCAACAACAAATCAATAATTATTTTTCATTTTTCACAAAACGTAGGTAATAAAGAAAAAAACAAATAAATATTCTCACCAAAAATATTTCAACATCTCTCAAGTAAAAAAAGTAAGGCAACAATTTCAATTTACTTGCTTTTAAAATCAATTGCAAATTAAGAATGACCCAATAATGTTTCTTCGATGAGATCATAACTAATACTTGTAAAGAATGACCATGCAACCCGTGTCGTTGACCTGCAATATTAGTTGCACGGGCTGAATTAATCTCATTTGCGAGGATAAAAATAATACGATCTCTAGTAGCAGATCTGCGTCTTTGAGGCCGAAATAACATGCATTATATAATCCATTGTCATAAAAGCACTAAAAATTTAAAAAATAAAAACGATGTAACCTACTTATATGCTCATGCACTACTAACAACTTTATTTCAAATGTGATTCCATATCCCATCACTTTCACTCATAGGCAATACAGTCTAAACAATACTTTGATCGTGGGTTTGTTAGCAAGTTCAAGAGGTACTACTTGTATCATGATTGTTCCAAATCTAGCCATAGAAATACAAATCCATCTTCTCAATATCTCAAATAGAATAAATA
This sequence comes from Limnanthes douglasii subsp. nivea, assembly GCA_036936605.1. Lineage (NCBI taxonomy): Eukaryota > Viridiplantae > Streptophyta > Magnoliopsida > Brassicales > Limnanthaceae > Limnanthes > Limnanthes douglasii. Next base: position 93,614,057 of record JAUPFV010000001.1, on the reverse strand, counting down.
AGGAGTTCGCACGACTGAGCCCAATCTGATAGGACACTCGGACTTAAAGCATCAACTTCATTTAATGTTTTACATCAGAAGATTAACCGAACCTCTAGATTGTTGGTCCAACACTCATGTTGGGTCCATAGGGCTACACAGCAACAGTCCACCCCTCCCATCATTTTCATTCAAAGGTGATAAAGTTTACGAAACTCTCTGATTTTGGGTATGTTAGAAAGTTTAGGATGTACTACTTTTATCGTGATTGTTCCAAATCTAGCCCAAAAACTGAATTCTTCTTCTCACCCTCGCAAATAGAAAAAATAATCGATGAAACCATGAGCACCACATCCAGGAATTCAAAAATGAGATGTTCGGTTTCGTGGAAAGATGACAGGCTCCTCTGCCGAGTATTTTCCATGACATTCATAAAAAAAATTTATAATCTTGTTCAACCAACTATCATCTGGAAACAATCACAACTTTGATATGATATGGATAACAGTGTGAAACTAGTTTATTGGTAACGAAGTCATCAAGGGAGATGATGACTACATCATCTACTATACATAGGAGTCGAACAACAGCCTTTGGAACTACACATAAACATTCATATAAACCAAGAAAAATATTGAAAACTTTCAAAATCTTGTGCCATTACGTAGTTTACAGTCAAATGGAAACGGGTTTTATTTAGGGCCCCGATATCAGAATTAGGCACTACGACCACGCAAATAGAACGCATCAAGCAGCCAAACGATTTTCGAAAGAATCACTATGTGGTGAAGTCTATGCGCAAAATTCCATCGTTTAAACCTTTGTTTTGCTGTTTGCGTGAATTTTCTACATTTTTCTATTTTTATTGGATTTTATTAAAATACTTAACCAGCTCCAATCGCTTTGAAATTAGGTTGAGTTTCATTTTATTTCGTAACGAACAAACTTTAATTTTATCCTAATGTTTTGAGAAGTTTTTAAAAAGGCTTTCAAACCCTAGTTTTGTCGACAGACGTTTTTGAATACTACTTGAGTTTTCTCTAAAGTCATTTATACTTTGACCTAGGGTTAGAGATTATCAATTTTCTATTTTTGTCTTTCTTTTCTCTGTGTTTGTCATTGTTTGTTCCATCTCGTAGTTTGGTGCTACTATATTGGTATCAGAGCGAAAGATCTCCTACAGCATGGGTTTCGAAGGTATGCCTCCAAAGAGATTCTTGTGTGGGAAGTCCACTCTTCTGATCTTAGAATCGGTCGACCGTGATGAATTTGAAAATCGATTCGGCCAACTTGGTGAACAGATGCACTTGTTGGGAAACCAGATGAGAAACGTACAAGAAGCACTACACATGCTGATGAACAACCAAACCAACAGATTTTGAGCTCCAGGTTCAAGTAACCAGCCGTCGCGATCTGAGAGAAAGGTTGGCCGCGATAAAAATCCATTTTCTCCTCGGAGAGAACAAGGTAGGGGTCAATATTATTCACAAGATTCTCGTGAACAAGTTTTTGAGCAGCCACCAGCGAGAGATGTCGATTAGAATGCCAACAACCGGTGGGAATCTCCATCTCGACTTAAGATCCCAGACTTCCAAGGGGGTCTTGAACCGGAGGAGTTTTTAGATTGGATCGCCTCATTTGAAGAAGTATTTGATTTCAAGGAGGTTCCAGATGCAAAACGGGTATAATTGCCTATAACTAAATTTCGAGGTTGAGCTGAATCTTGGTGGCAGGAGTCGAAGCAGACCAGATCAAGGCATGGTAAGCCAAAAGTAACAACTTTCAGTAGTTCCTCTTTAACAAGGCTTGAGGGTTGTGTTTTGGCCTTACAACTATGCACGTATAATGTATCAGCAGTTCCAAAACCTTAAACAAAGGTCAAAGACTGTTGACAAATACACTAACGATGTTTTCAAGCTACAAAACCGTGTCGATTTTGCTAATTCAGTAGATCAATTAGTATCTCGCTACATAGGTGGGATGAGACATCACTTTCAGTACCAACTGGACTTGTTCAACCATGTGATATGCTTCCCCAAGTCAGGTGTCAATCTCGCCTTAAGTTTGTAGTGTGTCGTTGTCTTTGGGAGACAAAAATAAAATAAGAAATTTTATTACTTTATCTTATGTTAAAGACATGATTTGTGTTTTATTTATATGAATTCTGATGATTTTGATTTTTTGGTATTCATGTTTGATTTTCTTCTATGTTATTATTTATTCTCTTGAAGTTTTCTAATGATCAATCTAGTTTTTTTGATTATTTGTTATATATTAAATTTATATGTAAGCTATGTAAATTCACTGTCATAAATTTGTAAAACATTAGTTACAACTTACCATTACAACACATTCTGGTTAGCTATTTCAGTTCTTGTTTGTTACACAATTAACTTTTTCTAGTTTTTGTTCATATTTTTTTACTTTTATGGAACTCTGGTATTTCGGCTCTATGTTTGATTTCAATTTCGTTCACGTAGCTCACTCAGGATTGAGAAGAAATATAAATACGTCAGGAACCACTCCGACTTATAATTTCTTTTATTATATTTTGATTTTTATTTTATAAATTAAATTAAATTATCAACAAATAAAAATTCAATTATCAACAAAAAATTTTGCTAATAATAAAAAAAAATTATTTATTATATAACTGAAATCGGTCAATAATATTACACAGATTTATAAATTTTATAAAATTGTTTTTAATTTTATGGTTTAAGTTTATTTAAGTATTTTACTATATTTTTGTTGTTTTTTAACTCGAATTTGATTATCTTTTTATCTATTTTTTTATATATATTTTAGTTCTCAAATGAATTTTTTAAACATTTTAGTATATATATATATATATATATAATATTATAATATTTTGTTTTCATTTTCAAAATGTTGGTAAATATATGAAAACCTTAATTTCATTAATTTTTTATATTTATTTTTCCTCTAATTCTTAGTATCTTCAAAAAAAATCAACAAGCTTTTTATTTTTTCACAAACGTAGGCAACAAAGAAAAAATAAATAAAAAATTATCACCAAAATCAGCATGAAAGCAACGATTTCAACTTCGCTCAAATAAAAAAATAACGCAACGATTTCAATTTACTTGAAATCCCAACGAAAATCAATTGCAAATTAAGTTTAATTTCTTAATTGATTTTATAATGTATATGATGTTCTTTTTTATTTATCGTTTCTTGTTATTTTTTGAATATCCGGTTTGTTATTCCTATATTATATGATTTTTTGTTTTTTTCAATTGATTTTTGGTGTTTTTTTTAATATCTCTTTGGTATACTTATTTTAGGTGAATACTGTGTATAAAATATTTTTGATATAAAACAAATTTTAGTCGTGGATCCACCACTCACTCCAAACACAATATTTTGGGAAAATCAACCAAATATAAATACCTCGTTGAATTAGTGGTCGTTTGTAGAAAACTAAGATCCTCGTAAGGGCGAGTTTTTTGAAATATCTAGAAACCACACTTACATTCTTTACTAGCTTTTAAAAAATAAATGTATTCTTTTTATGAGATGAGACCCAATAATGTTTCTTCGATGAGATCATACCCAACACTTGTAAGGAATGACCATGAAACCTCTGTCGTTGACGTGCAACATTAGTTGCACGAGCTGCATTAATTTCATTTGCGAGGATAAAAATAATACGGTCTCTAGTAGCAGACGTGCGTCTTTCAGGCCGAAATAACATGCATTATATAATCCATTGTCATAAAAGCATTAAAAATTCATAAAATAAAAACCATGTAACCTACTTATATGCTCATGCAACACTAAAAACTTTATTTCAAATGTGATTGCATATCCCATCACTTTCACTCATAGGTAATACAGTCTAAACAATACTTTGATCGTGGAGCTGTTAGCAAGTTCAAGAGGTACTACTTGTATCATGATTGTTCCGGATCTAGCCATAGAAATAAAAATCCATCTTCTCACTATCTCAAATAGAATAAATAAGGCGGTCGCACGGCTGAGCCCAATCTGATAGGACACTCGGACTTAAAACACCAAATTCATTTAACGTTCTACATAAGACAATCAACCGAACCTCTAGATTGTTGGTCCAACATTCATGTTGGGTCCATAGGGCTATACAGCAACAGTCCACCCCCTCCTATCATTTTCATTCAAAGGTGATACAGTTTAAGAAACCCTCTGATTTTGGGTATGTTAGAAAGTTTAGGATGTACTACTTTTATCGCGATTGTTCCAAATCTGGCCCAGAAAACTGAATTCTTCTTCTCACCCTCGTAAATAGAAAAAATAATCAATGAAACCACGAGCACCACATCGAGGAATTAAAAAATGAGATGTTCGGTTTCGTAGAAAGATGATAGGCTCCTCTGTCGAGTATTTTCAATGACATTCAAAAAAATTGTTATAATCTTGTTCAACCAACTATCATCTGGAAACATCCACAACTTTGACATGATATGAATAACAGTGTGAAACTAGTTTATTGGTAACAAAGTCATCAAGGAAGACAATAACTACATCATCTACTATACATACGAATCAAACAGCAGTATTTGGAACTACACATAAACGTTTATATAAACCAAGAAGAGTATTGAAAACTTTCAAGATCTTGTGTCATTATGTATTTTACAAACAAATGGAAACAGGTTTTATTTGGGGCCTAGGTATCAGAATTAGACACTACGACCATGCAAATCGAACGCGTTGAGCAGCCAAATGATTTACGGAAGCATCACTATGTGGTGAAGTCCAGACACTAAAATCTATCTTTTAAGCCCTCGTTTTGTTGTTTGCGTGAATTTTCTACATTTTCTCCTATTTTTATTGGATTTTATTAAAATACTTAACCAACTCCAATCGCTTTGAAATTGGGTTGAGCTTTATTTTATTTTGTAAGGAACAAGCTGTAATTTTGGCCTAATGTTTTGAGCACTTTTATAAAAGGCTCTCAAACCCTAGTTTTGTCGACATACGTTTTTGAATAGAACTTGAGTTTTCTCTAAAGTCTCTTATACTCTGACCGAGGGTTAGAGATTATCAATTTTCTATTTTTGTCTTTCTTTTCTCTTTGTTTGCCATCGTTTGTTCCATCTTGTAGTTCAATGCTACTATATTAGTATCAAATCGACAGAGCTCCTATAGTGTGGGTTCTGAAGGTATGCCTCCAAAGAGATCCTTATGTGGGAAGTCCATTCTTCTGATATAAGAATCGGTCGACCGTGGCAATATGATAGAAGTTTCACATATGATGTTAGAAAAAACCGCTATAGTTTCATATGGAATAACATTAGATTCATATTAACATGAACTAAGGAGGTATCCTTAAAACCTGTACTTGTTGTATCACAGGAGTCGGGTAAGAACGTTTTAGCTCGAAAAGGATTTATAGAGCATGCTAATGACACATGGATTGTTTATCTTTTGGTGGTTAAAGAATCTAATGTTGATCCGTTTACGAGGATACCTGAGCGTGTTTGGCCGCTATTAGCAAGATTTTTCTATTATCTTTCCCGATAATCTACCTACAAGTCTTCCTCCATTAAGAGACATCCAACACCAGATTGACCTAGTACCAGGCTAGTCTACCAAACCGACCACACTACCGGATGAGTCCAAAAGAGCATGAAGAGCTCTAGAGATAGTTGGAAGAACTGTTAACAAAAAGGCTACATCCATTAGAGTCTCAGTCCTTGTACGATTCCTGCACTGTTAACACCAAAGAAAAATGGCTCAATTAGGATGTGTGTGGATATCTAGGCTATCAACAAAATTATAGTGAGGTATAGATGTCTTATTTCTTGCCCTGATGATTTACTGGATGAGTTGAGTGGTGCTACAATGTTTACGAAGATGGATTTGAAGAGCGGATATCACCAAATTCTTATTCACATGGAAGATGAGTGGAAACAGCCTTTAAAACCCGAGAAAGTCTATTTGAGTGGATGGTTATGCCATTTTTCCTTCCCAACGCTCCTAGCACGTTCATGCGGGTTATGAACCAGGTATTTCGCCCGTTCATTGGAACATTTCTAGTTGTGTACTTTGACGATATTCTCATATATAGTACTACGAAGGAACTGTACCTCCAACAATTACGAGAAGTGTTGGTTGTTTTGAAACAATAAGAGTTTTAAGGGGGACTTGACAAGTGTTTTTTATGACAGATTCAGTTCTCTTTCTGGGTATGTTGTGTGAAAGGATGGTTTATCAGTGGATAAGTCAAAAGTGGCAGTAGTGCGTGAGTGGCCAACACCTACTTCTATCATTGAAGTCCGCTTTTTTCACGGACTAGTCTCCTTTTAAAAAAGTCCATACATAACTTCAACACTGTTATAGCTCCTATTACAGATTGTATGAAGAGCAAGACGTTCTGTTGGACCCCTGAAGAAACTACCGCGTTTGAAGAGATCAAGGTACGACTGGCCACTACGCCGATTCTGGTTTTACCTGACTTTTCTACAGGGTTTGAACTGCATTGTGATGCGTCCGGATTGGGCATTGGATCTGTAATCAGCCAACGAGGCTGGCATGTAGCCTACTCAGTGCAAGGTTGAGTGGAGCTAAACTCAAGTACAACACCTATGACAAAGAGTTTTATGTTGTTATACGAGCGTTGAAGCCCTGCAGTTCCTACTTGGCCTATAATGACTTTGTCCTATACACCGATCATGATACCTTGTAGCATCTTAAAAGTCAGGAGAATCTCTCTTCCCGCCATGCACGTTGGGCAGCATTTACTCAACAATTTACCTTTTCCATCAAGTATACATTGGGGGAACTTAACTGCGTAGTTGATGCACCGAGCCGACGCAATATGACGATTCGTATGTAAAGAGAAGTTGTGGGAATCGAGTTAATGAAGGGTCTACTGGCTATCGATCCATATTTTGGTCATCTTCTAGAGGACGTCTGCACAGGTTTGAGAAAATATTTTGCAGTGAGAAACGGTTACCTCTTCAAAGGTAATCTACTCTGTATTCCTGAGGGTAGTTTCAGGTTACTCATTTTACAAGAGAGACACAACGAGAGGTATGGTGGTAGAGATAATCTTTTGACTCTGTATCCAGTCAATTCTTGTGGCCGCATTTGAGGCGAGATGTTATCCATTTTGTAGCTGGTTGTCGGGTTTTCCATGAGGCAAAAGTTATATCCTCCAACGCAGGTCTAAACCTACTACTCCCAATATCAGAAGGATTGTGGTGAAGCGTCAACATGGATTTCGTCTCTAGGCTACCAGGAACACAGAGAGGTAACGATTTTATTTTTGTAGTGGTTGACAGGTTTTCTAAAATGGCCCATTTAATTGTCTACAAGAAAACCACAGATGTTGTGAATGTTGCAAATTTATAATTTCGTGAGGTCTATCGCTTACATGGCCTACCAGTCAATATTGTTCTGATAGTGATACGCGTTTTGTCGGGAATTTTTTAAGGAGTTTGTGGCGTCTCACAAACACAAAGCTGAGTTTTAGCAGGGCGTATCACCCGGAGACAGACGGCCAAACCGGGGTAACTAATCAAACGTTAGGAAACATGTTACGCATAGAGGTCTGTGGGAACTGGAAAGCATGGGATTCCCTCTTTTATCACATTGAGTTTGCCTACAACACGAACCAAAAGCGCAGTACTCGGTATAGTTCCTCCATGGTAGTCTATAGCTATAACCCACGAGATCCTATGAATTTGGTTTTCCCAACGCTTGACAATTTTCTAGCTAGGGTCGAGAACGTCATTGATGATCTATGGGAGATCCATGAGAACACACGCAAACACATGGAGGAAACAACACAGAAGTACAAGGTTATCGCAGATAAGAAACGCCGACTGGTGGAGTTTGCAGGAGGGGACTTTGTATGGGAAGTTTTGACCAGAGATCGATATCCTGTACACGAGTACAAAACGTTAGCTGCAAGGAAGGTGGGTCCATTTGAAATCATTGAAAAACTTAATCCCAATGCATACAGGTTGAAGCTACCCAACAACACAGAGACCCATAACGTTTTCAACGTAAAGAACCTGGTGTTGTTCACCAATTTTGTTGAGGATGAAGATGAGAATTTGTGGGTGAATTCTTCTCAAGAAAGAGAGGATGATGTAGTTGCACGAGTCAATGGCTATATGGCCCTTTTGGACAAACAGAAACAGACTTTATTTGGGGCCCAGGTATCAGAATTAGCTGCTGCAAGCACTCAAATCGAACGCGTCGAGAAGCCCAACGATTTTTAGAAGCATCGCTATTTCTAAAGTCCGGGCCTTAAATTCTATCGTTTAAGCCCTTAAATTCTACCACATGGAATATCGTTAGGATTCCTAAAAGATAATATAACTAATAATAAGACACTAAACTTTGATGATCCGTTGGCCCATGTGAAAAGGCATGTCAAAGTAAATACAACAATGAACATGCGGATCGTAGGGTCTCAGATGTTTACCCTTCATACCATATTTCATCGAATGTTAAAGATCCCTCCATAATATCTTTTATACAAGACTCATAGACCTCGACAGTACCTTGCTGAAATCCAAACAGTAAAACGAAACGTATTGAGAAAAAGATAAGAACAACAACAATAGAAAAATAGAATAAAGCAATAAAAAGTCCCCCACAAAGCTAATAAATAACACATGGGTTAATATTCACATTCTACTAGCCCGAGAATAAATAGACTTCCAAGAACAATTGTGGCTAAAGCATGTAATTTAAGTACATCCACAATTTATGAAACTTAACGCAAGATTGCCGAGCATTATAAGGTATTATGGCTGAGTGGAAACCAACCGTGATCAAGCCTCAACAACTAGCGAGAGCATAACAACATCAGGTTACAGCCTTCATTCAATATTTTAGCACGTTGAAGAAAATGGATATCATAGGAAGGTTTGATGAATACATCGATCGTAATCCAAACGGAAAACATATGTTTATGATTGTACAGGGTGGAACTTTATCATGCTCTATTATATCATTTGGAAAATGTCTGTTCAGTACCTCAAGATCCAACACAAGATTCAACCCTTGGTTTATTTTTATATATTGATAATAATTACCTTTGTGGAGTCATAACACATGATAAAGGCATGTTTATTATTACGTGAAGATCATAAATAGAGAGGTTCGAACGATTATGGTATATACTGGTAGTTTTGTAAAATCATGTTTCAAAGAAACCTATGAGAAATGTTGGTTTTGATACCATATAATAGGGTATTCACTTGATTCACTAGAACGTACGCTCCAAGTATAGGAAAGTTGAAGGTGGAGTGTTTATGGGTTAACAAGAGCACATAAAAAAAGTGCAATAACTGTTCATGATAGTAGATTCTCTTTTTTCGTCCAATATCATCTTCATCAAACCGTTGCTATATCATTAAAGTTTGAGCTAGCATAATCCAAACAAACTAAAGACTAACCAAAAAAATGTGATTATGCAATTTTTATACTCCAAAAATAAAAACTACAAGAGGCCATAGTCATCATTGATAATATGGATGATCTGGAGGTGTGGTCGAGGGAAGAAGTAGAGAGTATCAATATGATAGCAGAAAAATTCATTTCTATCAACATAGGCCCACGAGGTAATCATCATACCGGTTTTTTACATATCTATATTTAAATTTGGATATCTTTGCTTGAACTGGAAATAATATTATTGGCGTATCCACAAAAGTGACATGTCTTAGTTTATCAATAAAAATTAGGTTTTGACCAAAAATATAAAAGAGAATACCATTTTCCATAAGAAGCTTAAAGCTATAGTAGCCCAAGTGGATCGACTGAATCAATTTAGCTATATATGAGAAAAAATACATCCATTATGAATAACCAACCCATTCTTAGTAAAAAAAAAGACAAATGGAGGATGTGTGTGAACTTCATATACCGTAACAAGACATGCCTGAAGAATCTTTTTCATCTTCAAAGAATTGATCAACTAATAGACACAACTTCAGTAAACTATATGTTGTCCTTTATATATGTATACTCAGGTTACAACTAGGTCTCGTTACATAAAAAAGACCATCATCACATCCTATTTATCATAAAGTACGGAATTCAATGTTACAAGATTATCTTCGGGCTCAAGAGTGTCGGGGCCACCTATCAGAGGTTAGTAAACAATACCTTCTCAAGTTAGGATGGATGTAACATGAAAATTAAATTGATGATATATTAGTAACAAGAAACCAACAGTCAAATAATTTGCTAGACCTCGTCCAAACTTTCACGGATATCAAACGAGTGAATGTGAGGCTAAATCGTAAAAATGCTCCTTCGATGTTCAGTTTGAGAATTTCTTGGGAAGTATGTTACATCGAAAGTGGACTAATTCAGACCCAACGTATTTATCCGACTAGGTTGTCGGAAATCCTTTGTAAAATCCCAATAAATTCTATATCCAAGCAAAGAAGACCGTTTCCATCGGACAAATACTACACCTTCTTTTATAGACCCAAAATGGTTGCCCTCTTTGATTAGACACTATAGTGTGATACGAATTTTGTCATAATAAATAAATACTATACTTTCTTGAATCCCTGACAAAGCCAAACCTGAATAAGTTCTTTTTTCTATACTTATCTGTATGTGACTATGATTAACATTGTGGTATATTGGGAATAAACAAATACCCTTAGAACTATCTATTTTGTTAGTAAGGTTTTTTAGATGTTGAGACACTCTATTTAAAATCATAGAAAGTATTTTTAGTTTTGTAATATCAGCTATGAAAATGATGCCTTACTTTCAAGCGTATACCATCATAATATGAACCTCGTTTCCCCCAAAAAACGTATTGCATAAGCCTAACATATATGGTATGCTTACGATATGTTCAGTAGAATAAGGGGAATTTAATATTAAGTTTTAAATGCGTAATACCATCAAGGATTAAATGCTCGCAGAATTCTTAATTGAATTCGAATCAGAGATATCGCTCCATTTGGTAGAAAATACCAAACCAATATGTCAAGTTTAAACTTATAGGGGTCACAACAATTTGGGATTTGGTGTAGGGGTATAATTGACATTCACTTCATGGGATTCCATAAATTAAACCTTCAAATTTGGCTTTACTTCTTTCAACAATGAGACTGAGTATGAAACCTCCATTATAAGACTAAGTCTTGTTCATATCTACTGGGTTCAGAGGGTCAAGCTCTTGTAAATTACGTACATAAAGTATACTACCAAATTAAATTTTAATTGAAGAATATACACACTAGTGATCTGGCATCCGAGCATAGATGAGTCATTCAGGTAGGATACTTGAGGCCCACAGTCATGATAGATAAAAAATCATTAATTAAATATTGCACACATGTCGGTTCACCAACTCTATGCCCAATCCAAGTAGTATCTCTCAATATAATCTCATAGGCGATAACATTTGGTCAGTAGAAACTAGATATTTTAAGACCCTTGTCGTAAACCTCAAATGGTAAGGAAGGACCTCATTGTGGTCTTGGATTAATTATCTAAATGGATAGAAGAAAAAACCCTAACTAAAATCAAGGTGAAGGAAGTCATCAAATTCTGAAAGATAAATATGTGTTGTCGGTATGGAGTATCTTAGGCCATCATCATTATGTAATTTTAAAATATATACCTAACATCTACAGCTGAACCTAATATATTAAGTAAAAATATCTTCACATTTCCATCCATATGAAAATGGGCTGGTGGAGGTAACAAACAGAACCATTTTGGAAGACATTAGATGAATCTGAGAATGTGCAACCGAAAAGTGACAAAACCTCCTCTAAAATGTTTCGTCGATATACCAAACCACTCCATGAACCACCACTACCAAAATGCCTTTCGTCTAGTCTACATGATAAGAGTCGAACTGCCAATATAACTACTCTACCAGTGTTTTGAATATCTAACTACAATGATCGAATGGATCCTGAAGGCCAAAGATCTGATATTGACCTAAGTAAAGATAAATGGATGAAATTTAACCTAAACACGGAGAATTAAATAAAGTTAATGAGAAACATATTTGAATCGACGGTACATTCTTAAAGCTATGAAGAAAGTGATGTAGTGATTGGTTTCATTTTTTTCCACAGTAAAGAGAAGACACTTGGAAAACTCGATTCAATAGAAAAGACCTCATACAGTAGCAATAAATATAAAATATGAGACCTATAAAATAATGAACGAAGAGAGACAACCTTTTTCCCACCCTTGAATCATATAACATCTTAAGTTGCACATTTATTGGAAAGTATCACATGAATTTAGATCTCTTTGTAATATATAAATACTATTAATTTTGTATGAGCATTATTTGGAACCTTGGTAGAGCGTGAATTTATAATGAGCCACTTGTCATTGATAAAATTATTTTGTCAACCAATATATATGTTTTAGTAATTTGCTTTAAGTATAGTTTCAGAGACCGTAAAGAGGCTCGTACTCTTGTAACTAATTTAGTATTTAAGTAATTTTCTCTAAGTATAGTTTCAAAAATATTATGGAGCCTCGAACTCAAAAACATGTTATTGTTTGATTAAAATCATTTAATTATAGATCCATGTTGTGAAATAGATCTTCCAATCTTCCACACCTTAATATATGCCTTCATAAATAATCACTCTCATAAGGTTAACAAATTTACAATGATACTTTACAACTACGAATAGCCTTCGGAAATCTTCATCTAAAATAACTAACAATATGGTACCCTCCTTCTCAACCAAGGATAACTCCAGCTCTTAATACATTAAAATTGTAAAAACTACAAGCCTTTATCCTAACGAAATTGACAATACATTACCTCTTTTTGATCTCATTCATAAAGGTAAACTAAAACCCTGAACATTAAGAGTATAATTTGATCTGAAGTTATCCATAGTCCAAGAAAACTCCCAGGGAACCGAAACTCTAAGACAATGAAAATTAACAACATGGAAGAGACTAAGGCTCAACTAGAATTATCGTTTAAAATATTAACATGAGGCCAACATTTAATATATTTCATAAGTCTATGACTGAAGATAATAACATCCTCAAAAGGCAAACAAAGCAGAAAATTAAGCTTAAGAAAAAAAATATTTATATATTTTATAGAAGTTCATAGATATTTAAACATTTTTGTTCAAAACCAATATTTTTCCTAGAGCAAGGCCAATACAGCAACCTAAAAAATCAAGATTATAGACCTTGTCTAGAGGAAATGAACTATCATCTTATACTCGTTCGTCCTAGCCTTTAATTTATCATTTGGTATTGATGGATTTACGTTCGAGGGTGTTGGGGATGTTTTCTATTTGTTACTCCTAAATATAATATATAACTAAAATAATTCCAAGTCCGGGGAGTCCTAGTGAAAGTTAAGCACCAAGTTAGCCTCCAAAATTTTATTTATCTCCTATGCAGCATTTTATACAGCTTCATTGATCTTCTTTAGCTCCGTCTCGTGACTTTCACAGTCAACCTTCATTTCTTCTTCATATTTTTTCAGAGTGTCATTAGCCTGTTGTAAAGAATAATCGTAATGATAATTATGTGTGATGAAATCCAAGACACGAATGTCTCAAGATCTCTTCAACTCTTTAAAATTTTTTAACTAATTTTTACATCCAAGCATGAACATCATTAAATGAAGCACACATTGTTGCAACGTCCTTTGCATTATTAGTTTTAATACCTAACTTTTTTTCAGTTTTGAAAACCTACACCTTTACTTCACGACTATTTTCAAGTGCTTTGACGTCCATTCCAACAGAGTTTGCATGTTTGGAACTGTGAGAGCTTATTCATCCAATGAATGCTAAAACATCGCAAAATAAATTACCATAATCCTCAAAATTATAGCAAAGCCAACCTCATCTTGAAATCAACAAAAAAATAAAAACAAAAAAAGATATATTTTTATTAATATCGAGCTTCATCTGTTGTCATGTCAAATCAACCAACAAAAATATTAAAAGGTAACACTCTAGTCTATGTTAAAAAAACCAAGTTTCTAAAATTCTATACCATTCATTTAACAGGAAAATGCATATCTTCTACAATGGATGATTCTCGATGAGCATCTCCATATCGACCACGTCTATCAGGATTATTGGATCTACAACCTCTGGTGGTGTTAGAGGCTCAATCTCTTTACGAGGGCATGATCAAGTATCATATCGTTTAATTTGGAATCCAAACTGAGTGGGAAATCTGTGAGCTCGGTTCGGGCGATTGACTCTGGTATTTTCTTGTACGCAGTCGGCTCAATTTTTCTCAACTTTGACAGCCGACAGAACCTCTTTGTGGCTGTTTACTCTACTTAGCGTATGTTTTATTTTTCAAGTTTCATCTTCCTCCATAGCATGAGCCACATAATAGGTGTGAGCAACCTTCTAATCTATTTTATCCTCGTGGATCCTTAAGGAAACATGCTCTCATCCACATTCTCCTTCTATTTCCACTAAAGGATAGGCATTTTCTTCACATCCTTAAGGTTTCCTTCGTGGATAATAACTCTATTTTGGGACCTTGGCGGAAGTGATGTTTTAGCCAACTCATTACCCTCACTCTCGGAGATGGTCACTAAGATAATCGTTTTGTAGGTGAAAAATATGGTTGAAGTTCCTCTTTTATGGGCTTTACAATCTCGGTTGATGTATATTATGTCTCACTAGCTAGTTTGGTTGGTGCCAAGTGACGTTCTACAACTCCTACTTGCTTTAGACTAGGCTATAAGACAATTTTGAGAAATTTCTCCTCATTCAGAAGAAGCTTGACAAGATTTTGAAAGTGACAAAAGAACTTTGCAAGAAACTACTACACATATAACACAATTTTAATCCAATATTAGGCTTCATGCATCATCTATCATATATAAAAATGAGAGATAAAAAAAATAGAAATTACTCATATATGAGAAACTCTAATTAAGCTACATAGCTTGAAGGGTCGTAACGACGACATGACATTCAAGATCTTTGCAGCGATGATAGTTTTTTTGGTAAATCTCATGTCCTACATTGGATTCTTCATTTTCATAAGGTGTACTGGCATAAGCATCTTAAAACAAACTGCCGAGATCTTAGTTTTGATTGTCAGAACAATCTTCATTAGAGTCAAGAAGTTGTCTTCCCATACTTCTGTCAATTTTTTGTTTGTGAATAATAAAGAAGAACATGATATGAAAAAATGGTGAAAATCTTATGGTAGATATGATATACGGATTTCTGGCTAAATTTTTCAAGTGAAGGGTGAACAATTCTATTTAAACAAAATAAATTAACGAATTATTCATATTTGTCTTGTATATGAATTCTTGAGATTCACTTATCTCCAATATTCATTATCACTAAAGCTGAAGTTGAAATGATTGGATTGTACAGTGTCATGGTAATGATGGTTACCCATGCAAGCAACACATGTTGAAGAACTCTTCAAACCTCCAATACATTACAATCTTACTTCTAAGTTTCATTATTACCTCCATGACAAGACGTTTGGTATCCTTATGTCATCTCTAATATCAAAAGATTTAGCAACCCAAAAGCTATCATGACTAGTTAGAGCACCATAGAGGTCAAAGACTTCACCTAGTTATAAGCTCAATACGACTAATCTTATTGTAGTCATCATATAATTTGGTCGCTTGTTGTTTCGGCTCGACTACCTTATTATACTTCAAAACCACTAGGGGAAACCTTCGTAGACAAAGCAAAAGTATTTATATAAAAAAATCAAACTCTTAAAAATTAATCCTGACTGTAAATTTTGTTTACAAGATGACCACCTACAAAAAGAACAGGGGGCTACTACTCACGTATGTACTTTTTTCCTTCAGAAACATTTAATTTTTTTTGTTCAAGAGATGTTTATTCTGACGAAGATTTGAAAAAGGCGGATTGAATTCAACAAATCATAAATCTCCATAATTAGTTCGTTAGTTTTGTTTGGTACAAATAGGATCTACATAGACGATTCCCATTACCCAGCTAGCTCGAATAAAGGTTTAACAATAATTTTGAAGTACAAATAGGATCTACATAGACAATTCGTATCACACAACTAGCTCGAACAAAAGTTTAACAATGCTTTTGAAGTACAAATTTTAATACTTCAAACTTAACAATGGCTCATCCAACGGAGAAATATTTAAAACTATAGTCTAGAGGACATACTTTAGGCAGAACTATTGTCCTAATATACTTTAGATAAGAGTGTTAAACCGGAAGTAGCTTATATACTTACCGTAAAGCCCGTAAAAGCTCGAGGCCAATATAATCTGTCTTCATTGTCGAAGTCCTTAAAGTTTTGTAAAATTACATATGCCGCATACCCACTATTACCTTCCGCATGTCTCATATTTTCTCGGCACATCTCGTCCACCACTTGTATCTTTCACTTATTCCACTATGTCCAGCTATGTTGTGTCAATTCTTTTTTCTTCTCTTATTTTTACCCATCATGTTTTACTAACTATTTTCACTCGTGCATACATATCTTACCACATGGACCAATTGTCCCACAGAAGTTTAGTTTTTTGGTATTACTATCCATTCCTAAATTCGATCAAATATTTCACTCCAGCAAACCTACTTAGATCGGAATCAACCCAACCTGACGTATAAACTCATCACCAATATAAATATACTCTTAGTAATTAATTAATATATTATAATACTTTAAAAATACAATTTTTGTAAATATTATAATTAGGATTTATTATAGTTAAGAATTAAATACAAATACATAAAATTTACAAAAGTTATAAAAAATATTAATTATTATAATTTTCATACCCAAACATCGGAAAGGTAATTAAAAAATTAAAAAAATAATAATGACTTTTATAATTTTCATCACTTTTGAGATATTTGAGCATTTGATGAGATATTTCACATCCTCAAATCACTTCGGTAGGATCAGTTGGAAGCCATATCTAGTGATTACAGGATCGTGTCGATTCCATTGTTGCACTCAATGAGAATACAGAAGTCAGTAGGATAGTAGTTGGGGATGCATTTATTTTATTACCAGTTGCGCAAAGATAAGTCATGTCCGTTCATACCTATCATATGGCGTGATAAGACATGCAATGGGTTATCTGTAAACAACAATATTTCAAAAGTTCACATTCAAATTGATATCTTTCTGTACATATAAATGATCCAAGTAGGAGATTATAAGGATATCATAAACTCATAATATCTCATCACATGTAAATACAGAGTATCCATGCATGTTATTACTTGTCCATATAAAGAAATGTAATCAATATTAAGTTATATATATTGGAGCTACATATAATAAAAAATATTATGGAGGTATATAGTACACATACTAGTTGGGTTTATTGTGCGCTTAATAGAGAATTCCTTAATCCAACACTTTAGTTATTGGGTCCTAAAAGCTCAATAAAAGTTATAGTCCTCTATAATGGCTAGTATACCCTATCGTACAACTCAAGAATTAAATAAATTATTGATTTAATAAAAGATAATAGTTAAAAAAAGAAGGATTGTTTCATCAAACAATACTAGTTAATTTAGTGAAATCAATTCACTATAAATAAATAGTTGTCTACTAATCTTAATTCATTATCTTCGGTATCCATGTATTTTTTTACACTTTTCTACTATTTTTTTCTCTCATTTTTTTTTCTTTAGAGTGATTCTTAAGTTGTTAATCTAATGGGATTGTAATCTTTATTTTTGAAGGACAGTTCTTTGGAAAAAGAAATAGAAATATCAATCTTTCGCTACAATAAGAAGGGTTTATAAAAAAAATGCAAAATAATAAGTTTTTCATCTTTAAATATTATACATCTTTAAAAATGGAAGAATCAACTTTGAATAGTTCTTAACTTTTAATAAGTAAAGATTTTGGTATTCGTTTACTATTATCGTGTTATAAAATAATGTAGTTGATTATTTGAGGTATCGTGATTTTACGTAAAGAAAAAGTGTTTCTTGTTTTCTAATTTAAATTTTAAAATATAATTAACTAAAAAAAAACTTAATACAAATAAAAATGAAATAAAATATAAATAGTGGTATAATTAATGGAAAAAAATCATAAACTATTAAAAGTAAAACTAACAAACAATCTTAAACATTCACTATACTATTGAAAATGATCCAAACTATCATTTTCCCTTATTTATAAATAATTAACCTTAAAATAGTCGTAAATTTTAATTTATAAACTTTCAAAGTTTTAAAACTTATAACTTTCTAATGTTAAACAATTGGCTAAAAATTATTATTAGTCCTTTACGTTTTAATAATGTTGTACTTTAGCCTCTCATGATAACTTTTGCGCGTATATATATAACATCTCTTATGTTTCACTAATGTTATATTTTAGTCTTTCGTGTTTATCCAATGTCACCAAATAGTTTCTCGTGTTATGTCACCAAATAGTTTCTCATGTTTGATAAATGTCACCAAATAATCTCTTATGTTTCAACAAAGTTGCAATTTTAGTCATAGTTAATTACACAAGAGGGGACTAAAATGCAATATTTTGGAACACAAGGGACTACCTTGAAGACAAAAGTGAACGTAGATAACTAGTTTGACATAAAAACGAAACATGATGGACTAATGATGATTTTTAATATGAAAAAAATATTTTTTCTAATAAATATGAAATTCTTTAAATATCTACAATATAAAATAATAATATTTATGGAATAAATCGTATGTTTAAAAGGACGTGTTAGTTTTATATCTTATAATTAGTTTTCAAAATGTATATAAAAAATCATAATTTTATATCAGATTCAGGATTAAAAACATTCACGATTGTTTTCACTATAATAATATGGAAAGAGGATCTCATTCTCCCTTTTAGGTTTTTAAAAACTTTTTAATAAATTTGTTATTGATTTTAAAAAACTCCGTTGATTTCATCAAACTGTACTTCACCCTTCATTCTAAAATCCTTATGGCAGGAAGGAAAACATTTAATCTTATATATGTACTTGTTTTATTCTCATTCTCATTTTCATTTTGGTCTACAAAACCTTAAAAAATTTCGATTAACACTTCAATCGTAAATTTATTTCTTTTTATGAGTGAGGACATTTTCAACCAGTTCTTCAATCAAACACACTTACCTAGGTTTAGACCTGCTAGCAATGTTTTCAATCCATCTCAAATAGTTCAATAACCCGCTAGGTTACAAGTCCTACTTAACCCATTCTAATAAACTCTTAGTATCACTCATTAACAAACCCTCGCTCATCACTCTCAATCAAACATTTTCCATACAAGTTCCTCCAACAATACCCTGGATCTGCATGCAAGCTTTGGTCCAGTGCTTTTGTGAGCACCTAATATTCTTTTCATGTTCACATTTTCATACTCCGGGCGTAACAGTCGTGGACGTACCATATTCAACCAATCATGTGGTCATCATGGATCTTAACTCTACCATACCGGATATACTACAACTCAAGCGCTCTCCTGAAGGCCCAATAAGTTGGCGGAAAATATAAAACAACACTCACTAAAACAAACAAACAACTTGATGCAGATTACAAAGAAGAAATGTTACAAGAACACTCTTATAACTCACACTACAAGATAAATATGTTTTCTAACACTCAAGAGATAATTCTTCTCTCTCTATTCTCTCACTCTAACTTTATATCTAACTTTACTTCTTAGTGTTTTTTGCGATGCTCTAGATGGTGGGAGAGCTCCACAATTTATGGAACCATAGTGGAGAAAAGGATCCACCATCTAAGATCTTATGGATACTTATACACTCAAACTCAAGACTACACTCAAGGTTAAAGTGTTTCTTACACTCAACATCAAAGAATATCTTGCACTCAACTTAAGGATGGTTTTACGCATAACCTCCACTACTAAATAAATATTAATTTAATTGTTTCCAGAATGTGATTTCTAGATGGGCCTTATTAAGTGGGTTGGACCCTTTAAGTGGGTCAAGTTTATGATCCAACACTCCCTCTTAAACTTTATCTCGTGACCCCTAGTAGAGTCTTTAATCGTTTGAAGTCTTCGCTTTTCAGTGGTTTGGTGAAAATATCGGCAGCTTGATCTTGTATCTTCACATATTCTACTTGCACATCCTTTCTTGAGATACACTCCCTTATGTAGTGGTAGCGAACATCGATATGCTTGCTTCGATCATGGAATACTGGATTTATTCACTAAGGCGATGGCTGACTTATTGTCGACATACACTTTCCTTGGCTCATTCTATGCTAGGTCTATCTCCTTCAATACATTTTTGAGCCAAATTGCATGACTAACACATGTAGTAGCAGCAACGTATTCCACCTCACAAGTAGACAACGTGACAATCAGTTTTTTTTTGACATCCATGTGAAGACAATGTTTCCCATAAAAAATACAAATCCAGTAGTACTCATTCGAGTGTCTATGTCTCCACCCCAATCACTATCCGTATACCCAACAAATTTTTAATCATTAGAAATGGAATATAGTAATCCAAAATCAATTGTATCTTTCATATAGCGAAGGATACTTTTTGCAGCCTTAAAATGAGTTGTTGGTGGAAATTCCATGTAGCGGCTAACCAATCCAACTGCATGAAGTGTAGGGAATATTGGGTCTGTATATTCAAAAGTCCGTATATTCCGCTTTTGTATATAAGTAAGAATACTCCGATCTCCACAATAGTGTGATATTATCCACTTTGGGCCCACTGGCCCGCACGACTTTGCTTTTGGTCCACTTCCAAAAGGCCTCACACTAATAGAGATGTATTCTTAACTTATATACTGATATTTCTTCCAATGTTTAACCGATGTGGGATGTGGGACTTTGGTCGCACCTAACATTCCTCTTATCGAACAAAGTACCACTATAGCCTCTTCTCAATGGATTTCCATTCGCCTACTCTAGTCAGGTGGAGAGAAACCTGAACTCTAGAGCTTTAGGGCGGATCTATCTGCGCACGCTGTGCCGCTCCTTGATCAAGCCACCTGCTTGATAAGCTATCAGGCACTCCATCTTTAGATGAATCTGCGCCGCTCCTTGATCAAGCCACCTACTTGATGAACCATCTGGCGCTCCATCTTTAGATGAATCTGCGTCGCTCCTTGATCAAGTCACCTGCTTGATGAGCCATCTGGCGCTCCATCTATCCAGCAAATCATTCACCTTGAGTATGAGTCCGGACAAGATGTTCGACATCGTGAGAATTTCACCACATCATCACAACCCACCACATTGCGTTCTATCTGGGCCTGGTGCTCTGATACCATTTGTAGGGAATATTGGGTCCGTATATTCAAAAGTCTGTATATTCCGCCTTTGTATATAAGTAAGAATACTCCAATCTCCACAATAGTGTGATATTGTCCGTTTTGGGCCCACTGGCCCGCACGGCTTTGCTTTTGGTCCACTTCCAAAAGGCCTCACACTAATGGAGATGTATTCTTAACTTATATACTGATCTTTCTTCCCATGTTTAACCGATGTGGGATGTGGGACTTTGGTCGCACCTAACATGAAGAATATTCGGTCTCGTGCAAGTTAGACAGCGTAGACTCCCTACCAAACTTTTGAATAATGTCGGATCTACACTTTCGTCGTCTTCATGCTTGGATATTTTGAATTCAAACTCCATGGGTGTGGTTATCGGGCTACAATTCTCCATCTTAAACTTCTTCAGAATATCTTTAGCATAGCTTTTTTATGAGATTAAAATTATCCATCTTTTTGTTTCTTAACTTCAATGCACAGGTAGCACGCCATGACCCCAAGTCTTTCATCTCGAATTCCTTCGTCCTTACTCCCTTGAATTTATTGAACATACTTGGGTTGCTTCCGGTAAAGATCAAATCGTCCACGTATAGACACACAATCAAAATATCTTCATATTTAAAACCAGCAAGCAGTTCAGATGGATCCGAATGAGCAGAATGTTCCACCTCCAAAGGTGGAAGGTGGAAGGTGCAAGAGAAAACAAGAGATATACCATCGAGGAGCGAGACCAACTGAGGGCTGAAATAGAGGCTTTGAGAGCAATAAAACAGGTAAAACAAGAAATTAAGGAGAAATCTTGAGCGTCAGTACTTCACCATAATGAAAATCCTGGAGACAATGAGAAATCTTTGAAGACTCATCTCAGCTCAAAAAGGACACACCGATCTAAGCCTGTTGAGAGTTCTGCATCTGAGTCCTTCAACAGCTCATTAAATAACGCAAAACTTGAAGAATCACTATCTTCAAGTAGTGATGAAGGAAGATCTAAGAAGAAAATAAGGATAACTTAAAAAATATTCAAGAAAGAGGGACAGACATGGCAGGCTCAATAGGAACCACGGAAAGGGGTCAGCTCACAAGCATATTGATAAATTGTTGATTAATCCCGTTACCTTCCATTCCGAACCGAGTATTTTTAAAACCCCTAATTAAGATTTAGTTTTTAGTCGCAGCAATTATTGGAGGAAATCGCCTTTATCCGCAAAAATAATATCCGTACATCTTCGTAAAAGTTTTGATAGCTCCAAGATGGAGAAATACGATGGGAGTCGATATCCGGACAACCATCTGGAACAGTTCAAGAACTTTATGATTGATTTTGACGACGATGACAAGCTGTTGTGTAGGGATTTCTCCCAAAATTTCATACGGAGTGCCCTTAAATGGTACAATAGTCTCCCTCAAGGGTGTATAAGAAATTTTGATACGTTTTGGGTTGCCTTCGGGAGGAAATTTGTTGAAAGTAAGGAACTTAAGGGTAATGGAGACACCATTATCCATTGTTCTCAGGAACCAAACGAGCCCATGAAGGAATACATTCATCAATTTGTGAATACAAAGAATGGGCTAGCATATTTCTTTAAGCAAGTTACAATTGCTTCCCTTAGGTAAGGTTTAAATCTTGGGAATCTAGCCGATTTAGTAACTCAAAAGAAGGCTATGACCTGGGGTGGTTTGTTGAATCAAGTGGGAAAAAAAATCAATGTAGAAGAGACGAAGAAAACAAGAGTACACCGTCAAGTGAGATCTACCACTACAATATCAACTCCTTCAGCTACTAACCAATCCGGTTTTAGGGAAAATGAGACCAGACAAGGGTCTAATCGGTCAAGGCAAAATTAATCCAACCAAACTCAGAGCCAATAAACCAAAAGTAAGAGGGGAGTATGGGTTCAGCCTGAGTGGTTCCCTGAGTTGGTGGAGAACATGGTTGCAATTTATGACAAGACTAAGAATGAGGTGCATTTTATAAAACCGGCAACGTTGCAGTTGCTCAGAGAAAACGGAGCACTCATTCTTATCAATATTACAATTACATAGGCCATGATACTCAGAATTGCATAGAATTAAAGCAAGAGGTCTGGAACCTCATTGAAAGGGGAAAATTGAGGGCTTACGTTAAAGGTGGGAGCAGACCGGATAATGTGCAAACCAATGCTCCCCGGACGGGTCATTCGAGCAATCCTTGGACATCTACACAAAAGGGTGCAATGGTGATTGTTGAAAGATTTGATGTTGAATATGAGTATGCGGATCCAGATCCAAGTCGAAATCATGTGGGGGTGATAACAGAAAAAACCAAGACAGTTTCCGGACTGATCAGCTTCTTTGAATCATTAACTATTTTTGGAGAAGATACAGTGATTGCACCTTCAACTTCATGAAGGAAGAGTCATGTTCACAATTTGGCCACCCAATTGGATGGTCGGATGTCCACCTATCAGTTTCAATACCCATCTTCATTTATATTTTTTGATGATGATGACTTAAGGGATATTGCAGGGCCTCATGAAGATGCGGTGGTAATAAGAGATTCAATAGGAGGAAACGATATACAGTGAATTTTGATTGATACGGGCAGTTCGGCAGACATCCAGTTCTTAAGATCCTACAAGAAAATTAGAAACCCTTCGGTTATACAATGTTCGAACGGAACCATGGTAGGCTTCACAAGAATTTTTGCAGATGTGATCAGGGAGTTCGAAGAGGAAGTATTGTTGGCCAACGGGCCCTTTAAAAAAATGGCGAGAGTGTTGTTTGTTGTGGTGGATTGCCCAACATCGTATAATGCAGTTTTTGGGAGGTCTTGTCTCTCCATAATGCATTCTATGGCCTCTATGGTCCACCAATTCTTGAAATATGTTATCCAGGGACAAGTAGGTGTTATCCGGAGCAGTCAAAAGATAGCCAAGAAAAGCTATGCAACAGTCTTTGCCCCAAAAATTCTAGGGGCAGTCAGTATTAACAAAGATTAGCAGCTACTAGAGCCTTTTACTGAGGAGAATAAGATTGATGATCCTAAGGAGGTCTCATTATTATAATATATATCGAAGAGGTTGAAACTCACTCCCTCGCAGAGGGAAAGAATGTTAAGGTTGGTTCTAAGCTAGCACCGGAATTGAAGCACTAGTTGTTATCATTTTTAGTGAATAATCAACATGTTTTTGCATGGTGCAAGAGTGATATTAACGGAGTACCAGCATATATTATTTCACACAAGTTATCAATCCGGAGTGATATTGCATCAACCGTACCAAAAATAAGGTTTTTTCTAAGGAAAACGTATATGTGGTTGTCCAAGAAGTTGACCGGTTGACCAAGATGGGTCATACTAAAGAATCTCAGTACCCTTTGTGGACTGCCAACCCTGTGTTAGTCAAGAAAAATAATGGCAATTGGCGTATGTGCATTGATTTCACTGATCTCAATAGGGCATGCCCTAAGGATCTTTATCTCGTTTCTCAAATAGATCATTTAGTGGATTCTAAATCTGGAAACAAATTGTTGTCTTTTATGGATGTTTTCTTAGGGTACAACCAGATACAAATAGATCTAAAGGATCAATATCACGCTACTTTCATTACAGACAGAGGTCTTCATTGTTATATGGTGATGCCGTTCGGATTGAAAAATAATGGGGCCACTTATCAAATGCTGATGAATAAATCTTGTGCTAATCAAATTGGCAGGGACATGGAGGTCTACATAGATGATATGATGGTTAAAAGCTTGGAGGAAGATTCACATATAGCTGACCTTCAAGAGACATTCGCTAATTTAGAAGTTGTGAATTAAAATTGAACCCTGAGAAATGTGTATTTGGGGTCCAATTTGGAAAATTCTTTGGCTACATAATAAGTGATAAGGGAATCTAGCCTGATCTGAATCAACTTAATGTCATACTAGCAATGGACCCTCCTCGGAATGTTAAAGAATTTCAAAGGCTAACATGACGATTGGCTGCGTTGAACAAATTTTTCTCAAGATCATCAGGCAAATGCACTCTATCTTCCAAGTGTTGAGAAATGGTAAAGACTTCATTTGGTCTTCATAGTATGGCCAGGCTTTTATAGAAATAAAGAAGCATTTATCCTCACCCAAAACTCTTTTCAAACCTGTTCGGGAGGAGAAGCTCTATGTGTATCTAGCTGTATCAGAATATGTAATAAGTGCTGCTCTAGTGAGGGAGTCTGGGTTCAGAGCTTCCAACAATGAGTCTGAATATGAAGCAGCCATAACTAGTCTTAAGTTGGCTCTCCTACGTGGGGCTAATTGCGTCCGGTTAATGAGTGATTCCCAGTTGCTCATTCACCATGCTCAGGGAAAATCTTAAGCAAAAAAAGAATAGTTGGTCAAGTACTTACTTATGTTTAAAGAAGTTGCCGCAAAGATTAAAAATATTTTCTAAGAGCGCATTCCTAGATCGGAAAATACTCTGGTTGACTCTTTGGAAGCTATAGCCTATTATGAATCCTACCCATGGATTTTTGTACAAGAATGTCCATCCATACAAACAGATTTGGAGAAATAGGGTGAAGAAAATATGAACATACTTGTTATTGAACCTTAATATTGGAGATATACTCTTCTTCAATACATATCCAATGAAGTTTTACCTCCGGATAAAGATGGGGCTACTGATGAGTTCAGATATTTGAGCTATTGTGTCTAGACTTAATCCGATGGGCGATTCAGACCATGCCCACTATAATAAAATTCCAAACAGGAAAAATGTTTAAAATGTTGACTAAGCTAGCTGCTGGTCACTTCAAACCTTATTACTAATGGATATTTTAAACTTGACGACTCTAAACAGCTTGATTATCTCTCTACACACCACTCTAAACACTAAATTCTACAAAGCATCCAAAACACTTTAAAAGATTACCCTCAGACAGATATAAACCACACCATAGGTTATACTCTTTTTTTACCAAGAAAACCTATGAAGATAGATGACCAAACACACATGAGAATACTATTGTCGAACACGTTACTGCAAAAAACACAAGACCAATATGTAACGCCCTGCGTAAGAGCCATTCAGGGCTAGCGTAAACACTTTCGATGGTCAGTTAGGGGATCCAACATTAATAAAAGAGAGTTCTAAAAAAATGAAGAATCTGTCTACAAAAATACTCAAAACAATCTCTGAAATTAATAAAGATAAATATTAAAGTTCCAAAGAACATGTTTATACAAAAAACCCCGTTTACAAGAAAGAAAAGAAATATTAACGACAAATTACCATTCTAACAATTAGAGTTTCTAAATTAAAAATAGAGTTTTTTCCTTTAAAAACTCTTTACTCCAAATATAATCTATTCTAATAATTAAAATAAAATGTTTTATATTATGAGCGTATTTATTTTTGGTCAAAGCGTCGGCTTGGACCTTATTGTAGAGAGTAACTACCTGTGTGTATCAAAGCCATAATTACTAAATGAAGAGTAGTTGTTGCAGCAATAGCTTAGTTGCAACTTCCACCCATAATCTCGCAAGTGGAATTACACAAGGTTTGTTTAACAGTGTGTGATGGTGAAAGCGCACTGAAAGTGAAATCGTGGTATTTCCTTTTTAGTTTAAATCTCTATGTCGGAATCCAGTATTGCCCAATAAAAACAATCGTTATATGATATCACGAAGGACAATATTTTATGGAGTGATAACAAAAAAATCTTATGATTTCTTTTAGAGAAATTGATAGTTGATGATAAATGAAAGGTTGACATAGTTGAGAAAAAATAAAAATAAAATGAAAAAGTTTTAGTTATATATTGTGATACTGCTGATAATGTATGTTAAATAGAGAAATATTTTGTAATAAAAAACTTTCAAAAAACTAATTGGTGTCGTAAAATCACTTTAACAAATAAAATTGAACAAACAAAGATTTGTAGCAAAAGATGGTATAAAACTATAAGCAATAGAAGGAAGAACACTTGTATATTATTTTTAGTACGGATCACAAAGAAGTATATCTTTTCTTTGCTACAATTTTCTTTCTACCTTTAACCTACTTCACAAATGATACATTAACTCAATATATAGTAACCCTTATTTTGCAGAGGTCTTAGGCCATTCACTTTTTATGCAGCATTTTTTGGCCTTCCAGGCGCTTTTGTACAATGTCAGGCTATGCTTCCATACTTTGTTTCGGACACGACTTCCATACACCTTTACGATACTCGATGGAGGAGGGGGATGAATAATAAAAGCTAAGTGTTTATCGAAGGATTTTTGTTGGTTGTGGCTATCGTGAAAGAAGTTTTTGGCCGCAAGGATTTTGTGTCGAGATAAATGTATAACATCCATTCACCAAAAAAAATTTAGTAAGTAAAATTTTTGAGATATGTTATATATTTTCTTACATTATGTATCTCTTTATGTCTTGTTTATTATTGTGGTTGTACTGCCCCTAATTTCTAGCAAGAGTTGGGGTCTCATAGGTGTGTTTACATGCCTTAGGGGTATAACTTTGGTTTTTTATTTCTTAAAGTGTGTTGTTAGCGTATGTTTTTTTTCCATTATTTTCTCCTTTTGTGTATGCTTGCATATGCTCTGCCGATTTGATAATTTATATATCATGCAATTTTTGGTCTAGCTTATATCCAATATTGGCTAGCCAACAGGTCAGGGCGTGGACTTGTATATAAGAAGATACTTCTGTTGTTTCCTTTGATGAAACACATATTCCAACCATCCTAAAACTTTGGTTATAAATCAAGATTAGACGTTTAAAATCCATAAATATCACTGTCACCTGAAGATTTTAGGTCAATCCAAATAGATAAAATATTAAGGAAAAAAAATAATAAAGCGTAACATAAGGTCATAGTCGGACACGACACAACGTTGTAAGGTTTACATTTTAACAAGACGATTTATCAAATTTTTCGTATTCTGTTTCGAAACCCTTTTATTAAATAAGTATTTTTAAGAAAAAAACTTAAACATTCATACCCAATTATGATATACCATTTCTTATGGTAAGATTATAGTTTTAACATATGTAAAAAATAAAAATAATTATTTTTTTGAAAAAAGATATTTCAATATATATTATTTAAGAAAAGTATTTTTTTAGTTAACTGCAAAATAAAATACAAAATAAATATTCCAATATTTTAAAAAATACACAAAAAAATCACAACTCTTATTTGAAGAATAATTTAAAAAGTATTTTGATATAAAATCAAAGCTTTTAATAAAAATGTAGATACGTTTTATTCTTTTTCCAATGTGTCACCACATAACATGTAAATTTTAAAAGAACCATTATATATATTTTAGCTTCTACGCATAACCACATAATATCTAAATTTAATAATAACGATGATACATAATATGAAAAATTAAAATAAACTTCTAATTTCTACGTATCACCACATAACGTGTAAACTTAAAAATAATGATGATAGATACTCTAATTATAAAAATACAGAAATTAATAAAAAATCTTAACATAAAAAAGTATAAATCATCCAAAATGATAATTAATAATATACATCTAAATCGAGTAAAAAAATTAGTTATTTGTGATGAAATCTCAATTTTTTAATTAGTCCAACGATTTGAGAATTAATTGTTTCAATTGAATTTGTATTATTTTGTACGACGTTTGTAAATTATAAAAGAAACATTTTTTTTATTATCATACTAAAATATTATTAAAATATAAAATTAACTATTATATTTGTTCTAATAAATATATAACTCAAATTTATCATAAAAAATAAATATCCTAAAATTAGAAATATATATTAACAAAACTTAGCTATAAAAACAGAAGATTGGACGACTTCTTATAAAAAATCTAGTGTTTTATTATTCTAAGATTGAAGTTTAATATCAAGATAATTTAAAATGAAATACAGACGACAATCCAAATACACGTTTATACAAATTTAAAGTTGATGCAACTTAAAATGAAACACAAACGCAATCTTTTTCGAGGCTTATACAAGTTTAAGATTCTTCCCAAACCTACTTTTGTGCGGTGCATTTTGGCCTACGTTGTTTAGATCAAACAGTAACCTTTATAACTATCTTTGACCAGATATCAATCATTCAGGATATACATACTTAAAATGAAACACATATACAATCCTGGTCTAGACTTATACAAGTTTAATGTTGTTTAATGACCTACTTTTATGCGATTATATTTTATGTCTTTTGGTTTACGCGGTTTGGATCAAACAGTACCACCTATAACTAACTTTGACGAAATATCAATCTTTCAGGATATAAAACTTATACAAGTCTAATGTTGTTCACTGACGTACTTTAATGTGGTTATATTTTATGTTTTTTGGTCTATGCGGTTTGGATCAAACCGTAACCACGTATAACTAACTTTGACGAAATATCAATCTTTCACGATATGCTACTTAAAATGAAACACAAATACAATATAATACAAGTCCAAACTTATATAAGTTTAATGTTATGAAATACAAAGGTCTATACTTATATAAATTTGAAAATTTTAAGATATGATATGTATTTTGGTCTACGCGGTTTGGGTCAAACAGTAATCACAGTATAACTAATTTTGACCAATCTTTTAGAATATACTACCTAAATTGAAACAAAAATACAACCCTGGTCCAGATTTATAGAAGTAATGTTGTCCACTAACCTATATTTATGTGGTTATATTTTTAAGTATTTTGATCTTTGGATCAAACAGTAACCCGTATAACTACCTTTCACAAAATATCAATCTTCTAGAGTATACCTACTTAAAATGAAACACAAATACAATCCTAGTCCAAATTTATATAAGTTTAATATTGTTCACAGATCTATTTTTATGCGGTTATATTTTATGCATTTTGGTCAATGATATAACTAGCGTTGAATATACTTACTTAAAATGAAATAAAAAAAACTACCCATACAATTTTTGGAATTTTAAGATATGACATGTACTTAATGGTGAAGTAATCTAACAACCATGTACCTATAAATAACAGTCATTATAGTATTGAGTATACCTATTCTTTTTTCTCTTTCAAAAGCTATGGAAGGTAGTTATTCTAACAATTATGTTTATGTTTTTCGGCCAATATCCAATGCTCCTCAGCCCCCATCATCACGGCTGCAAACCACAACAGGGTCGACACACCAACCAATGCTTATGAGGCCAACTCCTATTCTTGTGGCACCGCAGCAACAATCCATGCCACTACAAGGGAGACACTGCTAAGAGACATGGTCGTTAGCTCATCAGCTAACGAGACCAGTTGGATGATAGAGGTTCCCCATGGAGCTGATATAGTCCAAACAATCGTAGACTATATTCGTACAAATAATCTCGCAGGAATTTCGGTTTTGGAGGGTGTTGGTAATGTATCATTCGCCAGGCTTCGTAAACCGGCAAATCATGGTTTTACGACGGTGCTATACAATAATACGTACGCCCTTACACATTTCTCGGGGTCAGCCTTTTGCTCCTATACAAACTCTGGGTTTACAGTGAGTCTCGAGAGAATGGGAAACATCAGCACAGGATTGGCTGTCCGTCAACTTATTGCGGCTGGTGTTGTGCACTTGAAGGTGATATGCTTCCCCAAGTCAGGTGTCAATCTCGCCTTAAGTTTGTAGTGTGTCGTTGTCTTTGGGAGACAAAAATAAAATAAGAAATTTTATTACTTTATCTTATGTTAAAGACATGATTTGTGTTTTATTTATATGAATTCTGATGATTTTGATTTTTTGGTATTCATGTTTGATTTTCTTCTATGTTATTATTTATTCTCTTGAAGTTTTCTAATGATCAATCTAGTTTTTTTGATTATTTGTTATATATTAAATTTATATGTAAGCTATGTAAATTCACTGTCATAAATTTGTAAAACATTAGTTACAACTTACCATTACAACACATTCTGGTTAGCTATTTCAGTTGTTGTTTGTTACACAATTAACTTTTTCTAGTTTTTGTTCATATTTTTTTACTTTTATGGAACTCTGGTATTTCGGCTCTATGTTTGATTTCAATTTCAATTTCAATTTCGACTTATAATCTCTTTTATTATATTTTGATTTTGATTTTATAAATAAAATTAAATATATTCAAATAAAAATTCAATTATCAACAAATAATTTTGCTAATAATAAAAAGATTTTTATTTATTATATAACTGAAATCGGTCAATAATATTACACAGATTTATTAATTTTATAATATTGTTTTTAATTTTATGGTTTAAGTTTATTTAATTACTTTACTTTATTTTTGCTGTTTTTTAACTCGAATTTGATTATTTTTTTATTATTTTTATTTTTACTTTTATTTACATTTTAGTTCTCAAATGAATCTTTTAAACGTTTTAGTATATATATATATTATACTATTTTCTTTTGGTTTTCAAAATGTTGGCAAAAATATGAAACACTTAATTTCATTTATTTTTTATATTTTATTTTATTTTATTTTTTCCCCTAATTCTTAGTATCTTCAAAAAAGTCAACAACAAATCAATAATTATTTTTCATTTTTCACAAAACGTAGGTAATAAAGAAAAAAACAAATAAATATTCTCACCAAAAATATTTCAACATCGCTCAAGTAAAAAAAGTAAGGCAACAATTTCAATTTACTTGCTTTTAAAATCAATTGCAAATTAAGAATGACCCAATAATGTTTCTTCGATGAGATCATAACTAATACTTGTAAAGAATGACCATGCAACCCGTGTCGTTGACCTGCAATATTAGTTGCACGGGCTGAATTAATCTCATTTGCGAGGATAAAAATAATACGATCTCTAGTAGCAGACCTGCGTCTTTGAGGCCGAAATAACATGCATTATATAATCCATTGTCATAAAATCACTAAAAATTCAAAAAATAAAAACGATGTAACCTACTTATATGCTCATGCACCACTAACAACTTTATTTCAAATGTGATTCCATATCCCATCACTTTCACTCATAGGCAATACAGTCTAAACAATACTTTGATCGTGGGTTTGTTAGCAAGTTCAAGAGGTACTACTTATATCATGATTGTTCCAAATCTAGCCATAGAAATACAAATCCATCTTCTCACTATCTCAAATAGAATAAATAAGGAGTTCGCACGACTGAGCCCAATCTGATAGGACACTCGGACTTACAGCATCAACTTCATTTAACGTTTTACATAAGAAGATCAACCGAACCTCTAGATTGTTGGTCCAACACTCATGTTGGGTCCATAGGGCTACACAGCAACAGTCCACCCCCTCCCATCATTTTCATTCAAAGGTGATAAAGTTTACGAAACTCTCTGATTTTGGGTATGTTAGAAAGTTTAGGATGTACTACTTTTATCGTGATTGTTCCAAATCTAGCCCAAAAACTGAATTCTTCTTCTCACCCTCGCAAATAGAAAAAATAATCAATGAAACCATGAGCACCACATCCAGGAATTCAAAAATGAGATGTTCGGTTTCGTGGAAAGATGACAGGCTTCTCTGCCGAGTATTTTCCATGACATTCATAAAAAAAATTATAATCTTGTTCAACCAACTATCATCTGGAAACAATCACAACTTTGATATGATATGGATAATAGTGTGAAACTAGTTTATTGGTAACGAAGTCATCAAGGGAGATGATGACTACATCATCTACTATACATAGGAGTCGAACAACAGTCTTTGGAACTACACATAAACATTCATATAAACCAAGAAAAATATTGAAAACTTTCAAAATCTTGTGCCATTACGTAGTTTACAGTCAAATGGAAACGGGTTTTATTTAGGGCCCCGGTATCAGAATTAGGCACTACGACCACGCAAATAGAACGCATCAAGCAGCCAAACGATTTTCGAAAGAATCACTATGTGGTGAAGTCTATGCGCAAAATTCCATCGTTTAAACCTTTGTTTTGCTGTTTGCGTGAATTTTCTACATTTTTCTATTTTTATTGGATTTTATTAAAATACTTAACCAGCTCCAATCGCTTTGAAATTAGGTTGAGTTTCATTTTATTTCGTAACGAACAAACTTTAATTTTATCCTAATGTTTTGAGAAGTTTTTAAAAAGGCTTTCAAACCCTAGTTTTGTCGACAAACGTTTTTGAATACTACTTGAGTTTTCTCTAAAGTCATTTATACTTTGACCTAGGGTTAGAGATTATCAATTTTCTATTTTCGTCTTTCTTTTCTCTGTGTTTGTCATTGTTTGTTCCATCTCGTAGTTTGGTGCTACTATATTGGTATCAGAGCGACAGATCTCCTACAGCATGGGTTTCGAAGGTATGCCTCCAAAGAGATCCGTGTGTGGGAAGTCCACTCTTCTGATCTTAGAATCGGTCGACCGTGATGAATTTGAAAATCAATTCAGCCAACTTGGTGAACAGATGCACTTGTTGGGAAACCAGATGAGAAACGTACAAGAAGCACTACACATGCTGATGAACAACCAAACCAACAGATTTTGAGCTCCAGGTTCAAGTAACCAGCCGTCGCGATCTGAGAGAAAGGTTGGCCGCGATAAAAATCCATTTTCTCATCGGAGAGAACAAGGTAGGGGTCAATATTATTCACAAGATTCTCGTGAACAAGTTTTTGAGCAGCCACCAGCGAGAGATGTCGATTAGAATGCCAACAACCGGTGGGAATCTCCATCTAGACTTAATATCCCAGAGTTCCAAGGGGGTCTTGAACCGGAGGAGTTTTTAGATTGGATCGCCTCATTTGAAGAAGTATTTGATTTCAAGGAGGTTCCAGATGCAAAACGGGTACAATTTCCTATAACTAAATTTCGAGGTTGAGCTGAATCTTGGTGGCAGGAGTCGAAGCAGACCAGATCAAGGCATGGTAAGCCAAAAGTAACAACTTGAGCTAAATTTGTGAAACACTTGAGGGTTGTGTTTTGGCCTTACAACTATGCACGTATAATGTATCAGCAGTTCCAAAACCTTAAACAAAGGTCAAAGACTGTTGACAAATACACTAACGATGTTTTCAAGCTACAAAATCGTGTCGATATTGCTAATTCAGTAGATCAATCGGTATCTTGATACATAGGTGGGATAAGACATCACTTTCAGTACCAACTGAACTTGTTCGACCATGGGAATGTGTCTGAAGCACATCAACGAGCAGTGCATCTGGAAAAATCCGTTTCACGAAGGCCTTATGGAGGAGATACAGCCAGAACAACTCCAATGACATTTCCAAAAATGATAGTTCCAGGCCCTAACCCATGAGTACCAACTGCCACATCTATGCGTAGAAATGCTAATGTACATGTCCCTAGTCGCGCAAGTATTTCCTTGCAGGTCAGGTGCTACCATTGTCATGAACTAGGGCACGTTACTTTACAGTGTCCAAACTTACGAGAACAGCCACAATAATTGATGGGTTTGTTCACTGATACTACTGATTTTGACCTAGAAGGGGACCCACGGTTTGATGAGGAACCAGAGGATGCTGCTGATGAGGTTTAAAAAGACCAGGTGACAGGAGGAGATGTTGGACAAGCATTGGTTTTAAGGCGTATCTGTTTGACGCCCAAAGCAAGACTTCAAATGGATAATTGGCTACGAAACAATATTTTCTAATCGGCTTGTACAATTGGGGGAAAGGTATGTAAATTCGTTATTGATTCAGGGAGCTGCCAAAACGTTATTTCTGAAGAAGTTGTGCAGAAGCTGGCCCTGAAAACAGAAGACCACCCAAACCCCTATAAGCTTGCCTGGTTAAAGAAAGGTAGTGTGGTAATAATCTCTAAAAGATGCTAGGTCGAGCATGGAAATATGATAGAAGTTTCACATATGATGGTAGAAACAACCCGATATAGCTTTATATGGAATAACATTAGATTCATACTAACACCAACTAAGAAGGTAACCCCAAAACCTGTACTTGTTGTATCACAGGAGTCGGGTAAGAACTTCTTAACTCGAAAAGAATTTATAGAGCATGCTAATGACACAGGGATTGTTTATCTTTTGGTGGTTAAAGAATCTAATGTTGATCCATTTGCGGGGATACCTGAGCGCGTTCGGCCGCTATTAGCAAGATTTTTCTGTTGTCTTCCCCGATAATTTACCTACAAGTCTTCCTCCATTAAGAGACATCCATCACCAGATTGACCTAGTACCAGGCTAGTCTACCAAACCGACCGCACTACCAATTGAATTTAAAAGAGCATGAAGAGCTCCGTAGACATTTGGACGAATTATTAACGAAAGGCCACATCCGTAAGAGTCTTAGTCCTTGTGCGGTTCCTGCATTGTTAACACCAAAGAAGGATGGCTCAATTAGGATGTGTGTAGATATCGGGGCTATCAACAAAATTATAGTGAGGTATCGATTTCTTATTCCTCTCCCTGATGATTTACTTGATCAGTTGAGTGGTGCTACAATGTTTACGAAGCTGGATTTGAAGAACGAATATCACCAGATTCTTATTCGCACAGGAGATCAGTGGAAAACAACCTTTAAAACCCGAGAAGGTCTATTTGAGTGGATGGTCATGCCATTTTGCCTTTCCAACGCTCCTAGCACGTTCATGCGGGTTATGAACCAGGTATTTCGCCCGTTCATTGGAAAATTTCTAGTTGTGTACTTTGACGATATTTTCATATATAGTACTACGAAGGAACTGCACCTTCAACAATTACGAGAAGTGTTGGTTGTTTTGAAACGAGAAGAGTTTTAAGGAGGACTCGACAAGTGTTGTTTTATGACAGATTCAGTTCTCTTTCTGGGTATGTTGTGGCGAAGGATGGTTTATGCTATTGTACGAGCTTTGAAGCACTGGAGTTCCTACTTGGCCTATAATGACTTTGTTCTATACAGCAATAATGATGCCTTGTAGCATCTGCAAACTCAGGAGAATCTCTCTTCCCGCCATACACGTTGGACAACATTTACTCAACAATTTATCTTTTCCGTCAATTATACATTGGGAGCAGTTAACCGCGTAGTTGATGCACTGAGCCGACGCAGTATGATGATTCGTATGGAAAGAGAAGTTGTATGATTCGAGTTGATGAAGGGTCTACTGGCTATCGATCCATATTTTGGTCATATTCAAGATTACGTATGCGCATGTTTGAGAAAAGATTTAGCAGTGAGCAACTGTTACCTCTTCAAAGGTAATTTACTATGTATTCCTGAGGGTAGTTTCAGGTTACTCATTTTACATGAGAGACACAACGAGGGGTATGGTGGTAGAGATAAACCCTTCACTCTTTATCGAGTCAATTCTTTTGGCCACATTTGAGGCGAGATGTTATCCATTTTGTAGCTAGTTGTCGGGTTGGCCAGGTGGCAAAAGGTACATACTCCAAAGCAGGTCTATAACTACTACTCCCAATAGTGGAAGGATTGTGGCGAAGTGTCAACATGGATTTCGTCTCTAGGTTACCAAGAACTCAGAGAGGTAACGATGGTTGATAGGTTTTCTATAATGGCCCATTTAATTTCCTGCAAGAGAACCCTAGATGTTGTGAATGTTTCTAATTTAGACTTTTGTGAGGTCTACCGCTTACATGGCCTACCCTGAATATCGTTTCTGATAGCGATACGCGTTTTTTCTGGCATTTTCGGAGGAGTTTGTGGCGTCTCACAAAAACAAAGCTGAGTTTTAGCAGCGCGTATCACCCGGAGACAAACGGCCAAACTGAGGTAACTAATCAAACGTTAGGCAACATGTTACGCACATAGGTCTTCGAGAACTTGAAAGCATGGGAGTCCGCCTTTATCACATTGAGTTCGCCTACAACAGGAACTACAAGCGCATTACTGGGTATAGTTCCTTCATGGTATTCTATGGCTATAACCCCCGAGATCGTATGGATTTGGTTTTGCCAACGCTTGACAAGGTTCCAGCTAGGGTGTAGAATGTCATTGCTGATCTATAGGAGATCCATGAGAACACACGCAAACAACTGGAGGAAACAACAAGAAGTACAAGGTTATCGCAGATAAGAAGCACCGACTGGTGGAGTACAACAAGTTAGCTGCAAGGAAGGTGGGTCCGTTTGAAATCATTGAAAAAATTAATCCCAATGCATACAGGTTGAAGCTACCCAGCGACATGAAGACCCATAAAGTTTTCAACGTAAATAACCTGGTGCCGTTTACCAATTTTGTTGAGGATGAAGGTGAGAATTTGTGGGTGAATTCTTCTCAATAAAGAGAGGATGTTGTAGTTGCACGAGTCCATGGCTATATGATCCTTTTGGACAAACGGAAACATGCTTTATTTGGGGCCCAGGTATCAGAATTAGGCGCTGCAATCACTCAAATCAAACGCGTCGAGAAGCCCAACGATTTTTGGAAGCATCACTATTTCTAAAGTCCGGGCCTTAAATTCTATCGTTTAAGACCTCTTTTGTCTGTTTTTGTAAATTTTCTATATATTTCTTTTTTTTGGATTTTATTAAAATACTTAACCAGCTCCAATCGTTTTGAAATTAGGCTGAGCTTTATTTTATTTCGTAATGAAAAAGCTATAATTTTGGCCTAGGGTTTCGAGCATTTCTATAAAAGGCTCTCAAACCCTAGTTTTGTTGTCATACGTTTTTTAATAGAACTTAAGTTTTTGCTAAAGTCTCTTATACTCTGACCTAGAGTGTGTTCCATCTCGTAGTTCGGTGCTACCACATGGAATATCATCGGCATTCCTAAAAGATAATATAACTAATAATAAGGCACTAAACTTTGATGATCCCTTGGCCCGTGTGAAGAGGCATGTCAAAGTAAATAGAACTATGAACATGCAGATCCTGGGTCTCAAATGTTTACCCTTCCTACCATATTTTATCGAATTTTAACAACCCCTCCATAATATATTTGATACAAGACTCATAGACCTCGATGGTACCTTGCTGAAATCCAAACATTAAAATGAAACGTCTTGAGAAAAACATAAGATCAACAACAATAGCAAAAAAATAGAATGAAGCAATAAAAAGTCCCACACAAAGCTAATAAATAACACATGGGTTAATATTCACATTCTACTAGCTCGAGAATAATTGGACTTCCAAGAACAATTGTGGCTAAAGCATGAAATTTAAGTACATCCACGATTTATGAAACTTAATGCAAGATTTCCTAGTATTATAAGATGAGGTGTAAAACCGAGTCGGTGAATTTTTTTTGGATAGATCTCGTTCAATGAGGTACCATGGTTGAATGGAAAACAGCCGTGATCAAGCCTCAACAACTAGCGAGAGCAAAACAACATCAGGTTGCAACCTTCATTCAACCTCTTAGCACATTCAAGAAAATGGATATCATAGGAAGGTTTGTTGAATACATCAATCGTAATCTAAACGGAAAACATATGTTTATGATTGTACAGGGTGGAACTTTATCATGCTCTATTGTATCATTTGGAAAATGTATGTTTAATACCTCAAGATCCAACACAAGATTCAAACCTTGGTTTATTTTTATATATTAATAATAATTACCTTTGTGGAGTCATGACTCGTGATAAAGACATGCTTATCATTACGTGAAGATCATAAATAGAGAGGTTTGAACGATTATGGTAGATACTAGTACTTTTGCCAATATCGTGTTTCAAAGAAACTTATGAGAAATGTCGGTTTTGATACCATATAATAGGGTATTCACTTGATTCACTAGAACATACGCTCCAAGTATAGGAAAATTGAAGGTGGAGTGGTTATGGGTTAACACGAGCACATAAAACAGGTGCAATAAGTGTTCATGATAATAGATTCTCTCTTGTCGTCCAATATCATATTCATCATACCGTTGCTATATCATTAACGTTTGAGCCGACGTAATCCAAACAAACTAAAGACTAACCAAAAAATGTGATTGTACAATTTCTATACTCAAAAAATAAAAACTACAAGAGGTCGTAGTCATCATTGATAATATGGATGATCTGGAGGTGTGGTCAAGTGAAGAAGTAGAGACTATCAATATGATAACATAAAAATTCATTTGTATCAACATAGACCTACGAGGTAATCATCATACCGGTTTTTACATATCTATATGTGAATTTGGATATCTTTGCTTGAACTGGAAATAATATTATTGGCGTATCCACAAAAGTGACGTGTCATAGTTTATCAATAAAAATTAGGTTTTGACCACTAATATAGAAGACAATACCATTTTTACATAAGAAGCCTAAAGCTATAGTAGCCCAAGTGGATCGACTCAATCAATTTAGCTATATATGAGAAAAAATACATCCATTATGAATAACCAACCCATTCTCAGTCAAGAAGAAGAAAGACAAATGGAGGATGTGTGTGAACTTCATATACCGTAACAAGGCATGCCTGAAGAATCTTTTTCATCTTCTAAGCATTGATCAACTAATAGACACAAGTTCAGCAAACTATATGTTGTCCTTTATATACGCATACTCAAGTTACAACTAGGTCTCACTACATAAAAAATATCATCATCACATCCTATTTATCATAGAGCAAGGATTTCAATGTTACAATATTATCTTCTGGCTCAAGAGCCTCGGGGCCACCTATCAGAGGTTGGTAAACAACTCATTCTCAAGTTATGTTGGACGTAACAAGATGATATATTAGTAACAAGAAACCAACAGTCAAATAATTTGCTAGACCTCGTCGAGAATTTCATGAATATCAAACGAGTGAATGTGAGGCTAAATCGTAAAAATGCTCCTTCGATGTTCAGTCTGAGAATTTATTGGGATGTATTTTGCGTCGAAAGTGGACTAATTCAGACCAAACGTATTTCTCTAAGTAGGTTGTCGGAAATCCTTTGTACAATCTCAATAACTTCTATATCCAAGTAAAGAAGACGGTTTCCATCGGACAAATACTACACCTTCTTTTATAAACCCAAAATGGTTGCCCTCTTTAATTAGACACTATAGTGTGATACGAAGTTTGTCATAATAAACAAATACTATACTTTCTTGAATCCCTGACAAAGCTAAACCTAAATAAGTTGTTTTTTCTATACTTATTTGTATCTGACTATGATAAACATAGTGGTAGATTGGGAATAAACAAATACCCATAGAACTATATATTTTGTTAGTAAGTTTTTTTAGATGTTGAGACACTCTATTTATAATTATAGAAACTATTTTTAGTTTTGTAATATCAGCTATGAAAATGAGGCCTTACTTTCAAGCGTACGCCATCATAATATGAACCTCGTTTCCCCCCAAAAACATATTGCATAAGCCTAACATATATGGTATGCTTACGATATGTTAAGGAGAATAAGGGGAATTTAATATTAAATTTGAAATGCGTAATACCATCATGGATTAAATGCTCGCGGAATTCTTAACTGAATTTCAATCAAAGAGATCTCTCCATTTCTTAGAAAATACCAAACCAATATGTCAAGTTTAAACTGATAGGGGTCACAACCATTTGGGATTTGGTGTAGGGGTATAATTGACATCCACTTCATGGGACTCCATAAATTAAACCTTCAAGTTTGGCTTTACTTCTTTCAACAATGAGACCGAGTATGAAACCATCATCATAAGACTAAGTCTTGTACATATCTACCGGGTTCGGAGGGTCAAACTCTTGTTAATTACGTACAAAAAGTATACTACCAAAGTAATAACCATTAGAGAATAGACATACTAGTGATCTGCATCTGAGCATAGATGAGTCATTCAGGCAGGATACTTGAGGCCCACAATCTTGGTAGATACAAAATCATTAATTAAATATTGCACACATGTCGGTTCACCAACTCTATACCCAATCCAAGTAGTATATCTCAATACATTCTCATAGGCGATCACATTTGGTCAGTAGAAACTACATATTTTAAGACCCTTGTCGTAAGCCTCGAATGGTAGGAAGGACCTCATTTTGATATTGGATTAATCATCAAAATAGATAGAAGAAGAAACCCTAACTAAAATCAAGGTGAAAGAAGTCATCAAATTCTGAAAGATAAATATGTGTTACAGGTATGGAGTATCTTAGGCCATCATCATTGAAAATGGTCTGTAATTTTAAAACATATACCTAACATCTTCAGCTGAACCTAATATATTAAGTAAAAAATATCTTCACATTTCCATCCATATGAAAATGGGCTGGTGGAGGTAACAAACAGAACCATTTTGGAAGACATTAGATGAATCTTAGAATGTGCAACCAAAAAGTGACAAAACCTCCTCTAAAATGTTTCGTCGATATACCAAAGCACTCCGTGAACCACCACTACCAAAATTCCTTTCGTCTAGTCTACATGATAAGAGTCGAACTGCCAATATAACGACTCTACCTTTGTTTTAAATATCTAACTAAAATGATAGAATGGATCCTAAAGGCCAAAGATCTGATATTGACTTAAGTAAAAAGAAATGGATGAAAGTTAACCTAAACACGGAGAATTACAAAAATTTAATGAGAAACATATACAAATCGAAGGCACATTCTTAAAGCTATGAAGAAAGTGATGTAGTGATCAGTTTCATTTTTTTCCACATTAAAAAGAAGATACTTGGAAAGATCAATTCAATGGAAAAAACCATATAAAGTAGCAACAAATATAAAATATGAGACCTATAAAATAATGAACCAAGAGGGACAAACTTTTTCCCACCCTTGAATCATATAACATCTTAAGTTTCACATTTATTGGAAAGTCTCACATGACTTTAGAACTCTTTCTAATATGTAAATATTATTAATGTTTTATGAGCATTATTTGGAACCTTGGTAGAGCGGAAATTTATAATGAGCCACCTGTCATTGAAAAAATTATTTTGTCAACTGATATATATGTTTTAGTAATCTACTTTAAGTATAGTTTCAGACACCATAAAGAGCCTCGTGCTCTTGTAACTAATTTAGTATTTCAGCAATTTTCTCTAAGTATAGTTTCAAAAATATTAGGGAGCCTCAAACTTCAAAACATGTTATTATTTGATTAAAATCATCTAATTATAGATCCATGTTGTGAAATAGATCTTTTGATCTCCAACACCTTAATATATGGCTTCAGAAATAATCACTCTCATAAGTTAACAAATTTACAATGATACTTTACAAGTACGAATAGCCTTTGAAAATCTTCATCTAAAACAACTGACAATACAGTACCCTACATCTCAGCCAAGGATAACTACAACTCTTAATACATTAAAATTGTAAAAACTACAAGACTTTATCACCATGAGTCAATGAACAAAGTTTTCTCCTAAAGAAACCCTGAACATTAAGTAAACTAAAACCCTGAACATTAAGAGTATAACTTGATCTGAAGTAAACCTTAGTCCAAGAAACCTCCTTGGGAACCGAAACTCTAAGACAATGAAAATTATCAACATGGAAGAGACTAAGGCTCAACTAGAAGTATCGTTTAAAATATTAACCTGAGGCCAACATTTAATAGATTTCATAAGTCTATAACTGAAGATAATAACATCCTCGGAAGGCAAACAAAGCAGGCAATTAAGCTTAAGAAAAAAAATATTTATCGTTAACATGCACATGTTCTACGTAGCATCTTAGTTGTTGTCTTTGTTAAAAAACAAAGAGAGAAGTAGCCGCAAGAAGCGGCTACGGTTTTTGTGTTTATAAGAAAATGTTCCTTTTTGTTTTATTGATGCATTAGAGATGTAATTCAAGAATTGACCAATAGTAAGGCTCTCAATATATAGAGAACTTAGAGGCCTATACAAGGAAACTTAATACACTGAATATTCTAAGACTCCCCCTCAAGTTTTGTCACGATGTCTGCAAGTTGGTCTTTCGATCTAACAAACGGAACTTCGACTGTCCCATCTTCAATCTTTTTTTTATGAAGTGCCTATCTATTTTAACGTGCTTTGTTCTATCGTGCTATACCCAGTTCTCTGAAATCTTAATCGCAACTTTATTATCGCACATTAACTGAGTTGAACACTTTAGAGGGGATCCGATTTCTTTCATTCTCTTCTTTAACCAAAGTATCTCGGTAATCCCCTTAACGATTCCTCTAAATTCTGATTCAGCACTTGACAATGATACTACTTTCTGTTTCTTACTCGTCTAAGTCACCAAGTTACCTCCAAGAAGAGTAAAGTAGCCAGCAGTTGATCACTTGTCGTTAGGATTCCCTCCCCAATCACCATCTGTGAGTAATTCAACATCAAGGTGTCCATTTTTCTTAAAGATTATGCCTCTTCCTGGTGTGCCTTTGAGATGTCGAATAATCCTCATCACTGCCTCCATATGGTGTTCCTGAGGATGATGCATGAACTGGCTAACTACTCCCACCGCGTATGCAATGTCGGGTCGAATGTGAGCCAGGTAAATCAATTTTCCCACCAACCTTTGGTACTTTTCTTTATTCAGTGGTCTAGCCCCTTCAATTATCTTTAGTTTGTGATTCACAACCATAGGAGTGTCATTCGGTATGCAATTCGCCATGCCAACTTCAGCTAATAAATCCAATATATATTTCCATTGGGAGATATAAATCTCTCCCCTTGACCTAAGAACCTTGATTCCTAGGAAATACTTCAATCCTCCAAGGTCTTTCATTTCGAACTTCTTGAAGAGGTTTTTCCTAAGAGAGCTAATTTCTTCTTCGTCATTCCCCGTTATAATCATATCGTCGACATAT
Source organism: Limnanthes douglasii subsp. nivea (assembly GCA_036936605.1). Taxonomy (NCBI): domain Eukaryota; kingdom Viridiplantae; phylum Streptophyta; class Magnoliopsida; order Brassicales; family Limnanthaceae; genus Limnanthes; species Limnanthes douglasii. The sequence continues at coordinate 93,570,256 of JAUPFV010000001.1, read as the reverse complement.
ATTATAAGACAAGTGACTAATTCTCCTCTCTTTTTGTTAAACAAGGTGTGATCCTTATTACTCTATTGGAAGCTATACTGCTTCATTACCATTGTAAATCTCCCAAACCAAGCACGAGTAGACTATTTGAGCCCATATAATGCATTTTTCAGTTTGCATACCTCATTTTTTTTAAAAACAATAGAGAACCATGGTCGGGGTTCCATATATACCTCTTTTCCAAGTCTCCATGTAAGAAAGCATTCTTTACATCAAATTGATGAAGAGGCCAATCTTTATTCGCGGTTATTGAAAGTAAAACTCTGATAGTGTCAATCTTTGCAACCGGAGAGAACGTTTCAGAGTAGTTTATACCATATAATTGTGTATATCCTTTGGCAATCAATCTTGCCTTGTGTCACTCAATGGTGCCATCAGATTTATATTTTATATTAAACACCCATCTACATCCGACTGCTTTCTTCCCTTGTGGTAACACACAATTCTCCCATGTACCATTCCTTTTTAGAGCTTTCATTTCGGTATTCAGTGCCTCATTCCATTCAGTCATCTTCTTAGCTTCTTGAGTTGTTTCAGGGATTTGTTCAGAGAATAGTAGCTGAAACCGCCTTTGCAATCTTCGTCATTCATTTCCTGTCCGTTTTTACCGGATATGTAGAAGCATGAGGAACGTGTTCCGGTGAATACCGGTCAGGAGGAACCCCTCTATTTTTTCTTGGGGGAAGAACCGGAGTTTGAGTTTCAACAAATGAACTTTCTGAAATGTCATGGTCAATAGCATTTTGTGAATTATGACATTGTAAATTGTTTACCTCTTGGTGGATATTTTCTTCGGCTGATTCGCTGGTAGTATCCATGGCATTTATTTCTTGTTGGACATTGTCTTCGGGAGAATCATTGGTGGTAAGAACTGTCTCATCAGTCTCCTTTATGTTGGAAGAGGCGTGTTCGGTGGTGCCATCTACCGACTCTATCAACATATCCTCAAAGTAACATTCATATAGCAACCAGTCGAGGTTACTTTCTCCCCCTGAGCACGAGATTGGTGGTCAAAATAATAATCGGATTCTAAGAAGTCACAGTCCATGGTGACATGGATTCGACGAGTAACCGGATTGTAACACCGATATCCCATTTGATGAATACCGTATCCAACAAATACATACTTTTCAACACAAGGATTAAGTTTGTTTCGACTAGTTTTAGGGATATGAACAAACACCGAACAACCAAAGACACAAGGTGGTAAGGTCATAACCAATTGAATTGTAACTTGGGTGGCAAGCACTTTTAATGGAGTTTTATTTCCTAGACATCGGGTTCGTAGACGATTTGCAAGATACGTAGTTGTAGCAAGAGCTTCTGGCCAAAGATAATGAGGAACTCTAGATTCAATCATAATAACACGAGTTTTTTCAAGAAAAGTACGATTTTTGTCTTTCTGAAGGAACCGTTTTGTTGAGGTGTGTTTGGACAAGTGGTTTGATGGATAAGACCATTTGTTTTGAAAACATTATGCATTGTTTGGTTGAGAAACTCTGTTCCATTATCAGAATGAAGAATCTGTATTTATTTTTTCAAATTGAGTCAAAATTATTTTGTAAAAACAAACAAATATTTCTGGTACTTCCGATTCATGTCTCATGAAGTATATCCAAGTCATTCTTGAGAAATCATCCACAAATAAAACAAATTATCTGATTTGATTGTTAGTGGAATTTGGTGCTGGACCCCAAACATCAGAATGCATTAGCAAAAAAACATAATCAACTCTAGTATTACTTTGATTAAATGAGACCCTACGATTTTTTGCAAGAATGCAGGTTTCACATTTCTCATGAATGGAATTATTCAAAAAAAGACTAGGAAACAAACTCTTAAGATAGCTAAAAGAAGGATGACCAAGTTGTCGGTGCCATAACCAAAGTTTCCTTTCGGTTGTTCCGTGAGCAAGCATGGCATGCCCCTTATGAACTACCTCATCAACATAATAAAGACCTCCTTGTTCGGTACCACGCCCAATGATCTCCTTCGTACGAATATCCTGTAAAATACAAAAAAATGGATACATAAGAACCACACAATTGAGTTGTTTTGTCACTTGACTAACAAATAATAACTTTAAGGATAGTGAAGGAATGTAGAGGCAGTTTTTAATTTCATTTTTCCGAAAAAATAATTGAACCTCCCCCTTTGACTTCACAAATTTCTCCACTAACAGTCTCAATATGGGACTTCTTTGGAGATAACATGTCACCAAAGTCTTTAGGATCATAAGATATGGTGTCCGTAGCCCCGCAATCAAAGATCCAATTCATTGATTTTTCAAACCCTTTACCTCCAAGTTTTTCATAGGAGTTCACCGCCATCCCTGCAAAAACAGTACCACTTCCTTGCTCATTTTTAGTCGGATCTTCACCGCCACTTATAGACGAACCCCGTTTGACATTAGATCTGAAACACTGGTTATTTTTCTCCTTATGACCGTCCTCCCACCATTCTGGATAGCCAACCAGCTGGAAACATGTCTCTTTAGTGTGTTTCTTCATCCCACAATGAGTGCAATACAACTTGGATTTATCTTCTTTCTCTTTGGATCGAAAGTTAAACCTCTATGCATAATCTTTAGCAGCCAAACCCATTCCAATTTCAATCGAGTCACTATCAGAAGAACTTGATTTTAGTATATTAATCCTGGCCACTTCCCTTCATATTGTAGCATATGCTGTTTTTAAGGAAGGAAGAGGATCCTTTTTCAGGACATCTCACTTGACTGGTTCCAGCTTGTCATTAGTCACCATTAGCAATTGATAGAGTCTTTGTTCTTGAGTCTTCTTATTATAGATCTGAATGTCTTCTAGGTCTTTCATAGGGTTCAGATCTCGCATATCTATAGACATCCAGATGTTTCAGCAGTTTGTTCCACAAGTCTTCTAGTGTATCGGACCCTTGCCTTAATGAATTAGCCCTCTTATGAAGGTCAAACACCTGTAACGAATCTGTACCAGAACTGTAGGTGGTGGCTAACCCATCCCATAGGGCTTTTGCAGTGGGATACTGCGAGACATTATTCAACAAGCTGGATTCAAGATTATGGATAATCCATGTGAAAACACATTGATCATCTTGTTCCTACCTTGTATATGTTTTGTCACTTTTGGATAGAGGTGTCGGCTCCCCTGTAATGTAAGAACCTCTCCCCCTTCCCCCAATCGCTTTCTTCATCAGGTTTTCCCATAGGGCATAGTTGCCACCACCGAGTTTAATAACTAGGGATAAATTTTTGGGGTTAGTTATTTGTTGTTGTGTTCCGAGACCATTTTTCAAAATGGCAGCAATCTGCATCGTTAATTCATCAGGGATTTGACTGACCACGACTTCATTGCCAGCCATCTTTGTTGAGGATGTTCAGAATTCCCAGAATCACACGCGCTCTGTTAACATGTTAACATGCACATGTTCTACGTAGCATATCAGTTGTTGTCTTTGTTAAAAAACAAAGAAAGAAGTAGCCGCAGGAAGCGGCTAGGGTTTTTGTGTTTATTAGAAAATGTTCCCTTTTGTTTTATTGATGCATTAGAGATGTAATTCAAGAATTGACCAATAGTAGGGCTCTCAATATATACAGAACTTAGAGGCATATACAAGGAAACTTAATACACTGAATATTCTAACATTTATATATTTATATAAGTTCATAGATCTTTAAACATTTTTATTTAAAACCAATATTTTTCCTAGAGCAAGGCCAATACAGAAACCTAAAAAATCAACTACAACATCAATAACCTCGGTTTTGGTCATGTAAGGAACACGATCAAGCACTTTGATCTTAGTTGGAGAAATGTTACCATCAAGATCATAGACCTTATTTAGAGGAAATGAACCATTATCTTATACTCATTCGTCCTCGCCTTTAATTTATCATTTTTTTATTGATGGATTTACGTTCGAGGGTGTTGGGGATGTTTTCTATTTGTTGCTCCTAAGGAATATATAACTAAAATAATTCCAAATCCGGGGAGTCCCAGTGAAAGCTAAGCACCAAGTTAGCCTCCAAAATTTGCCTTATCTCATATGTCACATTTTGTACAACTTCATTGATCTTCTTTAGCTCAGTCTCGCGACTCTCACAATCAACCTTCATTTCTTCTTCATATTTTTTAAGAGTGTTATTAGCCTCTTGTAAAGAATAATCGTAATGATAATTATGTTTGATGAAATCCAAGACACGAATATCTCAAGATCTCTTCAAACTCTTTAACATCTTTTGAGCAATATGCACGAATTTTTACATCCAAGCATGAACATCATTAAATAAAACACACATTGTTGCAACGTCTTTTCCATTGTTAGTTTTAATACCTAACTCTTTTTCAGTTTTGAAAACCTACACCTTTACTTCACGACTATTTTCAAGCGGTTTGACCACCATTCCTACAGAGTTTTTCATGTTTGGAACTGTGAGAGCTTGATCATCGAATGAATGCTAAAAATCGCAAAATAAATGACCATAATCTTTAAAATTATAGCAAAGCCAACCTCATCTTGAAATCAACAAAAAAATAAAAACAAAAATATAATATATTTTCATTAATATCGAGCTTCATCTACTGTCATGTCAAATCAACCAACAAAAATATTAGAAGGTAACACTCTAGTCTAAGTTAAAAAAACAGGTTTGTAAAATTATATACCATTCATTCAACAGGAAAATGCATATCTTCTACAATGGATGATTCTCGGTGAGCATATCTATATCGACCAAGTATATCAAGATTATTGTATCTACAACCTCTGGTGGTGTTAAATGCTCGATCTCTCTATGAGGGCATGATCAGGTATCGCATTGTTAAATTTGGAATCCAAACTGAGTGGGACATCTATGAGCTCGGTTCGGGCGATCGAATCTAGTATTTTCTTGTACGCAGTTGGCTCAATCTTTCTCAACTTTAATAGCCGACAAAACCTCTTTGCGACCGTTTACTCTACTTAGCATATGTTTTTTTCAAGTTTACTCTTTCTCCATAGCAGGAGCCACATAATAGGTGTGGGCAACCTTCTAATCTATTTTATCCTCATGGATCATTGGAGAAACATGCTCTCATCCATATTCTCCTTCCATTTCCACTAAAGGATATGCATTTACTTCACAACCTTAAGGTTTCCTTCCTGGATAATTACTCTATTTTGGGACCATGACGGAAGTGTTGATTTAGCCAACTCATTAACCTCACTCTCAGAGATGGTCACTAAGATAATCGTTTTGTAGGTGAAAACTCTGGTTGAAGTTCCTCTTTTATGGGCTTTACAATCTCGGTTGATGTATATTATGCCTCACTAGCTAGTTTGGTTGGTGCCAAGTGGGGTTTTACAACTCCTACTTGATTTAGACTAGACTATAAGACAATTTTGAGAAATTTCTCCTTATTTAGAAGAAGCTTAACAAGTTTCTGAAAGTGACAAAAGAACTTTACAAGAAACTACTACACATATATCACAATTTTAATCCAATATTAGGGTTCATGCATCATCTATCATATATATAAATGAGAGATAAAAAATTAGAAATTACTCATATATGAGAAACTCTAACTACGCTAAACAGCTCATAAGAATGGATTTCGATGTGTCAATCTTGAAGGGTCGTAACGACGACATAACGTTCAAGGTCTTTGCACCGATGATAGTTTTTTTTGGTAAATCTCATGGCCTACATTGGATTCTTTATTTTCATGAGGTGTACTGGCATAAGCATCTCAAAACAAACTGCCTAATCTTAGTTTTGATTGTCAGAACAATCTTCATTAGAGTTAGGAAGTTGTCTTCCCATACTTCTGTCAATTTTTTGTTTATGAATAATAAAGAAGAACATGATATGAAAAAATGGTGAAAATCTTATGGTAGATATGATATACGGATTTCTGGCTAAATTTTTGAAGTGAAGGGTGAACAATTCTATTTAAACAAATTTAATTAACGAATTATTCATATTTGTCTTGTATATGAATTATTGACATTCACGTATCTCCAATATTCATTATCACTAAAGCTGAAGTTGAAATGATTGGGTCATACACTCTCATGGTAATGATCCTCACTGTAAATTTTGTTTACGAAATGACCACCTACAAAAAAAACAGGGGACTCCTACTCACGTATGTACTTTTTTCCTTCAGAAACATATAATTTTTTTGTTCCAGAGATGTTTATTCCGACGAAGATTTGAATAAGGCGCGTTGAATTCAACAAATCTTAAATCTCCATACTTAGTTCGTTTGTTTTGTTTTGTACATAAATAGGATCTACATAGACGATTCCCATCACCCAACTAGCTCGAACAAAGGTTTAACAATGATTTTGAAGTACAAATAGGATCTACATAGATGATTCCCATCACCCAACTATCTCGAACAAAGGTTTAAAAATGATTTTGAAGTACAAATAGGATCTACATAGATGATTCCCATCACCCAACTAGCTCGAACAAAGGTTTAACAATGATTTTGAAGTACAAATAGGATCTACATAGACAATTCCTATCACCCAACTAGCTGGAACAAAGGTTTAACAATGATTTTGAAATACATATCTTAATACTTCAGACTTAACAATGGCTCATCCAACGGAGAAATATTTAAAACTATAGCCGGGTTTAACTCATTAGATATGAATATATTAAACAAATATAGATGTATAACTTAGCCTAATAGGCAGAACTATTGTCTTAATATACTTTAGATACGCGTATTGAACCGGAAGTAGCTTATATACTTACCGTAAAGCCCGTAAAAGCTTGAGGCCAAAGCGTTACTTACGGATACAATCTGTCTTCATTGCCGAAGTCCTTGAATTTTTGTAAAATTACTTATGCCGCAGACCCACGATTACCTTCCGCATGTCTCATATTTTCTCGGCACATCTTGTCCACCACTTGTATCTTTCAGGCTAAAAAGCACCGTTAGTCCCTCATGTTTATCACTTGTATCAACATAGCCCATTTCGTTCACTTCTGCATAAAACTCATCCTCTTTATTTTAAAAATTTGCACAATTAGTCCCTCTGTATATTTTGGGGGACCAAAAGTGATACAAAACTTGGGATTTGGGGACCAAATGTGATACAAAACTTGGGATTTAGGGACCAAAAGTGATACAAACTTAGAATTTAAATACCACGTGTCAGTTTTTAAATGGTTTATATGTGCGGGGGACTATATTTGCAAATTTTTAAAACAAAGGGGATGAGTTTTATGAAGAAGTGAACGAAAGGGACTATGTTGATACAAGTGGTCAAATTGAATGAGAGTATTTTGGAGACGGATGTTGGCCTCCACTATGTCCAGCTATGTTGTGTCAATTCCTTTTTGCTTCTCTTATTTTTACCCATCATATTTTACTAACCATTTTCACTCGTGCATACATATCTTACCACATGGACCAATTGTCCCACAAAAGTTTAGTTTTTTGGTATTACTATCGAATCCTAAATTCGATCATATATCCCATTCCAGCAACCCTACTTAGATCGGAATTAACCCAACCTAACGTATAAACTCATCACCAATATAAATATACTCTAGTAAATAATGAATATATTATAATACTTTAAAAATATAATTGTTGTAAATATTATAATTAGGATTTATTATAGTTAAGAATTAAATACAAATACATAAAATTTACAAAAATTATAAAAACTATCCATTATTATAATTTTCATACCAAAACATCGGAAAGGTAATTAAAAAGATTAAAAAAATAATGATTTTCATAATTTTCATCACTTTTGAGATATTTGAGCATTTGACGAGATATTTCACATCCTCAAATCACTTCGATAGGATCGGTTGGAAGCCATATGTAGTGATTACAGGATCGTGTCGATTCCATGTTGCACTCAATGAGAATACAGAAGTCTGTAGGATAGTAGTTGGGGATGCATTTACTTTATGATCCGTTGCGAAAAGATAAGTCATGTCAATTCATACCTATCATATGGCGTGATAAGACATGCAATGGGTTATCTGTAAACAATAATATTTCAAAAGTTCACATTCAAATTGATATTTTTCAGTACATATAAATGATCCAAGTAGGAGATTTTAAGGATATCATAAACTCGGAATATCTCATCATATATAAATACAGAGTATCCATGCATGTTATCATTTGTCCATTTAAAGAAAAGTAATCAATATTAAGTTATATATATTGGAGCTATAAAAAGTATTATGGAGGTATATAGTACACATACTAGTTGGGTTTATTGTGCGCTTATAATGAGAATTCCTTTATCCAACGCTTTAAATATTGGGTCCTAAAAGCTCAATCAAAGTTATAGTCTTCTATAATATCTAGTATACCATACCGTACAACTTAAGAATTAAATAAATGATTGATTTAATAAAAGATAATAGTTAAAAAAAATTAGGATTGTTTGTTCAAACAATACTGGTTAATTTAGTGAAATCAATTCACTATAAATAAATAGTTGTCTACTAATTCTAATTCATTATCTTTAGTATCAATGTATTTTTTTACACTTATCTACTCTCTTTTTCTTTAATTTTTTATTATTATTCTATAGAGTGATTCTTAAGTTGTTAATCTAATGGGATTGTAATCTTTATTTTGAAAGATAGTTCTTTGTAAAAAGAAATAGAAATATCAATCTTTCGCTACAATAAAAAGGGTTTATTCAAAAAAATAAAAAATAATAGGTTTTTCATCTTTAAATATTATGCATCTTTAAAAATGAAAGATTCAACCTTGGATAGATCTTAACTTTTAATAAGTAAAAAATTTGGTATTCCTTTACTATCATCGTGTTATACAATAATGTAGTTGATTATTTGAGGTATCGTGATTTTACGTAAAGAAAAAGTGTTTCTTGTTTTCTAATTTAAATTTTAAAATATAATTAACTAAAAAAATTTAATACAAATAAAAGTGAAATAAAATATAAACAATGGTATAATTAATGGAAAAAATCATAAACTATTAAAAGTAAAACTAACAAACAATCTTAAACATTCACTATACTCTTGAAAATGATCCAAACAATCATTTTCACTTATTTATAAATAATTAACCTTAAAATAGTTGAAAATTTTAATTTATAAACTTTCAAAGTTTTAAAACTTAAAACTTTCTAATGTTAAACCAATTGGCTAAAAATCATTATTAGTCCTTTACGTTTTAATAATATTGTACTTTAGCCACTCATGTTCACTTTTGCGTGTATATATCTATAATATCTTTTATGTTTCACTAATGCTATATTTTAGTCTCTCATGTTTATCCAATGTCAACAAATAGTTTCTCATGTTTTATAAATGTCACCAAATAATCTCTCATGTTTCAACAAAGTTGCAATTTTAGTCATAGTTAATTACACACGAGGGGACTAAAATACAATATTTTGGAACACACGGGACTACATGGAAGACAAAAGTGAACGTAGATGACTAGTTTGACATAAAAACGAAACATGATGGACTAATGGTGATTTTTAATCCAAAAAACTATTCTTCCTAATAAATATGAAATTCTTTAAATATCTATAATATAAAATGATAATATTTATGGAATAAATCGTATGTTTAAAAGGACGTGTTAGTTTTATATCTTATAATTAGTTTTCAAAATGTATATAAAAAATCATAATTTTATATCAGATTCAGGATTAAAAACATTAACGATGGTTTTCAGTATAATAATACGGAAAGAGGCTCTCATTCTCCCTTTTAGGTTTTTAAAAACTTTTTAATAAATTTGTTATTGATTTTTAAAAAAATCTGTTGATTTCATCAAACTGTACTTCACCCCTCATTCTTCAAGCCTTATGTCATGAAGGAAAGAAATTTAATCTTATATACGTACTTGTTTTATTCTCATTTTCATTTTGGTCTACAAAACCTTAAAAAATTTGGATTCACACTCCAATGGAAAATTTATTTCTTTTTATAAGTGAGGACAGTTTCAACCAGTTCTTCAAAAACACACTTACCTAAGTTTAGAACCACTAGAAATGTTTTCAATCCATCTCAAATAGTTCAATAACCCGCTAGGTTACAAGTCCTACTTAACCCATTCCAATAAAATCTTAGTATCACTCATTTACAAACCCTCGCTCATCACTCTCAATCAAATATTTTCCATACAAGTTCCTCCAACAATACCATGGATCTGCATGCAAGCTTTGGTCCAATGCTTTTGTGAGCACCTAATCCTCTTTTCATGTTCACATTTTCGTACTCCGGGCGTAACAATCGTGGACGTACCATCTTCAACCAATCATGTGGTCATCATGGATCTTAACTCTATCATACCGGATATACGACAACTCAAGCGCTCTCCTTAAGCCCCAATATGTTGGCGGAAAATATAAAACAACACTCAACTTGATGTAGATTAAAAAGAAGAAATGTTACAAAAACACTCTTATAACTCACACTACAAGAGAAATATATTTTCTAACACTCAGGAGAGAATTCTTGTCTCTCTTTTCTCTCACTCTAACTTCATCTCTAACTTTACTTCTTAGTGTATTTTGTGATGCTCTAGATGGTGGGAGAGCTCCACTATTTATAGAACCATAGTGGAGACAAGGATCCACCATCTAAGATTTTATGGATACTTAAACACTCAACCTCAAGACTACACTCAAAGTAAAAGTGTTTCTTACACTCAACATCAAAGAGTACCTTGCACTAAACCTAAGGATGGTCTTACACACAACCTCCACTACTAAATAAATATTAATTTAATTGTTTCTAGAATGTGCTTTCTAGATGGAACATATTAAGTGGGTTGGACCCTTTAAGTGGGTCAAGTTTATGATTCAACACTCCCCCTTAGACTCGATCTCGTGACCCCTAGTAGTTTCCTTAATCGTTTGAAGTCTTCGCTTTTCAGTGGCTTGGTGAAAATATCGGCAGCTTGATCTCGTGTCTTCACATATTCTACTTGCACATCCTTTCTTGAAATACACCCCATTATGTAGTGGTAGCGAACATCGATGTGCTTGCTTCGATCATGGAATACTGGATTCGCTAAGGCGATGGCTGACTTATTGTCGACATACACTTTATTTGGCTCATTTTGTGTTAGGTCTATCCCTTTCAATAGATTTCCGAGCCAAATTGCATGACTAACACATGTAGTAGCAGCAACGTATTCTGCCTCACAAGTAGACAACGTGACAATCGATTGTTTCTTTGACATCCATGTGAAGGCAATGTTTCCCATAAAAAATACAAATCGAGTAGTACTCCTTCGGTTGTCTATGTCTCCACCCCAATCACTATCGATATAACCAACAAATTTGTAATCATTAGAATTGGAATAGAGTAATACGAAATCAATTGTACCTTTCAAATATCGAAGGATTCTCTTTGCAGCAATGACATGAGTTGTTGTTGGAGATTCCATGTAGCGATGAACCAATCCAACTGCATGAAGAATATCCGATCTCGTGCAAGTTAGATAGCGTAGACTTCCTACCAAACTTTTGAATAATTTCGGATCTACACTTTCGCCGTCTTCATGCTTGGAAATTTTGACTCCAAACTCCATGGGTGTGCTTATCGGGCTACAATTCTCTATTTTAAACTTCTTCAGGATATCTTTAGCATAGTTTTCTTGTGAGATGAAAATTATCCATCTTTTTGTTTCTTAACTTCAATGCACAAGTAGCACGCCATGAGCCCCAAGTCTGTCATCTCGAATTCTTTCTTCATTACTTCGTTAAATTTATTGAACATACTTGGGTTGCTTCCGGTGAAGATCAAATCGTCCACGTATAGACACATAATCAAAATATCTCCATCTTTGATCTCGGTGTATAGAGCGTGATCGTACGGAAAATTATTGAAACTGTTCTCTTGGAAATATTTTTCGATTCTACTGTTCCATGCCCTTGGTGCTTGTTTTAGCCCGTAAAGAGCCTTCTTTAGCTTCAACACCTTATCTTTGTGACCTTTGAACTCATAGCCTAATGGTTGTTGAATGTAGACTTATTCTTCAAGGACGCCATTTAGAAATTCTGACTTTACATCAATTTGTTGTATCTTCCACTTGTTTTGAGTTACCAAAGAAATTATTAGTCTAATAGTTTCTAATCGGGCAACGGAAGCGAATACCTCATCATAGTCAATTCTAGCCTTTTGACTATAGCCTTTTGCAACAAGCCTCGCTTTGTGTTTTTCAATATCCCCCCTAGCATTTCTCTTAGTTTTGTATAACCATCTGACACCTATTGTCTTGCACCCATTGGGAAGTGAGGTGAGTTCCCATGTGTCATTCTTCTTGATGGATCTAATTTCTTCATCTATCGCGTCTCTCCATTGTTTCTCTTGTGTAGCTTCTTGAAATGTCACTTGCTCACAATCAGCAAAGAGATAAAAGAGTGTAAGCTTATATATTGGTTCGGTTACCTCATAAAGATCCCTAAGGCTTCTTATACGTTCCACTGCTCTCTAATTTTGACTACCATTTGACGATGATGAAGGTGGCGAGTCTCCATGAGTAGTTGTTATTGGTGAAGCATGTTGGTAACAACATCTTCTGATTGCTCATTTGGTGTCTGCTCATCTTCCTCAATTTAGAGGAAAAATGTGAACTCATTTGTATGAGACCCGAAATCTCATTCACCTTCTTCATCAACTATCACGTCTCGGCTTATCACAACCTTCTTATTGTTTGGGTTGTACAACTTGTAGCCTTTAGAACTTGAGTCGTAACCGATGAAGATAAAACTCTTGGTTTTATCATCGAGTTTGGTTCGTTGTTCGTCTGGTACATGGACATGAGCTACGTTTCCAAATACTCTAAGGTGGAAAATTCCAGGATTTCTTCCACTCCACGCTTCTTGTGGTGTCTTTCCCCAAACACTTCTTGTTGGAGATCGGTTGGACAAGTAGACCGCACATTCCACTGCTTCCGCCCAAAAATCATTAGGCAGTTTCTTGCTGCTTCGCGCCATATCAAGGATTTTTCTGTTCTTCCTTTCTGTCACACCGTTTTTTTGAGGTGATCTAGGAACTCTCAAGCGGCGACGAATTCCATGTGCTTCACAAAACTCTAGAAATTCATTGGATGTGAACTCCCCTTCTCGGTCAGATCTCATAGCTTTAATTTTATTTCCGTTTTCCTTTTCCACAACTGCTTTGAACTTCTTAAATACTCCAAAGACTTCAGATTTCTGTTTCAAGAAATATACCCACGTTTTTCTTCAAAATTCATCAATGAAGAGAAGGAAATAGTTACTTTTACCTAGAGAGCTCAGATTGATTGGACCACACACATCGGTATGAATAAGCTCGAGAGGTTTATTGGCTCTTGACTCTAACTCCTTTGGAAAGTTTTTTCTGAATTGCTTTCCAAGTAAACATCCTTCGCATAGTTGGTCAGGATGACTGATACATGGTAACCCTCTCACCATTTCCTTCTTCGACAATAACTCTAAGCTTGTAATGTTTAGATGCCCAAATCGAACATGCCATAACCACGACGAATCTTTGTAACACGCCTTAAGACACTTTGCAACATCATTTTGAATATTCAAAGGAAATATTGTATTCTTTGACATTTAGAATTTAACAATTAAGTATCATTTGTCGTCTCTTAGATTAAGACTATAATTTTTCATATGAATATCATAGCCCTTTTCTAGTAGTTGTCCCAAGCTTAAGATGTTATTTTTCATGCTAGGTACGTAATAAACATTTGAAATTATTTGGTGACTATCATCATTTGCACGAATAAGAATGTTACATTTTCCTTTCACCGATATTTTTCTATCATCTCCAAAAGAGACATTGCCACTCACTTGTTCATTGATCTCTACGAACATGTTTCTTTTCCCACACATGTGGTTGCTTGCTCCACTGTCAAGATACCAAGTGTTCTCTTGACCTTCATTAGTGTTTTTGTATGTTAGTAGTAACATATCTTTTTCCTCCGTCTTCTCCCTCACATAGTTGGCCCTCTCCTCAACTCTATTGTTGGGACCTCTGCATTCGGAAGCATAATGTCCAAACCTTTGACATTTATAGCATTTGATTTGAGATTTATCTTACCTAGAGTTCGGATTTCTTCTTCCACGACCTCGTGTTGAGCTTTCTCGTTTCTCGTAGTTGTAGTTGGAATTATTGTTGTTGTAATTCCAGCCACGTCCACTGCCATGATAACCACCTCGTCTGCGGCCTTTGCCTCTGCCTCGGCCACGTTGGTTTCTACCATCTCCTTGATTTGAATGCATGTCTCTCAGTTCTAATTTGAGGAGTTTCTCGGTGATCTCTTGTTTCTTCTTGTGCTTTTCTTCATAAGCTTGTAAAGAGCCTTGGAGTTCTTCTATCATCATTTTCTCCAAGTCTTTAGTTTCTTCAATCGTCACGACGATATGCTCAAATTTGGGATCCAATGAACGGATTATTTTTTCTATTACTCTCACATCTTTTAACTTCTCACAATTTATTTTTAATTGATTAGAAACGGTTGCTACTCTTGAGAAATATTTCAGAATTAGATTCGGACGCTTTTGGTGAGGTTAATTTATGTCTGAGGGTAATTGAGTAATTTGTTCAGAGCTTTGTGGAAGTTTATGGGTGTTAAATATTTTGAGTAGAGAGTTTGAGGGAGAATTAAGCAACATGGTTGTAGTTAATTTTTATTACCCATATTTAATGCAGGTGGTTGAGAATTTATACCCTTACATTTGGGCTTTATGGGTTTTCGGGTCATGTTTAATGGACCCGGGTCACGTTTATAGACCCATGAGGTCTTAGTAGGAGAGCAAGCAGCTTAGTCAAGAAGTGTTTAGGTTTTTAGTACTTTTGTCATTGTTCGAACAGTCCAATGGGCTAAGTGTTTGAAGTGGTTTATCCGGTCTGGTGGTCTTGGTATGATCTGTCCCTGTCCGGAGAGGAAGCAGAATTCGGACTCATCAGGAGCCCCTTTTTTAGGTGTTGGTTCAAATGCCTTTGCCAAAAACCTGAAAAACAGTCCGATGTATAGGGGCAGTTTTAATCCGGACAGGTCTGTTTGTGTTGTGGCTTTATTTGGACTGATAAAGCTTTGAAAATCCAAACGGTTTTTTTTCCAGAGTTTATGGGACACGTCTCACTTTTTGGTTGGTTTCTTCAGCCGTTTTTTCACCTTAAATTTCACACCCACCTTCTTTGAAAAGCAACCTCTTCATTAAAGAGGGTGACATCAGCGCCGTCTTTTAATCATTACCAATCTTTTCGAATTCTCCTAGGAATCAAACTCATTTTTCAGATTTACTATAAATTGAAACACTTTCTACTGTTTCACCATCACTCTCATTTTTACTTTGCAAATCCTCAAAGCTTTTTTCTCTCCAAAACAATTTTTTACCCGGTTTGTTAATGTTCACGGCTCGGAACGCTTTGGTCAAAGGCGGGTGGCTCAACCTTTCTGAACTAGAAAAGGCGCAAAAGGTCGAAAGGGAAAGGCGCAAAAGGTCGAAAGGGAAAGGCGCAAAAGGTCGAAAGGGAAAGGCGCATTGTAGCAGGCTTACCCACCTCCCCTATCGACAAACCAGTGAATGCAGCCACAGAGTCAGACCACGGTTCTTCTTCTTCAAAAGGCATCAAACAGAAAAGGTTATTTCAAACCAATCTCTCATCCATCGTATCTGGTTCTTCGGTTCAAGAATCGGAACCTGTTGTTGAGCCAGGTGTAACTGTTACCAGCTTTAAGAAACCCTCCCCCTTCTTGGCTATGGGGTCAGACACCGAAAACTCTCCTAAAAAATTAGTTGACCGAAGAAAAGGCCAACTGGTCAAGGGTTAAGCTTCCAAGGGCACCCCTTCGAAATCGGGTGCCAAAGACAGTAGTGTGGGGTCAGAAGTGCCCATTAGAGCTCCCAAGGACATGCTGTCCAGTCCGGAGGGAACTAGCTTAAGTCTCCGGAAGGAAACATCTGCATCAGAGCCCTAACCGGAGGCCAGGAACCAAGAAAACACAGAAACTCAGCAGTCCGGCAGCCAGGCTGAGCCAGATCTAAACCTTCCCCTTACTACGGCTACATAAAATCCCTCATCAATCATGGAGGAAGCAATGGAGGACTCTATCGAAGAGGCTCCATTTGAGTCTGAGCCCTCCGGACAGACTAGTAGTGTTGTTGCTGCCAAAAAAGATAAAGGCAAGGAAAAGTTGTGCTTGAGGCATCCGGATCTGCCAGAGAGTCTTGAAGGAAGGGTGGGGCCTTGTTTTCACAAGTTCAATGTCAAGTACCTCCTTGCCCTGCAAAAGATCAACTATGCATTTATCCACACAGCCGAGCTGGGCCGGATGCGTACGAAGTGGGGAATTCCGGAGAACGTGAAGATAAGAATCCCTATCAACCCCAAAACTCCCATGGACTGTAAATTGAGTGAGATAGTCATCTTCAATGAGCTATTCAATTGGGGACTCAGATTCCCCTTGGACCCAGAAATTGTCAGATACTTTCATCTGATAAAGCTCTGTCCGAGCCAGCTGAGCCCCAATGTTTGGTACACCCTCATGTCCTGTATTATGGCTTCCATGCTCTTTAGGATTCCTCTACCAATGGAGGAGTTCGCTGTTGTGGCCAGTCTCTACAGAAACCACCACATCCCCTTCTACCATTTCAACATGGGGGATAACTTCAAAGCTGTGGATGACTTGCTAGAGTCGGAGAGGAATTGGAGGACCCAGTTCCTGTTTGTAAGTGGTGCTTGGGAGAATGGGAAGAAAATCAAGTCCGGAGTCAACCCAAGTCTTCTCACAAGCAGATGGAGGAGTGACCGTAAGTTTCCTACTTTACATTCTTGTCTTTTATTTTTATCAAGTCTGTTTAAACTAATTGGTCTTATCTTTGCCTTAGCAGTGCTGTCCAAAGACTTCAGTGACCACTTGAAAACCGGTCACACCACTTGCACCAAGATCAACGCTTGGGCTACTGAGAAGTGGGGGAACCGGTTCCATGGTGCTTTCACAGGGGGGAACTTAGCAAGGTCTCACCTGTGGAACACCACAGGTCGGACAGACTTAACTTGGGAAGAGCTCACCACCCAGCCTCCTCCGGATGTAGTACTCAAAAGGACGCATGAACCGGACGGGACACTTTACTTGCCAGGCCGGGCCAAGGCCCCGAGTAAGATGAAGGGTAAAAAGAAGGGCAAGAAAGTGGTGGGTGGAGCTAACCCTACTGTGGTGGAGGAGGATGTTTCAACGCATCCGGAGAGGCCAGCCCCCAGTCAAATTGATGTTGCTCTCCTGGCAGCGGTAGAGCAGGAGAGTGTTAGGCAAGAGGTTCACTCCCCAAATCCTCCAAGGGTTTCCAAAAGAGACCGTAAACGGGGAGCTGAAAGCAAAGATAGGGAGGCCAAGAAGAAAAAGACCTCTAAGGGTGACGAACTCTCTCTTCGACCTCCGGAGCCTCTTCCCCAAGCTGACCCCACTGACCCAACACAAGCAGAGGAGATACCTGGTGACTTCCAAACCGATGAGGTCGAAGGGGGAGATCTTAATATTGATGGGGGTAGACATCACTGGTCTTGGTGGGCTTGGTGAGTACTTTATCAATCTCCCCAGAGATGATTTTGCTGGGCCTTACCTCCCTCCGAGCACTTCAAACACAATCACTTTTAATGGTAAGACCTTTATTGTTTCAAGTGAAAGGGATGTTATAGCCCACTCTTTATTAAGCACTGTTCAGCCGGTGCTCGCGTTGCAGAAACAAGTTTGAAATGAGGCAGACATTATCAAAGACCTCAAGTCTGACAAAGAGAGGCTGTCTGATGACCTTCTTATTGCCACTTCAAACGATGTCATTCTAAAGGGGGGAAACTAAGAGCTGAAGAGAATCCAAGAGGTGAGTACCACAAAAGTTGCCACTCTAGAGAACACTATCACCAACCTGACCAGTGACAAGATTGCCCTTGAAAACGCAGTGTCCCAAGCTGCAGAGGAGAAAGCTGGTTTGCTAAGGGAGCAGGAGGGCAAAATCCAGGCCAAGATCGATGCTTATGCCAATAAAGTGATAGACACTCAAGAGCAAATGTATGCCAAGGTGAAATCAGACATGGTCCTGCTCTTTCATGAGAAGTTCCCGAAGAGGAACTTGGGTGATTTATGGCTTCACGTAGAGCCTCAAGACCTCCCATATCACACAATGGCCGAAGGTGACAGGTTTGGTTTCTCCAGTGCATCCTCATCTGATGACGAAGAGAACACCGGAGAGAGCCCAAACGAGGAGAAAGATGAACCCAAGGGGAAGAAGAGAATGAATGAAGCCGAGCCATCTTCAAAGTCTCAGTCTTAAATTGCGATTTTTTTCACTTTTCATATTATCTGAACTAAAGTCCTTGGAAGGCCAAGGCACTCTTTTTGTAAGTGTGTCCGGTATTTGACCGGATAGATCTTCTACTTTGCTTAACAATTTGAAAGTCCTTGGAACGCCAAGGCACTTAAGTTATTTCAATGAATATCCTTGTTTTGCACAATTCTCACATTCTTTCATAGTCTTTTCTAATTTTGATGGCTAGTGTTTAAATAGCCCTTAGTCATTTCATAGTGAGAGTGTTTAAATTCTCCGATGACAAATATTTAAGTGGTCATCACTCTTTTATTTCAATTTGGATGGTATGACAAAAAACAAAGTAAGAACACTTAGGAAATTTTTTAAGAAGGCATCAAATTTTATTTACAACCCGGACACCTCATTAAAATCTCCCCGCGCCACCAGGGTAGGAAAGAGTATGCCCCCAAATATTTACATGAATATTTAAATAAGTAAATATTTATACAAATGTTATTCCAAGTACGTCGGGAGATGCTCGATATTCCAAGGGTGGGTTAGAACTCTTCCATCCTTGTCTTCTAGCCAATATGTTCCAGGTTTAAGCCTTTCAACAACGATATAAGGCCCTTCCCAATTCGGGGCCAATTTTCCGAGCAGCTTCTCTTTAGTGTGTAGGAAGACTTTCCTCAATACCTTGTCCTCCGGTTGGAAATCTCTTCTTTTAAAACTAGAAGCAAATATGCTCCTCATTAAACCCTGATAGTGTGTAGCTCTAAGGTGAGCTTTAACTCGTCTTTCTTCTATTAGGTCGAGCTGACTTCTGATTGCCACTTCGTTAGCGCATTCGGAGAAGTTGTGAACACGAAATGATGGGAGAGTTTCTTCTATGGGAGCTATTGCATCCATCCCATAGACTAAATCAAAGGGTGACTCCTGTGTTGCAGCCCCAGGTGTTGTCTGGTAGGCCCACAAAACTTCTTGTAAATAGCTAGGCCACTTCCCAGCAGCCCCTTCCAAATTCTTATTTAAACCGGACAGTATAGTTCTGTTAGCCACTTCAACCTAAACATTTGCTTGTGGGTGGAAAGGTGAAGCGAAACAATGTTGTATACCCCTTGAGGCACGGAAACTCTCCATTTCTCTATTGTCGAACTGCGGTCCATTATCTGTTGTTATCTTTTGTGGAAAACCAAATCTCCAACAAATGTTGGATAAAATGAATTTTATAACGAATTTTGATGTTGTTCCTGCCAAAGGGGTTGCTTCAATCCACTTTGAAAAGTAATCGATTGCAACAATTATAGTTTTGCGCCCTCCGGACGCCATAGGGAGAGGCCCCACTAAATCCAACCCCCACCGAGCAAAAGGTATAGGCTCAGAAATTGACTCTAAAGGAATGGCTGGGACATGAATTTCATTGTTGTATCTTTGGCATGGATCATACCTTCTTACCAGCTCTTTAGCATCCTGCATGATAGATGGCCAATAGTAGCCAACCAGTAAAACTCCCCTTGTTAGAGCCCTGAATCCATAAAGAGCTGATCCTTCGCCATCATGCAATTCGGAGAGGACTACTTGAGATTCATCATCCCATAAACAGCACATAAGAGGTTTACTGTAAGACTTTTTATACAGAACGTCTCTTAGTATGATAATACCACGAGCCTTGTGTTTCAGTTTTCTTGCCAGTGACTTATCCGAAGGCACAATGCCGTCGGAGAGGTATTGCAGGAGAGGAAACCTCCAATCCTGAGGTTGTTTCATTTGTACTTCAAAAATTTCTTCTTCTTTACCCATATCAAGTTGAATGGAGGGGCTCTCCAGCACATGGATCCATGGATACGACTCCGTGTATGCTATGGTTGCCAATGAATCTGCCAACTCATTTTCTGTCCGGGGTATATGCTCATAAATAATGCTTTTAAACCTGAATTTTTAAGAAGAAGTAAATACTTCACTAGTTGTTCCTTTTTTGCCTCAGATTGACCTTGGGCATGGTGGATAAGAAGCTGAGAGTCACTGAATAGCTTGACCCTCTTGGCCCCGCAAATAAAAGTTAACTTCAAACCGGCTATAGCTGCCTCGTATTCAGACTCATTATTGGAAGCCGTGAAAGCAAAACATATAGCCCCGTACACTTTTTCACCATATGGAGAAGTCAAGCAAACCCCTGCACCACATCCCATAGTGCTGGATCCACCATCCGTCCGGACGACGCATACCTTTTTGTCCTTCTTTTCACTAGTCTGCTCCGAATCTCTATCAGAGTGGAATTCAACTAGAAAATCAGCCACAGCTTGGGCTTTGACTATTGTTCGGGGAGCAAAATCTATGTCGAAATCCCCCAATTCTATCGACCACTTAGTCATACTACTTGAAATGTCTGCCTTTTGGAGAACATTCTTCAAAAGAAAAGACGTTCGGACGATAATAGGATGAGCCTGGAAATAAAGCCTCATCTTTCTTGCAGCTATCACCAAGGCCAATGCTAATTTTTGAAGTTTCAAATAACGCCTTTCTGCATCTATCAGGCTTTTGCTGATGTAGTACACTGGATGGGGGTAATTATCTACTTCTCTCACCAACACAGCACTGATGGCACAACTTGAAACTGCCAAATATACGAAGAGTGTCTCTCCATCAACTGGTTTAAATAAGGTTTTGGGAGAGGACAGATGCTTCTTGATTTCGTTGAAAACCTCATCACACTGTGAGGTCCAGTCAAATCCCTTCGCACTCTTCAAGGTTTGAAAAAATGGGGCGCATCTGTCCGAAAACCTTGAGATGAATCTGTTTAAAGCAGCTAACCTCCCCGTTAATCATTGTACTTCTTTAATATTCCGAGGAGGCTCCATTTGAAATAGAGCATTAAGCTGGTCCGGATCGGGTTGTATCCCTTGCTCACTTATTATATAGCCTAGGAACTTCCCGGATTGCACTCCGAACACACATTTTTCTGGATTTAACTTCAAATTCACCTTTACCAAGTTGGTAAAAGTTTCTTGGAGGTCTGCCAAGTGCAATTTCTCATCCACACTTTTCACCATCATGTCATCGATGTATACTTCCATATTCCTTCCAATCTGATCAGCGATGGCTTTGTTTACCAATCTCTGATATGTAGCACCATCATTTTTTAACCCAAACGGCATTAATTTGTAGCAATGAATACCCCTGTCAGTGACAAATGTGGTATGCTCTTGATCCTTCGGATCTACTTGGATCTGGTTGTATCCGGAGAAAGCATCCATAAAGGATAGCAGCTTATTCCCAGAAGTGGAATCTACTAGCTGGTCAATCCGGGGAACTGGATACAGATCTTTTGGGCAAGCCTTATTGAGGTCTGTGAAGTCAATGCACATACACCACTTGCGATTTTTCTTTTTTACCAGGACCGGATTGGCAGTCCACAAAGGATATTGAGATTCCTTGCTATGCCCCATCTTTGTGAGCCTGTCAACCTCTTGTACAATAACATCAGCCTTTTCCTTGGAAAAAGCCCTTCTCTTTTGAACCACTGGTGATATATCTTTCCGGACAGATAGGTGGTGTGATATCATATCTGCTGGTACCCCGGTAACATCAGCATTACACCAAGCAAAAACATGCTGATGGCTTTTTAAAAACTTTAGCATCTCTCTCTTCAGATCGGGTGGCATTCTGGACCCTATTTTGACACTCTTCTCTTCTTCTAAACAATGTGTTTCTACCTCTTCGATTGGTATTACTACTCCATGGTCCTCTATGGGGTCATCAATTTCACCCTCACCCCCAGAAAGCCCCTCAAATTGCTATTGCTCGTTGATACGAACTGCCCCCAAAGTCCGGGGCGCCAGGGCTGTAGCATAACATTCCCTTGCAACCTTCTGACTGCTTCAGACAACTCCCACTTGTCCTTGCACAGCATATTTCAAATACTGGTGGACTGTCGAAGCCACTGCATGCATTCTAGAGAGCCAAGACCTCCCCAAAATAGCATTATAGCAAGTGGGACAATCTACCACAATAAAAAGTATCCTGACCATTTTCTTGAAGGGGCCCCTGCCCAATAGAACTTCCTCTTCGAACTCCCCGATCACCTCTGCTGAGCTGCAAGTAAAGCCCACAATTGATCTGTCCGCGTTCTGAATTACAGCTGGATTTTTCATTCTCTTGTAAGTGGTTAAGAAAAGGATATTGGCTGAGCTTCCAGTATCCACCAAA
Organism: Limnanthes douglasii subsp. nivea; assembly: GCA_036936605.1. NCBI lineage: Eukaryota > Viridiplantae > Streptophyta > Magnoliopsida > Brassicales > Limnanthaceae > Limnanthes > Limnanthes douglasii. The sequence goes on along the minus strand of JAUPFV010000001.1, from coordinate 93,547,756 downwards.
ATACGTCTTATGTCATTGCCCCCAATGGATGCTCCTATGACAACAGCATCTTCATGAGGGCCAGCTATATCTCTTAGATCATCTTCATCAAAGACAATGAAGGGGAAAGGAATTTGCGATTGATAGGAAGTCATGCCTCCTTCTAGCTGGGTAGCTAAAGTATGAGCGTGCCTCTTCCTTGAAGAAGTAGTAGGAGCTGTCATAGTATCACCTCCGAAAATTGTAAGTGACTCAAAAAACTTAATGAGCCCGGAGACTGTCCTAGAACATTCCTCAATGGTACCCACTCTATTTCGAGTTGGATCAGGATCCAAGTATTCAGATTCCACATCAAACCTTTCGACTATAACCATGACTCCCTCCGGAGCAGCATTACTTGGACCAACCCGGTGAGTATTGTCAAGCCTATTACCTCATCTTCTTTTAACGTAAGCCCCCAGCTTTCCCCTCTCAATCAAGTTCTGAACTTCTTGTTTTAAAGCTATACAATCATCGGTGGTATGGCCAGTGTCATTGTGATACTGGCAGAAAGACTTATTGCGGTGTTCTCTAGGGGATTGCAGTGTGGCCGGTCTTCTATAGTGCACCTCTTCCTTTGTTTTATCATAAATGGTGGCCACACTTTCTTTCAATTCTGCAAACCACTCCGGTTGAACCCAAGGCCCTCTCTTATTTCTGGATTACTGAATTTGAGCAGGTGCAGCTGGCTGAGATTGAGCTTTAGCCCTGCCATGCCCCTAACTGGTCTCCTTTGCCTTGTTCCCGGACTGATTTTGATTGGGGTTTGGTGCCACCGGGGTAGACCTCACGTGCCTGTGCACCCTTGTTTTCTTTCTTTCATCAGCGTTAAATCTGTTTTCCAACCTGATTCAGCAACCCTCCCCAAGTCATGGCCTTCTTTCTGGTCACTGAATGAGCCAAATTGCCAGGGTTCAAGCCCTGTCTCAAAGATGCTATTGCAACTTTCTCGACGCAATCAGCCAACCCATTCTTGGTGTTCACAAAACGACTTATATATTCTTTTAAGGATTCATTCGGTTCATGGGCACAATGGATTATTGTGTCCCCGTTGCCCTTTAACTCTTTACTCCCAACAAACTTCCTTCAAAATGCCACCCAAAAAGTATCGAAATTCTTGATACAGCCTTGTGGTAGGCTGTTATACCATTTCAGAGCACTCCCCGTAAACGATTAGGAGAATGCTCTACAAAGTAGCTTATCATCATCATCAAAGTTCATCATAAAGTTATTAAATTGCTCCAAGTGATTGTCCGGATCAGTACTGCCATCGTACTTTTCCATTCTGGTGCTATCAAACCTCTTAGTAAGGTTTCCGGACAGAATTTTAGAAGACAATGGAGATTGCCTCCAATTTCGGCCACGACTGAACACAGTATCTTCATTGGGAGTAGCAAAGATTCCTGGTTCATCGTGGAAAGAAAAAGGATCCATCAGCATCCGGTCTACATGCCTCCGGCTGTGAGATGACCCTTTACCAATATTCTTCTTCAACTTTCCATGTCTATCCCTTTTCCTTGAGTATTTTTTTATTTGCTTCTGCTTCTTTTTAGTTCGACCCTCATCGCTGCTAAAGGATAAGGATTCTTCAACTCCCTTATCATCCGAAGAGCTATCAGAAGACTCTGAGTCTGAGTCAGAACTCTCCACTGGCTTAGACCGGTGAGACTTTTTGGAGCTAGCATGAGTCTTTTTGGTACTCACATGAGTCCTTGAAGACTCATACTCTCTGGGGTTATCGGTGTGATGAGAAACTGACGCTTTCGATTTTTCTTTCATGCCCATCTTAGCATTTTCTTCCCTCAGAGCTTCTATCTCGCCTGTTAGCCTATCGCGTTCCTCGATAGTGTATTCATCGTTTTCACCCACCACTTCGAGAAAAGCTGGTGGCACTTCCGGGGCGTCCAGATTCATTCAGACTGACTTTTCTTGTTGGTTTCGAATGCTCGATTCAGGCACCTTCGTGCTCCCACTGTGGTCGCCAATTTGGTGAGGTTAATTTATGTCTGAGGGTAATTGAGTAATTTTTTCAGAGCTTTGTGGAAGTTTATGGGTGTTAAATATTTTGAGTAGAGAGTTTGAGGGAGAATTAAGCAGCCTGGTTGTAGATAATTTTCATTACCCATATTTAATGCAGGTGGTTGGGAATTTATACCCTTACATTTGGGCTTTATGGGTTTTCGGGTCATGTTTAGTGGACCCGGGTCACGTTTATAGACCCATGAGCTCTTAGTAGGAGAGCAAGCAGCTTAGTCAAGAAGTGTTTAGGTTTTTTAGTACTTTTTTCATTATTCGAACAGTCCAATGGGCTAAGTGTTTGAAGTGGTCTGTCCGGTCTGGTGGTCTTGGTCCGATCTGTCCCTGTCCGGAGAGGAAGCAGAATTCGGACTCATCAGCTTTCATATGCAAGGATTCGAATTCACCTCTTAATGTTTGGAGTCGTACCTTTTTCACCTTTTCGACTCTTTTGTAAGAGATTTGTAATTTCTCCCATGCTTGCTTGGCGGAAGATACGCTCAAAATATTTTTGAAGCCATCATCATCTAATGCTTGATAGATGAGGAATAGAGCTTTTTTGTCTCTCTTTCTTGAATCCTTCAAGTTTGTTTTATCCTCTTGAGTAAGGCTTGCTTCATCTTCGGGTTCGTCAAACCCCTTTTCTACAGTATCCCACACATCATGTGCTCCAAGGAGAGCTTGATACTCCAATTGTCGTAGTTGTTGTTGTTGAGTGTTGGAACTTGGAAGGATGATACACCATTTTCCATATTTTTAAATATGTTGAATATTTAAAAACAAAATTTTGGATAGAGCTTGTGGCTCTGATACCATTTTGTTAGCAGAAAATATAAAACAACACTCACTAAAACAAACAAACAACTTAATGTAGATTAAAAAGAAAAAATGTTACAAGAACACTCTTATAACTCACACTACAAGAGAAATATTGTTTCTAACACTCAAGATAGCATTCTTGTCTCTCTTTTCTCTCATTCTAAATTTCTCTCTAACTTTACTTATTAGTGTGTTTTTTTATGCTCTAGATGGTGGGAGAACTCCACTATTTATAAAACCATAGTGGAGACAAGGATCCAACATCTAAGATCTTAGGATACTTAAACACTCAACCTACACTCAAGGTAAAAGTGTTTCTTACACTCAACATCAAAGAGTATCTTCCATTCAACCTAAGGATGGTCTTACACACAACCTCCACTACTAATAAATATTAATTTAATTGTTTCTAGAATGTGCTTTCTAGATGGGATTTATTAAGTGATTTGGACCCTTTAAGTGGGTCAAGTTTATGATCTAACGCAATATACGAATATAAAGATCGCCTATTTCCGTTAGCGCTCTACGTTGCTCGAAAGTACACATGACCCTCCATCTCATGTCATTCCCCATGGAAGCTCATTCCATATGGTTATCGTCTCTGAAGATAACGGAGTTGGTACACCAAGTCGACAACGGCGAAATGATAGCCCCCTAACGCCATCAACAAGTATAATTTTGACTGGTCTAAGTGCCTCTTGGAGTATTTTCTAGGGTAAAAACCCGTTTCTTACCAGATTTAGTGTATTTTTGTTAAACAATAAGGCATGAATGGTCTCCATGAATACAAGGTGAGTCATTATGACAGCTTTTTCTTCTGCTTCACTACCATTGATAATGGGTCGTTTGTTCTCCTGAATACATCATTTTGCTTAAGAGATGGGATCTCATTGTCTCAACAATCAAAGACTATTTCAAATAGATCTCAATTTTTCGTCAAGATACACAATCTCCCCTGTGAAATTTGGGCAGAGAAAGATCTAAGTGTCATTGATAGTTTATTACATACACCCATCTATGTTGATACTCACACGACAAACAAGGTTTGACTCAGCTTCATAAGAGTTGAGTTCTCTGAGGTGTTCAGAATCAAATGTTTGGACAAATCCATTTTTTCCGACTCAATCAGCAAAATTTATCTCTTACATGCAATAAATGAAAACCATTAATCACAATTAGTTAACATGTACTAACTCCCTCCCTCCCCATAATCTGTGTCCACGCCTGGTTTTTCCCACCGTTCATGCAAAGAGCACATCGTTGTTAACAATTCCCATCATCTACCAGTCTCCTCTAGTGACAATGGCATCCCTGCAACTACAGATTCTCCCATGGATGCAACTAAAAAAATATGGTACGATTCAAAATACAATAAAAACACTAAGAACATTTGGGCTTAGACTACATTTGCACGATCTAAATTTAAGACATTTAACAAAACAAAGATAGCAAACATCATATATATTCTACAAATATTACTCAATAAACACTCTTTTATAACCAGTCATTTAATCTGTTGTTAATCGATTATCAGTAGCAATAGATTTTTAACAAATTTACAAGAAGCCCTATGTTGATATGTAAAGTCAAATTTGGATAAATTATTATAATGGATTTGTAACTAACATAGTATTTTGTTACAAAAATGTCATCTTATAATAGATTATCAACGATTAAATTTTATTTTTGGTTTTTATCATTTTTATAATTTTCCTACTTCATTTACCTTTTTATTTTTCATTTTTCTACTTCATCTACTTTTTTCCTTTTCATTTTCCGTACTAAAGGCATAAACTCTTTCTTTTTCATTTTTCATAGTGATTAAACAATTCAAGCACGAAAGATACATATCCGTGTGTTTAAATATAATGCATCTCATAACATAATATTGATGAAAATCTACTTTTTATTTTAATATTAATGGGTTTTTCTTTAACTTCTTCTTATGTTTTTTAGAAACCCTTGAAGTTTTAGTTTTTTTTACGGTTTATTGAATAATTAGAAAGATTTAAGTGGCAGATCTTGATTTCATGAGACTACGGAGTTGAATAGATTTACTCTTCTTTTATTCTTCTTTATTTTTATGACTTTTTATAAACATACTTGTGCTACATATATTTTGGGTATTTTTTTTTTAATGTGAAGTTCTTTTTCTGATGCCGTGATTTTGTGACTAATATGATGGATATATTTTTGTAGTTGATGTCTTTGACTCTCGTGTTCCTTCTATGTCAAGAAACCTTCTTCAACTAAAACAATATTTTTTTTTATTTATGTTTATTATGAGTTTCGATGTTAGGTTCTTTAATATACTAGATATAGGATTTTAATATTTTAATGTTTTGTGCTTGGAAGATGTTTTTCATAGCTTATTCCATAATTGTTTTATATATTATTGTTAGAATATTCAGTGTATTAAGTTTCCTTATATTGGCCTCTAAGTTCTCTATATATTGAGAGGCTTACTATTGGTCAATTCTTGAATTACATCTCTAATGCATCAATAAAACAAAAGGGAACATTTTCTAATAAACACAAAACCCTAGCCGTTTCATGCGACTACTTCTCTCTTTGTTTTTAACAAAGACAACAACTGAGATGCTACGTAGAATATGTGCATGTTAACATGGTATCAGAGCACGTGTGATTCTGGGAATTCTGATCATCTTCAACAAAGATGGCTGGCAATGAAGTCGTGGTCAGTTAAATCCCTGATGAATTAACAATGCAGATTGCTGCCATTCTGAAAAATGGTCACGGAACACAACAACAAACAACTAACCCCAAGAATTTATCCCTAGGGATTAAACTCGGTGGTGACAACTATACTCTATGGGAAAACCTGATGAAGAAAGTAATCGGGGGAAGGGGGAGAGGTTCTCACATTACAGGGAGCCGACACCTCCATCCAAAACTGACAAAACATATACAAGGTGGGAACAAGATGATCAATGTATTTTCACATGGATTATCCAGAATCTTGAATCTATCTTGGTGAATAATGTCTCGCAATATCCCACTGCAAAAGCCCTATGGGATGGGTTAGCCACCACATACGGTTCTGGTACAGATTTGTTATAGGTGTTTGACCTTCATAAGAGGGCTAATTCATTAAGGAAAGGGTCTGGTACACTAGAAGACTTGTGGAACAAACTGCAGAACATCTGGATGTCTATAGATAGGCGAGATCCGAACCCTATGAAAGACCCAGAAGACATTCAGATCTATAATAAGAAGACTCAAGAACAAAGACTCTATCAATTGCTAATGGTGATTAATGACAAGCTGGAACCAGTCCAGAGAGATATCCTGAAAAAGGATCATCTTCCTTCTGTGGAAACAGCATATGCTACAATATGAAGGGAAGTGATCAGGCTTAATATACTAAAATCAAGTTCTTCTGATAGTGACTCGATTGAAATTGGAATGGGTTTGGCTGCTAAAGATTCTAAATAGGGGTTTAAATTCTGATCCAAAGAGAAAGAAGATAAATCCAAGTTGTATTGCACTCATTGTGGGATAAAGAAACACACTAAAGAGACATGTTTCTAGCTGGTTGATTATCCAGAATGGTGGGAGGACGGTCATAAGGAGAAAAATAACCAGCGTTTCAGATCTAATGTCAAACGAGCTTCGTCTACAAGTGGCGGTGAGGATCCGACTAAATATGAGCAAGGAAGTGGTACTGGTTTTAGAGGAATGGCGGCGAACTCCCATGAAAAGCTTGGAGGTAAAGGGTTTGAGAAATCGATGAATTGGATCTTTGATTGTGAGGCTACGAACACCATGTTTTATGATCCTAAAGACTTTGGTGACATGTCATCTCCAAAGAAATCCCATATTGAGACTGCTAGTGGAGAAATTTGTGAAGTCAAAGGGGGAGGTTCAATTATTTTTTTGGAAAAAATGGAAATTAAAAACTGCCTCGACATTCCTTCACTATCCTTAAAGTTATTATCTGTTAGTCAAGTGACAAAACAACTCAACTGTGTGGTTCTTATGTATCCATTTTTTTTGTATTTTACAAAACATTCGTACGAATGAGATCATTGGGCGTGGTACCGAACAAGGAGGTCTCTATTATGTTGATGAGGTAGTTCATAAGGGACATGTCATGCTTGCTCATGGAACAACCGAAAGGAAACTTTGGTTATGGCACCGGCGACTTGGTTATCCTTCTTTTAGCTATCTTAAGAGTTTGTTTCCTAGTCTTTTTTTGAATAATTCCATTCATGAGAAATGTGAAACCTGCATTCTTGCAAAAAATCGTAGGGTCTCATTTAATCAAAGTAATACTATAGTTGATTATGTTTTTTTCGCTAATGCATTCTGATGTTTGGGGTCCAACACCAAATTTCACTAACAATCAAATCAGATACTTTGTTTTATTTTTGGATGATTTCTCAAGAATGACTTGGATATACTTCATGAAACATAAATCGGAAGTACCATAAATATTTGTTTGTTTTTTACATAATGATTTTGACTCAATTTGAAAAATAAAAATACAGATTCTCCGTTCTGATAATGGAACAGAGTTTGTCAACCAAACAATGCATAATTTTTTCAAAACAAATGGTCTTATCGATCAAACCACTTGTCCAAACACACCTCAACAAAACGGTACTTCAGAAAGAAAAAATCGTACTTTACTTGAAAAAACTCGTGCTATTATGATTGAATCTAGAGTTCCTCATTCTCTTTGGCCAAAAGCTCTTGCTACAGCTACGTATCTTGCAAATCGTCTACCAACCCGATGTCTAGGAAATAAAACTCCATTACAAGTGCTTGCCACCCAAGTGACAATTCCATCTGTTATGACCTTACCACCTCGTGTCTTTGGTTGTTCGGTGTTTGTTAATATCCCTAAAACTAGTCGAAAAAAACTTAATCCTTGTGCTGAAAAGTGTGTATTCGTTGCATACGGTGTTCATCAAATGGGATATCGGTGTTACCATCCGGTTACTCGTCGAATCCATGTCACCATGGCCTGTGACTTCTTAGAATCCGATTATTTTTTTTACCACCAATCTCGTGCTCAGGGGGAGAAAGTAAGTGAATCACTCGATTGGTTGCTATATGAAAGTTACTTTGATGATGTGCCGACAGAGTCAGTAGATGGCACCACCAAACACGCCTCTTCCAACATAAAGGAGACTGACGAGGCAGTTCTTACCACCAATGATTCTCCCGAAGATAATGTCCAACAAAAAATAAATGCCATGGATACTACCAGCGAATCAGTCGAAGAAAATGTCCATCAAGAGGTAAACAATTTACAATATCATAATTCATAAAATGCTATTGACCATGACATTTCAGGAAGTTCATTTTTTGAAACTCAAATTCCAGTTCTTCCGCCAAGAAAAAATAGAGGGGTTCCTATTGACATGTATTCACCGGAACACGTTCCTCGTGCTTCTACATATCTGGTAAAAACGGACAAGAAAGGAATGACAAATATTGCAAAGGCGTTTTCAGCTACTATTCTCTCTGAACAAATCCCTAAAGCAGCTCAAGAAGCTAAGAATATGATTGAATGACATGAGGCAATGAATACCGAAATGAAAGCTCTAAAAAGGAATGGTACATGGGAGAATTGTGTGTTACCACAAGGGAAAAAAGTAGTCGGGTGTAGCTGGGTGTTTAATATAAAATATAAATCTGATGGCACCATTGAGCAACACAAGGCAAGATTGGTTGCCAAAGGATATACACAAACATATGGTATAAACTACTATGAAATGTTCTATCTGGTTGCAAAAATTGACACTATTAGAGTTTTACTTTCAATAGCCGCATATAAAGATTGGCCTCTTAATCAATTTGATGTAAATAATGCTTTCTTACATGGAGACTTGGAAGAAGAGGTATATATGGAACCCCCACCAGGGTTCTCTAATGGTTTTGAAGAAAATAAGGTATGCAAACTGAAAAAGGCATTATATGGGCTCAAACAGTCTCCTCGTGCTTGGTTTGGAAGATTTACAATGGCAATGAAGCAGTATAGCTACAAACAGAGTAATGGGGATCATACCTTATTTTACAAAAAGAGAGGAGAATTAGTCAGTTGTCTTATAATATATGTCGATGATATGATTACGACGGGGAATGACGAAGAAGAAATTAGCTCTCTTAGGTGAAACCTCTTCAAGGAGTTCAACATGAAAGACCTTGGGGGATTGAAGTATTTCCTAGGAATCCAGGTTCTTAGGTCAAGAGGAGGGATTTATATCTCCCAACGGAAATATATATTGGATTTATTAGCTGAAGTTGGCATGGTGGATTGCAAACCAAATGACACTCCTATGGTTGTGAATCACAAACTAAAAATAATTGAAGGGGCCAGACCAGCGAATAAAGGTACCAAAGGTTGGTGGGAAAATTGATTTACCTGGCTCACACTCGACCCGACATTGCATACGCGGTGGGAGTAGTTAGCCAGTTCATGCATCATTCTCAGGAACACCATATGGAGGCAGTAATGAGGATTATTCGATATCTCAAAGGCACACCAGGAAGAGGCATAATTTTTAAGAAAAATAGACACCTTGATGTTGAAGTATTCACAGATGCTGATTGGGGAGAGAATCCTAACGACAAGCGATCAACTGTTGGCTACTTTACTCTTCTTGGAGGTAACTTGGTGACTTGGAGGAGTAAGAAACATAAAGTAATATCATTGTCAAGTGCTGAATCATAATTTAGAGGGATCGTTAAGGGGATTACGGAGATACTTTAGTTAAAAAAGATAATGAAAGAAATCGGATCCCTTCTGAAGTGTCTAACTCAATTAATGTGCGTTAATAAAGCTGCGATTAATATTTCAGAGAACCCGGTACAGCACGGGTGACACTTAATAATCTATTATGCTTCAACAATGTTCAACTACACCAACCTCTATGGATTTTATCCACTGGTACTATTTGCACATGAATGTTGTGGTGATGAAAAAAGATAATGGTTTCCCTTTATTACCCCCTTAAAGCTTAAAGAATTAAAATGCTAGCAGCGAAACTCGGTTAATGCAACATACTCCATTTTTATCACTACTTGGATTAGTAATATTCTTAATGAGCTTATGGCAAGGCTGGTATTTGAATTACATTCTTTTTGTAAGAGAATTCTTTTTGTAGAGGTCGAATATAGTTAGCCCATTTTGTGGAGGTCAAATATAGTTATCGTGTATTTGTGGATGTAGAAAACTCATGTATTTGTATTTTCATCTAGTATTGGACAACCTTCTTGGACTTTTGAAAAAGAATGAACTAAATTCGAGTGACGATGAAAATGGCATTATACCGCTAAATTCTGGTGGTTATGAACATGTAATATTAAACATAAAAGATAATCAAAGATGGCAAAAAAACATGAGTGGCAATCCTTGATTGATATTGTATTTGTTGTACTACTCAAGTTGATATTTTCAAATTCAGAATTAAGGTATTGTCTTCTGCTAATGGCCAACACTGCTAATGTTTACAGATTTAGTGTAAAGTTAAATGGTTGAAAATCTAGAACCAAGTCAGCAATTGTAAGATTTTAGGGTTCAAGATTATAGGGTTCCGGAGCAATTAGTACAAATAGCGAGTTTGAGGTTTGCTTCCCACTTTCTCACATGAGTGATTTGTATGTAAGAGATCGTCTGGTCAGAATTGGAAAAACTATAAATTTCTTTAATCTTTAATCAAAACCATAATTATATGTGTGTCTAATTATCTTACCTTTTATGTTATTTAAACCTTGATATTGATTAAAAATTACTCTTTTTATGAAATTAATGAACTTTTTGATAGAACATCATCATATTTTCGTCATTTATACTTGTTATTTTAATCGAAAATCAATATATTTTTGTTTTAAGGGTTTCATCTCTGTAGCTATTTTAGTGCAATGAATTGAAAGAGTGTTTTAAATACTTATTTTATGTGCAGCTATGCACTTTATGATGTCAATCGAAATAAAATTGTTAAAAAATTGATAATAAAAGTTGGTGAAAATTTTAAAGAGGTATGTCTTTTATAATATATGTTTCTTCTGAACTTTGTAATGTAACCCTCCTCACAAGTTAAAGCATAAGAATTGTTTATACTGGAGAAAATGAGAGGGGCATTATGTTGAATTGTTTATTACTAAAAAATTTGCGAAATAAAGATGGTAGCTTCTTCATATGCATAGAACATTGGTTGTCCTTGTAGATAGTGACTTTTGACACTTTATGTCCACATGAGGTGAAGAATAGGTCAACGATCAATAGAGTATGTGACAAGAAATAGAAGCACAAACGAAATCTTCCTTATTGTATCAAGTATGATAGAGATAACGATCACAAACAAAATACCAAATCTGAATAAAATAAACGCAAACAACACAGAACACTTTTTACGTGGAAAACCTTCCCAGTGTAGGAAGTAAAAACCACGGGACTGATTTCGGAGTCCAACCAAATATTCACTATCAGAAGATAGGTTACAAAACTATTCTCTAGATAAAACTAGAGCATACGCCACAAAAAGTATGACAACTTCATACACAACTCAATACACAAGATAATGAACCAAAATCAGAAAACTTATTGAAATATCCCCAAAACGCAGTTAGAAGAAGATGATCGAAAAACACACTTAGATGACTCCAAATAAAAAACCCTCTGGACAGATTGTAGAGAACAAGTAGACGAGCCTTCTCACCAAAATTGATGCCGATCGGACAACCGGAGACAGTCGGATTGAAAGCACAAAATTCCACCTTGAATCACCTTTTTCTTTCAACAACTGCACTATAGAATATGATGCTCATCTCCGAAAGACACTGTATAAATATATATTTATACATAAACCAAAATCCTATTGTGTTATTCAAATTGGACTTAGTCCATATGATAATTGGACTCCCACATAGGAAGAGCCCAACAAATCTCCCCCTCACGACTATGTGGGAGGATTCGCCATCCCCGCGATCAATCTACAATGTTCAAGCTTTCCCCTAGGCAAAGCCTTTGTCATCATATCAGACCCATTATCATCTGTATGAACTTTATCAACCTCCATTAGTTTAGCATCAATAATATCTCGAATCCAATGATATCTCACATCAATATGTTTCGACTTTGAGTGAAATGACGAATTCTTCACGAGATGAATAGCACTCTGATTATCACATAACAGTACATACATGTGTTGCTCAAATCCAAGTTCTTTCAAGAACTTCTTCATCCATAGTAGCTCTTTACTCGTTTCGGTCACTGCAATAAATTCAGCTTCTGTCGTTGAAAGGGCAACACACTTTTGTAATCTTGATTTCCATGAAACAGCGCCACCACAAAAGTTAATCAAATATCTAGAAGTAGACTTGCAAGTATCAACATCTCCAGCCAAGTCTGAATCAGAATAAGCCAAAAACTCAAGTTTATTCATCCCAAAACTGAGCTTCAAATTAGAGGTTCCTCGCAGATACCTCATAATCCATTTCACGGCTTCCCAATGCTCTATACCTGGGTTTGACAAAAATCTGCTCACAACACAAACACTATGAGCTAAGTGAGGACGAGTACATACCATGGCATACATGAGACTTCCAACTCTAGATGCATATGGAATATTAGCCATGTCTCTCTTTTCTTCATTAGTTGAAGGACATTGTTTCTTGCTTAACTTGAAGTGACCGGAAAGTGGTGAGCTAACAACTTTAGCTTTGTCCATATTAAACTTCTGAAGAATTTTCTCAATGTATTTTTCTTGTGATAAGAACAACTTCTTCAAGTCTCTATCTCTAGTAATTCGAATGCCGAGAATCTGCTTTGCTAGACCTAAATCTTTCATTGCGAAAGACTTACTTAACTATTTCTTCAAAGAATCAATCCGCGAAGTATTCTTCCCAACAATAAGCATATCATCCACATAAAGTAAGAGAACTATAAAATCGGCATCGGAAAATTTCTTCACAAACGCACAATTATCAGAAGAAGTCTTCTTATAGTCCTGTTCCCCCATAACTGACATGAACTTCTTATACGACTTCTTCGGAGCTTGCTTCAAACCATATAGACTCTTTTTCAGTTTGCATACATAATCTTCTTTTCCTTCAACCACAAAACCTTCAGGTTGTTTCATAACAATCTCTTCTTCCAAGTCACCATGCAAGAATGTTATTTTTACATCCATTTGCTCAATTTCCAAGTCTAGACTCGCTGCAATGCCTTGAACCAAACGAATAGAAGACATTTTTACAACTGGAGAAAATATTTCATCAAAATCAATACCTTTTTTCTGACCAAAGCCTTTGACTACCGATCTTGCTTTGTACCGAGGTTGCAGAGAACTATCATCTTGCTTCAACCTATACTCCCACTTGTTACTCAAGGCTTTTCTCCCTTCAGGTATCTTCACTAACTCAAATGTATGATTCTCATAAAGTGATTGCATCTCTTCATTCATCTTTTCAATCCATTGATTTTTACATACACCACTAATAGCCTCATCATAACACTCAGGCTCACCTGCATCGGTTAACAAAATATATTCATCAGAAGAATATCTAGTAGAGGGTTCTCTATCTCTAGTAGATCTCCGCGTTGGAACTTCAAGCTGTTCAACATCTTCTTCATTCTCTTGTTCATGCATGAAATCATTATCATGATCACCAGTATCAACATAATGTGAACCTCTTGCGCAAGCGGAATATGCCCCAATTCTACCAAGTCATTCAAAAAACACACCGATCTAAGCCTGTTGATAGTTCTACATCTGAGTCATTTAGCAGCTCGTCAAATAAGGCAGAACTTGAAGAATCACTATCTTCAAGTAGTGATGAAGGAAGATCTAAGAAGAAAATGAGGTTAACTAAAAACATTCAAGAAAGAGGGATAGACATGGCAGGCTCAAGAGGAATCAGGGTAAGGGGTCAACTCACAAGCATATTGATCAATTGTTGATTAATCTTTTTGTCTTTCAGTCCGAACCAGGTATTTTTGAAACCCCTAATGAAGATATTGTTTTCAGTCGCAGCAAGTATTGGGGGCAATCGCCTTTATCCGCAAAAATAATCTCTGGATTTCTTCCTAAAAGTTTTGATATCTCCAAGATGGAGAAATACGATGGGATTCGAGATCCGGACAACCATCTGGAACAGTTCAAGAACTTTATGATGAATTTTGACGACGATGACAAGCTATTGTGTAAGGATTTCTCCCAAACTTTCATAGAGAGTGCCCTTAAATAGTACAACAGTCTGTCTCAAGGGTGTATAAGAAATTTTGATACGTTTTGGGTTTCCTTCCGGAGGAAATTTGTTGAAAGTAAGGAACTTAAGGGTAATGGGGACACCATTATCCATTGTTCTCAGTAACCAAACGAGTCCCTGAAGGAATACATTCATCGATTTGTGAATACAAAGAATGGGCTAGGATATTGCTTTGAGAAAGTTACAATTGCTTCCCTTAAGAAAGGTTTAAATCTTGGGAATCTAGCCGATTCAGTAACTCGGAAGAAGGCTATGAACTAGGGTGGTTTGTTGAATCAAGTGGGAAAACAAATCAATGTAGAAGAGACCGAGAAAATAAGAGTACACCGTCAAGTGAGATCTACCACTACAATATAAACTCCTCCAGCTACTAACCAATCCGGTTATAGGGCAAAGGAGACCGGACAGGGGTCTAACCGGTCAAGGAAAAATCAATCCAACCAAACTCAGAGCCACCAAACCAGAAGTAAGAGGGGGCCCTTGGTTTAGCTTGAGTTGTTCCCTGAGTTGGGGGAAAACATGGCTATAATTCATGACAAGACTAAGAATGAGGTGCATTTTAGAAAAGAGGCAACGTTGCAGTCCCTCAGAGAAAACGAAGAACTCATTTTTGTCAATATCACAATGACACAGGCCATGATACTCAGGATTACATAGCATTAAAGAATGAGGTCTAGAACCTCATTGAAAGGGGAAAATTGAGGGCTTACATTAAAAAGCAAGGTGGGAGCAGACCAGATAATGTGCAAACCAATGCTCACCGAACATGTCCTTCGAACAATCCTTGGACATCTACACAAAAGGGTGCAATGGTGATTGTTGAAATATTTGATGTAGACTCTGAGTATCCGGATCTAGATCCAAGTCGAAATCAGGTGGGGGTGATAACAGACAAAACCAAGACGGTTTCCGGAGTGATCAGCTTCTTTGAATCATTAACTATTTTTAGATGAGATATAGTGATTGCACCTTCCAGTTCATCAAGGAAAAGTCATGTTCACAATTTGGCCACCCAATTGGATGGTCGGATGTCCACCTATCAGTTTCAATCCCCATCTTCATTTATATTTTTTGATGAGGATGATTTAAGGGACATTGCAGGGTCTCATAAAGATGCGGTAGTAATATGAGCTTCAATAGGGGGAAACGATATACAGTGAATTTTGATTGATAGGGCAGTTCAGCAAACATCCAGTTCTTAATATCTTACAAGAAAATTAGAAACCCTTCGGTTATACAATGTTCGAGCAGAACCATTGTAGGCTTCACAAGAAGTTCTGCAGATGTGATCGGGGAGTTTGAAGAGGAAGTATTGTTGGGCAATGGGCCCTTTAAAAAAAATGGTGAGAGTGCTGTTTGTTGTGGTGGATTGCCCAACATCGTACAATGCAGTTTTTGGGAGGTCTTGGCTCTCCATAATGCATATTATGGCCTCTGTGGTCCACCAATGCTTGAAATATGCTATCCAGGGACAAGTAGGTGTTATCCAGAACAGTCAAAAGATAGCCAGGAAAAGCTATGCAACAGCCCTTGCCCCTAAAATTCTAGGGGCAATCAGTATTAACAAAGATTAGAAGCTACTAGAGCCTTATACTGAGGAGAATAAGATTGATGATCCCAAGGAGGTCCCATTGTTATAATATCTATCGAAGAGGTTGAAACTCACTCCCTCGCAGAGGGAAAGAATGTAAAGATTGGTTACAAGCTAGCACCGGATTGAAGCACTAGTTGTTATCCTTTTTAGTAAATACGAAACATGTTTTTGCATGGTGTAACAGTGATATTAACGGAGTACCAGCATATATTATTTCACACAATTTGTCTATCCGGAGTGATATTGCACCAGTCGTACTAAAAATGAGGTCTTTTAGGCAAAAGTATATGTGGTTGTCCAAGAAGTTCACCGGTTAACCAAGATGGATCACATTAAAGAATCTCAGTACCCTTTGTGGACTGCCAACCCTGTGTTAGTCAAGAAAAATAATGGAAATTTGTGTGTGTGCATTGATTTCACTGATCTCAATAGGGCATGCCCTAAGGATCTTTATCTCGTTCCTCAAATAGATCAGTTAGTGGATTCTACATCTGGAAACAAATTTTTATCTTTTATGGATTCTTTCTCAGGGTACAACCAGATACAAATAGATCTGAAGGATCAAGATCACGCTACTTTCATTACAGACAGAGGTCTTTATTGTTAGATGGTGATGTCGTTCAGATTGAAAAATACTGGGGCCACTTATCAAAGGCTGATGAATAAATCTTGTGCTAATCAAATTTGCATGAACATGGAGGTCTACATAGATGATATGATGGTTAAAATCTTGGAGGAAGATTCACATATATCTGACCTTCAGACACATTCGCCAATTTAGAAGCTGTGAATTAAAATTGAACCCTAAGAAGTGTGTATTTGGGGTCCGATCTAGAAAATTCTTTGGCTACATAATAAGTGAAAAGGGAATTAAGCCTAATCTGAATTAACTTAATGCCATACTAGCAATGGACCCTCCTTTAAATATTAAAGAAGTTCAAAGGCTAACATGACGATTGGCTGCGTTGAACAGATTTATCTCAAGATTATCAGGCAAATGCTCTCTATTTTTCCAAGTGTTGAGAAATGGTAAAGACTTCAATTGGTCTCCATAGTGTGACCAGGTTTTTATTGAAATAAAGAAGCATTTATCCTCACCCAAAACTCTTTTCAAACCTGTTCGGGAGGAGAAGCTCTATGTGTATCTAAATGTATCAGAATATGTAATAAGTGTTATGCTAGTGAGGGAGGTGGATAATTACCCTCTTCTGGTGTATTACATGAGTAAGAGTCTGTTGGATGCTGAAAAAATATACTTGATATTGGAAAAATTGGCGTTGGCCTTAGTAATTGCAGCCAGAAAAATGAGACCCTTTTTTCAAGCTCATTCTGTTGTTGTCCAAACCTCTTTCCCTTTAAAAAAACGTTCTTCAGAAAGCTGATGTATCAAGCAGAATGACCAAGTGGTCAGTAGCTGACTTTTTAGTAGAATTTCATGCTGATAGATCTTCCAGACTCGAATAAATAAATTGTTCTAAGAAGGAATGGGTTGTTTGAACTGATGGTGGATCAAGTACAATGGGCTGTGAAGCTGGCCATATGGTGACAAGATGTATCAGGCCATATGTTTTTGGGTTCAGAGCTTCCAACAATGAGTCTCAATATGAAGCAGCCATAACTAGTCTTAAGTTGGCTCTCCTATGTGGGGCTAAGAGAGTCCGATTAATGAGTGATCCTCAGTTGCTCATTCACCATACTCAGGGAAAATCTGAAGCAAAGAAAGAATATTTGGTCAAGTACTTACTTATATTGAAATAAGTTGCCGCAAACATTAAAAATATTTTCTATAAGCACATTCCTAGATCGGAAAACATTCTGGTTGACTCTTTGGCAACTATAGCCTATTCTGAATCCTACCCATGGATTTTTGTACAAAAATGTCCATCTATACAAACAGATCTGGAGAAATAAGGTGAAGCAAATATGAACATACTTGTTATTCAACCTAAATATTGGAGATATTCTCTTCTTGAATACATCTCCAATGGATTTTTACCTCCGCATAAAGATGGGGCTACTAATGAGTTCAGATATTTGAGCTATTGTGTCTAGACTTAATCCGATGGGAAATTTGGACCATGACAACTATAATAAAATTCCGAATAGGAAATATGTTTTAAATGTTGACTAAGCTAGCTACTATTCACTTCATACCAGATTACTAATGGGTCTTTAAACTTGACCTGACCTCACGAGCCGACCCAATAAGCCCATGGGTCAGTAATTAAGTATAAATATCCCAACCACTTTCATTAATGAGGGTAATCAAAATTTATTACTAGTAGACAACTTAATTATCTCTCTACTCATCACTCTAAACATTAAATTCTACAAAACATCCAAGACACTTTAAAAGATTACCCTAAGACAGAAATAAATCACACCATACGTTATAATATTTTTTAGCAAGAAAACCTACGAAGATAGATGATCAAACACACGTGAGAAGACTATTGTCGAACACGTTACTGCAAAAAACACAAGACCAATATGTACCGTCCTATGTAAGAGTCATTCGTGGCTAGCATAAACACTTTCGATGGTCAATTACGGGATCCACCATTAAAAAAGGGATTTGTAAAGAAAAATGAAAAATCTGTCTACAAAACTACTCAAAACAACATTTGAAATTAATAAAAATGAATATTAAAGTTTTGAAGAACATGTCTATACAAAAAAAAAACCGTTTACAGGAAAGAAAAGAAATATTAACGACAAATTACAATTCTAACAATTAGAGTTTCTAAATTAAAAATAGAATTTTTTCCTTTAAAAACTCTTTACTCCAAATATAATTTATTCTAATAATTAGAATAATTTTTTTTATGTTATGAGCGTATTTATTTTTTGTCAAAGAGTCAGCTTTGACCTTATTGTGGAGAGTAACTACATGTGTGTATTCAAAGCCATAATTGTTGCAGCCATAGCTTGGTTGCAACTTCCACACACAATCTTGCAAGTGGAATTACACAATCTTGGTTTAACGGTGTGTGGTGGTGAAAGCGCACTGAAAGTAAAATCGTGGTATTTCTTTTTTAATATAACTCTCCATGTCGGAATCCACTATTGTCCAATAAAAACAATTTTTATATGATATCACGAAGGACGGTATTTTATGGAGTGATAATAAAAAAGTCTCATGATTTCTTTTAGAGAAATTGATAGTTGATGATAAATGAAAGGTGGACATAGTTGAGAAAATATAAAATAAAATGAAAACGTTTTAGTGATATATTGTGATACTCCTGAGAATGTATGTTAAATAGAGAAATATTTTGTAATAAAAAAAGTTTCAAAAAACTAATTCGTGCGGTAAAATCAGCTTAACAAATAGAATTGAACAAACAAAGATTTGTAGCAAAAGATGGTATAAAACTATAAGCAATAGAAGGAAGAACACTTGTGTATTATTTGTAGTATGGATCACAAATAAGTATACCATGTCTTTGCTACAATTTTATTTTGACCTTTCGCCTACTTCACAAATGATACATTAACTCAATATATAGTAGTCCCTATTTTGGAGAGGTCTTAGGCCATTGACTCTTTGTGCAGTTTTATTTGCTCTTCCAGACGCTTTTGTAGACAAATTTACATCCTTGGGAGCAAAATTTTTGTACAATGTCAAGCTATGCTTCCGTATTTTATTTCGGACACGACTTTCATACACCTTTATGACACTCGATGGAGGAGGGGGAGGAATAATAAAGGCTAAGTGTTTGTCGCGGGATTTTTGTTAGTTGTGGCTATCGTGAAAGAATTTTTTGGTCGCAAGGATTTTGTGTCGAGATAAATATGTATAGCATGCTAGAACCCCTCGGGTTGAAGATCAAACTTTTAATTAAGTTCCATTCACCAAACTTTTGTTAGTAAGTAAAATTTTCGAGATATGCTATATATTTTCTTACATTATGTATCTCTTTATATCTTGTTTCTTATTGTGGTTGTACTGCCCTTAATTTCTAGCAAGAATTGGGGTCTCACAGGTGTGTTTACATGCCTTAGGGGTATAAGTTTGGTTTTTTATTGCTCAAAGTGTATTGTTAGCGTAGGTTTTTTTTTCATTACTTTCTCCTTTTGTGTAAGCTTACCTATGCTCTGCCGATTTGACAATTTATATATCATGCAATTTTTAGTCTAGTTTATACCCGATATTGGCCAACCAACAGGTCAGGGCGTGGACTTGTATATAAGAGAATACTTCTTTTGTTTCCATTGATGAAACAAATATTCCAACCATCCTGGAACTTTTGTTATAAATCAAGATTAAATGTTTAAAAATCACAGATATCACGGTCATCTGAAGATTTTAGGTCAATCAAAATAGATAAAATATTCAGCAAAAAAACAATAAAGCGTAACATAAGATCATGGTCGGACACGACACAACATTGTAAGGTTTACATTTTAACAAGACTGTTTATCAAATTCTTCGTATTTTGTTTCGAAACCCTTCTATTAAATAAGTTTTTATAAGAAAAAAACTTAAACATTCATACTCAATTATGACATACCATTTCTTATGATAAGATCATAGTTTTAACATAAGTAAAAAATAAAAATAATTATTTTTTTGAATTTTTTTTTCCAATATATATTATTTAACAAAACTATTTTTTTAGTTAACTGCAAAATAAATATTCCAAAATAATTTAAAAAATACACACAAAAAATCACAACTCTTATTTAAAGCATAATTAAAAAAGATTGAATTAAACCAAAGCTTTTAATAAAAATGTAGATACATTTATTCCAAATGTGCCACCACATTACATGTAAATTTAAAAAGAACCATTATAAATATTTTAACTTCTACGCATCACCACATAATATCTAAATTTAAAAAAAAACGATGATACATAATATGAAAAATTAAAATAACCTTCTAATTTCTATGTATCACCACATAACAGGTAAATTTAAAAATAATAATGATACATACTCTAATTATAAAAATATAGAAATTAATAAAAATTCTTAACATAAGAAAATATAGATCATCCAAAATGATAATTAATAATATAAACCTAAAGCGAGCAAAAAAAAGTTATTTGTGATGTAATCTCAATTTTTTAATTAGTCCAACGATTTGAGAATTAATTGTTTCAATTGAATTTGTATTATTTTGTACGACGTTTGTAAATTATATAAGAAACATTTTTTTTTATCATACTAAAATATTATTAAAATATAAAATTAACTATTATATTTGTTCTAATAAATATATAACTCAAATTTATTATAAAAAATAAATATCCTAAAATTAGAAATATATATTAACGAAACTTAGCTATAAAAACAGAAGATTGGACGACTTCTTATAAAGAATCTAGTCTTTTATTATTCTAAGATTCAAGTTTAATATCAAAATAATTTAAAATGAAATGCAGACACAATCCAAATACATGTTTATACAAATTTAAAGTTGATGCAACTTAAAATGAAACACAAACGCAATCTTTTTCGAAGCTTATACAAGTTTAAGATTCTTCCCAAACCTACTTTTATGCGGTGCATTTTGGCCTACGATGTTTAGATCAAACAGTAACATTTATAACTACCTTTGACAGATATCAATCATTCAGGATATACATACTTAAAATGAAACACATATACAATCCTGGCCTAGACTTATACAAGTTTAATGTTGTTTAATGACCTACTTTTATGCGGTTATATTTTATGTATTTTGGTTTTGCGGTTTTCAAACAGTACCACCTATAACTAACTTTGACGAAATATCAATCTTTCAGGATATAAGACTTATACAAGTCTAATGTTGTTCAGTGACGTACTTTAATGTGGTTATATTTTATGTATTTTGGTCTATGCGGTTTGGATCAAACCGTAACCACGTATAACTAACTTTGACGAAATATCAATCTTTCACGATATGCTACTTAAAATGAAACACAAATACAATATAATGCAAGTCCAAACTTATATAAGTTTAATGTTATGAAATACAAAGGTCTATACTTATATAAATTTGAAAATTTTAAGATATGATATGTATTTTGGTCTACGCGGTTTGGGTCAAACAGTAATCACAGTATAACTAATTTTGACCAATCTTTTAGGATATACTACTTAAATTGAAACAAAAATACAATCCTGGTCAGATTTATAGAAGTTTCATGTTGTCCACTAACCTATATTTATGTGGTTATATTTTTAAGTATTTTGGTCTTTGGATCAAACAGTAACCCGTATAACTACCTTTCACAAAATATCAATCTTCTAGAGTATACCTACTTAAAATGAAACACAAATACAATCCTAGTCCAAATTTATATAAGTTTAATATTGTTCACAAATCTATTTTTATGCGGTTATATTTTATGCATTTTGGTCAATGATATAACTAGCGTTGAATATACTTACTTAAAATGAAATAAAAAAAACTACCCATACAATTTTTGGAATTTTAAGATATGACATGTACTTAATGGTGAAGTAATCTAACAACCATGTACCTATAAATAACAGTCATTATAGTATTGAGTATACCTATTCTTTTTTCTCTTTCAAAAGCTATGGAAGGTAGTTATTCTAACAATTATGTTTATGTTTTTCGGCCAATATCCAATGCTCCTCAGCCCCCGTCATCACGGCTGCAAACCACAACAGGGTCGACACACCAACCAAGGCTTATGAGGCCAACTCCTATTCTTGTGGCACCGCAGCAACAATCCATGCCACTACAAAACAATAACAGACGTTGGCCTGTTGGGTCAGGAAACGGGCCAAGGGAGACACTGCTAAGAGACATGGTCGTTAGCTCATCAGCTAACGAGACCAGTTGGATGATAGAGGTTCCCCATGGAGCTGATATAGTCCAAACAATCGTAGACTATATTCGTACAAATAATCTCGCAGGAATTTCGGTTTTGGAGGGTGTTGGTAATGTATCATTCGCCAGGCTTCGTAAACCGGCAAATCATGGTTTTACGACGGTGCTATACAATAATACGTACGCCCTTACACATTTCTCGGGGTCAGCCTTTTGCTCCTATACAAACTCTGGGTTTACAGTGAGTCTCGAGAGAATGGGAAACATCAGCACAGGATTGGCTGTCCGTCAACTTATTGCGGCTGGTGTTGTGCACTTGAAGGTGATATGCTTCCCCAAGTCAGGTGTCAATCTCGCCTTAAGTTTGTAGTGTGTCGTTGTCTTTGGGAGACAAAAATAAAATAAGAAATTTTATTACTTTATCTTATGTTAAAGACATGATTTGTGTTTTATTTATATGAATTCTGATGATTTTGATTTTTTGGTATTCATGTTTGATTTTCTTCTATGTTATTATTTATTCTCTTGAAGTTTTCTAATGATCAATCTAGTTTTTTTGATTATTTGTTATATATTAAATTTATATGTAAGCTATGTAAATTCACTGTCATAAATTTGTAAAACATTAGTTACAACTTACCATTACAACACATTCTGGTTAGCTATTTCAGTTGTTGTTTGTTACACAATTAACTTTTTCTAGTTTTTGTTCATATTTTTTTACTTTTATGGAACTCTGGTATTTCGGCTCTATGTTTGATTTCAATTTCGTTCACGTAGCTCACTCAGGATTGAGAAGAAATATAAATACGTCAGGAACCACTCCGACTTATAATTTCTTTTATTATATTTTTATTTTATTTTATTTTATAAATTAAATTATCAACAAATAAAAATTCAATTATCAACAAAATTATTTGCTAATAATAAAAAAATTTATTTATTATATAACTGAAATCGGTCAATAATATCACACAGATTTATTAATTTTATAATATTGTTTTTAATGTTATGGTTTAAGTTTATTTAATTACTTTACTTTATTTTTGTTGTTTTTTAACTCGAATTTGATTATTTTTTTATTCTTTTTATTTTTACTTTTATTTACATTTTAGTTCTCACATGAATTTTTTAAACCTTTTAGTGTATATATATATATATATATTATACTATTTTCTTTTGGTTTTCAAAATTTTGGCAAAAATATGAAACACTTAATTTCATTTATTTTTTTTTATTATTTTTTTTTATTTTTTCCCCCTAATTCTGAGTATCTTCAAAAAAATCAACAGCAAATCAATAATTATTTTTCATTTTTCACAAACGTAGGTAATAAAGAAAAAAACAAATAAAAATTTTCACCAAAAATATTTCAACATCGCTCAAGTAAAAAAGTAAGGCAACAATTTCAATTTACTTGGTTTTCCCAATGAAAATCAATTGCAAATTAAGTTTAATTTCTTAATTGATTTTGATGAGTCCGAATTCAGGATACTCCCCGGAAGGGCAGATCAGTGTAAATCTCTTCGGAAACCGGACAGACATTAAGGACTTAAATCGGACAGATCTTTTGGACCGGACAGATCACTTCGAACACTGTGAGCCTAAGGCTGTTCGAACTATGACTAAAGTACTAAAAAACCTAAACACTTCCTGACTAAGCTACATGTCCTCCTGCTTATAACTCATGGGTCTTTAAACATGACCCGGGTCCATTAAACTTGACCCGAAAGCCCATAAGGGCCCAAACATCACACTATAAATACTCAACCACCAGCATTAACTTCTGGTAATGCAAATTAACTGCTACCAAGCTGCTTAATTATCTCTCCACCTTGAAACACCCATACACCACCTTGAAACACCCGTACACCACCTTGAAACACCCATACACCACCTTTAAACTCCACTTAAAATTACTAGCCTACCCTCAGGCTATTTTTATCCACATCAAATTGGCGACCACAGTGGGAGCAGAGAGGTGCCTGAATCAAGCATTCGAAACCTACCAAGAAATTCTGTCCGAATGAATCCGGATAATCCAGAGCTTCCACCAGCTTTGCTCGAAGTGGTGGAAGAGAACGATGAGTATACTGTCCAAGAGCGTGACAGGTTAAGGCTTGAGATAGAAGCTCTGAGGGCTGAAAAGGCCAAAATGGGCGTGAAAGAAAAATCCAAGGCATCGGTTGTTCATCACACCGATAACCCCAGAGAGCCCGAGGCTTCGAAAACTCATGTGAGTACCAAAAAGACACATGCTAGTTCTAAAAAGTCTCACCGGTCCAAGCCTGTGGAGAGCTCTGACTCAAGTTCAGAATCTTCGGGCAGCTCTTCGGACAGTGAGGGAAATGAAAAATCCTTGTCCTCTAGCAGTGATGAGGGTCGAACCAAGAAAAAGCAAAAGCAGGTTAAGAAATATTCGAGAAAGAGAGATCACCATGGAAGAATGAAAAGGCATATTGGAAAGGGTCATCTCATAACCGGAGGCTTGTAGACCGGATGCTGATGGATCATTTCGCTTTCCACGATGAACCATGTATCTTTGCAACTCCCAATGAGGATATTGTGTTCAGTCGTGGAAGAAATTGGAGGCAATCTCCATTGTCTTCTAAAATCCTGTCCGGAAACCTCCCCAAGAGGTTTGACAGTACCAAGATGGAGAAGTACGATGGCAGTACAGATCCGGACAATCATCTGGAGCAATTCAAGAACTTCATGATGAACTTTGACGATGATGACAAACTGCTCTGTAGGGCATTCTCCCAATCCTTCACGGGGAGTGCTCTGAAGTGGTACAACAGCCTGCCTCAAGGTTGTATTAAAGACTTTGATACGTTTTGGGTGGCCTTTCAAAGGAAGTTTGTGGGGAGTAAGGAGTTGAAGGGCAATGGAGACACAATAATCCATTGTGCCCAGGAGCCAAATGAATCATTGAAGGAGTACATAAGTCGTTTTGTGAACACAAAGAATGGGTTGGCTGATTGCTTCGAACATGTGGCAATAGCGTCCCTAAGACAAGGCTTGAACCCAGGCAATCTGGCTGATTCGGTGACCAGAAAGAAGGCCATGACCTGGGGAGGGTTGCTAAATCAAGTTGGCAAGCAAATAAACGTTGATGAAACCAAGAAGACCAGGGTACACCGACAGGTGAGATCCACCCCGGTGGCACCAACTCCAAATCAAAACCAGTCCGGAAATAGAGCAAGAGAAACCGGACAGGGGCATGGTAGAGGAAACGCTCAGTCTCAACTAGCTGCTCCTGCTCAAAGTCAACAATCCAGAAACAAAAGAGGGCCATGGGTCCAACCGGAGTGGTTCGCAGAACTTAAAGAAAGCGTGGCCACCATTTTTGATAAAACAAAAGATGAGGTACACTACCGGAGACCGGAAACCTTGCAGTCTCCCAGAGAGCATCGTAACAACTCCTTTTGCCAATACCACAATGATATTGGCCATACCACTGACGATTGCATAGCATTGAAACAAGAGGTACAAAACTTGATTGAAAGGGGAAAGTTGGGTGCATACGTTAAAAGAAGAGGAGGCAACAGGCCTGACAACACTCACCGGGTTGGTCCAAGTAATGCTGCCCCGGAGGGGGCCATGGTAATAGTTGAAAGGTTTGATGTGGAATCTGAATACTTGGATCCTGATCCAACACGAAATAAGGTGGGTGCCATAGAGGAGTATTCCAAGACAGTCTCCGAGCTCATTAAATTCTTCGAGTCACTAACGATTTTCGGAGGGGACACAATGACTGCTCCTACTGCTTCTTCAAGAAAGAGGCATGTTCATAATTTAGCCTCCCAGCTAGAAGGAGGCATGACATCCTATCAATCACCAAACTCATTCCCATTCATAGTCTTCGCTGAGGATGATTTGAGAGATATTGGTGGCCCTCATGAGGATGCTGTTGTCATAGGAGCATCTATAGGGGGCAATGAGATAAGGCGAATTCTGGTGGATACTGGAAGCTCTGCCAACATCCTTTTTCTAAACACTTATAAGAAAATGAAAAATCCAGCTGTGATTCAAAAGTCGGATAGATCAATCGTGGGCTTCACGGGCAGCTCAGCCGATGTGATCGGGGAGTTTGAAGAAGAAGTGTTATTGGGCAGGGGCCCTTTCAAGAAAATGGTTAGAATACTCTTCATTGTGGTGGATTGTCCCACTTGCTATAATGCTATTCTAGGGAGATCTTGGC
The DNA here is from genome assembly GCA_036936605.1 of Limnanthes douglasii subsp. nivea. Taxonomy (NCBI): domain Eukaryota; kingdom Viridiplantae; phylum Streptophyta; class Magnoliopsida; order Brassicales; family Limnanthaceae; genus Limnanthes; species Limnanthes douglasii. Next base: position 93,521,071 of record JAUPFV010000001.1, on the reverse strand, counting down.
TCTCTAGGATGCATGCAGTGGCTTCGACAGTCCATCAGTGTTTAAAGTATGCTGTTCAGGGACAGGTTGGGGTTGTCCGGAGCAGCCAAAAGATTGCAAGAGAATGCTATGCCACTGCCTTGGCTCCACGAACGCTAGGGGCAGTCCGTATAAATAATCAATAGTAGTTTGAGGGCCTTTCTGGGGGTGAGGGTGAAATTGATGACCCCAGAGAGACCCCTGGAGTGTTGATTCCGATTGAAGAGGTTGAAATGCACTGCTTGGAAGAAGGAAAAAGTGTCAAGATAGGGTCCAAAATGCCACCAACGTTGAAAGAAGAAATGTTGAAATTCTTGAAAGACCATCAGCACGTTTTTGCTTGGTGCAATGCTGATGTTACTGGAGTTCCATCAGAGGTGATTTCCCATCACCTATCTGTCCGGAGGGATGTGGCACCAGTGGTACAAAAAAGGAGAGCTTTTTCAAAAGAAAAGGCTGATGTCATAGTGCAAGAGGTTGACAGACTCACAAAGATGGGGCATATGAAAGAATCTCAATACCCTTTGTGGACTGCCAATCCTGTCTTGGTGAAAAAGAAGAATGGCAAATGGCGTATGTGTATTGACTTCACAGACCTCAATAGAGCTTGCCCAAAAGATTTGTATCCGGTCCCCCGGATAGATCAGTTAGTAGACTCTACTTCAGGGAACAAGCTACTCTCCTTCATGGATTCCTTCTCCGGGTACAATCAGATTCAAGTAGATCCAAAAGATCAAGAGCATACCATGTTTGTCACTGATAGGGGACTACATTGCTACAAGGTGATGCCCTTTGGCTTGAAAAATGCTAGGGCTACTTATCAAAGGTTAGTCAACAAAGCATTTGCTGATCAAATTGGAAGAAATATGGAGGTTTACATTGACGATATGATGGTGAAAAGCGTGGATGAGCAGTTGCACTTGTCCGACCTCCAAGAAAATTTTGCCAACTTGGCCAAAGTGAATTTAAAACTAAACCCTGAAAAGTGTGTGTTCGGAGTGCAGTCCGGGAAATTCTTAGGGTATATCATAAGTGAGCATGGAATACAGCCCGACCCGGACCAACTCAATGCCTTATTCCAGATGGACCCTCCTCGAAACATTAAAGAAGTACAACGATTAACGGGGAGATTAGCTGCCTTGAACAGATTCATCTCCAGGTCTTCGGACAGGTGTGCTCTATTCTTTCAAACCTTGAAGGGTGCAAAGGGGTTTGAATTGACACCACAGTGTGATGAAGCATTCAGTGAAATCAAGAAACATCTTTCCTCTCCCAAAACCTTGTCCAAACCAGTCGATGGGGAAACTCTCTTTGTGTATCTGGCTGTTTCAAGTTGTGCCATCAGTGCAGTGTTAGTAAGAGAGGTCGATAGGCATCCTCACCCAGTGTACTACGTCAGTAAAAGCTTGATTGATGCTGAGAGGCGTTACTTGAAACTCGAAAAACTGGCATTAGCTTTGGTGATAGCTACAAGAAAAATGAGGCCCTACTTCCACGCTCATCCAATCGTCGTCCGGACATCTTTTCTTTTAAAGAATGTCCTTCAAAAAGCAGACATTTCAAGCATAATGACAAAGTGGTCAGTAGAGTTGGGGGACTTCGACATAGACTTTGCTCCCCGGACAGTAGTAAAAGCCCAAGCTGTGGCTGATTTTCTGGTTGAGTTCCATTCTGATAGGGATTCAGAGCAACCTACTGATTCAAAAGACAAGAAAGTGTGGATTGTCCGAACAGACGGAAGATCTAGTACCATGGGATCTGGGGCAGGGCTATGTCTCACTTCCCCCTACGGGGACAACATGTACCAAGCTATTTGTTTTGCTTTCAGGGCATCTAATAATGAGTCCGAGTACGAAGCAGCTATAGCTGGGTTAAAGTTGGCCTATATCTGTGGAGCTAAAAGGGTCAAGCTACTAAGTGACTCCCAGTTGCTTGTCCACCATGCTTTGGGCCTATCAGAGGCTAGAAAGGAGCAATTGGTCAAGTATTTACTCCTCCTCAAAAATAAAGCGTTAAAGTTTAAGGCTGTTGTCTATGAGCACATCCCCCGGGCAGAAAATGAGCTAGCAGATTCATTGGCAACAATAGCATATACGGATTCCTACCCATGGATCCATGTGCTTGAAAGCCCTTCTATTGAACTTGGTGAGGGTGGAAAAGAGGAAGTCTTTGAAATACAAGTGAGTCGGCCTTAAGACTGGAGGTCTCCTCTTATGTAGTATCTGTCCGATGGTATTGTGCCCTTAGATAAATCACAAGCCAGAATGTTGAAACACAGGGCTCGTGGTTTCATTATGTTAAGAGGAGTGTTGTACAAAAAATCCTATAGCAAACCTCTCCTACGTTGTTTAGGGGATCATGAGTCACATATGGTTCTCTCCGAATTGCATGATGGTGAGGGATCAACCCATTGTGGATTTAGAGCTTTAACGAGAAGAGTACTTCTCTCCGGATATTATTGGCCATCAATCATGAAAGATGCTAAGGAGCTGGTGAGAAGGTGTGACCCATGCCAGAGGTACATCAATGAAATTCATGTACCAGCCATTCCTTTGGAATCAATTTCTGAGCCCATCCCTTTTGCTCGATGGGGATTGGACTTGGTTGGACCTCTCCCTGTGGCTTCCGGAGGGCGTAAAACCATAATTGTGGCCATCGACTACTTTTCAAAGTGGGTAGAAGCAGCTCCCCTGGCAGGGACAACCTCGAAAGCTGTCATAAAATTCATTATGTCCAACATATGTTGCAGATTCGGTGTCCCACAGAAGATAACAACAGACAATGGGCCACAGTTTGACAACAGAGAAATGGAAAGCTTCTGTGCCTCAAGGGGTATTCAGCACTGCTTTTCTTCACCTTTCCACCCTCAAGCCAATGGGCAAGTTGAAGTGGCTAATAGAAAAATACTGTCCGGTTTAAAGAAGAATTTGGAAGGGGTTGCTGGGAAGTGGCCTAGTTATCTACAAGAAGTCTTATGGGCCTACCGGACAACACCTGGGGCTGCAACACAAGAATCCCCCTTTGCCTTAGTCTATGGAATGGATGCAGTAGCCCCCATAGAGAAGACACTCCCTTCCTTTCGTGTTCATAACTTCTCCGGACATGCTAATGAGATGGCAATTAGAAATCAGCTCGATTTGATCGAAGAAAGACGGGTTAAAGCTCATCTTAGAATTGCACACTATCAGGGCTTGATGAGAAGCAGGTTTGCTTCTAAAGTTAAAAGGAGAGATTTTCAACCAGGAGATAAAGTATTGATGAAAGTTTTCTTGCATACTAAGGAAAATCTCTTCGGAAAGCTGGCCCCAACCTGGGAGGGTCCGTATACTGTGGTTGAAAGAATCAAGCCTGGGACTTATTGGTTGGAAGATAAAGATGGCAGGGTTTTCACTCACCCTTAGAATATTGAACACCTTCGAATGTACTTGGAATAACACTTGTGTAAATATATGGGGGCATACCTTCCCCTCTTCGGTGGCACGGAGAGCTTTCAATAAAACTTGGTGCCTTCTTCAAAATTCTCTAAGTATTTTCAAAATTTTATCTCTTATCATACTACCCGGACTAAAAGATCTAAGGGCTATTTAAATTCTAGCTGGAGAGTCTTGATACTCTCACAATACAATAAAACTACTTAAACTCCAGCTATTTAAACAAATAATGAAAGAAGAGGATGGTTGAGCAAAATATAACATTCATTCAACAACTTAAAATTGCCTTGGCTTTCCAAGGACTTTTTGAACGAGTTTGGGCACAGTACAAAAAATCTGTCCGAATAATACGGACACCATCACAAAAAGAGTGCCTTGGCCTTCCAAGGACTTTAGTTCGAATGAAAGATAAACAAAATAAATTTTTAAATTAAGGTTGAGCCTTTGAAGATGGCTCGCCCTCGTCTGTCTTCTTGCCCTTGATATTGCTCTTCTCTTCGACTATCTTTTTTCCCTTGGGATCAATCTCTTCTTCGCCTGGGCTCTCTCCGGTTCCTCTTCATTATCAGATGAGGACTCGCCGGAATAACCCTCGTCAATCATAGTATAATATGGGAGGTCATCATCATCCACATAGCGCCATAAGTCCCCCAGTCTCCTCTTCGGGAATTTCTCGTGAAACAGGAGGACCATATCAGACTTCACCCTTTGAATCATTAGCTCCTCGCTTTGTATCATCTCCCTGGCATAGGCGTTGATCTTGGCCTTGATTGTGGCCTCTTGGTCCCTCACCAAAACAGCCTTCTCTTCAGCAGCCTGAGTCACTGCATTCTCTAAAGCGATTTTGTCAGTGGTCAGGTTGGTGATGAGCTTCTCCTTGGCTGCAGTTTCTCCCCTTGAGATTGTCAGGTCCTTCTCCAGTCCGGACAGCTTAGCCCGGAGATCTTTTATGGTCTCTTCCAAAGAAGAAACTTTTGTGTTGTTTTCATCCTGATTCTTCTTTAGCTGATCATTTGCCTCCTTAAGCAAATCAACCTTAGTAGCAGCAGTCTGGAGGTCATCGGACAGCTTCTCCTTCTCAGACCTGGGGTCTTTGATGGTGACTGCCTGACTTCGGACTTGCCTTTCCAAAGTAAGCACTGGCTGTACATTTCTAAGTAGAGAATGGGCTATAATATCCTTCTCGCTAGAGACCATGAAAGTCTTACCGTTAAAATTGACCGTGTTGGAGCTGCTCGGAGGGATGTAGGGCCCTGCGAACTCGTCCCTGGGCAGGCCAAAAAAATATTCACCAAGTCCACCCAGACCGTTGATGTCCATTTCATCCAAGTTAAGCTCTCCCCCCTCAACTTCATCTGTATGGAATTCCTTTGGAATCTCTTCTTGAAAGTCCCTTGGGATCTCTTCGGCCAATGTTGGGTCAGTAGGGAAAGAGGGCTCCGGGTCCCGGAGAGCAATCTCATCTCCTTGGGAAGTCTTTTTCTTCTTGGCTTCCCTGTCACCACCTTCACTTGCTTGCTTGCGAGTCCTCTTTGAAGCTCTTGAGGGTTTTGGGAGATTCACTTCCTGCTTTTCGCTCTCCTGCTCCACCACTTGTAAAAGGGCTGCATCAATTTGAACCTGGGCCAGTCCATCTGGGTTTGTTGGGGCCTCCTTCTCAGTATCACCTTCCGCCTTCCTGCCTTTCTTCTTCTTGCCTTTCATTTTCCTTGGGGCTTTGGCCCGGGCAGGCAGGTAGAGTGTCCCATCCAGCTCGTGGGACCTTCTCAGCATAATGTCTTCATCAGGCTGAGTGGCAAGCTCTTCCCAGGTTAGGTCTCTCCGACCTGTTGTGTTCCACAGATGGGACCTTGCTAGGTTTCCAGTGGTAAAGGCCTTGTGGAAACGGTTCTCCCAGTTCTCTGCAGCCCATGCGTTGATTTTGCCACAGGTAATCTGTCCGGCCTTCAGGTAGTCCCCGAACTCCTTTGGCAGCTCTATTAAAACAAAAGAGAAATTGGTTAATATAAAGAAGAAAGGAGAGATTCGAACAGAAATTTAAAATAAAAACTTACGGTCACTCCTCCATCTACTCCTGAGGAGGCTTGGATTCTCTCCGGTCTTGATTTTCTTGCCGTTTTCCCACGAGCCACTGACAAACAAGAATTGGCTCCTCCATTTGCTCTCCGTCTCCAGGAGATCATCAACAGCTTTGACATCGTTCCCCATGTTGAAATGGTAGAAGGGGAACTGATGATGTTTGCACAGGTTGGCCACTGCAGCGAACTCTTCCATAGGAAGAGGGATCCCTGATAGCCTGGATTCCATTATGCATGACATCAAGGTGAACCAACCATTGGGGCTTAACTGTGATGGGCAGAGTTTGACCAAGTGAAAGTAGCGCACTATCTCCGGGTCCAGTGGGAACCTGAGTCCCTAGTTGAATAGCTCCGTCAAGAAGACTATTTCATTCTTTTTACAATCCATCGGGGTCTCCGGATCGATGGGAATCCTTATCTTTACGTTCTCAGGGATCCCCCACTTTGTGCGCAATCTACCCAGATCTGAAGTTTGGATGAACGCATACTTGGTCTTCAGCAAGGCTAAAAGATACTTGAACTCAACTTTATGAAAGCATGGCCCCACTCTCCCTTCAAGGCTCTCCGGCAGGTCCGGACGCCTCAGATATAAGTTCTCTTTGACCTTCTTGGCAACAACAATCGCAGTATCAGCCTGTCCGGAGGACTCGGACTCAAAACGGACCTCCTCAGTGGAGTCCTCCATCCTCTCCTCCATAATTGTTGGGGGAGCTTCTGTAGAAGTAGTCCGGGGAGGATTGAAGCTTGGCATAGCTGACCCTCCGGACTGTTGACTGCCCGTATTTATTCGACTTCTCACCTCAATTTGAGTTTCTGAGGCAGAAGATTCTTTGGGGGTAGTGGGCTGCTGGCCTCTAGTCCTGACGGCCTCTCCCGGGGAGCTCTAATAGTTGCCCCAGACTCAGATTCACTGTTTTTTGCCCCCGATTTCGAGGGAGTGTTTTTAGAGGATAGCCCTTTGACTAACCGGCTTGGCCTTTTGATGACTAGCTTATCCGGGGAGTGGTCAGAGTCAGACCCCATAGCAATAAAAGACGATGTTTTCCTAACACTGGTAGCAGTAACTCCTGGTTCAACAGCTGGGATTGACTCCTGAACTGAGGAGCCATAAACTATGGGAGAAAGGGTGGATTGAAAGAGCTTTTTAGGCTTAGTACCTTTGGAAGAAGATGAGCCTCTATCAGATTCTGCGACAGAAGAGGCTGGTTTCTCAACAGGCGACGATGGTAGCCCTGCTGCAAATCTTTTTTCCTTCTCGACCCTTTGTGCTTTCTCCAACTCCGAGAGGTTAAGCCAACCGCCTTTGATCAGTGCTGTTCTTGCTGTAAACATAAACAACCAAGGAAGTTTTGAGGTCTAGAGAGATAAAGCTCTGGGTGAAATTGCAGAGTGAAATTTGAAAGAGATAATGAGATAGTGAAAAGTGAATGAGAATTTATAGTAAATGTGAAAAGAAGGAGTTGATTCCTAGGAGAATCCGAAAAGTCGGGCAATGATTAAGAGACGGCGTTGATGTCATTATTTGCAATTAAAGAGGTAACTTGTTCGAGAAAGTGGTGCAAAATTCAAGTTGGAAAAACGGCTGGAATGACCAATCAGAGAGTGACACGTGTCCCATTAACTCTGGCAAAATCCGTTTGGAATTCGTAACGTTCAATCTGTCCGGGTATACCCACAACTCTCTCCGAATTAAAAACCACCTCCTATAATCGGACTGTTTTCAGTTCTTTGACAAGGACACTTGTTCAAACACCTAAAAAAGGGGCTCCTGATGAGTCCGAATTCAGGATACTCCCCAGAAGGGCAGATCAGTGTAAATCTCTCCGGAAACCGGACAGACATTAAGGACTTAAATCGGACAGATCTTTTGGACCGGACAGATCACTTCGAACACTGTGAGCCTAAGGTTGTTCGAACTATGACTAAAGTACTAAAAAACCTAAACACTTCCTGACTAAGCTACCTGTCCTCCTGCTTATAACTCATGGGTCTTTAAACATGACTCAGGTCCATTAAACTTGACCCGAAAGCCCATAAGCGCCCAAACATCACACTATAAATACTCAACCACCATCATTAACTTCTGGTAATGAAAATTAACTGCTACCAAGCTTCTTAATTATCTCTCCACCTTGAAACACCCATACACCACCTTTAAACTCCACTTAAAATTACTAGCCTACCCTCAGGCTATTTTTATCCACATCAGATTTTATAATTTATATGATGTTCTTTTTTATTTATTGTTTCTTGTTTTTTTAATATCTGGTTTGTCATTCTCATATTATTTGATTTTTTGTTTTTTCATTTTCTTTTTCATTTTCTTTTTGGTTTTCTTCTTGAATCTTTCTTTGATATATTTATCTTAGTTGAATAATTTGTATAAAATATTTTTTCATATAAAATAAATTTTAGTCGTGGATCCATCACTCACTCCAAACACAATATTTTGGGAAAATCAACCAAATATAAATGCCTCATCGAATTGGTGGTCGTTTGTAGAAAACTAAGATCTTTGTAAGAGCGAGTTTTGTGAAATATCTAGAAACCACACTTACATTCTTTACTAGTTTTTAAAAAATAAATGAATGTTTTTTTATGAGATGAGACCCAATAATGTTTCTTCGATGAGATCATACCCAACACTTGTAAGGAATGACCATGCAACCTTTATCGTTGACGTTCAACATCAATTGCACGAGCTGAATTAATCTCATCTGCTAGGATAAAAATAATATGGTCTCTAGTAGCAGACTTGCGTCTTTTAGGCCGAAATACCATGCATTATATAATCCATTGTCATAAAAGCACTAAAAATTCAAAAAATAAAAACGATGTAACCTACTTATATGCTCATGCACCACTTACAACGTTATTTCAAATGTGATTGCATATCCCATCACTTTCACTCATAGGTAATACAGTCTAAACAATACCTAATTGGGGATCTGTTACCAAGTTCATGAGGTACTACTTGTATTATGATTGTTCCGGATCTAGCCATAGAAATTGAAATCCATCTTCTCACTGTCTCAAATAGAATATATAAGGAGGTCGCACGACTAAGCCCAATCTGATAGGGCGCTCAGAGTTAAAACACCAAAGTCATTTAACTTTTTACGTAAGAAGATCAACCGAACCTCTAGATTGTTGGTCCAACACCAATGCTCGGTCCATAGGGCTACACAACAGTCCACCCCCTCCTATCATTTTAATCCAAAGGTGATAAAGTTTAACAAACCCTATGATTTTGGGTATGTTAGAACGCTTAGGATGTACCGCTCTTATCGTGATTGTTCCAAATCTGGCCCAAAAACTGAACTCTTCTTCTCACCCTCGCAAATAGAAAAAATAATCAATGAAACCATGAACACCACATCAAGGAATTCAAAAATGAGATGTTCGGTTTCGTGGAAAGATAACATGTTCCTCTGCTGAGAATTTTCCAGGACATTCAAAAAAATTACTATAATTTTGTTCAACCAACTATCATCTGAAAACATCCACAACTTTGACATGTTATGGATAAAAGTGTGAAACTAGTTTATTGGTAACAAATTAATCAGAGGAGATGATGACTACATCATCTACTATACATACGAGTTGAACAAGAGTCTTTGGAACTACACATCAACTTTCATCTAAACCAAGAAAAATATTGAAAACTTTCACGATCTTATGTCATTACGTAATTTACAGACATTATGATGTAGTTGCACGAGCCCATGGCTATATGGCCCTATTAGACAAATGGAAACGAGTTTTATTTGGGGCTCAAGTATCAAAATTAGGTTTTGCGACCACACAAATCGAACGAGTCAAGAAGCCAAATGATTTTTGGAAGCATCACTATATGGTGAATTCCATCTCCTAAATTCCATCGTTTAAGCCCTCATTTTGCGGATGGCGTGAATTTTCTACATTTTTCTATTTTATTGGATTTTATTAAAACACTTAACTAGCTCCAATCGCTTTGAAATTGGGCTGAGCTTTATTTTATTTTGTAAGGAACAAGCTGTAATTTTGGGCTAGGGTTTTAAGAACTTATATAAAAGGCTCCAAAACCCTAGTTTTGTTTACAGACTTTTTTGAATAGAACTTAAAGTTTTCTCTAAAGTATCTTATACTCTGACATAGGGTTAAATATTATCAATTTTCTATCTTCGTCTTTATTTTCTATGTATTTGCCATCGTCTGTTCCATCTCATAGTTCGGCGCTACTATATTGGTATCACAGCGACAGAGCTCATACGGCGTGGGTTACAGAGGTATGCCGCCAAAGAGATCCTTGCGTGCAAAGTCCACTCTTTCGATCTTAGAATCGGTCGACCGTGATAATTTTGAAAACTGATTTGGCCAAGTTGGTGAAGAAATGCACTTGTTGAGAAACCAGATAAGAAGCATACAAGAAACACTACACATGCTTTTGAACAACCAAAACAACGGATTTCGAGCTCCATGTTCGAGTAACCAGTCGTCGTGATCTGAGAGAGAGGTTGGCCGCGAGAAAAATCCATTTTCTCCTCGGAGAGAACAAGGTAGGGGTCAATATTACCCACAACATTATTGTGAACAAGTCTTTGAGCAGCCGCCAGCGAGAGATGCTGATCAGAACGCCAACAACCGATGGGAATCTCGATTCAGACTTGAGATCCCAGAGTTCCAAGAGGTCTTGAACCGGAGGAGTTTTTAAATTGGATCGTCTGAGTTAAAGCAGTCCTTGCTTTCAAGGAGGTTCCGGATGCAAAATGGGTACAATTGGCTGTAACTGAATTCTGAGGTCGAGCTGCATTTTGGTGGCGGAAGCTCAAGCAGACCAGATCAACGCAAGGTAAGCCAAAAATAACAAATTGGGCTAAATTTGTGAAGAACTTGAGGGTTGTGTTTTGGCCTTACAGCTATGCGCATAGATTATATGAGCAGTTCCAAAACCTTAAACAAGGGTCAAGGACTGTTGATATAAACACTAACGTGGTTTGCATGCTACAAAACCGTGTCGATATTGCTAATTCAGCAGATCAATTAGTATATCACTACATAGGTGGGATGAGACAGCACTTTAGGGACCAACTGAACATGTTCGACCCTGTGAATGTGTCTGAAGCACATTAACGCGCACTACATCTGGAGAAATCCATTTCACAAAGCTCTTATGGAGGATATATTGTCTTAACAAATCCAATGATGTTTCCAAAAATGACAGTTTCAGGCCCTAGCCCAGGAATACCAAGTGTCAGTTTATGCGTACAAGTTCTAATTTACAGGTCCCTAGTCGCGCAGGTACTTCCTTGCAGGTCAGGTGCTACCATTTTCAAGAATTATGGCATTATTCTTTACAGTGTCTAAAATTACGACAACAGCCACAAAAATTGAGGGGTTTGTTCACTAATACTACTGATTTTGACGTGGAGGGGGACCCACGGTTTGATGAGGAACTAGAGGATGCTGCGGATGAGGTTCAAAACGACCACGTGACAGGAGTAGATGTTGGACATATATTGGTTTTAAGGCGTATTTGTTTGACGCCCAAAGAAAAAATTGAAAGGGATGATTGGCTACGAAACAATATTTTCCAGTCGACTTGTACTATCGAGGGAAAGGTATGAAAATTCGTTATTGATTCAGGGAGCTGCGAAAATGTTATTTTTGAAGAAGCTCTGCAGAAGCTGGCCCTAAAAATAGAAGACCACCCAAACCCTTATAAGTTCGCCTGGTTAAAGAAAGGTAGTGAGATAAGAATCTCTAAAAGATGTTTGGTGCCTTTTTATGTTGGTAATTATAATGAGAAGGTATGGTGCGATATCATTTCCATGGATGCTTGTCACTTATTCCTAGGTCGACCATGGAAATATGATATAAGTGTCACATATGATGGTACAAAAAAACCGCTATAGTTTCATATAGAATAATGTTAGATTCATATTAACACCAACTAAGGAGGTTTCCCCCAAATCTCCACTTGTTGTATCATATGAGTCGGGTAAGAATATTTCAGCTCGAAAATAATTTATAAAGCATGCTAGTAACACAGGGATTGTTTATCTTTTGGTGGTTAAAGAATCTAATGTTGATCCGTTTGCGGGGATACCTGAGGGCGTTCTGCCGCTATTAGCAAGATTTTTATGTTGTCTTTCCCGATAATCTACCTACAAGTCTTCCTCCATTAAGAGACATCCAACACCAAAGTGACTTAATACCGGGCTAGTCTACCAAACCGACCGCACTACCGGATGAGTCCAAAAGAGCATGAAGAACTCTACATACAGGTGGAAGAACTGTTGACAAAAAGCCACATCCATGAGAGTCTTAGTCCTCGTGCGGCTCCTGCACTATTAAAACCAAAGAAAGATGGCTAAATTAGGATGTGTGTGGATAGCCGGGCTATCAACAAAATTATAGTCAGGTATCGATTTCTTATTCATCGCCTTAATGATTTACTGGATCAGTTGAGTAGTGCTACCATGTTTACAAAACTGGATTTGAAGAGTAGATATCACCCGATTCTTATTCACATGGGAGATGAATGGAAACAACCTTTAAAACCCGAGAAGGTTTGTTTGAGTGGATTTTCATGCCATTTTTTATTTCAAATGCTCCTAGCACGTTCATGTGGGTTATGAACCAGGTATTTTGCCCGTTCCTTGGAAAATTTCGAGTTGTCTACTTTGACGATATTCTGATATATAGTACTACGGAGGAGCTGCACCTCCAACAATTACGAGAAGTGTTGGTTGTTTTGAAACGAGAAGAGTTTTATGGGGGACTTGATAAGTGTTTCTTTATGACAGATTCAGTTCTCTTTCTGGGGTATGTTGTGTCAAAGGATGGTGCATCAGTGGATAAGTAAAAAGTGGCAACAGTGCGTGACTGGCATACACCTACTTCAATCATTGAATTCCGCTTTTTTCATGGACTGGTCTCCTTTTATAGAAGGTTCATACATAACTCCAGCACTATTATAGCTCATATTACGGATTGTACGAAGGGCGAGACATTCAGTTGGACCCTGAAGCAACTACCGTGTTTGAAGAGATCAAGGTAAGCCTGACCACTACACCGATTCGTGTTTTACCTGACTTCTATACAGGGTTTTAACTGCATTGTGATACGTCCGGATTGGGCATTGGAGTTGTACTCAGCCAACAAGGCCGATCTGTAGCTTACTTCAGTGAAAAGTTGGGTGGAGCTAAAATCAACTACAACACATATGACAAGGAGTTTTATGATGTTTTACAAGCTTTGAAGCACTGGAGTTCCTACTTGGTCTATAACGGCTTTGTCCAATACACCGATCATGATGCCTTGAAGCATCTGCAAAGTCATGAGAAGCTCTCTTCTCGCCATGCACGTTGGGCAACATTTACTTAACAATTTACCTTTTCCATCAACCATACATTGGGGGCAGTTAACCGCGTAGTTGATGCACTGAGCCGATGCAATATGACGATTCATATTTTGGTCATATTCAAGAAAACGTCTGTGCAGGTTTGAGAATTTTTTTACAGTGAGCAACGGTTACCTCTTCAAAGGTAATTTACTTTTTATTCCTGACGGGAGTTTCATGTTACTCATTGTATATGAGAGACACAACGAGGGGTATGGTGGTAAAGATAAACCCTTCACTCTGTATTCAATCAGTTCATTTGGCCGCATTTGATGCGAGATGTTATCCATTTTGTATCTGGTTGTCGGGTTTGCCAGGTGGCATAAGGTACATCCTCCAACGCAAGTCTATACCTACTACTCCAAATACCGGAAGCCCTTTTTTGTTGTTTTCGTGAATTTTCTGCATTTTTCTATTTTTGTTGGATTCTATTAAAATACTTAACCAGCTCCAAATGCTTTGAAATTGGGTTGGGCTAATTTTATTTCGTAAGGAACAAGCTGTAATTGTGGCCTAGGGTTCCGAGCACTTCTATAAAAGGCTCTCAGACAAAAGTTTTGTCGTCAAACGTTTTTTAATAGAGATTATTAATTTTCTATTTTCGTCTTATTTAAAGAATAATTTAAAAAGTATTTTGATATAAAATCAAAGCTTTTAATAAAAATGTAGATACATTTTATTTTTTTTCCAATGTGTCACCACATAACATGTAAATTTGAAAAGAACCATTATATATATATATATATATATTAGCTTCTACGCATAACCACATAATATCTAAATTTAATAATAACGATGATACATAATATGAAAAATTAAAATAACCTTCTAATTTCTACGTATCACCACATAACTTAAAAATAATGATGATAGATACTCTAATTATAAAAATATAGAAATTAATAAAAAATCTTAACATAAAAAATATAAATCATCCAAAATGATAATTAATAATATACATTTAAAACGAGTAAAAAAATTAGTTATTTTTTATGAAATCTCAATTTTTTAATTAGTCCAACGATTTGAGAATTAATTGTTTCAATTGAATTTGTATTATTTTGTACGACGTTTGTAAATTATAAAAGAAACATTTTTTATTATCATACTAAAATATTATTCAAATATAAAATTAACTATTATATTTGTTCTAATAAATATATAACTCAAATTTATTATAAAAAATAAATATCCTTAAATTAGAAATATATATTAACGAAACTTAGCTATAAAAACAGAAGATTGGACGACTTCTTATAAAAAATCTAGTGTTTTATTATTCTAAGATTCAAGTTTAATACCAAGATAGTTTAAAATGAAATGCATACGACAATCCAAATACACGTTATATACAAATTTAAAGTTGATGCAATTTAAAATGAAACACAAACGCAATCTTTTTCGAGGCTTATACAAGTTTAAGATTCTTCCCAAACCTACTTTTATGTGGTGCATTTTGGCCTACGCTATTTAGATCAAACAGTAACCTTTATAACTACCTTTGACTAGATATCAATCATTCAGGATATACATACTTAAAATGAAACACATATACAATCATGGTCTAGACTTATACAAGTTTAATGTTGTTTAAGTTTAATGTTGTTTAATGACCTACTTTTATGCGGTTATATTTTATGTATTTTGGTTTATGCGGTTTGGATCAAACAGTACCACCTATAACTAACTTTGACGAAATATCAATTTTTCAAGATATAAGACTTATACAAGTCTAAGGTTGTTCACTGACGTACTTTAATGTGGTTATATTTTATGTATTTTAGTCTATGCGGTTTGGATCAAACCGTAACCACATATAACTAACTTTGACGAAATATCAATCTTTCACGATATGCTACTTAAAATGAAACGCCAATACAATATAATACAAGTCCAAAGTTATATAAGTTTAAATTTATGAAATACAAAGGTCTATACTTATATAAATTTGAAAATTTTAAGATATGATATGTATTTTGGTCTACGCGGTTTGGGTCAAACAGTAATCACAGTATAACTAATTTTGACCAATCTTTTAGGATATACTACTTAAATTGAAACAAAAATACAATCCTGGTCAAGATTAATAGAAGTTTAATGTTGTCCACTAACCTATATTTATGTGGTTATATTTTTAAGTATTTTGATCTTTGGATCAAACAGTAACCCGTATAACTACCTTTCACAAAATATCAATCTTCTAGAGTATACCTACTTAAAATGAAACACAAATACAATCCTAGTCCAAATTTATATAAGTTTAATATTGTTCACAGATCTATTTTTATGCGGTTATATTTTATGCATTTTGGTCAATGATATAACTAGCGTTGAATATACTTACTTAATATGAAATAAAAAAAACTACCCATACAATTTTTGGAATTTTAAGATATGACATGTACTTAATGGTGAAGTAATCTAACAACCATGTACCTATAAATAACAGTCATTATAGTATTGAGTATACCTATTCTTTTTTCTCTTTCAAAAGCTATGGAAGGTAGTTATTCTAACAATTATGTTTATGTTTTTCGGCCAATATCCAATGCTCCTCAGCCCCCATCATCACGGCTGCAAACCACAACAGGGTCGACACACCAACCAATGCTTATGAGGCCAACTCCTATTCTTGTGGCACCGCAGCAACAATCCATGCCGCTACAAAACAATAACAGACGTTGGCCTGTTGGGTCAGGAAACGGGCCAAGGGAGACACTGCTAAGAGACATGGTCGTTAGCTCATCAGCTAACGAGACCAGTTGGATGATAGAGGTTCCCCATGGAGCTGATATAGTCCAAACAATCGTAGACTATATTCGTACAAATAATCTCGCAGGAATTTCGGTTTTGGAGGGTGTTGGTAATGTATCATTCGCCAGGCTTCGTAAACCGGCAAATCATGGTTTTACGACGGTGCTATACAATAATACGTACGCCCTTACACATTTCTCGGGGTCAGCCTTTTGCTCCTATACAAACTCTGGGTTTACAGTGAGTCTCGAGAGAATGGGAAACATCAGCACAGGATTGGCTGTCCGTCAACTTATTGCGGCTGGTGTTGTGCACTTGAAGGTGATATGCTTCCCCAAGTCAGGTGTCAATCTCGCCTTAAGTTTGTAGTGTGTCGTTGTCTTTGGGAGACAAAAATAAAATAAGAAATTTTATTACTTTATCTTATGTTAAAGACATGATTTGTGTTTTATTTATATGAATTCTGATGATTTTGATTTTTTGGTATTCATGTTTGATTTTCTTCTATGTTATTATTTATTCTCTTGAAGTTTTCTAATGATCAATCTAGTTTTTTTGATTATTTGTTATATATTAAATTTATATGTAAGCTATGTAAATTCACTGTCATAAATTTGTAAAACATTAGTTACAACTTACCATTACAACACATTCTGGTTAGCTATTTCAGTTGTTGTTTGTTACACAATTAACTTTTTCTAGTTTTTGTTCATATTTTTTTACTTTTATGGAACTCTGGTATTTCGGCTCTATGTTTGATTTCAATTTCGTTCACGTAGCTCACTCAGGATTGAGAAGAAATATAAATACGTCAGGAACCACTCCGACTTATAATTTCTTTTATTATATTTTTATTTTATTTTATTTTATAAATTAAATTATCAACAAATAAAAATTCAATTATCAACAAAATTATTTGCTAATAATAAAAAAATTTATTTATTATATAACTGAAATCGGTCAATAATATTACACAGATTTATTAATTTTATAAAACTGTTTTTAATTTTATGGTTTAAGTTTATTTAAGTATTTTACTGTATTTTTGTTGTTTTTTTAACTCGAATTTGATTATTTTTTTTATCTGTTTTTTTATATATATTTTAGTTCTCAAATGAATCTTTTAAACATTTCTAGTATATATATATATATATATATTATAATATTTCGTTTTCATTTTCAAAATGTTGGTAAATATATGTAAAACCTTAATTTCATTAATTTTTTATATTTATTTTTTAATTTATTTTTCCTCCTCTAATTCTTAGTATCTTCCAAAAAAATCAACAGCAAGCCAATAATTTTTTTTATTTTTTCACAAACGTAAGCAACAAAGGAAAAATAAATAAAAAATTATCACCAAAATCAGCATGAAAGCAACTATTTCAACATCGCTCAAATAAAAAAATAACGCAACGATTTCAATTTACTTGAAATCCCAACGAAAATCAATTGCAAATTATGTTTAATTTCTTAATTGTTTTATAATTTATATGATGTTCTTTTTTATTTATCGTTTCTTGTTATTTTTTGAATATCCGGTTTGTTATTCCTATATTATATGATTTTTTGTTTTTTCAATTGATTTTTGGTGTTTTTTTTTTATCTCTCTTTGGTATATTTATTTTAGGTGAATACCGTGTATAAAATATTTTTGATATAAAATAAATTTTAGTCGTGGATCCACCACTCACCCCAAACACAATATTTTGGGAAAATCAACCAAATATAAATACCTCGTTGAATTGGTGGTCGTTTGTAGAAAACTAAGATCCTCGTAAGGGCGAGTTTTTTGAAATATCTAGAAACCACACTTACATTCTTTACTAGCTTTTAAAAAATAAATGTATTCTTTTTATGAGATGAGACCCAATAATGTTTCTTCGATGAGATCATACCTAACACTTGTAAGGAATGACCATGCAACCCCTGTCGTTGACCTGCAATATCAGTTGCACGAGCTGAATTAATCTCATTTGCGAGGATAAAAATAATACGATCTCTAGTAGCAGACCTGCGTCTTTGAGGCCGAAATACCATGTAACCTACTTATATGCTCATGCACCACTAACAACTTTATTTCAAATGTGATTCCATATCCCATCACTTTCACTCATAGGTAATACAGTCTAAACAATACTTTGATCGTGGGACTGTTAGCAAGTTCAAGAGGTACTACTTGTATCATGATTGTTCGGGATCTAGCCATAGAAATACAAATCCATCTTCTCACTATCTCAAATAGAATAAATAAGGAGGTCGCACGACTGAGCCCAATCTGATAGGACACTCGGACTTAAAGCACCAACTTCATTTAACGTTTTACATAAGAAGATCAACCGAACCTCTAGATTGTTGGTCCAACACTCATGTTGGGTCCATAGGGCTACACAGCAACACTCCACCCCCTCCCATCATTTTCATTCAAAGGTGATAAAGTTTAAGAAACCCTCTGATTTTGGGTATGTTCGAAAGTTTAGGATGTACAACTTTTATCGTGATTGTTCCAAATCTGGCCCAAAAACTGAATTCTTCTTCTCACCCTCGCAAATAGAAAAAATAATCAATGAAACCATCAGCACCACATCGGGGAATTAAAAAATGAGATGTTCGGTTTCGTGGAAAGATGACAGGCTCCTCGGTCGAGTATTTTCTATGACATTCAAAACAATTGCTATAATCTTGTTCAACTAACTACCATCTGGAAACATCCACAACTTTGATATGGTATGGATAACAGTGTGAAACTAGTTTATTGGTAACAAAGTCATCAAGGGAGATGATGGCTACAACATCTACTATACATAGGAGTCGAACAACAGTCTTTGGAACTACACATAAACGTTCATATAAACCAAGAAAAATATTGAAAACTTTCAAAATCTTGTGCCATTACGTAGTTTACAGACAAATCGAAACGGGTTTTATTTAGGGCCCAGGTATCAGAATTAGGCTCTACGACCACGCAAATCGAACGCATCGAGCAGCCAAACGATTTTCGGAAGAATCACTATGTGGTGAAGTCTAGGCGCAAAATTCCATCGTTTAAACCCTTGTTTTGCTGTTTGGGTGAATTTTCTACATTTTTCTATTTTTATTGGATTTTATTAAAATAGTTAACCAGCTCCAATCGCTTTGAAATTAGGTTGAGTTTTATTTTATTTCGTAACAAACAAACTTTAATTTTTTCCTAATGTTTTGAGCAGTTTTATAAAAGGCTCTCAAACCCTAGTTTTGTCGACAGACTTTTTTCAATAGTACTTGAGTTTTCTCTAAAGTCTCTTATACTTTGACCTAGGGTTAGAGATTAACAATTTTCTATTTTCGTCTTTCTTTTCTCTGTGTTTGTCATTGTTTGTTCCATCTCGTAGTTTGGTGCTACTATATTGGTATCAGAGCGACAGAGCTCCTACGGCGTGGGTTCCGAAGGTATGCCTCCAAAGAGATCCTTGTGTGGGAAGTCCACTATCCCGATCTTAGAATTAGTCGACCGTGATGAATTCGAAAATCGATTCGGCCAACTTGGTGAACAGATGCACTTGTTGGGAAACCAGATGAGAAACGTACAAGAAGCACTACACAAGCTGATGAACAACCAAACCAACAGATTTTGACTTCCAGGTTCGAGTAACCAGCCGTCGCGATCTGAGAGAGAGGTTGGCCGCGATAAAATTCCATTTTCTCCTCAGAGAGAACAAGGTAGGGGTCAATATTATTCACAAGATTATCGTAAACAAGTTTTTGGGCAGCCGCCAGTGAGAGATGCCGATTAGAATGCCAACAACAGGTGCGAATCTGGATCTAGACTTAAGATCCCAGAGTTCCAAGGGGGTCTTGAACCGGAGGAGGTTTTAGATTGGATCGCCTCATTTGAAGAATTATTTGATTTCAAAGAGGTTCCAGATGCAAAACGGGTACAATTGGTTGTAACTAAATTTCGAGGTCGAGCTGAATCTTGGTGGCAGGAGCTGAAGCACACCAGATCAAGGCATGGTAAGCCAAAAGTAACAACTTGGGCTAAATTTGTGAAGCACTTGAGGGTTGTGTTTTGGCCTTACAACTATGCACGTATAATGTATCAGCAGTTCCAAAACCTTAAACAAAGGTCAAAGACTGTTGACAAATACACTAACGATGTTTTCAAGCTACAAAACCGTGCCGATATTGCTAATTCAGCAGATCAAATAGTATCTCGCTACGTAGGTGGGATGAGACATCACTTTCAGTACCAATTGAACTTGTTCGACCATGTGAATGTGTCTGAAGCACATCAACGAGCAGTGCATCTGGAGAAATACCTTTCACGAAGGCCTTATGGAAAGATACAGCCAGAACAACTCCAATGACATTTCAAAAAATGATAGTTCCAGGCCCTAACCCATGAGTACCAACTGCCACATCTATGCGTACAAATGTTAATTCACATGTCCCTATTCGCGCAAGTACTTCTTTGCAGGTCAGGTGCTACCATTGTCATGAACTAGGGAACGTTACTTTACAGTGTCCAAACTTACGACAACAGCCACAATAATTGAGGGGTTTGTTCACTGATACTACTGATTTTGACCTAGAAAGGGACCCACGGTTTGATGAGGAACTAGAGGATGCTGCTGATGAGGTTCAAAAAGACCAGGTGACATGAGGAGATGTTGGACAAGCATTTGTTTTAAAGCGTATCTGTTTGACGCCCAAAGCAAGACTTGAAAGGGATAATTGGCTACGAAACAATATTTTCCAATCGACTTGTACAATTGGGGGAAAGGTATGTAAATTTGTTATTGATTCACGGAGCTGCCAAAACGTTATTTCTGGAGAAGTTGTGCAGAAGCTGGCCCTGAAAACAGAAGACCACCCAAACCCCTATAAGCTCGGCTGGTTAAAGAAAGGTAGTGAGGTAACAATCTCTAAAAGATGTTTGGTGTCTTTTTATGTTGGTAATTATAAGGATAAGGCATGGTGCGATGTCATTTCTATGGATTGTTGTCACTTATTGCTAGATCGACCATGGATATATGATAGAAGTTTCACATATGATGGTAGAAAAAATCCGCTATAGTTTTATATGGAATAACATTAGATTCATATTAACACCAACTAAGAAGGTATCCCCAAAACCTATACTTGTCGTATCACAAGAGTCGGGTAAGAACTTCTTGACTCGAAAAGAATTTATAGAGCATGATAATGACACATGGATTGTTTATCTTTTGGTGGTTAAAGAATGTAATGTTGATCCATTTGCGGGGATACCTGAGCGCGTTCGGCCGCTATTAGCAAGATTTTTTTGTTGTCTTCCCCGATAATCTACCTATATGTCTTCCTCCATTAAGAGACATCCATCACCAGATTGACATAGTACTAGGCTAGTCTACCAAACCGACCGCACTACCGATTGAATTTAAAAGAGCATGAAGAGCTCTGTAGACATTTGGACGAATTGTTAACGAAAGGACACATCCGTGACAGTCCTAGTCCTTGTGCGGTTCCTGCATTGTTAACACCAAAGAAGGATGGCTCAATTAGGATGTGTGTAGATATCCAGGCTATCAACAAAATTATAGTGAGGTATCGATTTCTTATTCCTCGCCTTGATGATTTACTGGATCAGTTGAGTGGTGCTACGCTGTTTACGAAGCTGGATTTGAAGAGCGAATATCACCAGATTCTTATTCGCATGGGAGATCAGTGGAAAACAGCCTTTAAAACCCGAGAAGGTCTATTTGAGTGGATGGTCATACCATTTTGTCTTTCCAATGCTCCTAGCACGTTCATGCGGGTTATGAACCAAGTATTTCGCCCGTTCATTGGAGAATTGCTAGTTGTGTACTTTGACGATATTCTCATATATAGTACTACGGAGGAACTACACCTTCAACAATTACGAGAAGTGTTGGTTGTTTTGAAACAAGAAGAGTTTTAAGGGGGACTCGATAAGTGTTGTTTTATGACAGATTCAGTTCTCTTTCTGGGTATGTTGTGGCGAAAGATGGTTTATGCTATTGTACGAGCTTTGAAGCACTGGAGTTCCTACTTGGCCTATAATGACTTTGTTCTATACACCGATCATGATGCCTTGTAGCATCTTCAAAGTCAGGAGAATCTCTCTTCCCGCCATGCACATTGGACAGCATTTACTCAACAATTTATATTTTCCATCAAGTAGACATTGGGGGCAGTTAACCACGTAGTTGATGCACTGAGCCGACGCAGTATGATGATTTGAGTTGATGAAGGGTCTACTGGCTATCGATCCATATTTTGGTCATATTCAAGAGGACGTATACGCAGGTTTGAGAAAAGATTTAGCAGTGAGCAACTGTTACCTCTTTAAAGGTAATTTACTATGTATTCCTGAGGGTAGTTTCAGGTTACTCATTGTACATGAGAGACACAACGAGGGGTATGGTGGTAGAGATAAACCCTTTACTCTTTATCGAGTCAATTCTTTTGGCCGCATTTGAGGCAAGATGTTATCCATTTTGTAGCTGGTTGTCGGATTTTCCAGGTGGCAAAAGGTACATAGTCCAAAGCAGGTCTATAACTACTACTCCCAATACTGGAAGGATTGTGGCGAAGTGTCAACATAGATTTCGTCTCTAGGTTACCAAGAACACAGAGAGGTAACGATTCTATTTTTTTAGTGGTTGACAGGTTTTCTATAATGGCCCATTTAATTGCCTGCAAGAGAACCCCAGATGTTGTGAATGTTGCTAATTTATACTTTCGTGAGGTCTACCGCTTACATGGCCTACCACTGAATATCGTTTCTGATAGCGATACACGTTTTTTCTGGCATTTTTGGAGGAGTTTGTGGCGTCTCACAAAAACAAAGCTGAGTTTTAGCAGCGCGTATTACCCGGAGAGAAACGGCCAAACTGAGGTAACTAATCAAATGTTAGGCAACATGTTACACACAGAGGTCTTCGGGAACTTGAAAGCATGGGACCCGCCTTTATCACGTTGAGTTCGCCTACAACAGGAACTACAAGCGCATTACTGGGTATAGTTCCTTTATGGTAGTCTATGGCTATAACCCCCGATATCCTATGGATTTGGTTTTCTCAACGCTTGACAAGGTTCCAGTTAGGGTCTAGAATGTCGTTGTTGATTTATAGGAGATCCATAAGAACACACGCAAACACCTGGAGGAAACAAACAGAAGTACAAGGTTATCGCATATAAGAAGCACCGACTGGTGGATTTTGTAGTAGGGGACTTTGTATGGGCAGTTTTGACAAGAGATCGATATCCTGCGCACGAGTACAACAAGTTAGCTGCAAGGAAGGTGGGTCCGTTTGAAATCATTGAAAAAATTAATCTCAATGCATACAGGTTGAAGCTACCCAATGACATGAAGACCCATAAAGTTTTCAACGTAAATAACCTGGTGCCGTTTACCAATTTTGTTGAGGATGAAGGTGAGAATTTGTGGGTGAATTCTTCTCAAGAAAGAGAGGATGATGTAGTTGCACGAGTCCATGGCTATATGATCCTTTTGGACAGACGGAAACATGCTTTATTTGGGGCCCAGGTATCAGAATTAGGAGCTGCAATCACTCAAATCAAACGCGTCGAGAAGCCCAACGATTTTTGGAAGCATCACTATTTCTAAAGTCCGGGCCTTAAATTCTATCGTTTAAGACCTCTTTTGTTTGTTTTTGTAAATTTTCTATTTTTTTGGATTTTATTAAAATACTTAACCAGCTCCAATCGTTTTGAAATTAGGTTGAGCTTTATTTTATTTCGTAATGAAAAAGCTATAATTTTGGCATAGGGTTTCGAGCATTTCTATAAAAGGCTCTCAAACCCTAGTTTTGCTGTCAAACTTTTTTTTAATTGAACTTAAGTTTTTGCTAAAGTCTCCTATACTCTAACCTAGAGGGTGTTCCATCTCATAGTTTGGTGCTACCACATGGAATATCGTCGGGATTCCTAAAAGATAATATAACTAATAATAAGGCACTAAACTTTGATGATCCGTTGGCCCGTGTGAAGAGGCATGTCAAAGTAAATAGAACAATGAACATGCGGATCCTGGGGTCTCAAATGTTTACCCTTCCTACCATAGTTCATCGAATTTTAACAACCCCTCCATAATATATTTGATACAAGACTCATAGACCTCGATGGTACCTTGCTGAAATCCAAACATTAAAATGAAACATATTGAGAAAAACATAAGATCAACAACAACATCAAAAAATAGAATGAAGCAATAAAATGTCCCACACAAAGCTAATAAATAACACATGGGTTAATATTCACATTCTACTAGCTCGAGAATAAATGGACTTCCAAGAACAATTGTGGCTAAATCATGAAATTTAAGTACATCCACGATTTGTGAAACTTAAAGCAAGATTTCCTAGTATTATAAGATGAGGTGTAAAACCGAGTCGGTGAATTTGTTTTGGATAGATCTCGTTCAATGAGGTACCATGGTTGAATGGAAAACAGCCGTGATCAAGCCTCAACAACCAGCGAGAGCAAAACAACATCAGGTTGCAACCTTCATTCAACCTCTTAGCACCTTCAAGAAAATGGATATCATAGGAAGGTTTGATGAATACATCGATCGTAATCTAAACGGAAAACATATGTTTATGATTGTACAGGGTGGAACTTTGTCATGCTCTATTATATCATTTGGAAAATGTATGTTCAATACCTCAAGATCCAACACAAGATTCAAACCTTGGTTTATTTTTATACATTGATAATAATTACCTTTGTGGAGTCATGACTCGTGATAAAGACATGTTTATCATTACGTGAAGATCATAAATAGAGAGGTTTGGACGATTATGGTAGATACTGGTACTTTTGCCAATATCGTGTTTCAAAGAAACTTATGAGAATTGTCGGTTTTGATACCATATAATTGGGTATTCACTTGATTCACTAGAACATACGCTCCAAGTATAGGAAAGTTGAAGGTGGAGTGGTTATGGGTTAACACGAGCACATAAAACATGTGCAATAAGTGTTCATGATAGTAGATTCTCTCTTGTCGTCCAATATCATATTCATCATATCATTGCTATATCATTAACGTTTGAGCCGACATAATCCAAACAAACTAAAGACTAACCAAAAAAATGTGAGTATACAATTTCTATACTCAAAAAATAAAGACTACAAGAGGTTGTAGTCATCATTGATAATATGGATGATCTGGAGGTGTGGTCTAGGGAAGAAGTAGAGAGTATCAATATGATGATAGAAAAATTCATTTGTATCAACATAGACCTACAAGGTAATCATCATACCGGTTTTTTACATATCTATATGTGAATTTGGATATCTTTGCTTGAACTGGAAATAATATTATTGGCGTATCCACAAAAGTGACGTGTCATAGTTTATCAATAAAAATTAGGTTTTGACCACTAATATAGAAGACAATACCATTTTTCCATAAGAAGCCTAAAGCTATATTAGCCCAAGTGGATCGACTCAATCAATTTAGCTATATATGAGAAACAATACATCCATTATGAATAACCAACCCATTCTTAGTCAAGAAAAAAGAAAGACAAATGGAGGATGTGTGTGAACTTCATATACCGTAACAAGAGATGCCTGAAGAATCGTTTTCATCTTCTAAGCATTGATCAACTAATAGACACAACTTCAGTAAACTATATGTTGTCCTTTATATACGCATACTCAGGTTACAACTAGGTCTCATTACATAAAAAAAATATCATCATCACATCTTATTTATCATAGAGCAAGGAGTTC
Source organism: Limnanthes douglasii subsp. nivea (assembly GCA_036936605.1). Classification (NCBI taxonomy): domain Eukaryota; kingdom Viridiplantae; phylum Streptophyta; class Magnoliopsida; order Brassicales; family Limnanthaceae; genus Limnanthes; species Limnanthes douglasii. Next base: position 93,495,662 of record JAUPFV010000001.1, on the reverse strand, counting down.
AATGTTACAAGATTATCTTCTGGCTCAAGAGCGTCGGGGCCACCTATCAGAGCTTGGTAAACAATACATTCTCAAGTTACGTTGGACGTAACAAGATGATATATTAGTAACAAGAAACCAACAGTCAAATAATTTGCTAGACCTCATCGAGAATTTCACGAATATCAAACGAGTGAATGTGAGGCTAAATTGTAAAAATGCTCCTTCGATGTTCAGTCTGAGAATTTTTTGCGATGTATTTTGCGTCGAAAGTGAACTAATTCAGACCCAACGTATTTCTCTAACTAGTTTGTCGGAAATCCTTTGTACAATCTCAATAACTTCTATATCCAAGTAAAGAAGACGGTTTCCATCGGACAAATACTACACCTTCTTTTATAGACCCAAAAGGGTTGCCCTCTTTAATTAGACACTATAGTGTGATACGAAGTTTGTCATAATCAATAAATACTATACTTTCTTGAATCCCTGACAAAGCTAAACCGAAATAAGTTGTTTTTTCTATACTTATATGTATCTCACTATGATTAACATAGTGGTAGATTGGGAATAAACAAATACGCATAGAACTATATATTTTGTTAGTAAGTTTTTTAGATGTTGAGATACTCTATTTACAATTACAGAAACTATTTTTAGTTTTGTAATATCAGCTATGAAAATGAGGCCTTACTTTCAAGCGTACACCATCATAATATGAACCTCGTTTCCCCCAAAATACGTATTGCATAAGCGTAACATATATGGTATGCTTACGATATGTTCAAGAGAATAAGGGGAATTTAATATTAAATTTGAAATGCGTAATACCATCAAGGATTAAATAATCGCAAAATTCTTAACTGAATTTCAATCAAAGAGATCTCTCCATTTGGTAGAAAATACCAAACCAATATGTCAAGTTTAAACTGATAGGGGTCACAACAATTTGGGATTTGGTGTAGGGGTATAATTGACATCCACTTCATGGGACTCCATAAATTAAACCTTCAAGTTTGGCTTTACTTCTTTCAACAATGAGACCAAGTATGAAACTGTTATCATAAGACTAAGTCTTGTTCATATCTACCGGGTTTGGAGGGTCAAGCTCTTGTTAATTACGTAGAAAAAGTATACTACCAAAGTAATAACCATTAGAGAATAGACATACTAGTGATCTGCATCTGAGCATAGATGAATCATTCAGGTAGGATACTTGATGCCCACAATCTTGGTGGATACAAAATCATTAATTGAATATTGCACACATGTCGGTTCACCAACTCTATACCCAATCCAAGTAGTATCTCTTAATACAATCTCATAGGCGATCACATTTGGTCAGTAGAAACTACATATTTTAAGACCCTTGTCGTAAGCCTCAAATGGTAGGAAGGACCTCATTTTCATATTGAATCAATTATCTAAATGGATAGAAGAAGAAACCCTAACTAAAATCAAGGTGAAAGAAGTCATCAAATTCTGAAAGATAAATATGTGTTATAGGTATGGAGTATCTTAGGCCATCATCATTGAAAATGGTCTGTAATTTTAAAACATATACCTAACATCTTCAGCTGAACCTAATATATTAAGTAAAAAATATCTTCACATTTCCATCCACATGAAAATGGGCTGGTGGAGGTAACAAACAGAACTATTTTGGAAGACCTTAGATGAATCTTAGAATGTGCAACCGAAAAGTGACAAAACCTCCTTTAAAATGTTTCGTCGATATACCAAACCACTCCGTGAACCACCACTACCAAAATTCCTCTCTTCTAGTCTACATGATAAGAGTCGAACTGCCAATATAACGACTCTACTTTTGTTTTGAATATCTAACTAAAATGATAAAATGGATCCTAAAGGCCAAAGATCTGATATTGACCTAAGTAAAGAGAAATAGATGAAAGTTAACCTAAACACATAGAATTACAAAAATTTAATGAGAAACATATATGAATAGAAGGCACATTCTTAAAGCTATGAAGAAAGAGATGTAGTGATCAGATTCATTTTTTTCCACATTAAAGAGAAGATACTTGGAAAGCTCGATTCAATGGAAAAAACCATATACAGTAGCAACAAATATAAAATATGAGACCTATAAAATAATAAACCAAGAGGGACAACCTTTTTCCCACCCTTGAATCATATAACTTCTTAAGTTGCACATTTATTGGAAAGTCTCACATGAATTTAGATCTCTTTGTAATATGTAAATACTATTAATTTTTTATGAGCATTATTTGGAACCTTGGTAGAGCGGAAATTTATAATGAGCCACCTGTCATTGATAAAATTATTTTTTCAACTAATATATATGTTTTAGTAATCTACTTTAAGTATAGTTTCAGACACCATAAAGAGCCTCGTGCTCTTGTAACTAATTTAGTATTTCAGTAATTTTCTCTAAGTATAGTTTCAAAAATATTAAGGAGCCTCAAACTTCAAAACATGTTATTGTTTGATTAAAATCATCTAATTATAGATCCATGTTGTGAAATATATCTTCTGATCTCCCACACCTTAATCTATGGCTTCAGAAATAATCACTCTCATAAGTTAACAAATTTACAATGATACTTCATAAGTACGAATAGCCTTCAAAAATCTCCATCTAAAATAACTGACGATACAGTACCCTCCATCTCAACCAAGGATAACTCCAGCTCTTAATACATCAAAATTATAAAAACTACAAGACTTTATCACCATGAATCAATGAACAAAGTTTTCTCCTAAAGAAATTGCCAATACATTACCTTTTTTGATCTCATTCATAAATGTAACTAAAACCGTGAACATTAAGAATATAACTTGACCATTCCTTTTTAGAGCTTCCATTTCGGTATTCTTTGCCTCATTTCATTCAGTCATCCTCTTAGCTTCTTAAGTTGTTTTAGGGATTTGTTCAGAGAGAATAGTAGCTGAAAACGACTTTGCAATTTTCGTCATTCCTTTCCTGTCTGTTTTTACCGGATATGTAGAAGCATGATGAACGTGTTCCGGTGAATACCGGTCAGGAGGAACCCCTATATTTTTTCATGGGGGGAGAACCGGAGTTTAAGTTTCAACAAATAAACTTTCTGAAATGTCATAGTCAATAACATTTTGTGAATTATGACATTGTAAATTGTTTACCTCTTGGTGGACATTTTCTTTGGCTGATTCGCTGGTAGTATCCATGGCATTTATTTCTTGTTGGACATTGTCTTCGGGAGAATCATTGGTGGTAAGAACTGTCTCGTCAGTCTCCTTTATATTGGAAGAGACGTGTTCGGTGGTGCCATCTACCAACTCTGTCGACGCATCCTCAAAGTAACTTTCATATAGCAACCAGTCGAGTGATTCACTTACTTTCTCCCCCTGAGCACGAGATTGGTGGTCAAAATAATAATCGGATTCTAAGAAGTCACAGTCCATGGTGACATGGATTCGACGAGTAACCGGATTGTAACACCGATATCCCATTTGATGAATACCGTATCCTACGAATACACACTTTTCAGCACAAGGATTAAGTTTGTTTCGACTAGTTTTAGGGATATGAACAAACACCGAACAACCAAAGACACGAGGTGGTAAGGTCATAACAGATGGAATTGTAAGTTGGGTGGCAAGCACTTTTAATGGAGTTTTATTTCCTAGACATCGGGTTGGTAGACGATTTGCAAGATACGTAGCTGTAGCAAGAGCTTCTGGCCAAAGATAATGAGGAACTCTAGATTCAATCATAATAACACGAGTTTGTTCAAGGAAAGTGAGATTTTTTTATTTCTGAAAGAACCGTTTTGTTGATGTGTGTTTGGACAAGTGGTTTGATGGATAAGACCATTTGTTTTGAAAAAATTATGGATTGTTTGGTTGAGAAACTCTGTTCTATTATCAGAACGGAGAATCTGTATTTTCTAAAAACAAACAAATATTTCTGGTACTTCTGATTTATGTATCATGAAGTATATCCAAGTCATTCTTGAGAAATCATCCACAAATAAAACAAAGTATTTGATTTGATTGTTAGTGGAATTTGGTGCTGGACCCCAAACATCAGAATGCATTAGCAAAAAAGCATAATCCACTCTAGTATTACTTTGATTAAATGAGACCCTGAGATCTTTTGCAAGAATGAAGGTTTCACATTTCTCATGAATGGAATTATTAAAAAAAGATTAGGAAACAAACTCTTAAGATACCTAAAAGAAGCATGACCAAGTCGCCAGTGCCATAACCAAAGTTGCATTTCGGTTGTTCCGTGAGCAAGCATGGCATGTCCCTTATAAACTACCTCATCAACATAATAAAGACCTCCTTGTTCAGTACCACGCCCAATGATCTCCTTCGTACGAATATCCTGTAAAATGCAAAAAAATGGATACATAAGAACCACACAAATAAGTTGTTTTGTCACTTGACTAACAGATAATAACTTTAACGATAGTGAAAGAATATAGAGGCAGTTTTTAATTTCAATTTTCCGAAAAAATAATTGAACCTCCCTCTTTGACTTCACAAATTTCTTCACTAACAGTCTCAATATGGGACTTCTTTGGAGATAACATGTCACCAAAGTCTTTAGGATCATAAGACATGGTGTCCGTAGCCCCGCAATCAAAGATCCAATTCATTGATTTTTCAAACCCTTTACCTCCAAGTTTTTCATAGGAGTTCGCCGCCATCCCTGCAAAAACAGTACCACTTCCTTGCCCATTTGACATTAGATCTGAAACGTTGGTTATTTGTCTCCTTATGACCGTCCTCCCATCATTCTGGATAGCCAACCAGCTGGAAACATGTCTCTTTAGTGTGTTTCTTCATCCCACAATGAGTGCAATACAACTTGGATTTATCTTCTTTCTCTTTGGATCGGAAGTTAAACCTATGTGCAGAATCTTTAGCAGCCAAACCCATTCCAATTTCAATCGAGTCACTATCAGAAGAACTTGATTTTAGTATATTAAGCCTGGCCACTTCCCTTCGTATTGTAGCATATACTGTTTCCACGGAAGGAAGAGGATCCTTTTTCAGGATATCTCACTTGACTGGTTCCAGCTTGTCATTAGTCACCATTAGCAATTGATAGAGTCTTTGTTCTTGAGTCTTCTTATTATAGATCTGAATGTCTTCTGAGTCTTTCATAGGGTTCAAATCTCGCATATCTATAGACATCCAGATGTTCTGCAGTTTGTTCCACAAGTCTTCTCGTGTATCGGACCCTTGCCTTAATGAATTAGCCCTCTTATGAAGGTCAAACACATGTAACGAATCTGTACCAGAACTGTATGCGGTGGCTAACCCATCCCATAGGGCTTTTGCAGTGGGATATTGCGAGACATTATTCACCAAGCTGGATTCAAGATTCTGGATAATCCATGTGAAAACACATTGATCATTTTGTTCCCATCTTGTATATGTTTTGTCAGTTTTGGATGGAGGTGTCGGCTCCCCTGTAATGTGAGAACCTCTCCCCCTTCCCCCAATTGCTTTCTTCATCAGGTTTGCCCATAGGGCATAGGTGTCACCACCGATTTTAATCCCTAGGGATAAATTTTCGGGGTTAGTTGTTTGTTTTTGTGTTCCGAGACCATTTTTCAGAATGGCAACAATCTGCATTGTTAATTCATCAGGGATTTGACTGACCACGACTTCATTGCCAGCCATCTTTGTTGAGGATGTTCAGAATTCCCAGAATCACACGTGCTCTGATACCATGTTAACATGCACATGTTCTACGTAGCATCTCAGTTGTTGTCTCTTTTAAAAACCAAAGAAAGAAGTAGTCGCAGGAAATGGCTAGGGTTTTTGTGTTTATTAGAAAATGTTCCTTTTTGTTTTATTGATGCATTAGAGATGTAATTCAAGAATTGACCAATAGTAAGGCTCTCAATATATACAGAACTTAGAGGCATATACAAGGAAACTTAATATACTGAATATTCTAACATTTATATATTTATATAAGTTCATAGATCTTTAAACACTTCAAAACCAATATTTTTCCTAGAGCAAGGCCAATACAGAAACCTAAAAAATCAACTACAACATAAATTACCTCGGCTTTGGTCATGTAAGGAACACGATCAAGCACTTCGATCTTAGTTGGAGAAATGTTACCATCAAGATCATAGACCTTATCTAGAGGAAATGAACTATTATCTTATACTCGTTCGTCCTCGCCTTTAATTTATCATTTTTTTATTGATGGATTTACGTTCGAGGGTGTTGGGGATGTTTTCTATTTGTTGCTCCTAAGGAATATATAAATAAAATAATTCCAAATCCGGGGAGTCCCAGTGTAAGCTAAGCACCAAGTTAGCCTCCAAAATTTTCCTTATCTCTTATGCCGCATTTTGTACAGCTTCATTGATGTTCTTTAGCTCAGTCTCGTGACTCTCACAGTCAACCTTCATTTCTTCTTCATATTTTTAAGAGTGTTATTAGCCTCTTGTAAAGAATAATCGTAATGATAATTATGTTTGATGAAATCCAAGACACGAATATCTCAAGATCTCTTCAAACTCTTTAACATCTTTTGAGCAATATGCACGAATTTTTACATCCAAGCATGAACATCATTAAATAAAACACACATTGTTGCAACGTCCTTTGCAACGTTAGTTTTAATACCTAACTCTTTTTCAGTTTTGAAAACCTACACCTTTACTTCACGACTATTTTCAAGCGGTTTGACCACCATTCCTACACAGTTTTGCATGTTTGGAACTGTGAGAGCTTGATCATCCAATGAATGCTAAAAATCGCAAAATAAATGACCATAATCTTTAAAATTATAGCAAAGCCAACCTCATCTTGAAATCAACAAAAAAATAAAAACAAAAATAAAATATATTTTCATTAATATCGAGCTTCATCTACTGTCATGTCAAATCAACCAACAAAAATATTAGAAGGTAACACTCTAGTCTAAGTTAAAAAACAGGTTTGTAAAATTATATACCATTCATTCAACAGGAAAATGCATATCTTCTATAATGGATGATTCTCGGTGAGCATCTTTATATCGACCAAGTATATCAAGATTATTGTATCTAGAACCTCTAGTGGTGTTAAAGGCTCGATCTCTCTATGAGGGCATGATCAGGTATCACATCGTTTAATTTGGAATCCAAACTGAGTGGGACATCTGTGAGCTTGGTTCGGGCGATCGACTCTAGTATTTTCTTGTACGCAGTCGGCTTAATTTTTCTCAACTTTAATAGCCGACAAAACCTCTTTGCGACCGTTTACTCTACTTAGCATATGTTTTTTTTCAAGTTTACTCTTCCTCCATAGCATGAGCCATATAATAGGTGTGGGCAACCTTCTAATCTATTTTATCATCATGGATCATTGGGGAAACATGCTCTCATCCATATTCTCCTCCCATTTCCACTAAAGGATAGGCATTTTCTTCACAGCCTTAAGGTTTCCTTCCTGGATAATTACTCTATTTTGGGACCATGATGGAAGTGTTGTTTTAGCCAACTCATTACCCTCACTCTCGGAGAGGGTCACTAAGATAATCGTTTTATAGGTGAAAACTCTAGTTGAAGTTCCTGTTTTATGGGCTTTACAATCTCGGTTGATGTATATTATGCCTCACTACCTAGTTTGGTTGGTACCAAGTGGGGTTTTACAACTCCTACTTGATTTAGACTAGACTATAAGACAATTTTGAGAAATTTCTCCTCATTCAGAAGAAGCTTGACAAGTTTCTGAAAGTGACAAAAGAACTTTGCAAGAAACCAATACACATATAACACAATTTTAATCCAATATTAGGCTTCATGCATCATCTATCATATATGAGAAACTCTAACTACGCTAAACAGCTCATGAGAAATGGATTTCGATGTGTCAATCTTGAAGGGTCGTAACGACGACATAACGTTCAAGGTCTTTGCAGCGATGATAGTTTTTTTTGGTAAATCTCATGGCCTACATTGGATTCTTCATTTTCATGAGGTGTACGGGCATAAGCATCTCAAAACAAACCGCCTAATCTTAGTTTTGATTGTCAGAACAATCTTCATTAGAGTCAGGAAGTTGTCTTCCCATACTTCTGTCAATTTTTTGTTTATGAATAATAAAGAAGAACATGATATGAAAAAATGGTGAAAATCTTATGGTAGATATGATATACGGATTTCTGGCTAAATTTTTGAAGTGAAGGGTGAACAATTATATTTAAACAAAGTTAATTAACGAATTATTCATATTTGTCTTGTATATGAATTATTGACATTCACGTATCTCCAATATTCATTATCACTAAAGCTGAAGTTGAAATGATTGGGTAGTACACTATCATGGTAATGATTCTCATTGTAAATTTTTTTTACGACATGACCACCTACAAAAAAAACAGGGGACTCCTACTCACGTACGTACTTTTTTCCTTCAGAAACATATAATTTTTTTGTTCCAGAGATGTTTATTCCGACGAAGATTTGAATAAGGCGCGTTGAATTCAACAAATCTTAAATCTCTATACTTAGTTCGTTTGTTTTGTTTTGTACATAAATAGGATCTACATAGACGATTCCCATCACCCAACTAGCTTGAACAAAGGTTTAACAATGATTTTGAAGTACAAATTGGATCTACATAGATGATTCCCATCACCTAACTAGCTCGAACAAAGGTTTAACAATGATTTTGAAGTACAAATAGGATCTACATAGACGATTCCTATCACCCAACTAGCTGGAACAAAGGTTTAACAATGATTTTGAAGTACGAATCTTAATACTTCAGACTTAACAATGGCTCATCCAACGGAGAAATATTTAAAACTATTGTTGGGTTTAACTCATTAGATATGAATATATTAAACAAATATAGATGTATAACTTAGCCTAATAGGCAGAACTATTGTCCTAATATACTTTAGATAAGCGTGTTGAACCAGAAGTAGCTTATATACTTACCGTAAAGCCCGTAAAAGCTCGAGGCCAAAGCGTTGCTTACGGATACAATCTGTCTTCATTGTCGAAGTCCTTGAATTTTTGTAAAATTACTTATGCCGCAGACCCACGATTACCTTCCGCATGTCTCATATTTTCTCGGCACATCTTGTCCACCACTTGTTTCTTTCACTTATTCCACTATGTCCAGCTATGTTGTGTCAATTCTTTTTTACTTCTCTTATTTTTACCCATCACATTTTACTAACCATTTTCACTCGTGCATACATATCTTACCACATGGACCAATTGTCCCAGAGAAGTTTAGTTTTTTGGTATTATTATCGAATCCTAAATTCGATCATATATCTCATTCCCGCAACCCTACTTAGATCGAAATTAACCCAACCTAACGTATAAACTCATCACCAATATAAATATACTCTAGTAAATAATTAATGTATTATAATACTTTAAAAATATAATTGTTGTAAATATTATAATTAGGATTTATTATAGTTAAGAATTAAATACAAATACATAAAATTTACAAAAATTATAAAAACTATTCATTATTATAATTTTCATACCAAAACATCGGAAAGGTAATTAAAAAGATTAAAAAAATAATGATTTTTATAATTTTCATCACTTTTGGGATATTTGAGCATTTGATGAGATATTTCACATCCTCAAATAACTTCGATAGGATCAGTTGGAAGCCATATGTAGTGATTACATGATCGTGTCGATTCCATGTTGCACTCAATGAGAATACAGAAGTCCGTAGGATAGTAGTTGAGGATGCATTTACTTTATGATCCGTTGCGAAAAGATAAGTCATGTAAATTCATACTTATTATATGGCGTGATAAGACATGCAATGGGTTATCTGTAAACAACAATATTTCAAAAGTTCACATTCAAATTGATATTTTTCAGTACATATAAATGATCCAAGTAGGAGATTTTAAGGATATCATAAACTCAGAATATCTCATCACATATAAATACAGAGTATCCATGCATGTTATCATTTGTCCATTTAAAGAAAAGTAATCAATATTAAGTTATATATATTGGAGCTATAAAAAGTTTTATGGAGGTATATAGTACACATACTAGTTGGGTTTATTGTGCGCTTATTATGAGAATTCCTTAATCCAACGCTTTAGTTATTGGGTCCTAAAAGCTCAATCAAAGTTATAGTCTTCTATAATGGCTAGTATACCATACCGTACAACTTAAGAATTAGATAAATGATTGATTTAATAAAAGATAATAGTTAAAAAAAAGTAGGATTGTTTATTCAAACAATACTAATTAATTTAGTGAAATCAATTCACTATAAATAAATAGTTGTCTACTAATCCTAATTCATTATCTTCAGTATCAATGTATTTTTTTACACTATTCTACTCTCTTTTTCTTTAATTTTTTTTTATTATTATTATTCTATAGAGTGATTCTTAAGTTGTTAATCTAATGGGATTGTAATCTTTATTTTTCAAAGACAGTTCTTTGTAAAAAGAAATAGAAATATCAATCTTTCGCTACAATAAGAAGAGTTTATACAAAAAAAAAAATACAAAATAATAGGTTTTTCATCTTTAAATATTATGCATCTTTAAAAATGAAAGAGTCAACCTTGAATAGATCTTAACTTTTAATAAGTAAAAAATTTGGTATTCTTTTACTATCATCGTGTTATACAATAATGTAGTTGATTATTTGAGGTATCGTGATTTTACGTAAAGAAAAACTGTTTCTTGTTTTCTAATTTAAACTTTAAAATATAATTAACTAAAAAAATATTTAATACAAATAAAACTAAAATAAAATAGAAATAGTGGTATAATTAATGGAAAAATCATAAACTATTAAAAGTAAAACTAACAAACAATCTTAAACATTTACTATACTCTTGAAAATGATCCAAACAATCATTTTCACTTATTTATAAATAATTAATCTTAAAATAGTTGTAAATTTTAATTTATAAACTTTAAAAGTTTTAAAAATTAAAACTTTCAAAGTTTTAAAACTTAAAACTTTCTAATGTTAAACAATTGGCTAAAAATTATTATTAGTCCTTTACGTTTTAATAATATTGTACTTAAGCCTCTCATGTTCACTTTTGCGTGTATATATATATGTATATATATATATATATATATATATATATAACATCTTTTATGTTTCACTAATGTTATATTTTAGTCTCTCATGTTTATCCAATGTCACCAAATAGTTTCTCATATTTTATAGATGTCACCAAATAATCTCTCATGTTTCAATAACGTTGCAATTTTAGTCATAGTTAATTACACACGAGGGGACTAAAATACAATATTTTGGAACACACGGGACTACCTGGAAGACAAAAGTGAACGTAGATGACTAGTTTGACATAAAAACGAAACATGATGGACTAATGGTGATTTTTAATCCAAAAACTGTTTTTTCTAATAAATATGAAATTCTTTAAATTTCTATAATATAAAATGATAACATTTATGGAATAAATCGTATGTTAAAAAGGACGTGTTAGTTTTATATCTTATAATTAGTTTTCAAAATGTATATAAAAAATCATAATTTTATATCAGATTCAGGATTAAAAACATCCACGATGGTTTTCAGTATAATAATACAGAAAGAGGCTATCATTCTCCCTTTTAGGTTTTTAAAAACTTTTTAATAAATTTGTTATTGAATTTTAAAAAAATCTGTTGATTTCATCAAACTGTACTTCACCCCTCATTCTTCAAGCCTTATGGCATGAAGGAAAGAAATTTAATCTTGTATACGTACTTGTTTTATTCTCATTTTCATTTTGGTCTACAAAAACCTTAAAAAATTTGGATTCACACTCCAATGGCAAATTTATTTCTTTTTATAAGTGAGGACAGTTTCAACGAGTTCTTCAAAAACACATTTACCTAGGTTTAGACCCACTAGAAATGTTTTCAATCCATCTCAAATAGTTCAATAACCCGCTAGGTTACAAGTCATACTTAACCCATTCCAATAAACTCTTAATATCACTCATTTACAAACCCTCGCTCATCACTCTCAATCAAATATTTTCCATACAAGTTCCTCCAACAATACCATGGATCTGCATGCAAGCTTTGGTCCAATGCTTTTGTGAGCACCTAATCCTCTTTTCATGTTCACATTTTCGTACTCCGGGCGTAACAGTCGTGGACGTACCATCTTCAACCAATCATGTGGTCATCATGGATCTTAACTCTACCATACCGGATATACGGCAACTCAAGCGCTCTCCTTAAGCCCCAATATGTTGGCGGAAAATATAAAACAACACTCACTAAAACAAACAAACAACTTGATGTAGATTAAAAGAAGAAATTTTACAAGAACACTCTTATAACTCACACTACAAGAAAAATATATTTTCTAACACTCAGGAGAGAATTCTTGTCTCTCTTTTCTCTCACTCTAACTTTATCTCTAACTTTACTTCTTAGTGTGTTTTGTGATGCTTTAGATGGTGGGAGAGCTCCACTATTTATAGAACCATAGTGGAGACAAGGATCCACCATCTAAGATTTTATGGATACTTAAACACTCAACCTCAAGACTATACTCAAAGTAAAAATGTTTCTTACACTCAACATCAAAGAGTATATTGCACTAAACCTAAGGATGGTCTTACACACAACCTCCACTACTAAATAAATATTAATTTAATTGTTTCTAGAATGTGCTTTCTAGATGGGACTTATTAAGTGGGTTGGACCCTTTAAGTGGGTCAAGTTTATGATCCAACACTCCCCCTTAAACTTGATCCCGTGACCCCTAGTAGTTTCCTTAATCGTTTGAAGTCTTTGCTTTTCAGTGGCTTGGTGAAAATATCGGCACCTTGATTCTTCACATATTCTACTTGCACATCCTTTCTTGAAATACACTCCCTTATGTAGTGGTAGCGAACATCGATTTGCTTGCTTCGATCATGGAATACTGGATTCTTCGCTAAGGCGATGACTGACTTATTTTCGACATACACTTTATTTGGCTCATTTTTTGTTAGCTCTATCGCTTTCAATAGAGTTCTGAGCCAAATTGCATGAATAACACATGTAGTAGCAGCAATATATTCTGCCTCACAAGTAGACAACGTGACAATCGGTTGTTTCTTTGACATCCATGTGAAGGAAATGTTTCCCATAAAAAAAACAAATCGAGTAGTACTCCTTTGATTGTCTGTGAATAAGCTCGAGTGGTTTATTGGCTCTTGAATCTAACTCCTTTGGAAAGTTTTTTTCTGAATTGCTTTCCAAGTAAATATCATTCGCATAGTTGGTCAGGATGATTGATACATGGTCACCCTCTCACCATTTCCTTCTTCGACAATAACTCTAAACTTGTAATGTTTAGACGCCCAAATCGAACATGCCATAGCCACGACAAATCTTTGTAACACGCCATCAGACACTTTGCAACATAATTTTGAATATTCAAAGGAAATATTATATTCTTTGACATTTAGAATTTAGTAATTAAGTATCATTTGTCGTCTCTTAGAAAAAGACTATAATTTTTCATTTTGATATCATAGCCCTTTTCTAGTAGTTGTCCCAAGCTTAAGATGTTATTTTTCATGCTAGGTACGTAATAGACATTTGAAATTATTTGGTGACTATCATCTTTTTCACGAATAAGAATGTTACATTTTCCTTTCACCGATATTTTGCTATCATCTCCAAAAGAGACATTTCCACTCACTTGTTCATTGATCTCTACGAACATGCTTCTTTTCCCACACATGTGGTTGCTTGCTCCACTGTCAAGATACCAAATGTTCTTTTGACCTTCATTAGTGTTTTTGTATGTTAGTAGTAACGTATCTTTTTCCTCCGTCTTCTCCTCCACATAGTTGGCCCTCTCCTCAACTCTATTGTTGGGACCTCTGCATTCGGAAGCATAATGTCCAAAACTTTGACATTTATAGCATTTGATTTGAGATTTATCTTACCTAGAGTTCAGATTTCTTCTTCCACGACCTCGTGTTGAGCTTTCTCGTTTCTCTTAGTTGTAGTTGGAATTATTGTTGTTGTAATTCCAGCCACGTCCACTGCCATGATAAACACCTCGTCTGCGGCCTCTGCCTCTGCCTCGGCCACGTTGGTTTCTATCATCTCCTTGATTTGAATGCATGTCTCTCAGTTCTACTTTGAGGAGTTTCTCGGTGATCTCTTGTTTCTTCTTGTGCTTTTCTTCATAGGATTGTAAGGAGACTTGGAGTTCTTCTATCATCATTTTCTCCAAGTCTTTAGTTTCTTCAATCGTCACGATGATATGCTCAAATTTGGGATCCAATAAACGGATTATTTTTTCTATTACTCTCACATCTTTTAACTTCTTACCATTTCTTTTTAATTGATTAGAAACGGTTGCTACACTGGAGAAATATTCCGAAATAGATTCGGACGCTTTCATATGCAAGGATTCGAATTCACCTCTTAATGTTTGGAGTCGTACCTTTTTCACCTTTTTGACTCTTTTGTAAGAGATTTGTAATTTCTCCCATGCTTGTTTGGCGGAAGATGCGCTCAAAATATTTTCGAAGCCATCATCATCTAATGCTTGATAGATGAGGAAGAGAGCTTTTTTGTCTCTCTTTCTCGAATCCTTCAAGATTGTTTTATCCTCTTGAGTAAGGCTTGCTTCATCTTCGGGTTCGTCAAACACCTTTTCTACAGTATCCGACATATCATGTGCTCCAAGGAGAGCTTGGTACTCCAATTTTTGTAGTTGTTGTTGTTGAGTGTTGGAACTTGGAAGGATGATACACCATTTTCCATATTTTTAAATATATTGAATATTTAAAAACAAAATTTTGGATAGAGCTTGTGGCTCTCATACCATTTTGTTGGCAGAAAATATAAAACAACACTCACTAAAACAAACAAACAAACAACTTAATGTAGATTAAAAAGAAAAAAATGTTACAAGAACACTCTTATAACTCACACTACAAGAGAAATATTGTTTCTAACACTCAAGATAGCATTCTTGTCTCTCTTTTCTCGCACTCTAAATTTCTCTCTAACTTTACTTCTTAGTGTGTTTTTTGATGCTCTAGATGGTGGAAGAACTCCACTATTTATAAAACCATAGTGGAGACAAGGATCCAACATCTAAGATCTTATGGATACTTAAACACTCAACCTACACTCAAGGTAAAAGTGTTTCTTACACTCAACATCAAAGAGTATCTTGCATTCAACCTAAAGATGGTCTTACACACAACCTCCATTACTAAATAAATATTCATTTAATTGTTTCTAGAATATGCTTTGGAGATGGGCTTTATTAAGTGATTTGGACCCTTTAAGTGGGTCAAGTTTATGATCCAACGCAATATACGAATATAAAGATCACCTATTTCCGTTACCGCTCTAACCAATGTTATCACCGCAAGCATGCTCTATAGTAACTCTACGTTGCTCGAAAGTACACATGACCCTCCATCTCATGTCATTCTCCATGCAATCCTATTCCATATGGTTATCGTCTCTCAAGATAACGGAGTTGGTACACCAAGTCAACAACGGCGAAATGATCGCCCCCTAACGCCATCAACATGTATAATTTTGACTGGTCCAAGTGCCTCTCGGAGTATTTTCTGGGGTAAAAACCTGTTTCTTACCACTTTCAGTGTATTTTTGTTAAACAATAAGGCATGAATGGTCTACATGAATACAAGGTGATTCATTATGACATCTTTTTCTTCTGCTTCACTACCATTGATAATGGGTCGTTTGTTCTCGAGAATATATCATTTTGCTTAAGAGATGGGATCTCATTGTCTCAACAATCAAAGACTATTTCAAATATATCTCAATTTGCGTCAAGATACACAATCTCCCCTGTGAAATTTGGGCAGAGAAAGATCTAAGTGTCATTGATAGTTTATTACATACACCCATCTATGTTGATACTCACACGACAAACAAGGTTTGACTCAGCTTCATAAGAGTTGAGTTCTTTGAGGTGTTTAGAATCAAATGTTTGGACAAATCCATTTTTTCCGACTCAATCAGAAAAATTTATCTCTTACATGCAACAAATGAAAACCATTGATCATAATTAGTTAGAATGTACTAACCCCCTCCCTCCCCATAATATGTGTCCACGCTTGGTTTTTCCCACCGTTCATGCAAAGAGCACATAGTTGTTAACAATTCTCATCATCTACAAGTCTCCTCTAGTGACAATGGCATCCCTGCAACTACAGATTCTCCCATGGATGCAACTAAAAAAAATATGGTACGATTCAAAATACAATAAAAACACTAAGAACATTTGGGCTTAGACTACATTTGCACGATCTAGATTCAAAACATTTAACAAAACAAAGATAGCAAACATCATATATATTCTACAAACATTACTCAATAAACACTCTTCTATAACCAGTCATTTAATCTGTTGCTAATCGATTATCAGTAGCAATAGATTTTTAACAAATTTACAAGAAGCCCTATGTTGATATGTAAAGTCAAATTTGGATAAATTATTATAATGGATTTGTATCTAACATAGTATTTTGTTACAAAAATGTCATCTTATAATAGATTATCAACGATTAAATTTTATTTTTGGTTTTTATCATTTTTATAATTTTCCTACTTAATTTACCTTTTTATTTTTCATTTTTTTACTTCATCTAGTTTTTTTCCTTTTCATTTTCCCTACTAAAGGCATAAACTCTTTCTTTTTCATTTTTCATAGTGATTACAATTCAAGCACGAAAGATACATATCCGTGTGTTTAGCTATAATACATCTCATAACATAATATTGATGAAAATCTACTTTTTATTTTGATATTAATGGGTTTTGCTTTAACTTCTTCTTATGTTTTTAGAAACCCTTGAAGTTTTAGTTTTTTTTACGGTTTATTGAATAATTAGAAAGATTTAAGTGGCAGATCTTGATCTCATGAGACTACAGAGTTGAATAGATTTACTATTCTTCTATTCTTCTTTATTTTTATGACTTTTTATAAACATACTTGTGCTACATTCTTTTGGGTATGTTTTTTAATGTGAAGTTCTTTTTCTGATGTTGTAAGTTTGTGACTAATATGATGGATATATTTCTGTAGATGATGTCTTTGACTCTCGTGTTCCTTCTATGCCAAGAAACCTTCTTCAACCAAAACAATATCTTCTTTGATTTATGTTTATTATGAGTTTCTATGTTAGGTTCTTTAATATACTAGATATAGGATTTAAATATTTTAATATTTTGTGCTTGGAAGATGTTTTTCATAGCTTATTCCATAATTGTTTTATATATTATTGTTAGAATATTCAGTGTATTAAGTTTCCTTGTATCGTCATCTAAGTTCTCTATATATTGAGAGCCTTACTATTGGTCAATTCTTGAATTACATCTCTAATGCATCAATAAAACAAAAGGGAACATTTCCTAATAAACACAAAACCATAGCCGTTTCATGCGGCTACTTCTGTATTTGTTTTTAACAAAGACAACAACTGAGATGCTACGTAGAATATGTGCATGTTAACATGGTATCAGAGCACGTGTGATTCTGGAAATTCTGATCATCCTCAACAAAGATGGCTGGCAATGAAGTCGTGGTCAGTCAAATCCCTGATGAATTAACAATGCAGATTGCTGCCATTCTGAGAAATGGTATCGGAACACAACAACAAACAACTAACCCCAAGAAATTATCCCTAGGGATTAAACTCGGTGGTGACAACAATGCCCTATGGGAAAACCTGATGAAGAAAGCAATCGGGGGAAGGGGGAGAGGTTCTCACATTACAGGGGAGCCGACAACTCCATCTAAAACTGACAAAACATATACAAGGTGGGAACAAGATGATCAATGTATTTTCACATGGATTATCCAGAATCTTGAATCCAGCTTGGTGAATAATGTCTCACAATATCCCACTGCAAAAGCCCTTTGGGATGGGTTAGCCACCACATACAGTTCTGGTACAGATTCGTTACAGGTGTTTGACCTTCATAAGAGGGCTAATTCATTAAGGCAAGGGTCTGATACACTAGAAGACTTGTGGAACAAACTGCAGAACATCTGGATGTCTATAGATAGGCGAGATCCGGACCCTATGAAAGACCGAGAAGACATTCAGATCTACAATAAGAAGACTCAAGAACAAAGACTTTATCAATTGCTAATGGCGATTAATGACAACCTGGAACCAGTCAAGAGAGATATCCTGAAAAAGGATCATCTTCCTTCCGTGGAAACAGTATATGCTACAATATAAAGGGAAGTGGTCCGGCTTAATATACTAAAATCAAGTTCTTCTGATAGTGACTCGATTGAAATTAGAATGGATTTGGCTGCTAAAGATTCTAAACATGGGTTTAAATTCTGATCCAAAGAGAAAGAAGATAAATCCAAGTTGTATTGCACTCATTGTGGGATGAAGAAACACACTAAAGAGACATGTTTTCAGCAGGTTGGCTATCCAAAATGGTGGGAGGACGGTCATAAGGAGAAAAATAACCAGTGTTTCAGATCTAATGTCAAACGGGCTTCGTGTACAAGTGGCGGTGAGGATCCGACTAAATATGAGCAAAGAAGTGGTACTGGTTTTGGAGGAATGGCGGCGAACTCCTATGAAAAACTTGGAGGTAAAGGGTTTGAGAAATCAATGAATTGGATCTTTGATTGCGGGGCTACGGACACCATGTCTTATGATCCTAAAGACTTTGGTGACATGTCATCTCCAAAGAAATCCCATATTGAGACTGCTAGTAGAGAAATTTGTGAAGTCAAAGGGGGAGGTTCAATTATTTTTTTTGGAAAAAATAGAAATTAAATACTGCCTCTACATTCCTTCACTATCATTAAAGTTATTATATGTTAGTCAAGTGACAAAACAACTCAAATGTGTGGTTCTTATGTATACATTTTTTTGCATTTTACAGGACATTCGTACGAAGGAGATCATTGGGCGTGGTACTGAACAAGGAGATCTCTATTATGTTGATGAGGTAGTTCATAAGGGACATGCCATGCTTGCTCATGGAACAACCAAAAGGAAACTTTGGTTATGGCACCAGCGACTTGGTCATCCTTCTTTTAGCTATCTTAAGAGTTTGTTTCCTAGTCTTTTTTTGAATAATTCCATTCATAAGAAATGTGAAACCTGCATTCTTGCAAAAAAATCATAGGGTCTCATTTAATCAAAGTAATACTAGAGTTGATTATGTTTTTTTCGCTAATACATTCTGATGTTTGGGATCTAGCACCAAGTTCCACTAACAATCAAATCAGATACTTTGTTTTATTTGTGGATGATTTCTCAAGAATGACTTGGATATACTTTATGAAACATAAATCGGAAGTACCATAAATATTTGTTTGTTTTTTACAAAATGATTTTGACTCAATTTGAAAAACAAAAATACAGATTCTCCGTTCTGATAATGGAACAGAGTTTGTCAACCAAACAATGCATAATTTTTTCAAAACAAATGGTCTTATCGATCAAACCACTTGTCTGAACACACCTCAACAAAACGGTACTTCAGAAAGAAAATATCGTACTTTAATTGAAAAAACTCGTGCTATTATGATTGAATCTAGAGTTCCTCATTATTTTTTGCCAGAAGCTCTTGCTACAGCTATGCATCTTCCAAATCGTCTACCAACCCGATGTCTAGGAAATAAAACTCCATTACAAGTGCTTGCCACCCAAGTTACAATTCCATCTGTTATGACCTTACCACCTCGTTTCTTTGGCTGTTCGGTGTTTGTTAATATCCCTAAAACTAGTCGAAACAAACTTAATCCTTGTGCTGAAAAGTATGTATTCGTTGGATGCGGTATTCATCAAATGGGATATCGGTGTTACCATCCAATTACTCGTTGAATCCATGTCACCATGGCCTGTGACTTCTTAGAATCCGATTATTTTTTTGACCACCAATCTCGTGCTCAGGGGGAGAAAGTAAATGAATCACTTGATTGGTTGCTATATGAAAGTTACTTTGAGGATGTACCGACAGAATCGGCAGATGGCACCACCAAACACGCCTCTTCCAACATAAAGGAGACTGACGAGGCATTTCTTACCACCAATGATTCTCCCGAAGACAATGTCCAACAAAAAATAAATGCCATGGATACTTCCAGTGAATCAGCCGAAGAAAATATCCATCAAGAGGTAAAAAATTTACAATATCATAATTCACAAAATGCTATTGACCATGACATTTCAAGAAGTTCATTTTTTTAAACTCAAACTCCAGTTCTTCCTCCAAGAAAAAATAGAGGGGTTCCTTCGTGCTTCTACATATCCGGTAAAAACAGACAAGAAAGGAATGACAAATATTGCAAAGGCGTTTTCAGCTACTATTCTCTCTGAACAAATCCCTAAAACAGCTCAAGAAGCTAAGAAGATGACTGAATGGCATGAGGCAATGCATACCGAAATGAAAGCTCTAAAAAGGAATGGTACATGGGAGAATTGTGTGTTACCACAAGGGAAAAAAATAGTCAGGTGTAGCTGGGTGGTTAATATAAAATATAAATCCGATGGCACCATTGAGCGACACAAGGCAAGATTGGTTGCTAAAGGATATACACAAACATACGGTATAGACTAATCTGAAAGGTTTTCTCCGGTTGCAAAGATTGACACTATTAGAGTTTTACTTTCAATAGCCGCATATAAATATTGGCCTCTCCATCAATTTGATGTAAAGAATGCTTTCTTACATGGAGACTTGGAAGAAGAGGTATATATGGAACCCCCACCGGGGTTCTCTGATGGTTTTCAAGAAAATGAGGTATGCAAACTGAAAAAGGCATTATATGGGCTCAAACAGTCTCCCCGTGCTTGGTTTGGAAGATTTACAATGGCAATGAAGCAGTATAGCTACAAACAGAGTAATGGGGATCATACATTGTTTTACAAAAGGAGAGGAGAATTAGTCACTTGTCTTATAATATATGTCGATGATATGATTGTAACGGGGAATGACGAAGAAGAAATTAGCTCTCTTAGGTGAAACCTCTTCAACGAGTTCAAAATGAAAGACTTTGGGGGATTGAAGTATTTCCTAGGAATCCAGGTTCTTAGGTCAAGAGGAGGGATTTATATCTCCCAACGGAAATATATATTGGATTTATTAGCTGAAGTTGGCATGGTTGATTGCAAACCAAATGACACTCCTATGGTTGTCAATCACAAACTAAAGATAATTGAAGGGGCCAGACCAGCGAATAAAGGTACCAAAGGTTGGTGGGAAAATTGATTTCCCTGGCTCACACTCGACCCGACATTGCATACGCGGTGGGAGTAGTTAGCCAGTTCATGCATCATCCTCAGGAACACTATATGGAGGCAGTAATAAGGATTATTCGATATCTCAAAGGCACACCAGAAAAAGGCATAATTTTTAAGAAAAATGCACACCTTGATGTTGAAGTATTCACAGATGCTGATTGGGGAGAGAATCCTAACGACAAGCGATCAACTGTTGGCTACTTTACTCTTCTTGGAGGTAACTTGGTGACTTGGAGGAGTAAGAAACATAAAGTATATCACTGTCAAGTGCTGAATCATAATTTAGAGGGATCGTTAAGGGGATTACGAAGATACTTTGGTTAAAAAAGATAATGAAAGAAATCTGATCCCTACTGAAGTGTCTAACTCAATTAATGTGCGATAATAAAGCTGCGATTAATATTTCAGAGAACCCGGTACAACACGATAGAACAAAGCACGTTGAAATAGATAGGCACTTTATAAAAGAAAAGATTGAAGATGGGACAGTCGAATTTCCGTTTGTTAGATCCGAAGACCAACTGGGAGACATCCTGACAAAAGCGGTTGCTGCAAGAACATTCGAATCAGTTTTATCAAAGTTGGGTATTGGTGATCCCACTACACAACTTGAGGGGGAGTGTTAGAATATTCAGTGCATTAAGTTTCCTTGTATAGGCCTCTAAGTTCTGTATATATTGAGAGCCTTACTATTGGTCAATTCTTGAATTACATCTCTAATGCATCAATAAAACAAAAGCGAACATTTTCGAATAAACACAAAACCCTTGCCGCTTCCTGCGGCTACTTCTCTCTTTGTTTTTAACAAAGACAACAACTGAGATGTTACGTAGAACATGTGCATGTTAACAATTATATATATAAATCACAATAAATACTTGTTTGTATGCTTCATGTTATAAATCTTCTGTCTTGTCTTCGGGGTATGAATATTTTGTTCAATATGTTATGTTTGTTTTATTCTTGCCAAAAATCCTTAGGCTATTTTTCTTGTGTTGTGTGCTAAGGATAATAACTTTTAGAAAATACTATGGAAATAGCTGAATATTTTTTCATTCATGTACTATGAGTAAGAATTTCGTCTGAGACTAACCTATACTGTAGAAGGATTAGCAATGTACCGTTTTGAAGTGAATTGACTAAGTTCTCGAATAGCACAACATTATTCAAAGCCTATTTTGAAGTGTAATTTAACTTTGTAATTTATCTGTATATTAAGTCTATAATGCCGCTTGTTCAATAAAATTTGAGTCTCTAAACTACATAATCATCACAAGCCGAAGCAAAGGACCGAGTTACCCACCAGATCCATGTTGTGAAGCATTCTTAAGACTTTTCATGTCTATATTCTAGGGTGACACTTAATAATCTATTATGCTTCAACAATGTTCAACTACACCAACCTCTATGGATTTTATCCACTGGTACTATTTGCACATGAATGTTGTGGTGATAAAAAAAGATATTGGTTGCCCATCATTACCTCCCTAAAGCTTAAAGAATTGAAATTCTAGCAGCGAAACTCAGTTAATGCAACATACTCCATTTTTATCACTACTTGGATTCGTAATATTCTTAATGAGCTTATGGCAAGGCTGGTATTTGAATTACATTCTTTTTGTAAGTGAATTCTTTTTGTAGAGGTCGAATATAGTTAGCCCTTTTTGTGGAGGTCAAATATAGTTATTGTGTATTTGTGGATGTAGAAAACTCATGTATTTGTCTTTTCATCTAGTATTGGACAACCTTCTTGGACTTTTGAGAAAGAATGAACTAAATTCGAGTGACGATGAAAATAGCATTATACTGCTAAATTCGGGTGGTTATGAACATGTAATATTAAACATAAAAGATAATCAAAGATGGCAAAAAAACATGGGTGGCAATCCTTGATTGATATTGTAGTTGTTGTACTACTCAAGTTGATATTTTTAAATTCAGAATTAAGGTATTGTCTCTGCTAATGGCCAACACTGCTAATGTTTACAGATTTAGTATAAAGTTAAATGGTTGAAAATCTAGAACCAAGTCAGCAATTGTAAGATTATAGGGTTCAAGATTATAGGGTTCCGGAGCAATTAGTACAAATAGCGAGTTTGAGGTTTGCTTCCCACTTTCTCACACGAGTGATTTGTATGTAAGAGATCGTCTGGTCAGAATTGGAGAAACTATAAATTTCTTTAATCTTTAATCAAAACCATAATCATATGTGTGTCTAATTATCTTACCTTTTATGTTATTTAAACCTTTATATTGATTAAAAATTACTCTTTTTATGAAATTAATGAACTTTTTGATAGAACATCATCATATTTTCGTCACTTATACTTGTTATTTTAATCGAAAGTCAATATATTTTTGTTTTAAAGGTTTCTGATCTGTAGCTATGTAAGTGCAATGAATTGAAAGAGTGTTTTAAATACTTATTTTATGTGCAGCGATGCACTTTATGATCTCAATCGAAATAAAATTGCTAAAAAATTGGTAATAAAAGTTGGTGAAGCATTTAATGAAATTTTAAAGAGGTATGTCTTTTATAATATATGTAACTCTCTTCACAAGTTAAAGCATAAGAATTGTTTATACCGGAGAAAATGAGATGGGCATTATGTTGAATTGTTTATTACTAAAAAAATTGCTAAATAAAGATGGTTAGACCACCAAACTTACAGAGTTTGCATGTTTAGAACTGTCAGAGCTTGATCATCCAATGCATGCTAAAAGTTGCAAAATAAATGACCATAATATTTAAAATTATAGCAAATCCAACCTCATCTTGAAATCAACAAAAAAAATAAAAACAAAAAGAAAATATATTTTCATTAATATCGAGCTTCATTTGGTATCATGTCAAATCAACCAACCAAAATATGAGAAGGTAACACTCTAGTCTAAGTTTAAAAAAAAACCAAGTTTGTAAAAATCTATACCATTCATTCAACAGGAAAATGCATATCTTCTACAATTGATGATTCTCAGTGTTCATCTCTATATCGACCAAGTCTATCGGGAATATTGGATCTACAACCTCTGGTAGTGCTAAAGGCTCAATCGCTCTATGAGGGCATAACCAGGTATCACATCCTTTAATTTAGAATCCACACTAAGTGGGACATCTGTGAGCTCGGTTCGGGCGATCGACTCCGATATTTTCTTGTACATATTGGGCTCAATTTTTCTCAACTTTCACAGCTGACGGAACCTCTTTGCGACCGTTTACTCTACTTAGCATATATTGTTTTCAAGTTGCCTCTTCCTCCATAGCATGAGCAGTCAGAGAGCAAGAGGAGAAGAAAATGGAGGCTGTTATCGATTAGGGTTAGAATTGAATTGGGAAAGAGAAGCCTTTTATAAGTCGGGCTATACTGTCGATTTGGGTCAACTTTGGACCATACACTAGGCTATGAGACTAAAGGATTGGGCTGGATACTTGTGTGAAAATCTATCCTAAAGGTCCATTTCACTAAACATAATTATGTTTTATATAAGTAACATAATGTAACAAATGTAACAATATATTGTTACATGAATAGGTCTATAGCTTAGTATATAAATCTATAATAAATGTAACAACAGTAAGTGTACAAAATTAATTCTGATTCTTTGGGATTTCTCACTCTCTCTCTCTTTCTCTCTCCAGGCTCACTCTCACTTGGTATTAGAGCAGCTCCTTCAATGGCAGAATCTCCTTCCTTCAGTTCCGGCTCAGTTGAGCAAATTTGTTCTCCAATGGACAACCTGCTGACGAAGAAGACCACGCAAATGAATCAGATAAGTACCTTCAATAGCTTAAGGCTTGACAGACACAATTTCATGTTATGGAAAACAATGGTGTTTCCTATAATAAAATGAAACAAGCTTGAAGGTTTTGTCAATGGTGATAAACCTTGTCCTCCTAAGCTTTTGAGCACTTCTGATGGCTCAGCAATTGAAAATGTTGAGTTTGACAATTGGACAACAAAGGACCAGTTGCTAATGGCATGGCTATATAGAACTATGAGCCCTGAGGTTGCATCCCAAGTAATGGAGGAAGAAACCTCCAAAGGTTTGTGGGATGCTATAGTTAGCCTGTCTGGCTCCCAAACAAATTCTAGAGTGACTTTTTTCAAAGCAGAATTTCAGAGGACCAGGAAGGGAAACCTCTCTATGGAAGACTATATGGATAGGATGAAAAACATATCAGATAACCTAGCCCTAACAGGTTCCCTAGTGTCTTTGGATGATCTGGTGTCTCAAGTATTGGCTGGCATGGACACATAATACACTTCTATTGTTGTGCAACTAGGAGATAAAGAGGTACAAAATTGGCTTGATTTACGAGCCACTCTGCTAACCTATGAAAACAGACTGGGTCAACTCAACAAAGTACAACTATCCCTAGAAAATATCAATCTTACCTCTGTTAACAAGACTGAGTCTAGGTCCTTTGGTAACAATAATATCAATTTACGTGGTGGAAACAAAGGACAAGGAAGAGGTGCCTACAATGGGAGATACTCATCTAACTTTCTAACAATAGTAGAGGCAGAGGTTTCTACAGGGGCATAAGAGGCGGGTTTAATAACAACAACAAGCCTATCTGCTAGATCTGTGGAAAGTTTGGTCATGGTGAGGCTTACTGCTACTTCAGGGATGATCCCAATGTTATGGGACAGCTACCAGCTGATCAGAATAAAGCTAGTCAAGATTCAAGTACCATGACTGTCTCTCAAGAGTCTGGAGTTTGAGGTGATGAAGCCTGGTATGTGACAATGGTGCTACTCATTATGTCACCAATTGAGCTAAGATGATTTCTCAAACATCTGAATATTCAAGTACTAAGTCTGTGGCTGTGGGCAATGGTAGTAAACTCAGCATTAAACATCTAGGTAAAACTACTCTTTTTACCAAAACCAATCAACATTTACACCTAAATAATATCCTACATGTCCTTGAAATTAACAAAAATCTCCTATCTGTTTCTTAATTGACTTCATAGAACAATATTTTTCTTGAATTTCATAGTTTTAATTATTTTGTGAAGGACAAGATCACAGGGAGGACCCTTCTTACAGGGAAGGTTGAGAATGGGCTTTATAGATTGGAAAGTTCATTTGATTCTTGTGTCTCTAAGGCTGTTGGTTTAAAGGGGTGTCCTAGTGTGTCAAATATATTTGTTTTTTTTACTTTCTACTAAGTCTCTAAAGGAAGGGTGGCAGAAGAAGTTAGGTTATCCTTCCACCAGGGTTCCATCTCTTGTTCTAAAGCTTTGTAATGTGCCAGTTGGCTTTTCTAATGAAAAAATATTCTGTGATGATTTCCAGTTACGAAAATCACATTCACTTCCTTATTCTAGATCTTTGTCTCAGTTTGGTAATGTTCTCGATCTGATTCACTCGGACCTATGGGGACCCTCTCCTATTGTTACGAAAATCACATTCACTTCCTCTTCTATATCCTTTTTATGGATGATTTCTCTAGGTTCACTTGGTTGTATCCTCTCAGAACTAAAGGTGAGGCTCTACAAGCTTTCAAAGACTTCAAAATTTTGGTAGAAAATCAATTTGAGAGAAAAATAAAATGCTTTCAATCAGATGGTGGAGGAGAGTTTAAGGCATTTGCATCTTTGGTAAGGGATTCAAGAATCTAACTCAGGACATCATGTCCTTACTTTTCTGCTCAGAATGGGAGAGCATAGAGGAATCACATACATGTCACTGAGACTGGTCTGACTCTCCTTGCTCAATCTAATCTACCTTTTAGTTATTGGCCTGATGTTTTTCTCACAACTGTGTACATAATCAATAGACTTCCTATAGTCATTCTTAAGGATAAGTCTCCTTTTGAGAAGTTATTCAACACTAAACCTGATTACAACTTTCTAAGGGTGTTTGGTTGCTTTTGCTTTCCTTGTCTCAGACCTTATCAGGCTGCTAAGTTTCAATATCATTCTACTAAGTGTGTGTTTGTGGGCTATAGTTCTATCCATAAGGGGTATAGGTGCTTAAGTTCTACTAGGAGAATATATGTTTCCAGAAATGTCATTTTCAATGAAAATGAATTTCCTTGCTTTTCTGGGTTTATGGGTTCTACAGGTCATACTTCTAAGTCTATCTCTCTTTGTTTACCTAAGTTTCCTGCTGTCCAGTGTTCAGGTGGAATTTCTAATCTACAACAGTCTCTTTCTACAACCCCTTTAACTCCCTGGTGAATTACTCTACCAACAAAACTACACACAAACAAGGTTAGCAAACTTACAACACAAACTTACCTTTTCTGAACATACCTTTTACCTCCAAATCTTTTCAGCAAAATTCACCCAGCAAATCCTTATCTTTTGCTAGAAATACAGCCACCATACCTACACCACCTACACCACAAAAACAAACTGAAGCCATATTAGTGATTGAATTACCATTTGATAGTCCTAACACCCAATCTCATTCTCCTAATGACCTTAACACTCACTCCATGATAACAAGGGCCAAAGCATGGGTTGTTAAACC